>JASDFA010000019.1:103005000-103605000 GCA_035772735.1 Datura wrightii | reverse complement strand
ATCTCCAAAACTTTTTGGAGATAAGTGACACTTACATCCCCGCTGGAGTATCATCCGATTACGTAAGGCTTACATTATTCCCATTTTCATTATTGGGAGAAGCAAAGAGGTGGTTGAAAGCTAAGACACCTAGCTCTATCACCACTTGGGATGATCTTGCAAGAAAATTTTTGATACGGTTCTTTCCATCCGGGAAAACAGCAAGACTTAGAAGTCAGATTCTAAGTTTTAAACAAAGAGAGGGGGAGAATCTGTATCAAGCTTGGGAAAGGTTCAAATCATTGATAAGGGATTGTTCTCACCATCACCAGTCCAATGATGTGCTGGTGCATACTTTCATAGAGGGTTTGGAACCCCACACAAAAATTTTGCTAGACTCAGCAGTTGGGGGTAAAGCACTAGAAAAGACTTATGAGGAGCTGTATACTTTGTTAAATCATATTTCACAGGGAAATCCATAGTGGAATGCGGACTCTTCTTGAGGAGGAACAAGGAAAGCGGCAGGAGTCTTGGAAGTGGATGGTTTTACAGCTATAGCTGCACAGATAGCTGCGTTGCAAAATCAACTCAACACCCACTTCAGCAATATGAGCTTGAATTAACCTCAAGCCCCAATTAATGTAGTGCAGCAATTTTGGTGTGAAGTATGCAGTAGTAATGAACACTTAGCTGAGTGTTATGGTGCAAATCCAGATTCAGTGAACTTTGTTGGGAATGTACAGAGAAATAATCACCAATAGTATGGCAACAACTACAACTCGAATTGGAGAAATCATCCGAATTTCTCTTGGGGTAGTAACATCCATCAAGGGCAGAGTTTGAATCAGGGTGCGCAGAGAAATCAAGGACGGTAGAAGAACTATCAGACTCAATATAGAGGAAACAATGCACCTCCTCCACAACCACCCAACATTGAGGAAATGTTTAAAACAATGATAGCTAACCAAGCTCAATTGCAGGCTGATTATGTGAAATTGGCAGCAGAGATAAAGAACAAGCAGTTAGCTACAAAGGCGTTGGAGTACCAGTTTGGACAACTAGCTGGAGCTCAAAACACCAGGCCAAGAGGAGGACTACCGAGTGACACTGACCCGAATCCCAAGCAAGTAAATGCAGTGACCACAAGAAGTGGTTTACAACTCAAGCAGGTGGAACCAGAAAGACCACCTCAGCAGTCAGGAGCAGTAGAGAATGAAAGGGAACAGGATGATGAGAGGGGGAAGGAGAAGGCAGCTGAAGCAGAAAGACCACCACCCCCGTTCCCTCAAAAATTAAAGAAACACAAGGAGGAAGCGTGTTTCAAAAAGTTCATGGAGGTGCTTAAATAGGTACACATTAATTTACCTCTTGTTGATGTTTTGCAGGGAGTGCCGAAGTATGAAAAATATATCAAGGACATTGTAGCGAACAAAAGCAGATTGACGGAGTATGCTGCGGTGGCGATTACTGAGGAGTGCACTTCCCGGATACAGAACTGGTTGCCAACAAAGCTCAAGGACCCTGGGAGCTTTATAATTCAAATCACAATTGGGCAAAGTATCCGAGCTTGTGGACTATGTGATTTGTGAGCGAGTATTAACTTGATGCCGACATCGATGTTCAAGAAGTTGGGGCGGGGCAGTCCTAGACCCACTACAGTGATCTTGCAGTTAGCGAATCATTCTTTAGCCAGACCAGATGGCATTGTGGAGGACGTGTTGGTGCAAATGGGCTCCCTTATCTTCCCGGTAGATTTTATTGTTCTGGATTTTGAGCCAGATGCGGAAGTCCCATTTATTTTGGGACGTCCTTTCTTGGCAACCGGGAGAGCTTTTATTGATGTAGCTGCTGGGCAGCTAACCATGCGGGCACATGACAAAGTCGAGGTATTTGATGTATATAAGGCCACCAAGCTTCCTGCCATGTATAAGGAGCTTTCAGCAATCAATGTGCTAAATCAAGCAGAAATTCTTCCAATTGTTGAATCTTGAGATCCATTGGGAAGAGCATTGATGAGCTCCGATAATTTCAGAGATAGAGAGATTTATGAGAGGGTGCAAATGTTGTTTCAGTCATTAATGAGGTTCCTAATACCATTGCCGAAACCATCGATTAAGGAAGCACCAAAACTGGAGTTGTGGCAAGAAGATCGAAGTGCCACATTCTTGGTTAATGGGTAACGTTGTAAGCATTACTGGGGTGAGGAGGTTATTCGAGAGAAAACATCCATCACTCTAGAGGATGATTGAGTGTCAATTACATCGAGCCGCGATGGTAAACCAGGCGCTGCGTGGGAGGCAACCCGTGAAATTGTTGTAATAGATGAATAGAGCAGTGAATAAAAAAGAAAAAAAAAGAGAAAAATAAAAATAAAAATAAAAATAAAAATAAAAATAAAAATAAAAATGGTGTTTGTGTTGAAACCTATGAATTCTAACCAATTTCTTGTCGTGAGATGATTTTCAGGTGGAACGGAGGGCAAAAATGCAAAGAATCGCAAAGGAGAAAAATCGAGGTGAGAAAAATAAAAGAATGGCATTACAGTGAGTCTACGCGTTGGCTCCGTGTCATGGAGGAGGGCCTTCGCGTTACCCTCCGTGACACGTTGAAGCCAATTCCGAAATTTGTACAAATTCCAGAAGGCTGGTGCAACAGCTCCATGTCACGGAGGGGGTGCTCCGCATTACCCTCCGTGACATGTCGAGGTGTAATTCGCGTCGGGTCACATCGGGTCGCCGGGTAACCCGCGCGAAAAACACCCTTTTAACCCCGAAATCCCCTCATTTTTCCCCATTTCCTACTCCCTCCGTGACAAACTCCCTAAATTCCCCCCTCCCCCAACGTGACACGGACCTAGGCACGAAGTTTCTTCAACTTATCTTCAATTTCATCGGATTAAAGGTATGTTCTTGAACTTAACCTCAATTTTTGCTTAAATTTTCAATTTTTGAGCATGTGAGGTGAGTAAACCTTGCCCTAAGTGTAAATTAAGTTTGAATTCACTTAAATTATGATTGATTGATGTTCATAGTTTCGTTGTGAGTATATGAACTCGATGAATGCATGTTTGACTGAATTTGTACGAAATTGGTAGCTAGGATTAGATTTTGAATGGGAAGAAACTAATTTGGTTGAAAATGCAAAAATAATTGGGTTGTGCATGTTGGGTGATGTGAATGATGTTGTGAATATAGATGAATATGCTAAGTAGACAAGGGAATTGTCAGGAAAATGGAATTGGTGAATTGCATAGGTTGTGGTTGAGGAAATTTTTTTTTGGCTAAGTGCTATGTCATGTAATGGAATCGATGGTGATATTGTGATTCGTTGTACGAAGTCTGAGTAGTACATAGTAAGTATTCCATCGACTTATCTGAATGCACTAAGCATGTTGATTGTAAAAATTGGAAAAGTATGATTGTCTTGCCGAATTGTTTTAATTGTGGCTAAAGACTAAGTGTGGGGTGGCCTAACTCAACCCAACCTTAGTCGAAGCTAATTTTGACTTGAATAACATTGGGATTGTCTGTCCGATGTTACAGGAACGATGTCAGGCAGGCAAGACAAGGGAAAGGGCGCATCTACATCGGGCACCGGTAGAAAAAGAATCAGGTTGGGAACAGCAGTTCCAACAGCACCAACGATTCCGCGCGGTCAAAGACGTTAATACAAAACCCGATGGGTAATTGATGAAGGGAAGAAATGGTATGCAAAACATAAAGAGACCAAATACTTCCCTGAGGAGCACATTGTAAGGGAGCCGCTGGCACAGGAATTCCCCAGAATTGTACACCGAATTGACACTGCCGGGCTGAACTTCATCTTCAAAGAGCCCAAGGAGTGCAATCTCCATCTGATTTGGGAGTTCTATGCTAATTGGAACCCGACCATCCGCAGTCACACCGTCAAAATAAGGGGGCAGGTTGTCACCTTGTAGCCCCATCACCTGAATGCCATATTGGGGGAGCGGGACACAGATGCCCATGTACTCCGGCAGTTGAACATAACTCCACCTTATGCGGACATCAGACGCACTCTGTGTGGAGCCCATTCGACAGCACGGTATAGCAGGCACAAGGAGAGGGGCTACCATAGACACTGCCTTACTCTAAAATGAACAGGGAAGCCAGGATTTGGCTCAAAATTGTATGTTCCTGCCTGATCCTGGGGGTGCACATGACTGATGTCACCCGATATCGAGTGTGCTTGGTATATGCCCTGATGAAAGGGCTTGAGATAAATCTTGGGGCGGTGATCATCTCCGCCATGAAGAGAGCCCGTTTGCATCAAGGCACAGGTACGGGTTCGGTGGTTTACATACCACGTTCCTGAGGGGCCACGACATCGAGAAAGAGGCCCTGGACTACATCCCGCAAATGGATAGGCATGCCTTGGATTTCACAAAAACCAAGGCACCTGACACTACTCACAGGCCAGTTCTCACACTAGCCGAGCGACATGCTCGGGATGATCAATATATGGTACGGGATGCAGATGATGCAGTTGCGCATACGCGGGAGGCTAGCAACAGAAGATGAGCTATGGCATCTCGAGCTAGATTACCCCCTTTGGCGGAAATGCCCGAGCTCTATGTCGAGTGGGGCCAGCTTTTATGGAGCCTGTAGATGACGATGTCCCCACTGATGAGGAGACACGCCGTGAGGACTCAGATGTTGAGTCAGATGAGGACAGTGGGGGCGATTCGTATATGGGAGATGAGGCAACGACACCTGATGAAGAAGTGGAATACTTCGATTGATCAAGGAGTTTCACCACCCACCTTTGTGATATATTAAATTTTGTGAACACTAGGGACAATGTTCGGTTTAAGTGCGGGGTGAGAGTAGTTAGGTGCTGGTTGTTTCGTTATTGTTTTTGTTTTTGTTTATGTTTATGTTGTTGTGCCTGTGAAAAAATGTGACCCTGTGACTCTTTGTGATGTGCTTTGTAATTAAGTGGTGTTGTAATGAATGTAAGCTGTTGTGATTGTGTGAGCTGTTGTTGGTTGGTTGATTGTGTAAATATTTTTGTTTTCTATCGACATTATCGATATTTTTAAAATTTTTTGTTGAATTTTCTTATGATTGGGTTTCTCGGCGTTTGTTTTTAGTGCTTTTACCGAGAATAGTCCTATTGAACCGAAGTCGTAAATAGTGACTGTTCCCTATGATGGATGGATGACGATAGTCTTAAGAGAAATGTAGTCGATAGGAGTAGTTTTTTTCTTTCTTTTATTTTCTTTCTTTTGTGTGTTTCCCAAACGTGTCGTTACTTCATGGTTCGGAATTCTTGTTGCGTGTTGTACATGATATTGAGATGCAAAGATGATTCATATGAAAGCATGCAAATGTGTAAACACGTTGAGATACCTAGGCCATAGAGTTCGATTCGGTGTGATTGAGGCTTAATATTGAATTCTTGTAATTAGCTAATTGAAGAGTCTGTGAATAAGTCTTGAGTTGATCATATGCAATGAGTGTGAGGTGAGGTTTCGATTATTCCATGCTATTGTGAAGTGTCTAGAACTTTCCTGGTGTGTGTGCGAAAATAAATGAAGGATGTGTATTGTAGGAAAGGATGTAGGAATTTCTTTGATTAAACCAAAAGTTTGTTTTCTTATCATACCTACCTTGAATGTACATCCTAGTTAGCCCCATTGAGCCTTTAGCCTATTTTTTCTTTCTTTGAAGAGGTAGAAACCGAGCTTAATCCCTTCTTTTCATTAGCCGTGAATTTGATCCAAAACTCTTAAGCGCTCAAGAAAAATAATTTTCCCACAGTGTCAAGGAGTGAGAATTGTGAAAAGGAAGGAAAAGCGGAAGGGGTGAAAGTAAAGAAAAGGTCAAGGGTGCACTTGCTGAAATTAAAGAAAATAAAGATGTATAACTAATCTTTGTTATTAAGTCGAGTGTGCTTAAAGAAATGGGAACAAAAATAAATAAAAGATTCAAGAATGAGAGGAGGAAGGAAGAAACAATGCCCATAATGATGGTGGGATGTATTGAAAAGCGCTTAAGGAGGCTAGTTGCTATTATTGGTTAGCCCAGTATTTACTAGTTCCTTAGCTTACATTACAACCCGTTAAGTCCTATGTGATCTTATATCACGCGTCCTTATATTAGTGGAGTAATACACTAGAGGCAAGCCTATAGTTCATGACATGATGCATGTGAATTCTTTGGGAGAGAGAGCAAAATCGTGTTCATATACCCCTACATGTAATGCTGTGGAAATCATATGATTGAAAAGGGGGAGATTCTCTTGTGTTGTGAGGGCACATGCTTGACGAGAGATTGAATTTCGTGTCGGATGTCTTGATTAGTTGATTTGCATGAGTTTGCGAGGTCGAGAGTCGATTCTTGAGTTTGGGAGGTCTTAATGTGATGTATGTCATTGTGTTGATGAGACTATGCATGTTTTCTTGATGATTTGCTATATTAAATAATCGGTATAGCCGTAGCTTGAATTGTTGAGCCAAAGTAGCTATGCATAGGTGTCAATTGCATGAGATGTGAGAGTATTGTTCGAGGACAAACAAAGTCTTAAGTGTGGGGTAAGTGATCTTGGGCAGAATTATATGCCCAAGTGATGCTCAAATGCTCTATTTCGTCTTGTTTATCTATCGTTATGTGTGCATTCTCATGTGATTTGTAGTTAAAATGTGAATTTATACTAACCAACATGATTAGTGTTGTTTTTCAGGTAAAATGTAATTTTAGGAAGCTAAGATACATGTTGGTAAAAATCAGGAATGGACTTGGAAGCAAGCAGTGGAAAAGGTCAAGGAAGAGCAACAAATATAGGGGCTCCGCGATAGAGCCGTGTCACGCTGCCATTGTGGAGGCAGTCTGCCTCGGGTGATCTATTTTGGAAAATTCCAGTGAAGGTCCGCGTTGCCTCCATGACACGGAGGCAATGCCATGCGATACAAGCTGTGGCACGTTGCCTATATTTACCTGGAACATAAATTTCCAGTGAGGGTCCGTGTTTGCACCGTGGCACGGAGGGAGTGCTCCGCGATACACCCCGGGCCACGTTGCTTGTTATTCCGGGAAAAATTCCCACTAGTATAAATAGCACACTTAGGTTTATTTTTAATAATTCTGACTTGGTTGAGCAAGAACGTGGGTTACAGGCAGTTGAGGGGACGAAAATTCTAGGGTTTTTCTCTATCTCTTTCTCTTTTATCTCAATTGTTTGTATGATTTATACTCATTTGATGATGTTTAATTCACAAATCAGTGGATAAATTCACTTCTTGCTGAGGTTAAGAACAATTGTAGTGGAATGTAATTGTTGATCAATTTAGTTTTCATCTTTTCTTCAATGGTTGTTCTATCAATTCTTGTTCTTACTGCATTAATGTTTGGCCAATGTTAATGTATATCTAAAAAATCCAATTTTGATTTTGAAAAGAAAAGAAATTGGAAAGTTGTGAATTGGTAGGATATGATCTCTTCTTAGTTTGGGAAAATTGAGAATTGATTTACATTTAGAATAGAAATATATCTGAAAGTCGTATTAGTCAATTAAGGAATCGGTTTTGTATGGCTAGAACATGAAATTCTTTTATCACAGAAATTTAGGTTGAAGGTTCATGATTCATAAGTTGGGTAGGATACGAAAGTTTCAATCCATAGGCAATAATTCTTGACTAGCAGCCGAAAGAAAGATTAACTAAAGTGTATCGACAAATTACTTCCATGCATGTTCGTTTTAGCCTCAGCATGCTCGTTACTATAGTTCAGACTCACTTTATCATTTTGTCTTAGATTCATAGAAATTAGGAAACTAAACTCTCAAAATCCTATTTAAATTGTTGTCTGCATTTTTAAAGTTAGAGTTCATTAACACTAAAGTTAATTATTACCTTAGTTCAGTCCCTGTAGGATCGATACTTGGCTTACTTAAGCCATTTTACTACTTGTTCGACCACGTGCACTTGCGTGTAGTCACCAAACACCCGAACACTCTTTGTCCAAATCATGAACTGCCGAATGGAGTGCTTCTCCAATGATTCTACAGGGCCCTTGATTCCATAAATAAGTCTGTGGCCAACAACCTAGCCGGCGGTTCTATTATGGATCAAACATATGGGTTGGCCAAAACCCATCTAGACAGAATGATAAAGACCAATAGGGCTTGGAACATGCGAGAGTAAAATATGTCTACCCATGAGATCAACTCAAGTGCCTTGGCAGCTGAATTGCGAAAACGGGATGAAGATTGCGATGAGAATCTTGCCAAGATGATGGCACAACTGGAATTGATGACAAAACATGTGATAGGAGCAGGGCCCAAGGTGGTAAATGTTGTGCGAATGCAAGGTCCCTTGCAATATGATGGAGAATCGTCACTGCCGAGATATGAAGAAGAATGTCAATACATGGGAAACCAAATGGGAGGTCCTTGACCTGGATTCCAAGGAACAAAGCAAGGCCCATAGCGCCCAAGTGATGAAAATCAAGGCTGGAGAAATTGTGAGCTGTAGGGGTGGCCCGAACGAAACGAAAGATAGGCTAATAGGGAGCCAAATCAAGAGGGTGATTGCTATCACCGGAGTTTGAACATGTATGTTCCCCCTCCAAAAGTTTGGAACTCCCACATTCAGCCAGGTGTGAGTGATGTGGGTAGTTCAAAAATTGAAGAAATGCTATCTAGAGTTCTAAAAAAAGTGGAGTCAACCGAGAGCGAGGTCAAAGGCTTAAGAGGGGAGGTGTCTAACCTTGCCCAAATAGTGAGTTCACATTCAACCTCCATCAAGCATTTGGAGGCTCAAATGAATCACTTGTCATCTCAAATGAACCCCCGAATGAAGGGAATGCTCCTTAGTGAAACAATGCCTAATTCAAAGAAAGATAGTCAATGCATGGCTATTATCACTAGGAGTGGCAAGATGATTGGAGATGCACTGGTGAAGCCCAAAGAGGTTAATGACCCGAAATTCGGATGAGGAAGATGAATTCGACAAAATGCTAAAGACTCCAAGGAGTGAGGAAAAGATCGAAGAGGAAGGAGAGGGAAAGGATGATGAAATCCTCTCACAGGCTGATAATGATCAGGTGGGTTTTAAGGCGCCAATTGATTACAAAGTTAAAGCAAGAGTCTCACCTCCTTATCCATAATGGTTGGCCAAGAAAAAAAAGGATGACTTGTTCAGCAAATTCATTGACATGTTTAGCAAGTTTTCCATCAATATACCGTTAGTGGATGCTATACTACAAATGCAAGGTTATGTGAAGTTCATGAAAGAATTGTCGAAGAAGAAAAAGGTGGTTGATGCAGGTAGTGGAGAGAAAACACACCATTATAGTGCAATGATGATGAGTAACCTTGCCCCCAAAAGAGAAGACTCGGGATCTTTCACAATCCCATGTACAATTGGGATATGTGTGTTTAAAAAATCTCTATGTGATCTGGGTGCCAACATAAATTTAATTCCCCTGCTAATTTTCAAGAAATTGGGACTCGGAAGCATAAAGCCTATGTCGATGAGATTGCTCATCGCGGATAGGTCCATAAAAGAACTGGTGGGGGTGTTAGAGAATGAGTTGGTAAGAGCGGATAAGTTTATCCTACCTACTGATTTTTTTATCCTTAATTGCAAAATGGATATGGAGGTACCCATTATCTTGGGAAGACCATTGTTAGCTATGGAGAGAGATATGGTGGACGTGGAGCTTGGAGAGCTAAAATTCAGAGTTGGAAGTGAGGAAGTCACCTTCACGGTGTGTCCATCAGCTGAAACGCCCCCCAAATGCAAGGTAATAGGAGTGTTGAAAAATAAGGAGGAGGACAAGGGATTGGAGCTGAAGGAGACAGAGTCGTATGATGATCCGTCGGAAAAGAGGTGTTGAATGAGATCTATTTCATGCCATGACATTAACTAAGGCGCTTCTTGGGAGGCAACCCAAGTGTTTAGTGAATTGTTTTATGTCTTTGTTGTTTTTGTAGGAGCTATAAAGTGAGGAACAAAGGAAGGAACAAACCACATAGAGAGAAACGACGCTGAACTTGTGAGTTGCCGATCTAGAAGTGCAAACTGTCCTTTCAAGATGAGTGCAACATAGAAGGCTGGGGCTTGAATCAAATGACTGGTGGACCTATCAGTGAACCGCCGAAGAAAAATCATGGACCGCCGGTGGGTTGCCGATGTAACACATAATATCTGAAGCTTTGGAACCTAAAGGGCGGGTCACTGACGGATCGCCGATTCAATTCGTGAACTACCGGTGGGTCACTGACTGAGAAACAAAGAACTAGGCACAAATACTTGGCAGAGGAAAAGCAAAGCAATAGAACACTAGTGTTCTTTGGCGAATTGCTGATGTAGCGCCGGTCGAGGTGCAAATTTGTCTCAAAATGAAAATTAAAGAGCAAACCCACCAAATCCCAAATACCAGATAAGCCTCCTTATTCTGCAAATTTTCCTTAGTTCCCCCCTTTTCACCATTTTTCCATTCCCTTTTTGTCTCTCCACTATCTAACATTCCCACTTCCTCATATTTCCCTCTTTTCCACCTTTTCACTTTCCCACCTTTACACCTTCCCACTTCCCACCAACACACCAACATTAACTCTCTACCTTCCCCTCAACCTATCAATCTTCCACCTCTCACCTATAAAACCCTCTCCATTCTTTCACTAACACACTCACTTCACTCACATTTCCTTCCTCTACTACACATCCCTTGAAGTGATATTGTTGAGAGTTATCTAAGCTTTTGAAGCTCCAGTGTGCAAACAGTCCTACATTATGGTAAAAGTTTTCTTGCCCTTGTCTTGATTTTCTCAATGATTCTTAATTCTGTTAGTCTTAATACTTTGTTTCCGTTCCTATTGAATTGATGAATATGCACTGGTTGTTGAAAGGAATGGGGAATATGTGTTCTATGTGTGTGAAATTTTTAAATGGGTGAAGTCTGAGTAACCCAATTGGAGTGAAATACAATGTTTTTCCCAATGATAGTCTGATACCATTCTTAAGGGAAAACCATCATATGATTGTGTTTAAATGTAGTAGTGGTAATTCTATCATGCTATGTGTGGGTGTTTGTTAATAGGTGCCTTTTATTTGGATAAATTCGATTTGGGGACGATAGGGTCCGATGTTTCGCTGGTCAGTTTCTGCGAATCACCGATAGAACGCTGGTCCATTTTTAAAATTGGCTTCAAGCCATTGAGTGGATCTCGCTTTACATCGACAGTTCACGAGTCTGGACCGGCGACTCGCCGCCTAATCGCTGGTACACCCTTTAGTTGCCCAGTTTTCTATTACACATCAGAGGGCAAGCGACGGTCCGCGGATTGTTCCTGCCACTCGCCGGTGCTTTTTCGATACTATTGGTTTTTTAAATAATGATTGGCTTACCCTTGTTTCTCAGTTCATCCTTAGACTAGTTTTTGTTATTTTAATTTACTTCTCGAATAGCTTTCACTAAGATCATCCTGCAGAGAAAAAAAACCATGTCCTCATCTAGGAATACCAAAAAAGGAAAGGCCCCCACCTCATCCTCTACCAAGGACAATCACAAAGCAAAGGCCGTTCCACTACGTGCCAACACCAAGGAATCAATCATCTTTTGCATCCCAAACATGCAAGAACATTATGTCATATGTCAAGGCTGATCCATCATAGTGGAGAAGCAGTTTGATTTGGCGGGATTGAGGGGTGATATTCCTAGCATCACCGCGCAATTCACAGAAAGGCAACGGAATGCATTTGCCAACCCTCTCCCGCCTTACTACCCCAGCTTGGTGAAAAAATTCTATGCTTCATATCAGGCTCGAAAAGGTAGCATGCAACACAGGGGCTAGATCGATGACTTTCCATGCCTCCTGTTAGTGATGCTAAGGGGGTGGAATTTGACATTACCCCAGCGGCCATTAGCTCCATATTTTGGGAAGAAAAAGTTGAAACTGGTACGGAGTACATGGCCCGGGTAGCTGATATGGAGGATCAATTTGCTTGGTTAGCCCAAATTATTGTTGTTGACACTCCTCTCTGGGCGTCCATAGGTGGTAAAATCTCTCCCCACGATTTGATGTTTGAGGCCAAGATGTGGCTAGATTTTATCTGTGCCCGTATCATCCCCTCCAAAACTGAGCAGAGGGTCAACTTAGAAATTTCTATTCTTATTGCCTCATCATGACTGGAGTCCCCATTAACTTCGCAGAAATTGTTGCTCAGCAAATGAAGAAAAAGTCTCGATAGTCTAGCACTTCAATGCCTTATGCCATCCTGATTTCCCAGCTTTGCTCATAAGCTAGAGTGTCTCTGTTCCCTGATGAAACCCTTTCCGCTACTCTAGGAGTGATAGCCATCGAATGGAAGAGAGATGCCGAGGCACCGAAAATGAAAAGAAAAAGACTACAAGCCTTTGGAGTCAATGAAGGGTCCCTATCCCACGAGTCGGACCAATCACCACAAGCCCCAGAGTCAAAAATGCCCCAGCCAGATTTGTCAGGCCAAGCTTCAGGTGACATGCCTCAGCGTGGAGCATCTCCCCCTCCGCAATCCTCTCAACCAAGTGGTCTCCTCCTTGTGGAGATCAAAAAATCTCACTGAAATCCAACTTCAGAGATTGGCTAAGAGCCTCCCCACACTCATTGCCCACACAATCACAAAGGAGCTCAAGTCTTTATAGGAGAGTGTCACCATGCTTTGAAAGAGGGTGGATATGGTTGAAGGGTCCGTTACCTCCCGCCGGACTGAGGTACAAGACTGGAAGAATCGTACTTTAACAGAAGTGCCAGATATGAGTGCCCTAGATGTTGCAATGGCCACTCCTTCCTCAGTTTGGGGTTTGATTGATGATCTCTTCGAGGTCCTGGGAGATGATTTTGCTGGGCTAGGTGAGGCCAGTGGCGGTGGTACAGGTGATGTAGAGGCTGATGATGAGGAAGAATGACCTACTTAGGGAGTTTCCTGTCCCTTTTCCTTTTACATATTTACATTGGGGACAATGTACTCTCTTAAGTGGGGGAGCGATGAGCGCAGTTGATAATGGGGTAAGGGATGGATGTTTTCTTTAGATGTTTTATATTTGTTGTTTGGAATTGATTGAGTAGAGCTCTTGTCGGGCTGCTATTTTTTAATGATGATTGATGATTGCCCTTGTCGGGCGTTTTTAGTTTTGAAAAACAAATGAGTGAATGACTTGGTTTAGTTTTGATGGTTGATGTTTAATGATTAAATGGGGTCTTTGAGTTGTGAAATTTTGCATGAAATAACCCAAAATATTATTCCTTTTTCGTCTTTGTAAATAGTAGTGTAGTAATCAAAACTCCAACGGTTTTCTTTAGACGACGGTTCTTTCCCGAGGAGCACTCTTTTGTTTTTATTTATTTTCTTTGTCGAACTGGGTTGGCATTTCAAGATGATAGATTGAGTGGTGATATTCTTATGGGAAAATGCCATGTTGTTTTGAGTCTCTTATGAAGTTGTTTGGAGAGGCACCACCGATGAAAAAAATTATTGAAATATAATTTTAAAATGAGGGCATGAAAATGATGATAATGAGTAGTTATTGACACAATAGCATAGCATCCTTTGTCCTATGTTGTAAATTCTTTGCATGACTTATAATGTTTGTCTGCTTTGATGTCCTAACTTGAAATCTTGTGTATAAAATGACTCTTGTGGACCATTTAAGGGTGATGCCTTGTGTAGTGAGGAATTTTTGATGAATCTCACGCATGACATCTTGTCTAGAACTTGCCCTAAATGTGATTCAAGGCGAAATCCTAGATGTAGTTGCGCTGAGAACATGAGTTTAGGCTTTGTTTTGTCTAGTCACTTCACCCATATACCCTCTTTGAGCATTGATCCTTTTCACCAAACGTTGAGCCTTAGACCCTTTCTTTGGCAACCACATTACAAGCCTTAAGACCGTTCTTAATAACTCTCTTTGGCACCCATTCTCCTTAAATCTAGTGACAAGATAGTGATGAAATGAGGCTTTAATCCTAAGAAAAAGGGAGTGATAAAAAATGAGAAATGAGGAAAAATCCTAAGTTTGGGGGTGTGCAAAAGGGGAAAAAAAGAATTTCAGGTTGAGGTAGCACCACATTGTGTCAAAATGCACAAAAGGATAAATCAAAAAGAGAAAAACAATTTGTGTGAACCGGTGCTTCCTCTAGAGGTCAAAGGACAGTTATGAAAGCCAAAGGGGTTATAAGGAGGGTTTTAAATAAATGAAAGTTTAGAAACAATGAAAAAAGTGAAACAAAGTGAAGTGAGTGGAAGGAGTTGATGTGAGGTATGTTCACATAAAGCACTAGGGAGGATTTAGACAATACTAACAAATTTTCATCCTACCCTTAACCCAAGCCTACATAATAACCCGCAAGCCCTAAATGATTCTAACTGCAGCTACTCTACATTAGTGGCGAATTACATGAAGGGAAAACCTATGGGTCAAGTGTGTGCATGAAGATTTCTTTTGGGAGAGTGAGTGTGAGTGTCTCCTATAAACAATCCCTTGTATGCATTCAAATGATTACATGACTGAAGAATAGGGATTATTATTTTGGTGAGTGGCATCATTCCTTTTTAAGGAAACAAGGGCATTCAGAATTAATGTGGGAACAGGGGCATGAGGAGTGTAAACTCTAAGGTAAGCTTTGAATGTGTATTGATTATAACTTGAGATGCTATGTGTATTTCATGGGTGAGTGATCTTGGGCAAATTTATATGCCCAAGCGATACTCAAAAGTGTCATTTTAGCCTTGTTTATCTATCAATGCATATACATTCTCATGTAATTGGTAATAAAATGTGAATTTATACTAACCAACATGATTAGCATTGTTTTGCAGGTAAAATGTAATTTTGGGAAGCTTAATTGCATGTTGGAAGAGATCGGGGTTGAACTCGGACGTGAGCAAGGGACAAGGCAGTGGAAAGCATCAAATAAAGGGGCTCCACGATGGAGCCGTGTCATGCTGCCATCGCGGAGGCCTTCTGCCTGGATGGAAATTTTCAGCCAAATTCCAGTGTGGGTTCGCGATGGGTGCATGGCACGGTGGCTTGGCTCCACATTGCACGCCGTGCCACGTTGGGCTTTATTTCCTGGACCCCCAGTTCCAGTGAAGGTCCGCGTCCGTAGCGTGTCACGGAGGCAGTGCTCCATGATGCACTCCGTGACACGTTGCTCGTTATTCCGGGAAAAATTCCCACTAGTATAAATAGAACACTTAGGTTCATTTTTCAATATTCTGACTTGGTGGAGCAAGAACATGGGTTACAGGTAGTTGAGGGGACGAAATTATCAGGGTTTTTCTCTCTTTTCCTTCTTCTTGTATTCAATTGCTTGTATGTTTAACACTCATTTAAAGATGTTTAATCCACAAATGAGTGGCTAATTCCTCTTCTTGCTGAGGTTATGAACAATTGTAGTGAAATGTGATTGTTGACCATATTGGTTTTTCATCTGTTCTTCCATGGTTGTTCTATTAATTCTTGTTCTTACTGCATTAATGTGTGGCCTATGTTAATGTATATCTAAAAAGTCCGGTTTCACTCGAGAGAGCAAGAAATTGGAATGTTGTGAATTAATAGGATATGATCTTTACTTGGTTTGGGAAAATTGAGAATTGATTTACTTTCAGGATAGAAATATACCTGAAAGTCGTATTAGTCAATTTAGGAATCGGGTTTGCATGGCTAGAACATGAATTGCATTTAATCACAGAAATGTAGGTGGATGGTTCATGATTCTTAAGTGGGGTTAAATACGAGAGTTTTAATCCCTTGGAAATAGTTCTTGACTAGCAACCGGAGGAAAAGATTAACCAAATTATGTTGATAATTAATTTCATTACATGTTCGTTTAGCCTCAGCATGCTCTCATTCATAGTTCAGACTCACATTAGATAATTGTTTTAGCTTTAGCATAAAAATTATAAAACAAAATATCAAACTCTTGGTTACACTGTTGTCTGCATTTTTAGAATTGAAACATAGCACACTTGAGCAGATTGCACTTCATCCCAGCCCCTGTGGGATCGATACTTGGCTTATTTAAGCCACTTTACTACTTGTTCGACCACGTGCACTTGCGTGTGAGTTTTATACCCAACAAAAGAAACAAACAAGTTTTTGGCGCCGTTGCCGGGGACTGGCAATTGGTGAATTTGTCTTAAGTGTTAATTTACTGTATTTTTATTCTCTTAGTGTTGACAACTTGGTCTTAGCATGTATTTTGCAGATTTATCTCTGTTGAACGCTGGCAAGAGACAAGGAGCTGGTGGACTCGTATTTAGAGCTAGAAAGAATATTTCATAGTAAGCGGAGAGAAGCTCTAGAAAGAAAGCTGCAGTTGCTCAGACAGACGATCATGGAGCAACAACAGAATTCACCGGTAGTACAGGCAGTGTTAGTGCCCGAAGAAGTAGCAGCTCGGCCGATTCGCGAGGTGGCAATCCCACATGCTAATAATGTCACATCTACCATCCGCAAACCTGAGCCAAGAGGGAGGTTCGAACTTAAGCAGAATATGGTGCAATTGCTGCACACTAGCGGGCAGTTTATAGGTCTCCCTCATGAAGATCCACAGTAGCATCTCCAAAATTTTTTGGAGATAAGTGACACTTATATCCCTGCTGGAGTGTCATCAGATTATGTCCGGCTTACATTGTTCCCATTTTCACTATTGGGAGAGGTCAAGAGGTGGTTGAAAGTTGAGCCACCGAATTCTATTTCTACGTGGGATGATCTTGCAAGGAAATTTTTGATACGGTTTTTTCCCTCCGGTAAAACAGCAAGACTTAGAAGTCAGATTCTAAGTTTCAAACAGAGAGAGGGAGAGAATCTATATCAGGCTTGGGAGAGATTCAAGTCCATGTTGTGGGATTGTCCTCATCATCATCAGTCCAATGATATGCTGGTGCACACTTTTATAGAGGGTTTGGAACCCCACACAAAAATATTGCTAGACTCAGCAGCTGCAGGACAAGTGCTGGAGAAAATCTATGAGGAGCTGTATACCTTGTTGAACCGTATTTCGCAAGGCAATCCGGAATGGAATGCTGATTCGTCCAGAGGAGGAACAAGGAAAGCAGCAGGAGTGCTAGAAGTGGATGGGTTTACAGCTATTGCTGCACAGATAGCTGCATTGCAAAATCAACTTAACACCCACTTAAACAACATGACAATGAACCAGCCTTAAGCCCCAGTGAATGCAGTGCAACAGATTTGGTGTGAAGTGTGCGGAAGCAGTGAGCACTCAGCTGAGTGTTGTGGAGCAAATCCTGACTCGATAAACTTTGTGGGAAATGTACAAAGGAACAACCACCAACAGTATGGTAATAGCTATGATCTTGGGCAGATTTATATGCCCAAGTGATACTCAAACGTATCATTTTTACCTTGTTTGTTGTGCAATGTGTATATAATATCATGTATTTGGTAATAAAATGCAAATTTATACTAACCAACATGATTAGCATTTGTTTTGCAGGATAATGTGATTTTTAAGAGCTAAAATGCGTGTTGGAACTATGTCGGAGTTGGACTTGGATGCGAGCGTGGAAAAGACCTCGGATGGCATATTTTGCAGTGGTTCCGCGATGGTGCCGTGCCACGCTGCCATCGCGGTAGCACACTGCCCGGGGCAGAAATAAATGTGGCAATTTCCAGTGTGCCTGCGCGTCAGCTCCGTGGCACGGAGACAGGCCTCCGCGATGGCCTCCGTGCCACGTTGAGGCTAATTATCCGGACCATGCAATTTCCAGAGAGGGTCCGCGTCCACGCCGTGTCACGGAGGCAGTTCTCCGCGTTGGCCTCCGTGACACGTTGCTTGTTATTCCGGGAAAAATTTCCCACTAGTATAAATAGCACACTTAGGTTATTTTTAAGAGGGTTTTTTTTTAGTTTTAGTTTTTTAGTCTGAGTTCAGAAGTGGGAGGAGGAACGTGGTTTTGTGGCAGTTGAAGAATAGAAAAGATAAGAGTTTTCTTCTCTTCCCTTCTTCTTCCCTTCAATTGTATGCATGATTCACACTCATTCTAGGATGATTAATCCAAGAATGAGTGGCTAATTCCTCTCTTGCTGAGGTTTTGAACTTGTGAAATGAATGTTGGTAATAATTGATATGGTTTCTTCTTCTTCTTGCATGTTGTTCTATTAATTCTTGTGCTTATTACATTCTTGATTGGCCACCATTAATGTATATCTAAAAAGTCCAATTTCACTCGAGAGAGCATGAAATTGGAAAGTTGTGAATTAATAGGGTATTGTTCTTAACTTGATTTGGGAAAATTGGGTTTTGATGTGCTTTCTTGATAGAAATATACTTGAAAGCCGTATTAGTCAATTTAGGAACCGGAATTGTAGTGTTAGGTCATAAATTGCATTTGATCACAGAAATGTAGACGAATGGTTTATGAAGCTAAAGTGAAATTAAATACGGAAGTTTTAATTTCTAGGCAAACGTTCTTGGCTAGCAATATGAAGAAGAAGATGACCAAATTATCATGATTATCAAGTTCATTACTCGTTCTTAACCTTGGCATGTGCATATCCATTGTCTAAACTCAACGTAAATAGTAGTTATTAATTTTAGTAGATAATTAGTTTAGAAACAAAACTTACTCAAATCTTGGTTGGATTGTTGTTAACATAGTTAGAAATAGAATAGAGATATAGTAAACTAGGCAGTTTTGCATATCTAGAGCAGCCTCCTTGGATCGATACTTGGCTACTTAGCCACTTTATTACTTGTTTGACGACGTACACTTGCGTGTCGATGTATAATATATACCGAGCAACAGAGTGCGAACAAGTTTTTGGCGCCGTTGCCGGGGAGGCTAGGCGATTTGTAAAATTTTGTTTAGTGTAAATTTACTGTATTTGTATTTTTATTCTCTTAAGTGTTAACAACTTGGTCTTAGCCTGTATTTTGCAGATTTTTATTTCTGTGAACACTGGCAAGGGACAAGGAGCTGGTGGAATCTTAGAGCCAGAACGTGAATTGCATAGTCAACGTAGAGAAGCTCTTCGGAAGAAGTTGCAGTTGCTCAAACAGTCTATGATGGAGCAACCCAATTCACCAGTTGTGCGGGCAGTGTTAGTGCCCGAGGAAGTAGCAGCCAGGCCGGTTCGCGAGGTGGCAATCCCACACGCTAATAATGTACATTCCAGCATCCGCAAACTAGAGCCTGGGGGGAGATTTGAGTTAAAGCAAAATATGGTGCAACTTTTGCACACTAGCGGGCAGTTTACCGGTCTCCCTCACGAAGATCCGCAACAACATCTCCAGAACTTTTTGGAGATAAGTGACACTTACATCCCCGCTGGAGTGTCACCTGATTATGTTCGGCTCACCTTATTTCCATTTTCCTTACTTGGTGAAGCCAAGAGGTGGTTAAAAGCTGAACCACCCAACTCTATATCAACATGGGATGATCTTGCAAAGAAGTTCTTGATCAGATTTTTCCCTTCAGGTAAAACAGCTAAACTTAGAAGTCAGATTCTAAGTTTTAAACAGAGGGAAGGAGAAAATCTTTATCAAGCCTGGGAAAGATTCAAGTCCATGTTGCGGGACTGTCCTCATCATCATCAGTCAAATGAGGTGTTGGTCCACACTTTTATTGAGGGTTTGGAACCCCACACTAAAATTTTGTTAGACTCAGCAGCTGGAGGGCAAGCGCTGGAGAAGACTTATGAGGAGCTGTACACTTTGCTCAACCGAATTTCACAAGGCAATCCGGAATGGAATGCAGATTCTTCAAGAGGTGGAGCAAGGAAAGCAGCGGGAGTGCTTGAAGTGGATGGATTCACAGCTATCGCTGCACAGATAGCTGCTTTGCAAAATCAGTTAAACACTCACTTTAGCAATATGAATTTGAACCAGCCGTCAGCCTCAGTTAATGCAGTCCAACAGATGTGGTGTGAAGTGTGTGGTAGTAGTGAGCATTCAGCTGAATGCTGTGGTGCAAATCTTGATTCTGTCAACTTTGTGGGCAATGCACAGAGGAATCAACAGCAGTTTGGTGGTGGCTACAACTCGAATTGGAGGAATCATCCAAATTTTTCGTGGGGTAGCAACAATCAACAAGGCCAGGGTTCAGGGCAGGGTATGCACAGAAACCAAGGAGGGCAACAAGGCTATCAGAATCAGTTTAGAAATCACAATGCCCCTCCTCCACCACCATCACCGACTATTGAGGAAATGTTCAAGACCATGATTGCCAACCAGGCACAATTGCAGGCTGACTATGTCAAACTGGCGGCCGAAGTAAAGAACAATCAATTGGCAACCAAGGCTCTTGAATATCAGTTTGGGCAATTTGCCAGTGCCCAAAATACTAGACCAAGGGGAGGACTACCTAGCGACACGGATCCCAATCCTAAGCAGGTAAATGTAGTGACCACGAGGAGTGGTTTACAATTAAAGGAGGTGGAACCGGAAAGATCGCCTCAGAAGTCAGGAGCAGCAGATGTTGAGGGAGAACAAACCTCAGATACGGGGAAGACCAAAGAAGCTGAACCAACAAGGCCTCCACCCCCGTTCCCTCAACGACTTAAGAAACACAAGGAGGAGGCGTGTTTCCAGAAATTCATGGAGGTACTTAAACAGGTACATGTTAACTTACCTCTTGTTGATGTCTTGCAGGGTGTGCCAAAATATGCAAAGTATATCAAAGACATCGTGGCCAACAAAAGTCGCTTGACCGAGTATGCCACGGTGGCTTTAATGGAGGAATGCACATCCCGTATTCAGAACAGGTTGCCCACTAAACTGAAGGATCCTGGAAGTTTTACTATCCAGCTGACGATTGGGCAAAGTATCCGAGCTCGTGGGTTATGCGACTTGGGGGCAAGTATAAATCTGATGCCATCTTCGGTATTCAGAAAGTTAGGGCTAGGGAGTCCTAGACCTACAACAGTGATCTTGCAGCTAGCAGACAGGTCTTTAGCTAAGCCGGATGACATTGTGGAGGATGTGCTAGTGCAGGTAGGCTCCCTCATTTTTCCGGTAGATTTCATTGTTCTGGATTTTGAGCCAGATGCAGAAGTCCCATTTATTTTGGGACGACCATTTTTGGGAACTGGAAAGGCATTGATCGATGTAGCTGCGGGTCAACTCACGATGCGAGCACACGACAAGGTTGAGGTGTTCGACGTGTACAAGGCACCTAAGCTTCCGACTGTCTATAAGGAACTCTCGGTGATCAACGTGATTGATCATGGGAATGCAAATGGATTGAGTGATTCCCGAGAGTTACTAGGTAGGCCACCAGACAAGGTTGAGAACTACTGGGGAGATGACCATGATCGGGTCAAATCGTCCATCTCCCTAGTAGAAAATTGAGCGTAAAGGCTGTCGAGCCGCGACGTTAAACCAGGCGCTGCACGGGAGGCAACCCGTGAAAAATATTTTTCTTTCTTTTGCCTTAGTGTAAAGTTTGTCTTTTATTTTATTTTCTCTTCTTTTTCTTGACTAGGTTTAAATGTGCATTTTAATTAGTAATTTTTATTTTTTTAGTAGGGAATCTAGTCATTTAACCAATTTTTGTTTAGTGAGGTGATTTTCAGGTATACCGGAGGAAAAATACGTGGAATCGAGAAAATGATGCGAGGTATGAAAAATAAAATTTGATAGTGAAACAGAGCACTGGTGCGTTGGCGCCGTGTCACGGAGGCAATGCTCCGCGTTGGCCTCCGTGACACGTTGAAGGCAAATCTGGAATTTTTTAAAATTCCAGTAAGCCAACACGTTGGCTCCGTGTCACGGAGGAGGGCCTCCGCGTTACCCTCCGTGACACGTTGCCCTTATCCCAGTGCCGGGTCACACCGGGTTTCCGGGTGACCCGCGTGTTTTCTTAATAAAAACCCCCGATTTCGCCCCTATTTTTCCCATTCCCTCTTCCCTCCGCGACCAAACACCCATTCCCTTACCCCCAAGCTCCGTGCCACGTTAAGAGGCAAGGAAAACGTCAATTCTTTATCGATTCTTCAATTCCAAGGTATGTTTTCATCGTCTATCTCAAATTTTTGGTGATTTTTGTCAATTTTGAGCATGTGAGGTGAGATATATCACCCTAGGTAGAAATTAAAAATGACGTGAATTATTTTGCGATTGATTGTGTTCGGATTGTTGTAGTTGAGGGGTGAACTTATCGATTGATTGAATAATTCATTGTTGATTGTCGAATTGAGTTCTAGGGCATGGGGTTGTTGAATTTTAACTTGGGTAACTTGATAGTTTGACGAAATTGATGCCGGGGTGTTTTTATTATTTGAGATAAGTCGTGGTAAATATTGTATAATTGGTGAAGGACGACTAATTCTCGATTTTTAGTTTGACATTGCGTAATATGTGAATTGGTTGAATTGCTTAGATTAGTGTATATAAAATGTTTGTATTGTTGTTTCTATTTGGTTGTTGTTATTATTGCTAAGTGCCATGGGTGAATAGCTGTCGATGGTAGGATTGGGTTAGCTGTATGAAGTCTGAGTAGTTCGCTAGCCGTTATGCTGTCGAATTTTTGTGAACGCACTAAGCAATATGTTTATAGTGATTGTGTTTGGGGTGTAAATAGATCTATCCTTTCTAACATGTTGTAAATATTGTTAAAGACTAAGTGTGGGGTAAATTTTGTTTAACCCGACCTTAGCAAAAACTAACAAGTTTTTAGCTTAACGTTGTGCTTGTCTGTGTAAATTGACAGGTACAATGGCCAGCCGACAAGATAAAGGCAAGGGTGCTTCAACCTCAGGCACCGGCAGAAAGAGAATGAGACTGGGCACTGCTGTCCCAGCTGCACCTGCTGTTCCACGCGGTCAACACCGCTGATACGGAACACGATGGGTTACCGATGAAGGGAAGAAGTGGTACGCAAAGCATAAGGAGAACAAGTACTTCCCGGAGGAACATATTGCAAGGGAACCACTTGTATAGGAGTTCCCTCGCATCGTACAGAGGATTGAAGCAGCTGGGCTCAACTTTATTTTTCAGGAGCCCACGGAGTGCAACCTTCACTTGGTCCGGGAATTTTATGCCAACTGGAACCCGGCCATCAGAAGCCACACTATTAAAATCAGAGGGCAGATTGTCACTCTGGAACCCCAGCAGCTGAATGCCATCGTTGGAGCGCGGGACACAGACGCCCACGTTCTCCGCCAGCTCAACATCACCCCACCGTACGCCGACATCAGACGTACGTTGTGCGGGGCTCGATCCACAGCCCGATGGAGTAGACACAAATAGAGGGGTTACCACCAGACTCTGCCTTATTCGCAGATGAACAGGGAGGCTAGAATCTGGCTAAACATTGTATGTTCGTGTTTGATCCCGAGAGTACATATGATAGACGTGACCGGGGACCGTGTCTGCCTGGTGTATGCCCTTATGAAAGGGCTTGAGATTAATGTGGGGGAGGTTATAATATCCGCCATGAAGAGAGCCAGACTACACCAGGGCTACAGATACGGGTTTGGTGGACTCATCACCACCTTCCTCCGAGGCCTCGACGTTGAGGAAGAAGCATTGGATTACATTCCGCAGTTGGAGCGGCGGGCCCTTGATGTGACAAAGACCAAGGCCCCCGACACTACACACGGACCTGTGCTGACTCTGGGCGAGCGACATGCTCGTGACGACCAGTATATGGCCCGTATGTTCGGTATGCAGATGCTGCAGCTACGGATAGTTGGGAGACCAGCCACCGAGGATGAATTATGGCAGCTGGAGCTGGACTACCCTTTTGGCGAGAACGCCAAAGCTTTATGCAAGGTGGGGCCAGCCTTTGTGGAGCCGATTGACGACGACGTCCCTACTGATGAGGAGACACGTCGTGAGGACTCTGATGTGGAGTCCGATGACGGCGAGGGAGCTGATTCAGATATGGGCGACGAGGCCGCAGCACCGGATGAGGAAGTCGAATATTTCGATTGAGCAGGTAGTTTCACCACCCAAAATTTTGTGCTTTGTATTTTTGTGTACACTGAGGACAGTGTTCGATTTATGTGTGGGGTGGGGAGTAGTTAGGTGCTGGGTCATAGGCTCTACATCTGCTGTATATTCTTCCTTGACGTTTGTGTATGTCTGTGCTTTCCCTGTTGTTGTGAACTGATTTGTGAATGATGTGTATATATTTGTTTGTGGCTAATGATGTGTGTCTTTAAAAAGTTATGGTTGCCTTTGTAAATATTTTGTAAATTTTGTAAATATTTTTTTCTCTATCGATATGATCGATATTTTTCAAAATTTTTGCGAAAGGATGTTGCACTTATCAACATATTTTGTAAATATTTTTTTTCATCGAAATGATCGATGTGTTGCAAAAATTTTGAAGTTTTATTTTTGGGTTTCTTGGAGTTTGTTTTCGGTTCTTTTACCGAGAATAGTCCCATTGAACCAATGTCATAGTTAGTGAACATTCCCTATGATGGATGGATGACGACCGTCTTAAGGGAAATGTAGTCGATAGGAGTAGATGATTTGTTTTTAGTTTCTTTGGTGGATTGCATCAATAAACTGTAGTTGCTTATGGTTGCTAAAATTTTGTTGCGTGTGTAATTGATGTTCGAAATGCGAAAGTGATTCGTTTGAAAGCATGTAATTGTGTAAATATGTTGAGTTACCTAGGCTATAGAATTTGGTTCATTATGATTGAGGCTTAATCTTGAATTCATGTACTTGACTAATTAAAGAGTCTGTGAATGCATCTTGATTCGAGCATGTGCATGAAGTGTGAGTGAGGTTTTGCTATTCCATGTCATTGTGAATTGTCTAGAACTTGCCTGGCGTGTATACAAAGCGAAATGAAGGAGGTGTAGTGTCGGAAAGGATGTAGGCATTTCTTTGTTTTAACCGTTAGTTTCCATTTTTTTCTTGTCAAGTTCTACCTTTTTATATGTTGTACACCCTAGTCAGCCCGTTGAGCCTTTAGCCGATTTCTTTCTTTTGTCCAGAATTGTATGAACTAAGCTTTATTCCTTCTTTTCATTAGCCTTAAAGTCTATAAGAAGCTCTTAAGCGCTTACAAAGAACAAAAAAATTGTTTCCCAAAGTGTTAAAGAGTGAAAAGAGTGAAAAGAAAAGAAAAGCAAAGTGAGGAAAGAAAAGATGGTGTTGAAGAGGCACTAGTTGTAATTAAATGAAATTGAGGGTACATGAAAACCTTCCGTTTGGGGTCAAGTGTGCCTGATGAAATGGGTTGTATGAAAGTAAACCAGCATGAATGGGAGAAAAAGAGAAAAGAGAGGAACAATGTCCATGAGTCTATGGGAATGAGTTGAAAAGGCGCTTAAGGATGCTAGCAACTATTATTGGCTAATCCAATATATATATACTAGATCCATAGCCCAGTTACAACCCATTAAAAGTCCTATTTGATCCTACACTGCATTTCTTTATATTAGTGGAGTAATACACTAAGGGCAAGCCTATGGGTCATGACATGATGCATGTGAATTCTTTTGGGAGAGAGAGTGAAATTAATTTCTATATGCCCCTACGTGCATGTTTGTGAGCTGCACGAGCATAAAAGGGGAAGTTTCTCTCGAGTTGTGAGGGTACATGCTTGATGAAAGATTGATTTTCATGTCGGATTTCTTGATTAGTTGATTTGCATGAGTTTGCCGATATCAAGAATCAATTCTTAAAAGTCTAGGAAGCCTCGATGTATTAAGGTCATTGTCTTGTACGACCAAGCATGTTTTCTTGATGATTTGCAAAAATCGAATAATCGGTATGACCGTAACGTAAATGGTTGCACCATAGTGACAAAGGTTGAGATGTGATGTGCATGATTTGTGTATGTGTTGTTCGAGGACGAACAAGGATTTAAGTGTGGGGTAAGTGATCTTGGGCAGATTTATATGCCCAAGTGATACTCAAACGTATCATTTTTACCTTGTTTGTTGTGCAATGTGTATATAATATCATGTATTTGGTAATAAAATGCGAATTTATACTAACCAACATGATTAGCATTTGTTTTGCAGGATAATGTGATTTTTAAGAGCTAAAATGCGTGTTGGAACTATGTCGGAGTTGGACTTGGATGCGAGCGTGGAAAAGACCTCGGATGGCATATTTTGCAGTGGCTCCACGATGGTGCCGTGCCACGCTGCCATCGCGGTAGTACACTGCCCGGGGCAGAAATAAAAGTGGCAATTTCCAGTGTGCCTGCGCGTCAGCTTCGTGGCACGGAGACAGGCCTCCGCGATGGCCTCCGTGCCACGTTGAGGCTAATTATCCGGACCATGCAATTTCCAGAGAGGGTCCGCATCCACGCCGTGTCACGGAGGCAGTGCTCCGCGTTGGCCTCCGTGACACGTTGCTTGTTATTTCGGGAAATATTTCCCACTAGTATAAATAGCACACTTAGGTTATTTTTAAGAGGGTTTTTTTTTAGTTTTAGTTTTTTAGCCTGAGTTGAGAAGTGGGAGGAGGAACGTGGTTTTGTGGCAGTTGAAGAATAGAAAAGATAAGAGTTTTCTTCTCTTCCCTTCTTCTTCCCTTCAATTGTATGCATGATTCACACTCATTCTAGGATGATTAATCCAAGAATGAGTGGCTAATTCCTCTCTTGCTGAGGTTTTGAACTTGTGAAATGAATGTTGGTAATAATTGATATGGTTTCTTCTTCTTCTTGCATGTTGTTCTATTAATTCTTGTACTTATTACATTTTTGATTGGCCACCATTAATGTATATCTAAAAAGTACAATTTCACTCGAGAGAGCACGAAATTGGAAAGTTGTGAATTAATAGGGTATTGTTCTTAACTTGATTTGGGAAAATTGGGTTTTGATGTGCTTTCTTGATAGAAATATACTTGAAAGCCGTATTAGTCAATTTAGGAACCGGAATTGTAGTGCTAGGTCATAAATTGCATTTGATCACAGAAATGTAGACGGATGGTTTATGATTCTAAAGTGAAATTAAATACGAAACTTTTAATTTCTAGGCAAACGTTCTTGGCTAGCAACATGAAGAAGAGGATGACCAAATTATCATGATTATCAAGTTCATTACTCGTTCTTAACCTTGGCATGTGCATATCCATTGTCTAAATTCAAAAGTAAATAGTTGTTATTAATTGTAGTATATAAATAGTTTAGAAACAAAAACTCACTCAACTCTTGGTTGGATTGTTGTTAACATAGTTAGGAATAGAATAGAGATATAGTAAACTAGGCAGTTGTACATATCTAGAGCAGCCTCCTTGGATCGATACTTGGCTACTTAGCCACTTTATTACTTGTTTGACCACGTGCACTTGCGTGTCGGTTGATAATATATACCGAGCAGCAGAGCGCGAACAAGCTACAATTCCAATTGGAGGAATCACCCAAATTTCTCTTGGGGTAGCAACAACCATCAGGGGCAAAGTTCGGGTCAGGGTGTGCAAAGGAACCAAGGAGGGCAGCAGAATTATCAAGCCCAATTCAGAAACAACAATGCACCTCCTCCACCTCCATCACCCAGTATTGAGGAGATGTTCAAGACCATGATAGCTAACTAAGCTCAATTGCAGGCTGACTATGTGAAATTGGCAGCCGAAGTGAAAAACAACCAGTTAGCTACCAAGGCACTTGAATATCAATTTGGGCAATTTGCTGGAGCCCAAAACACAAGGCCTAGAGGAGGACTTCCGAGCGACACAGATCCCAATCCCAAGCAGGTGAATGCAGTGACCACAAGGAGTGGCTTGCAGCTGAAAGAGGTGGAACCAGAAAGACCACCTCAACAATCGGGAGCAGCAGAAGTTGAGAGGGAGCAAAGTGATGAGAGGGGGAAGACTAAGGAAGCTGAATCAGAAAGACCACCACCCCCATTCCCTCAACGATTAAAGAAACACAAGGAGGAGGCGTGTTTCAAGAAATTCATGGAGGTGCTGAAACAAGTACATATTAACTTACCTCTTGTTGATGATTTGCAGGGAGTGCCGAAATATGCCAAGTATATAAAGGACATCGTGGCAAATAAAAGTCAGTTGACTGAGTATGCCATGGTGGCTCTAACGGAGGAGTGCACTTCCCGGATTCAAAACAGACTGTCCACAAAGCTCAAAGACCCTGGGAGCTTTACTATACAGATTACTATTGGGCAGAGCATCCGAGCTCGTGGATTGTGTGATTTGGGAGCGAGCATAAATTTGATGCCGTCATCGGTATTCAAAAATCTGGGTCTAGGGAGTCCTAGACCCACAACAGTAATCTTGCAATTGGCGAATCGGTCCTTAGCCAGACCTGATGGCATTGCGGAGGACGTTCTGGTGCAAGTTGGCTCCCTGATTTTCCCGGTAGATTTTGTCGTGCTGGATTTTGAACCAGACGCGGAAGTCCCATTTATTTTGGGATGTCCTTTCTTGGCGACCGTGAAAGCACTAATTGACATAGCTGCGGGGCAGCTAACATGCGAGCACACGACAAGGTGGAGGTGTTCAATGTGTACAAGGAACCCAAGCTCCCGATGGTGCACGAAGAACTCTCAGTGATCAATGTGATTGATCAAGGCAATGATGAGCAGATTAAGGATTCACGAGAGTTAATGGGAAAGCCACCGGAACGGTGTAAGCACTACTGGGGGGAGGACAGTGATCGATAGAAATCGTCCATCACCCTAGAGGACAACTGAGCTTAACGACGTCGAGCCGCGACGGTAAACCAGGCGCTGCACGGGAGGCAACCCGTGAAAAAAAAATTTCTCTCTTTTTAAATTGTGAATAGATTTTTCTTTTTCTTTTTCTTGATTAACAACAAAATTTTTCGTTTTAGTTTTTGTTTTTATTTTTATTTAGAGTGAAATCTATAATTCTAACCAATTTTGTATAGTGAGATGAATTTCAGGTCAAACGGATGAAAATGTGCACGGAATCGCAAATGAAAATTCGAGATATGAAAATTAACAAAAAGTGGCAAAACAGTGAGCTAGGGCGATAGCTCCGTGTCACGGAGGTGGACCTCCGCGTTACCCTCCGTGACACGTTGAGGTATAATCCGGAATTTTTAAAAATTTCCAGAACAGGCTCGCGACAGCTCCGTGTCATGGAGGCAGTGCACCGCGATGCACTCCGTGACACGTTGCCGTGTATATCGCGACAGGTCACATCAGGTCGCCGGGTGACCCATGCGATTTTTCTACTTTTTAACCCCGAAACCCCCTCCCTTTTCCTTATTTTTCACTCACTCCGCGACCAAACTCCCCAAAACCCATCCCCCTTCAACGTGACACGGAGTAGGCCAAGAAAATTGTTGAGTTTACTTAAATTCTTCAACTTCAAGGTATGTTCTCCGATTCCATCTCATTTCTTGTAAATTTTCTTCGATATTGAGCATGTGAGGTGAGCTAAGTTTGCCCGAAGTAGAAATTAATCATGAATTCAATTGAATTGTTGTTGATAAACGTTCGGAATATCATTATTATTGCTTGAACTCGTTAATTGCATAATTTAATCGAATTTTCTTGATACTATCATTTCTAGGGCTTGTTTTTGAATTTGAAGTGAAAAATGTGGTGAACTTGTGAAATTCATGTCGGGATGTACATGTTGAGTGAGATGAGTCGGTGTGCTAGTTGCTATCATGTTAAAAGACCGACAGATTCTCAGGTTAGAGGAATATTGAAATTTGCAAGAATTGGGTTGGTTGTATAGGTTCGTGTAGATAAATTCTTGTTGTTGTTTTCGTTTCTTTGTTTTTCCTTGCTAAGTACGATGGATTAAAAGGTTATCGATGGTAATGATTGTAGTTAGCTGTACGAAGTCTGAGTAGTACATAGTGTATATATACCATCGAATTCTTCGTATGCACTAAGCATGTTTGTATAGTTGGTTGTTGATTTATGCAAATAAGCATGATCTTATCGGTATGTTGTAACTGTAGCTAAGGACAAAGTGTGGGGTAGCTTAGCTTAACTCGACTTTAGCCGAAGTTAATACTCATTGGCTTAACATTGATCTTGTCTACTTGGGTTGACAGGTAAAATGGCGAGCAGGCAAGAAAAAGGGAAAGGCGCATCAACTTCTGGCGCCAGAAGAAAGCGAATCAGACTGGGCACAGCAGTCCCAGCAGCACCAGCAGTTCCACGCAGCAAACACCGCCAATACGGAACAAGGTGGGTGACGGATGAGGGGAAGAAGTGGTACGCAAAGCACAAAGAAAACAAATACTTCCCCGAGGAGCATATAGCACGGGAACCGTTGGCACAAGAGTTCCCTAGGATTGTACACCAGATCGAGGCAGCTGGGCTCAAGTTCATCTTTGAAGAGCCCAAGGAATGCAACCTGCACCTGATTCAGGAATTTTATGCCAACTGGAACCCGACGCTCAGAAGTCACACCATAAAAATCAGAGGGCAAATAGTCACATTTGAGCCCCCCCACCTTAATGCCATCATAGGGGTGCGGGACACAGATGCCCACGTGCTTCGATAGCTGAACATTACCCCACCGTATGCGAACATCATACGCACATTTTGTGGGACCCGATCGACAGCTAGATGGAGCAGACACAAAGAGAGGGGCTACCATCAGACTTTGCCCTATTCACAGATGAACAGGGAAGCCAGAAAATGGCAAAAGATCGTCTGTTCCTGCCTAATCCCGGGGGTACATATGACAGATGTAACCCGAGATCGTGTATGCCTGGGGTACGCCCTGATGAAAGGGCTGGAGATCAACGTGGGGCGGTGATTATATCCGCCATAAAGAGAGCCCGGTTGCATCAGGGGCACGGGTACGGCTTTGGTGGACTACTCACCACCTTCCTCAGGGGCCTAGATGTTGAGGAAGAGGCCCTTGACTACATCCCGCAGATGGAGCGGCGGGCCTTAGATGTTACTAAAACTAAGGCACCCGACACCACCCACGGGCCGGTTCTTACACTTGCTGAGCGACATGCTTGGGATGATCAGTACATGGATCGCATGAACAGGATGCAGATGCTCCAGCGGAGGATAGGCGGGAGGCCGGCGACAGAGGAGGAGCTATGGCAGCTCGAGCTAGACTACCCTTTCGACGAGAATGCCAGGGCTCTATGCCGAGTGGGGCCAGCATTTGTAGAGCCCACAGATGATGACGTCCCCACAGACGAGGAGACACATCGGGAGGACTCCGATGTGGAGTCCGATGATGACGACGGGGGTGATTCAGACATGGGAGATGAAGCAGCAACACCTGATGAAGAAATGGAGTACTTGATTGATCAGAGAGTTCCACCACCCAATTTTTTGTGCTATTTTGATTTTTGTGAACACTGGGGACAATGTTCGAGATAAGTGTGGGGTGGGAGTAGTTAGGTGATGGCTGTGTTGTTATGTATATGTATATATTCTAATCTGTTGTCGTGCCTGTGAAATTTTGTTGTTTCCTGTGATTTGTGAATTGTTAAGTTGTTGTTCTGTATTGTAAATGTATGTGAAACTGATGTGTGTTGCTGAATGTTGCTAGCTGATTTTGTACATATTTTTATTTATCGAAATGATTGATATTTTCAATTTTTTTTATTTTTTATTTTTTATTTTTTTACTTCTTGGGTTTCTCGGCATTTGTTTTCGGTTCTTTTACCGAGAATGGTCCCATTGAACCGAAGTCTTAGTTAGTGACCGTTCCCTATGATGGATGGATGACGACCGTCTTAAGGGAAATGTAGTCGTTAGGAATAGATTTTTTTAGTTGTTGTTTTTTTCTTTGGTGGATTGCATCCCAAAACCTATAGTTACTGTATGGTTGCAAAATTCTGGTTGCGTGTTGTACATGATATTTAAAATGCAAAGGTGATTCGTATGAAAGCATGCAACTTTGTAAATATCTTGAGATACCTAGGCCATAGAGTCGATTCAGTGTGATTGAGGCTTAATGCTTGAATTCCTGTAATTAGCTGATTGAAGAGTCTGTGAATTCATCTTGAATTGAGCATGTGCAATAAGTGTGAAGTGAGGTGTTGTTATTCCATGCTATTGTGAAATGTCTAGAACTTGCCTGGTGTGTGTACAAAACGAAATGAAGGAGGTGTATTGTAGGAAAGGATGTAGGCATTTCTTTGTTTTAACCGAAAGTTTCTATTTTTCATTGTCGTACCCACCTGGATTGTATACCCTAGTCAGCCCGTTGAGCCTTTAGCCTATTATTTTTTTCTTTTGTCAAAAAGTGTAAACCGAGCTTAATCCCTTCTTTTCATTAGCCGTAAAGTTGATACAAAACTCTTAAGCGCTTAAGAAGAGAAAGTCATTTTCCCAAAGTGTCAAAGAGTGAGAATGGTGAAAAGAAAAGAAAAGCCGAGTGCTGGAAGAAAAGAAAAGGTTGAAGGTGCACTTGTTATAAATAAACTATAATGAAGGTGCATGAATAATCTTTGTTGTTGTGTCAAGTGTGCTTAATAAGATGGGCCAAACTAAAGAAAAACATCAAGAATGGGAGGATGAAAGAAGAAACAATGTCCATGAGTTGATGGGATATGTTGAAAAGGCGCTTAAGGATGCTAGTGGCTATTATTGGCCAACCCAATATTTACTAGTTCCGCAGCTTCCACTACAACCAGTTAAAGTCCTACGTGATCTTACATCACACTTCTTTATATTAGTGGAGTAATACACTAAGGGCAAGCTTATGGGTCATGACATGATGCATGTGAATTCTTTTGGGAGAGAGAGCGAAATTGTGTTTACATGCCCCTGCCCGAAATTTTGTGAGTTCATATGAGCAAAAAGGGGAAGACTCTCTTGTGTTGTGAGGGCACATGCTTGATGAGAGATTAATTTTCGTGTCGGATATCTTGATCAGCTGATTTGCATGAGTTTGCCAATATCGAGAGTCTATTCTTAAAGTCTAGGAGGTCTTGATGTATTGAAGGTCATTGCATTGATAGGACCATGCATGTTTTCTTGATGATTTGCTATATTGAATAATCGGTATGACCGTAGCCTAAATTGTCGCACCAAAGTAGCGAGGTTGGGATGTAAATTGCATGAGGTGTGGAATCGTTGTTCGAGGACGAACAAGGATTTAAGTGTGGGGTAAGTGATCTTGGGCAAATTTATATGCCCAAGCGATACTCAAAAGTGTCATTTTAGCCTTGTTTATCTATCAATGCGTATACATTCTCATGTAATTGGTAATAAAATGTGAATTTATACTAACCAACATGATTAGCATTGTTTTGCAGGTAAAATGTAATTTTGGGAAGCTTAATTGCATGTTGGAAGAGATTGGGGTTGAACTCGGACATGAGCAAGGGACATGGCAGTGGAAAGTATCAAATAAAGGGGCTCCGCGATGGAGCCGTGTCACGCTGCCATCGCGGAGGCCTTCTGCCTGGATGGAAATTTTCAGCCAAATTCCAGTGTGGGTTCGCGATGGGTCCGTGGCACGGTGGCTTGGTTCCGCATTGCATGCCGTGCCATGTTGGGCTTTATTTCCTAGACCCCCAGTTCCAGTGAAGGTCCGCGTCCGTAGCGTGTCACGGAGGCAGTGCTCCGCGATGCACTCCGTGACACGTTGCTCGTTATTTCGGGAAAAATTTCCACTGGTATAAATAGAACACTTAGGTTCATTTTTCAATATTCTGACTTGGTGGAGCAAGAACGTGGGTCACAGGCAGTTGAGGGGACAAAATTATCAGGGTTTTTCTCTCTTTCCTTCTTCTTGTATTCAATTGCTTGTATGTTTAACACTCATTTAAAAATGTTTAATCCACAAATGAGTGGCTAATTCCTCTTCTTGCTGAGGTTATGAACAATTGTAGTGAAATATGATTGTTGATCATATTGGTTTTTCATCTGTTCTTCCATGGTTGTTCTATTAATTCTTTTTCTTACTGCATTAATGTGTGGCCTACGTTAATGTATATCTAAAAAGTCCGGTTTCACTCGAGAGAGCAAGAAATTGGAAAGTTGTGAATTAATAGGATATGATCTTTACTTGGTTTGGGAAAATTGAGAATTGATTTACTTTCAGGATAGAAATATACCTGAAGGTCGTATTAGTCAATTTAGGAACCGGGTTTGCATGGCTAGAACATGAATTGCATTTAATCACAGAAATGTAGGTGGATGGTTCATGATTCTTAAGTGGGGTTAAATACGAGAGTTTTAATCCCTTGGCAATAGTTCTTGACTAGCAACCGGAGGAAAAGATTAACCAAATTATGTTGATAATTAATTTCATTACATGTTCGTTTAGCCTCAGCATGCTCTCATTCATAGTTCAGACTCACATTAGATAATTGTTTTAGCTTTAGCATAAAAATTATAAAACAAAATACCAAACTCTTGGTTACACTGTTGTCTGCATTTTTAGAATTGAAACATAGCACACTTGAGCAGATTGCACTTCATCCCAGTCCCTGTGGGATCGATACTTGGCTTATTTAAGCCACTTTACTACTTGTTCGACCACGTGCACTTGCGTGTGAGTTTTATACCCAACAAAAGAAACGAACACTGAGCAACGCCCTTGTTTTACTAAATGAATCCTTTCATGAAACTTGTTGGTGGAAAGTGGTAGCTTATTTGAAACATCTTCATGGTTTTGGTCTTTTGGGGCATTTACTTCTCTTTCTCGATGAGCTTGGTGAACATAATTTTGGGTTGTCATATTTAAGTGATTGGTGATGTTTAATTTTGTATAAAGGTGGCATATTTTTCAACGAATGAGTATTACATTACTTGGGGACAAGCAATAGTTCAAGTTTGGGGGTTTGATGAGTTGGTAAATTACCAACTCATTAGGCTCTTACACTTGAGTTTTTGCTTAGTTTTTAAGTTGATTATATGGATTTTATGCCCTTTTTCTTTTGTTGTGTGCAGATGCCTAAATGTGTAGAAAAGAGCGAAAGATGGAGCAAAAAGAAGGAAGTGAGAGCATATCGGCAGTCCACCGATAGAAACCGGTGAAATGCAGGCCAAAAGCCGATTATCACTCCCCCTATGGAAAAATGCCACTGGCGAATCACGAGTTGCCAACGGTGAATCGCTGGTCGAGTCGCCAAAAGACACCTAGTTTTCTAGAAAGAAGCATTAAGATTTGGCGGTTCACGGATTGGTATCAGGTAAATGCCGGATGAATCGCCGATGCTCACTAGAGTTGAGTGATGGCTCAAATAACACACTCGACGGTTCACGAATTGGGACTGGCAAACCGCCAGTGTTTCCACCGATTCCAAAATGGTACTCAGGGGTATAATTGTCCAGCACGGGAAGAAAGTTAAAAGGTTCCCTACTTTTCAGGATATAAATAACAGATAAAGTACTATGTACTAGGAGATAGAAAGGACAGAAAGAGCAGAGCATATCCCATCATTGTTTCCCTTTTGAGCTTTATAACATTCTCTTAGAAAAGATAGGGAGATTTTGATATGTAAACTTGGAAAAAGTACTCTTCTCTATTTCTTCTTTGTAATAGTAAGCTTCAGCCATTGTTGGAGACTATTTTGGGAATTTGATTTTACTACTCTTGCTATTAAATTCAATGAAGTTATTGATGAATGTGCTTTTGAATTTCTTAATCATGAGTAACTAAATCATTAACTAGAGGTGTGTGATAATGAATACTTAATTAGAGTGGGTATTGCTAGAGTCATCTTTATATTGTTTAAATAAGTAAAAATCAGTAGATTCTCTTCAAATTATAAAGGAAGATCCATTGATTATGATATGGGTCTATTTATTCTTGCTTGATTGTTGCTTTTAAAAGAATAATTAAGTATTCGAAGAGAATTTAACAATGGGTATGGATGAGAGATTGTAAAATTGGGGTAGAAATAGCTAAAATTGTTGTCTCACTCCTCATTAGTAGCTACTAGCTAGAAATTAATGCAACTGCTAATCCAAATCTAATCGGGTTGCACTAAATCGTGGCTAGAGGTTTGACAAAACTCTAGTAAGAGGTAGTTATAAGGCTGAAAAGCTATAATTATCCACTTTCCGAGATTATTTACACTTGTTGAACTTAAAAGATGACCTAGCATGTCTCGATCTAGTTAGTATATCATCTACACCACACCTCTAGTCTTTCACACTCTTGTTGACAACTTTGTTGATCTTGCTATTTTATTCCACTAAATTTCCAAATACATTTCTCTGCAAATTTCAAACCCCCAATTTACTTGTTTTTATGTTAACTCTACATGATGCAAGTTAACTGTAATGCCCCAGAAGCTCAAAATCAATATCCGGGACATGAATCAGAAAATCTGGAAAATTGTAGAAAAGTTGCAGAACAACCAACTTGATGGGTTGTTAAGAGACCCAATGACTCGTCAGCTCAACCGTGTGAAAAATGCCAAAAATACACACCAGTATTCCTAACGGACGACACCACGAGTCATTAACAGGCCCTACAACTTGTTAAGTCGCTGGTTGCCAAGTCGGAGTTCAGAAATTTGAGGATTTTACAGTGTACGTGATGGAAGGTCACCTCTAGTCATCATCAAAAGTAATGACTCATCAAGTCCTTCATTTCCAGTCCTTTCTAGCTTTCTTATCAGTGTACCTAACGGACGACACGGCGAGTAGTTCCCAGTCATACGACTCGTCATGTGCCCGTTAGGAGTCAGTAGATTTTTTCTAGTGAACTTGACGGAAGGATCCAACGACTCATTGGACCTGGTAACGAGTCGTTAGGTCACCCGTTAGGGACACTTGAGAGTTTTTTCCAGCGAATCTCTAAGGGCTATTTAGTAATTTTCTATCCTCCCAAGCCCTAAACTACGTCGTTTTGGCTACAGTTTCAAATGTTTTAGTGGAGAAAAGTGGTCCATTCCTCATTCCTCACTCTCAGTTCTCAAGAAATCATCGAAGTCTCCTCTCAAAAACTCTCAAGCGAAGTCTAGGGTTCCTCACCAACTTCAGTCATTCAAGCTTCTTTATCTGGAAAAATTTAGCCAGGCATATGGGGTTTTAGCAAGGGGATTATCCTTCCCTTGCGCCCCCAAAGTCCTCCTCAATTTCTCCTATCAGTTTTAAGCCTTGAACTTTCGAGTATGAGAAGCACTCATGTTTATTTTTGTTGATTTCACTCAGAATGATGTTTATACTTATTCTTTATATAATCTTTATCAGTTCCTCATCAAATTGTCAGTATTATTACAAAAGTGAATTTAAGCCCTAACTTTTGAGTAATGGTTTTACTTATTAAATTCTCTCTAGTGAATGAAGAATGCTTTGGGTTGAATTCCTAGATTTGTCTTGCTTTACATATGTGTTGGGTAAATATCCCATGAATCAGAATGACTTTAGTACATTGAATGAAATTCTCTATTAGCTGCTTAGTAATTTAGTCAGTTAGAATACAGAACTCTATCAATCAAGTCTTAGTCAGAATCATATCAGTCTAACTTCAGTCAGATTTTTGCAACCTTAGTGTTGTCCAGAAAATGTCAAGTGATCAGTTTGACTCCAGTTTATTTTTGAGGTGTCAGTGGTGCCTCCAAGTTGTCAGAATCAGATTTAGATTTTAGTTATTTGGCCCATTAGGCGGTCATGACATTCAGTTATAGCTTTGACCAGCCCAAGAACCATAGTTCATTTATTAGTTGTTCTGTAGATGGTTACGACGCTTCTAGATAAGCAGCTCTAACTAGTCTTAGAACCTAGTTTCAGAATTTGGTCTGATAAGGCTCTCAGGCTACATGCAGTTTTCATCCCTAACTAGACTTGGGCCCCAGTTTCGAGCTATCAACTTAGTAGTTTAGTTTAGGTTTTCCAGTTGGAGTAGAACTTAGCACCGAGCGGGCCGGGGTTCCAATGCACCCAGGTTCCCAGAACTACATTGCCAGCGTAGGTTACAGTATTACTTGGCCCGATTAGACCTAGATATTTTTGTGATCACCCAGTTCAGGCCTTTATACCCTGGCAAGGAATATGGAGTTCTACCGGTAGGGTGTATACATCGGACTCCATGTCTAGCTCACGTGGTTATATGTCTAATTATAGACTCTCCCACTAGTCAGTCCTATCTAGTATCAAAATAAGCCGCTCAGTTCAGTACAGTATCTGAGATTCAGTGTTTCAGACTTAGGGCATGTCCTTGACCATCAGACAGGGTCGTCTTGACCATTTTAGATTATAGCAGTAGTTCAGTTCAGCTAGCTTGCTGGTCATGGCGTGTCATTTCAGTTCAGACTTTATATTTAGTATGTTTCTCCCACTTACTCAGTACATTCAAAGTACTGACATATGGTTCCATGCTGTATCGTTTTATGATACAGCTGCAAGTTTTCAGATTCAGCACAGATATTTGCTTAAGTTTTAGAGCATTCCACTTCAGCAGATCAGAGTGTGAGTCCTCATCATTCGAGGGGCCTTGTTTATTTACTTCAGTTGGATATGGTTTTGTATAGACTCAGAGTTAACTGGTGGCCTGTCCCAGCAACTCCTCAGTTGTTGGCTTTCAGGCCAGACTTGTCTTTCAGAACTGTATTTTTGAAATATTATTTATTTCTCTATTTTCAGTCTTTACATTTTCTTAAACTGATAAATCTGTTATTTAAACGTTCCTATGCATGTTTACTCAGAATTCTAGTGTATGATAGACCAGGGGTTAACTTGGGGTCTCTTGTGGCTTCAAGTACCGTATTACGTCCAGGGTGTACGCTCGGGGCGTGACAAACTTGGTATCAGAGCCCTAAGTTTAGAGTATCCTCGTAATGTCTGAAGCTACATCGAGTAGAGTCCTTTTTATGGGTGTGAAGCGCACGACACTTATGACGAGGAGGCTATTAGGTGTTATTAGGAAAATTCCCCTTTTGTTCATGCTGTTTATCGTGCATTAAAGTCCAATTCCAAAGGCGTCTTTCTAAATCATGTCCCATTTCCTTTCAGTGAACAATGCCTCTTCGACGTTGAAATGGATGAAAAGCAGGAAATGCCAACAGACCCTCTCCACCAGCTCTGGCAGTTCATTAGGATAACTCTGTGTCTACCACCGAATTCAGGGTGGCCATTCAGTTGCTTGCTCAGACCGTCACCAATCAAGTGAACCAGTAGGTGGTTCCACAAGGCTTGCTCTAGAATTTCACGGAACAAAGGTGGGAGAGGACCCACAAGGCTTTGTAGATGAGATTAGAAAGATCACCTGAATCATGGGTGTCAGCTCCTCCGAGAGTGCTAACCTGGATGCCTACCAGCTAAAAGGGGTAGCCCAGGTTTGGTACGAGCAGTGGGAGGAGGGGCGGTCAGCAAAAGTAGGATCGGTTGAGTGGGAGGAGTTTCATACAGCTTTTCTAGATAGGTTCTTTCCCCGGGAGCTGAGGGAGGCTAAGATGGTAGAGTTTATGAACCTACGATAGGGAAATCGGACAGTGGAGGAGTATGCTCTAGAGTTTACTAGACTATCAAAGTATGCTAATCTTGGGCAAATTTATATGCCCAAGTGATACTCAAAAGTACCATTTTCGACTTGTTTATCTACCAATGTGTATACATTCTCATGTAATTGGTAATAAAATGTGAATTTATACTAACCAACATGATTAGCATTGTTTTGTAGGTAAAATGTGATTTTGGGAAGCTTAAATGCATGTTTGATGATATCGGGTTTGGACTTGGATGCGATCAAGGAACAAGGCATTGGATAGCATGAATTAAAGGGGCTCCGTGATGGAGCCGTGTCACGCTGCCATCGCGGAGGCCTTCTACCTGGATAGGGAAAATTCGCCTGAATTCCAGAGAGGGTCTGCGTCCGGTCCGTGGCACGGTGGCTTGGCTCCGCATTGCACGCCGTGCCACGTTGGGCCTTAATTCCTGGACCCCCAGTTCCAGTGAGGGTCCGCGTCTGTAGCGTGTCACGGAGGCAGTGCTCCGCGATGCACTCCGTGACACGTTGCTCGTTATTCCGGGAAAAATTCCCAGCAGTATAAATAGAACACTTAGGTTCATTTTTCAACATTCTGACTTGGTGGAGCAAGAACGTGGGTTACAGGCAGTTGAGGGACAAAAATATCAGGGTTTTTTCTCTCTTTCTTTCTTCTTTAATTCAATTGCTTGTATGATTAACACTCATTTTAAGATGTTTAATCCATAAATGAGTGGCTAATTCCTCTTCTTGCTGAGGTTATGAACAATTGTGATGAAATGTGATCATTGATTCTTTGGTTTTTCATCTTTTCTTCCATGTTGTTCTATTAATTCTTGTTCTTACTGCATTAATGTGTGGCCTACGTTAATGTACATCTAAAAAGTCCGGTTTCACTCGAGAGAGCAAGAAATTGGAAAGTTGTGAATTAATAGGATATGTTCTTTACTTGGTTTGGGAAAATTGAGTATTGATTTGCTTTCAGGATAGAAATATACCTGAAAGTTGTATTAGTCAATTTAGGAACCGGGTTTGTATGGCTAGAACATGAATTGCATTTAATCACAGAAATGTAGGTGGATGGTTCATGATTCTTAAGTGAGGTTAAATACGAGAGTTTTAATCTCTTGGCAATTGTTCTTGGCTAGCAATTGGAGGAAAAGATTAACCAAGTTATGATGATAATCAATTTCATTACATGTTCGTTTAACCTCAGCATGCTCTCATTCATAGTTCAGACTCAAAGTAGATAATTGTTTTAGCTTTTAGTATAAAAATTATAAAACAAACTATCACACTCTTGGTTACACTGTTGTCTGCATTTTTAGAAGTAAAATATAGTACACTTGAGAAGATTGCACTTCATCCAAGTCTCTGTGGGATCGATACTTGGCTTACTAAAGCCACTTACTACTTGTTCGACCACGTGCACTTGCGTGTCGTTTTATATACCCACAAAACACCCGAACAAGTTTTTGGCTCCATTGCCGGGGACTTGGCAATTGGTGAATTTGTTTTAAGTGTTAATTTACTGTATTTTTATTTTCTTAGTGTTGACAACTTGGTCTTAGCCTGTATGTTGCAGACTTAACTTCTGTTGAACACTGGCAAGAGACAAGGAGCTGGTGGAATCGTATATAGAGCCAGAAAGGATATTTCACAGTAAACGGAGAGAAGCTATACAAAGAAAGCTGCAGTTGCTCAGACAGACGATCATGGAGCAACAACAGAATCCACCGGTACTACGGGCAGTGTTAGTGCCCGAAGAAGTAGCAGCTCGGCCGGTTCGCGAGGTGGCAATCCCACATGCCAATAATGTTACATCTAGTATCTGCAAACCTGAGCCAGGAGGGAGATTTGAACTTAAACAGAATATGGTGCAGTTGTTGCACACTAGCGGGTAGTTTACCGGTCTCCCTCATGAAGATCCATAGCAGCATCTCCAAAATTTTTTGGAGATAAGTGACACTTACATCCCCACTGGAGTGTCATCAGATTATGTCCGGCTTACACTGTTCCCATTCTCACTATTAGGAGAAGCCAAGAGGTGGTTGAAAGCTGAGCCACCAAATTCTATTTCTACGTGGGGTGATCTTGCAAGGAAATTCTTGATACGGTTTTTTCCCTCCGGTAAAACAGCAAGACTTAGAAGTCAAATTCTAAGTTTCAAACAGAGAGAGGGAGAAAATTTATATCAGGCCTGGGAGAGATTCAAGTCCATGTTGCGGGATTGTCCTCATCATCACCAGTCCAATGATGTGCTGGTGCACACTTTTATAGAGGGTTTGGAACCCCACACCAAAATATTGCTAGACTCAGTAGCTGGAGGGCAAGCGCTGGAGAAAACTTATGAGGAGCTGTATACCTTGTTGAACCATATTTCGCAGGGCAATCCAGAATGGAATGTTGATTCATCAAGAGGTGGGACAAGGAAAGAAGCAGGAGTGCTAGAAGTGGATGGGTTTACAGCTATCGCTGCACAGATAGCTATATTGAAAAATCAACTTAACACCCACTTCAGCAACATGACAATGAACCAGCCTCAAGCCCCAGTTAATGCAGTACAACAGATGTGGTGCGAAGTGTGTGGAAGCAGTGAGCACTCAGCTGAGTGTTGTGGAGCCAATCCTGACTCGGTAAACTTTGTGGGTAATGCGCAATGGAATCACCAACAGTATGGTAGTAGCTACAATTCAAATTGGAGGAATCACCCTAATTTCTCATGGGGTAGCAACAACCATCAGGGCCAAAGTTCGGGTCAGGGTGTGCAAAGGAACCAGGGAGGGCAGCAGAATTATCAAGCATAATTCAGAAACAACAATGCACCTCCTCCACCACCATCACCCAGCATTGAGGAGATGTTCAAGACCATGATAGCTAACCAATCTCAATTGCAGGCTGACTATGTGAAATTGGCAGCCGAAGTGAAAAACAACCAGTTAGCTACCAAGGCACTTGAATATCAATTTGGGCAATTTGCTAGTGCCCAAAACACAAGGCCTAGAGGATGACTGCCGAGCGACACGGATCCCAATCCCAAGCAGGTAAATGCAGTGACCACAAGGAGTGGTTTGCAGCTGAAAAAGGTGGAACCAGAAAGACCACCTCAGCAGTCAGGAGCAGCAGAAGTTGAGAGGGAGCAAAGTACTGAAAGGAGGAAGACTAAGGAAGCTGAATCAGAAAGACCTCCACCCCTGTTCCCTCAATGACTAAAGAAACACAAGGAGAAGGCGTGTTTCAAGAAATTCATGGAGGTGCTAAAACAGGTACATATTAACTTACCTCTTGTTGATGTCTTGCAGGGAGTCCCAAAATATGCTAAGTATATAAAGGACATCGTGGCAAACAAAAGTCGGTTGACTGAGTATGCTACGGTGGCTCTAACGGAGGAGTGCACTTCCCGGATTCAAAATAGACTGCCCACAAAGATCAAAGACCCTGGGAGCTTTACTATCCAAATTACTGTTGGGCAGAGCATCCGAGCTCGTGGATTGTGTGATTTGGGAGCAAGCATAAATTTGATGCCGTCTTCGGTATTCAGAAAGTTGGGTCTAGGGAGTCCTAGACCCACAACTGTGATCTTGCAGTTGGCGGATCGATCCTTAGCCAGACCTGATGGCATTGTGGAGGACGTTCTGGTGCAAGTTGGCTCTCTAATTTTCCCGGTAGATTTTGTCGTGCTTGATTTTGAACCAGACGCGGAAGTCCCATTTATTTTGGGACATCCTTTCTTGGTAACCGGGAAAGCACTAATTGACGTAGCTGCGGGGCAGCTAACAATGCGAGCATACGACAAGGTGGAGGTGTTCGATGTGTACAAGGCACCCAAGCTCCCGATGGTGCAAGGAGAACTCTCGGTGATCAATGTGATTGATCAACGCGATGATGAGCAGAGTAAGGATTCACGGGAGTTAATGGGAAAACCACCGGAAAGGTGTAAGCACTACTGGGGGGAGGACGGTGATCGAGAGAAATCGTCCATCACCCTAGCGGACAACTGAGCTCAATGACGTCGAGCCGCGACGGTAAACCAGGCACTGCACGGGAGGCAACCCGTGAAAAATTTTTCTTTCTTTTTGTAAAGTGTAAATAGATTTTTCTTTTCTTTTTCTTTTTCTTTTTCTTGATTTACTACAAAGATTTTTCATTTTAGTTTTTGTTTTATTTGTATTTAGAATGAAACCTATAATTCTAACCAATTTTGTATAGTGAGATGAATTTCAGGTCAAACGGAGAAAAATATGCACGGAATCGCGAATGAAAAGTCGAGGTATGAAAAATTAATAAAAAGTGGCAAACAGTGAGCTGAGGCGACAGCTCCGTGTCACGGAGGTGGACCTCCGCGTTACCTCCGTGACACATTGAGGTATAATCCGGAAATTTTAAAAATTTCCAGAACAGTCTCGCGATGGCTCCGTGTCCCGGAGGCAGTGCACCGCGATGCACTCCGTGACACGTTGCCTTGTATATCGCAACGGGTCACACCGGGTCGCCGGGTGACCCGCGTGATTTCCCTACTTTTTAACCCCGAAAACCCTCCCTTTTCCCTCATTTTTTAATCTCTCCACGACCAAACCCCCCAAAACCCATCCCCCATCAATGTGACACGGAGTAAGGCAAGATATTCAACAAGTTTTCTTCGATTCTTCAAAGACAAGGTATGTTTTTCGATTTCCTCTCAATTCTTGCCGATTTTCTTTAATTATTGAGCATGTGAGGTGAGCTAAATTGCCCTAAGTAGAAATTAATCATGAATTCAATTTTAATTGTTGTTGATGAGTGTTCGGAATGTCGTTATGATTGCTTGAACTCGTCAATTGCATAAATTAACCGAATTTGCTTGATAATATCAATTCTAGGGCTTGTGTTTTTGAATTTGAAGTTGAAAATGTAGTGAACTTGTGAGTTTCATTCCGGGATGTACATGTTGAATGAGATGAGTCGATGTACAAATTGTTAGGATGTTAATAGAATGACGGATTCTCGGGATAAGGGAATGGTGAAATTTGTAAGAATTTGGTTGGTTGTATAGGTTCGTGTAGATAAATTTTTGTTGTTGTTTTTGTTTATTTGTTTTTCTTTGCTAAGTGCGATGGGTAAAATGTTAGCGATGGTAGTGATTGTGATTAGTTGTACAAAGTCTGAGTAGTACACAAAAGATATACCATCGAATTTTTCGAACGCACTAAGCATGATTGTATAGTTGGTTATTGTGTGTAAATAAAGATAATCTTGTCGTAGTGTTGTAACTGTAGCTAAGGACTAAGTGTGGGGTAACCTAGCGTAACCCGACCTTAGCCGAAGTTAATATCCGTTAGCTTAACATTGATATTGTTTACTTGGGTTGACAGGTAAAATGGCAAGCCGACAAGAGAAAGGAAAAGGCGCATCAACTTCGGGCGCCGGAAGGAAGCGAATCAGACTGGGCACAGCAGTCCCAGCAGCACCAGCAGTTCCATGCGGCCAACGCCACCAATACGGAACAGGATGGGTGACTGATGAGGGGAAAAAGTGGTACGCAAAGCACAAAGAAAACAAATATTTCCCCGAGGAGCACATAGCACGGGAACCATTGGCACAGGATTTCCCTAGGATGGTCCACCGGATCGAGGCAGCTGGGCTCAATTTCATATTTGAGGAGCCCAAGGAATGTAATTTGCACTTGGTTCGAGAATTTTATGCCAATTGGAACCCGACTATCAGAAGCCACACCATCAAAATCAGAGGGCAAATAGCCATCTTGGAGCCCCACCACCTCAATGCCATCATAGGAGCGTGGGACACAGACGCCCACGTACTCCGACAGCTGAACATTACCCCACCGTATGCGGACATCAGACGCACATTATGTGGGACCCGATCAACAACTAGATGGAGCAGACACAAAGAGAGGGGCTACCACCAAACTCTGCCATATTCACAAATGAACAGGGAAGCCCGAATCTGGCTGAAGATAGTCTGCTCATGCCTAATCCCTAGGGTACATATGACAGATGTAACCCGGGATCGTGTATGCCTGGTGTACGCCCTGATGAAAGGGCTAGAGATCAATGTGGGGGCGGTAATTATCTCTGCCATGAAGAGAGCCCGGTTGCACCAGGGGCACAGGTATGGCTTTGGTGGACTACTCACCACCTTCCTCAGGGGCCTAGATGTTGAGGAGGAGGCCCTCGACTATATCCCGCAAATGGAGCGGCGGGCCTTAGATGTTACTAAAACTAAGGCTCCCGACACCACCCACGGGCCAGTGCTTACACTTTGCGAGCGACATGCTCGTGACGACTAGTATATGGCTCGGATGTACGGGATGCAGATGCTCCAGCTGAGGATAGGAGGGAGGCCGGCGACAGAGGAGGAGCTATGGCAGCTCGAGCTAGACTACCCTTTCGGCGAAAATGCCAGGGCTCTATGCCGAGTGGGGCCAGCATTTGTAGAGCCCACAGATGATGATGTCTCCACAGACGAGGAGACACGTAGGGAGGACTCCGATGTGGAGTTCGATGAAGACGATGGGGGTGACTCAGACATGGGAGATGAAGCAGCAGCACCCGACGAAGAAGTGGAATACTTTGACTGATCAGGGAGTTCCACCACCCGATTTTGTGCTATTTTAATTTTTGTGAACACTGGGGACAGTGTTCGAGCTAAGTGTGGGGTGGGAGTAGTTAGGTGCTGGGTTGGGCTGTTTTGTATGTATGCTCTATTCTGTTGTCGTGTATGTGAAAATTTATTTGTCCATGTGAGTTGTGAATTTTTAAGTTGTTGTTCTGTTTGTAAATTTGTGGGAAATTGATGTGTGTTGCTGAATGTTGCTAGCTGATTCTGATTCTGTACATATTTTTGTTATCGAAATGATCGATATTTTAAAAAAAAATTTAAAATATTTTGTACATATTTTTTCTATCGAAATTATCGATATTTTCAACATTTTTTTACTTCTTGGGTTTCTTGGCGTTTGTTTTCGGTTTTTTTACCGAGAATGGTCCTATTGAACCGAAGTCATAGTAGTGACCGTTCCCTATGATGGATGGATGACGACCGTCTTAAGGGAAATGTAGTCGTTAGGAGTAGTTTTTTTTCAATTATTTTTCAGTTTTTTTCTTTGGTGGGTTGCATCCCAAAACCTGTAGTTACTATATGGTTGCGAAATTCTGGTTGCGTGTTGTACATGATATTTAAAATGCAAAGATGATTCATATGAAAGCATGCAACTTTGTAAATACGTTGAGATACCTAGGCCATAGAGTTCGATTCAGTGTGATTGAGGCTTAATGTTTGAATTCCTGTAATTAGCTGATTGAAGAGTCTATAAATACATCTTGAATTGAGCATGTGCAAAAAGTGTGAAGTGAGGTGTTGTTATTCCATACTATTGTGAAGTGTCTTGAACTTGCCTGGTGTGTGTACAAAACGAAATGAAGGAGGTGTATTGTAGGAATGGATGTAGGCATTTCTTTGTTTTAACCGAGAGTTTCTATCTTTCCTTGTCGTACACACCTTGATTGTATACCCTAGTTAGCCCGTTGAGCCATTAGCCTATTATTTTATCCTTTTGTCATGAATTGTAAACCAAGCTTGATTCATTCTTTTCATTAGCCGTAAAGTCTATACAAAACTCTTAAGCGCTTAAGAAGAGAAAATCATTTTCCCAAAGTGTCAAAGAGTGAGAATGGTGAAAAGAAAAAGAAAAGCAGAGTGAGGGAAGAAAAGAAAAGGTTGAAGGTGCACTTGCTATAAATAAACTATAATGAAGGTGCATGAATAATCTTTGTTGTTGTGTCAAGTGTGCTTAATATGATGGGCCATACTAAAGAAAAACATCAAGAATGGGATGATGGAAAAAAAAAAGAAACAATGTCCATGAGTTGATGGGATGTGTTGAAAAGGCGCTTAAGGATGCTAGTGGCTATTATTGGCTAATCCAATATTTACTAGTTCCGTAGCTTCCATTACAACCCGTTCAAGTCCTACGTGATCTTACATCGCACTTCTTTATATTAGTGGAGTAATACACTAAGGGCAAGCTTATGGGTCATGACATGATGCATGTGAATTCTTTTGGGAGAGAGAGCGAAATTGTTTTTACATGCCCCTGCTTGAATTTTTGTGAGTCATATGAGCAAAAAGGGGAAGATTCTGTTGTGTTGTGAGGGCACATGCTTGATGAGAGATTAATTTTCGTGTCGGATATCTTGATCAGCTGATTTGCATGAGTTTGCCAATATCGAGAGTCGATTCTTAAAGTCTAGGAGGTCTTGATGTATTGAAGGTCATTGCATTGATAAGACCATGCATGTTTTCTTGATGATTTGCTGTATTTAATAATCGGTATGACCGTAGCCTAAATTGTTGAACCAAAGTAGCGAGGTTGGGATGTAAATTGCATGAAGTGTAGGATTATTGTTCGAGGACGAACAAGGATTTAAGTGTGGGGTAAGTGATCTTGGGAAAATTTATATGCCCAAGTGATACTCAAAAGTACCATTTTCGCCTTGTTTATCTACCAATGTGTATACATTCTCATGTAATTGGTAATAAAATGTGAATTTATACTAACCAACATGATTAGCATTATTTTGCAGGTAAAATGTGATTTTGGGAAGCTTAAATGCATGTTGGATGATATCGGGGTTGGACTTGGATGCGATCAAGGAACAAGGCATTGGACAGCATGAATTAAAGGGGCTCCGCGATGGAGCCGTGTCACGCTGCCATCGCGGAGGCCTTCTTCCTGGATAGGGAAAATTCGCCCAAATTCCAGAGAGGGTCCGCGTCCGGTCCGTGGCACGGTGGCTTGGCTCCGCGTTGCACGTCGTGCCACGTTGGGCCTTAATTCCTGGACCCCCAGTTCCAGTGAGGGTCCGCGTCCATAGCGTTTCACGGAGGCAGTGCTCCGCGATGCACTCCGTGACACGTTGCCCGTTATTCCGGGAAAAATTCCCAGCAGTATAAATAGAACACTTAGGTTCATTTTTCAATATTCTGACTTGGTGGAGCAAGAACGTGGGTTACAGGCAGTTGAGGGACAAAAATATCAGGGTTTTTTCTCTCTTTCTTTCTTCTTTAATTCAATTGCTTGTATGATTAACACTCATTTTAAGATGTTTAATCCATAAATGAGTGGCTAATTCCTCTTCTTGCTGAGGTTATGAACAATTGTGATGAAATGTGATCATTGATTCTTTGGTTTTTCATCTTTTCTTCCATGTTGTTCTATTAATTCTTGTTCTTACTGCATTAATGTGTGGCCTACGTTAATGTACATCTAAAAAGTCCGGTTTCACTCGAGAGAGCAAGAAATTGGAAAGTTGTGAATTAATAAGATATGTTATTTACTTGGTTTGGGAAAATTGAGTATAGATTTTCTTTCAGGATAGAAATATACCTGACATTCATATTAGTCAACTTAGGAACCGGGTTTGTATGGCTAGAACATGAATTGCATTTAATCACAGAAATGTAGGTGGATGGTTCATGATTCTTAAGTGAGGTTAAATACGAGAGTTTTAATCTCTTGGCAATTGTTCTTGGCTAGCAACTGGAGGAAAAGATTAACCAAGTTATGATGATAATCAATTTCATTACATGTTCGTTTAACCTCAGCATGCTCTCATTCATAGTTCAGACTCAAAGTAGATAATTGTTTTAGATTTTAGTATACAAATTATAAAACAAACTATCACACTCTTGGTTACACTGTTGTCTGCATTTTTAGAAGTAAAATATAGTACACTTGAGCAGATTGCACTTCATCCAAGTCTCTGTGGGATCGATACTTGGCTTACTAAAGCCACTTACTACTTGTTCGACCACGTGCACTTGCGTGTCGTTTTATATACCCACAAAACACCCGAACATATGCTCCAGAGATGGTGGCCGAGCCAAGGGCTTGCATGCTGAAGTTCATAAATGGAGTATCTAATCTAGTCCTCAAAGAGTGGAGGACGACAGTGCTAATCAAGGACATGGACCTTTCTAGCTTAATTTTGTATGCCCATTAGATTGAGGCAGAAAAGCTGAAAGATATGGAACGTAAGAACAAGCGGGCAAGAACTGGTCATACAGATTTTGGCCACCAGAGATCTGGCGGTGGTATCCGCCCACAGCAGCAATAGTAGCAACAACAGCAGAGGTCCCCAGAACCTAGCTCAGCCAACGCCCCAACCTTTCGGTCCCGCCAGGATCGGAGGGGTAGGTCTTCTGGCACTCAATCTCAAATCCACAGTACAGGAAACAAGTATCCAGCTTGTCCCAAGTGTGGTAGGAATCACCCAGAAGATTGGCTTCAGGGACGAGAGGCCTGCTTTGGGTGTGGACAACTTGGACACAGGCTTAGGAAGTGCCCATCAGCAGGGCGAGGGAGATCACAATCCACCACCTCATCAGCTCCAGTAGGCCAACCCATCAGGTACAGATGGCAGTCAACGCCAGAATCGTCTTTATGCTCTCTCTTCTAGTCAGGATCAGAAAGGTTCACCTAACGTAGTTACTGGTATGTTACGTCTCTTTCACCTACACGTGTGTGCCACCTAGATCCAGGAGCTACTCTTTCGTTTGTAACTTCATATATAGCAGTTCAGTTCAGTATCAGTCCAGAGGTCCTATCGGAACCCTTCTCAGTCTCCACCCCAGTTGGTGAGTCAATTAGAGCCAGCTGGGTGTATAGAAGCTAACCAGTCTTAGTCTTGAATAAAATCGTTCCAACTGATCTTGTAGAGCTAGAAATGGTCGACTTCGACCTTATTCTAGGCATGGATTGGTTACACTCCTGTTATGCCTCAGTTGACTACAGGACTAGAGTTGTCAAGTTTCAGTTTCCAGATGAGCCCGTGTTAGAATGGTCAGGCAGTAGTTCAGTGCCAAAGGGTAGGTTTATTTCCTTCCTTAAGGCCCATAAAATCATTTCCAAGGGATGTTTATATCATTTGGTTCGGGTCAAAGATTCCAACTCTGGGGCCCCAACCATTTAGTCAGTTCCAATTGTTAGCGAGTTCCCAGATGTATTTATTAAAGATCTTCCTGGAGTTCCCCCTGAACAAAAAATAAACTTCGGAATAGATCTCCTTTCTAGACACTCAGCCCATCTCCATCCCTCCTTACAGAATGGCTTCAACTAAGCTTAAGGAGTTTAAGGAGCAGTTAAAGGACCTTATTGATAAGGTTTTCATCAGACCCAACATCTCTCCCTGGGGTGCTCCAGTACTATTCGTTCTTAAGAAAGACGGTACCCTCAGAATGTGCATAGGTTACCGTCAACTGAACAAGGTCACAGTAAAGAAAAGATACCCTTTATCCAGAATTGATGACTTATTCCACCAACTTAAGGGAGACAATTATTTCTCAAAGATTGACCTCAGGTCAGGGTACTATCAGTTAAGGGTTAGAGAGAATGATATACTGAAAACAACATTCAGAACTCGGTATTGTCACTACGAGTTTGTGGTGATGTCCTTTGGATTAACAAATGCCCAACAGCCTTCATGGACCTAATGAACAGGGTTTTCAAGCTGTACCTAGATATGTTCGTCATTGTATTTATCGATGACATTCTGGTGTACTCCAGAAATGAGGAAGAGCATGCCAATCATCTAAAGCTAGCACTACAGACCCTCAAAGATCGCCAGCTATTCGCCAAATTCAAAAAGTGTGAATTCTTGTTGAAGTTTGTGTCATTCTTGGGTCATGTAGTATCAGGTCAAGGGATACAAGTAGATCCTCACAAAATTTCAGCAGTAAAGGATTGACCCAGACCTACCTCTCCTACCGAGATCAGGAGTTTCTTGGGCTTACCGGGTTATTACCGTCGGTTCGTTGAGGGTTTTTCCTCCATAGAATCCCCTCTAACCAAGTTAACCCAGAAGAAGGTGAAATTCCAATGGTCGGACGAGTGTGAGAAGAGTTTTCAGGAGTTGAAGACTCGACTCACTACTGCTCCAGTTTTGACCCTGCCAGAAGGAACCGATGGGTTTGTTGCGTATTGTGGTGCTTCCAGAGTTGGACTTTGTTGTGTTCTGATGCAGCGCGGAAAGGTGATAGCCTATGCTTCCAGATAGCTCAAAGTTCATGAGAAGAATTATCCAACTCATGACTTGGAGTTGGCAGTAGTCGTATTCGTGTTAAAAATATGGAGGCACTACTTGTACGGGTCTCATGTGGATGTGTTCACAGATCATAAGAGCCTTCAGTATGTGTTCAGTCAAAAGGACATAAACCTGCGCCAGAGACATTTGTTAGAATTGCTAAAGGATTATGACATGAGTGTGTTGTATCACCCAGGTAAAGCCAACGTTGTGGACGATGCCCTAAGAAGAATGTTTATGGGTAGCGTAACTCATGTGGAAGAAGGTAAAAAGGAATTAGTAAGGGATGTTCACAAATTAGCCTGGTTAGGGGTACAACTGATAGACTCAGCCGAAGGCGGAGTAGTTGTGCAAAGGGGGTTAGATTCATCTTTGGTAGTTGAAGTTAAGTCCAGACAAGAGGAAGATCCAGTTCTACTTAAACTCAAGGAAGCGGTTCTCAAAAAAGAAGTTGAGGCTTTCTCCCAAGGGGGAGATGGAGTGCTCCGTTACCAGGGAAGGTTGTGTGTGCCAGATGTTGGTGAGTTGAGATAGCAGATTTTGGCTGAGGCACACAACTCAAGGTATTCCATTGACCCTGGTTCTACTAAAATGTACCATGACTTGAGGGACATTTACTGGTGGAACGACATGAAAAGAGACATTGCCGAATTCGTAGCTAAGTACCCGAACTTCCAGCAAGTCAAGGTGGAACATCAAAGGCCAGGGGGTATGGCTCAAGATATCAGTATACCCACATGGAAGTGGGAAGAGGTAAATATGGACTTTAATACAGGTCTACCGCAAACTCGCCAGCAGCATGACTCAATCTGGGTGGTTGTAGATCGGATGACCAAGTCAGCCCACTTCCTTCCAGTCAAAACCACAGAGTCAGCGGAGGACTATGCCAAACTTTATATCCGAGAGTTATTCATACTTCATGGGGTACCCTTGTCCATCATTTCAGACATGGGAGCCCAGTTCACCTCCCATTTCTAGAAGTCTTTTCAGAAGGGACTTGGCACTCAGGTCAAACTCAGTACTGCTTTTCATCCGCAAACCGATGGACAAGATGAGCTGACCATACAAACCTTGGAGGATATTATAAGAGTGTGCGTGATTGATTTTAAGGGTAATTAGGATGACCATTTGCCTCTTATCGAATTTGCGTACAACAACAGCTACCATTCAAGCATTCAGATGGACCCATTTGAGGCATTGTATGGTAGGAGGTCTAGATCTCCTATAGGTTGGTTTGAAGTCGGTGAAGCTACTTTGATAGGGCTAGACTCGGTTCACGAGGAAATGTAGAAAGTTCAGCTCATTCGAGAAAGATTAAAAATAGCCTAGAGCCGTCAGAAACCGTATGCTGATGTGCGAAGAAAAGAGCTGGAGTTTTCAGTTGATGACTGGATATACCTGAAAATTTCACCCATGAAAGGGGTGATGAGGTTTAGAAAGAAGGGGAAACTCAGTTATAGGTATGTAGGACCCTATAGAATTTTGCGGTGTATCGGCAAGGTGGCCTATGAGCTAGTGTTGCCTTCAGAACTAGTAGCTGTACATCCAGTTTTCCATGTATCACTTTTGAAAAAGTGTATTGGAGATCCAACATCTATGATTCCATTAGATAGAGTGACAGTCAAGGATAGCCTTACCTATGAGGAGGTACCAGTCCAAATCCTAGACCGTTAGGTTCGTAGATTGAGGAATAAGGAAATAGATTCAGTCAAGGTTTTATGGGGGAATTAGCAAGTTGAAGGAGCTACGTGGGAGGCCGAAGAAGATATGAGGGGGCCAAATACCCACACCTTTTCTCTACCGACTTTACTGTAGCTTGATATGTGAATTTTGTTTTAAGACCTGAACTAGTTGTTGAATTCAATTCATGTGAATAAATTTTCTTTCTGATTTTACTTGTTTTATGAAAATCAAAATTAAGTTTAGTTATATTCTCTGAAACAAAGGTAGTCATTTCGGTCGTTTGGCAGTTGTATGAGCAGTATTTGAATACCTTGATTGTTATTTTTCTTATTGCTATGAGTTTTCTAACATTCGAGGACGAATGTTTCCAAGGGAGAGATATTGAAATGCCCCGGAAGCTCAAAGTCAATATCTGGGACATAAATAAGAAAATCTGGAAAACTGCAGAAAAGTTGTAGAACGACCAACCTGACGGGTCATTAAGGGACCCAACGACTCGTCAGGTCAACTGTATGAAAAATGCCAAGAATATACACCAGTATTCCTAATGGATGACACCACGAGTCGTTAGCAGGCCTACGACTTGTTAAGTCTCCTGTTGACAAGACGTAGTTTAGAAATTCAAGGATTTTATAGTGTACTTGACGGAAGGTCACTACAAGTCGTCATTAGCAGTAACAACTCGTCAGGTCCCTCGTTTCTAGTCCTTTCTAGCTTTCTTACCAGTGTACCTGACGGATGACACGATGAGTTGTTCCCAGTCACGACGACTCATCATGTGCCCATTAGGAATCAGTAGATTTTTTCCGGTGAACTTGACGGAAGGACCCAACGACTCATTGGACCTGGTAACGAGTCATTAGGTCACCCATTAGGGACACTTGAAAGTTTTTCCCAGCAAATCTATAAGGGCTATTTAGTAATTTCCTATCCTCCCAAGCCTTAACTACATCGTTTTTGCTATAGTTTCAGAGTTTTAGTGGGGAAAAGCGGTCCATTCCTCATTCCCTACTCTCAATTCTCAAGAAATTATCGAAGTCTCCTCTCAAGAACTCCCAAGCGAAGTCTAGGGTTCCTCACCAACTTCAGTCATTCAAGATTCATTATCTGGAGAAATTTAGCCAGGTATGTGGGGTTTTAGCAAGGGGATTGTCCTTCCCTTGCGTCCCCAAAGTCCTCCTCAATTTCTTCTATCAATTTTAAGCCCTAAACTTTCGAGTATAAGAAGCAGTCATGTTTATTTTCATTGATTTCACTCAGAACGATGTTTATACTTATTGTTAATATATTCTTTATCAGTTCCTCATCAAATTTTTAGTATTATTACAAAAGTGAATTTAATCCCTAACTTTTGAGTAATGATTTTACTTGTTAAATTCCCTCTAGTGAATGAAGAATTCTTTGGGTTGAATTTCTAGATTTGTCTTGCTTTACATATGTGTTGGGTATCAGTATGACTTTAGTACATTGAATGAAATTCTCTATTAGCTGCTTAGTAATTTAGTCAGTTAGAACAAAGAACTTTATCAGTCATGTCCTAGTCAGAATCACATCAGTCTAGCTTCAGTCAGATTTTTGCAACCTTAGTGTTGTCCAAAAAATGTCAATTGATCAGTTTGACTCTAGTTTATTTTCGAGGTGTCAGTGGTGCCTCCCAGTTTTCAGAATCAGATTCAGATTTCATTTATTTGGTCCACTAGGCGGTCATGACATTCAGTTATAGCTCTGACCAGCCCCAGGACCCCAGTTTAGTTATTAGTAGTTCTGTAGACGGTTATGACGCTTCTATATAAGCAGCTCTAATGATATTAGGTGTATTTATACGACCAAACTCCATATTTTCAACCCGTTGTGAGTCTTAATAGGGAGAATATTGATGTATTCACGCATGTTAGAGTTAATTAAGGTTATTTTTCTTTTTTGTTTCAGATTAATAATTGTGTGGTGACTACTTGCAGGTGGAGAAGAAAGTGGCATAAACTGGAGGAGCCAGCCAAACTCCGAGGGATAATAGGCTAATATCTGGAGGGCGTAAAGAGAGAATTGAAAGTTCCCCCACTGTGTCACGCTAAGGATGGTCCGCGTCGAACAACGTGCCACATTACATGGGGGGAAGACTAAAATTATGAAAATTGGAAGGCACAAAATAGTGAAGGAGCGCGATGGCTCCGTGGCACGTTGAGGGGAAATTAGTGCCTTGCCCAGATTCCAGTGAGCCCTCGCGATGGCTCTGTGGCACGGAGCTTGACCTCCGCGATGGCCTCCGTGCCATGTTGGGGGAATTATTGTTGTACCCGGATTCTAGTGAGGCCTCGCGATGGCTCCGTCGCACGGAGCTTGACCTCCTCGATAGCCTCCATGCCATGTTGCCAGTTTATTTCGGGAAATTTTCCACTTGTATAAATAGAACACTTAGGCTTTTATTTTGGTTATCTGACAATTTATGCACGAACATGGGAGGCAGACAGTTGAGCTGAAGAAAATCCTAGGGTTATTTCTCTTCTCTTTTCTTCCAAATTTTAATTGTTTGTATGATTACTACTTGTTTGAAGATGCTTAATCAACAAATGAGTGGCTAAATTACCTCCGTCTGAGGTTGAGGCAAATTGCAGAATTGTGTAATTTATTATTAATTCAGCTTAATTCTCTTCTCTTAAGAAAGGTTGTTCTGCTATTCTTGCTTTTCATTGTGTTAATGTTTGGCCATCATTAAAGTACAAATTAGAATCCTAATTTTGTTTCTAAGAGGAAAATTATTAGGATAGACGTGGAATAGGGGAATATGTTCTTGTCTTTGTTGTGAATTAAAGGTAAGATTCGCGTGCAGGTAGTCATATACCTATAACGTCATATTCGGTTATCTAGGGAAACTATTGTGATTCGTTAGAAGATGAGCTCTTGCATCATAGAAATGTGTTGTGTAAGGCTCATAATTCTATAGTTTTCTAGAGGTTCAAAAGACTCGAGCCATAGGTTATCCATCCCCAACCATCAACCTAAGAGAAGGGTTAGCTGAAATATAATATATATTATACATACCTGCATGTTTCTCCTTAACCTTAGATTGCTCATGCTATTGTTTAAATCACATTTTTTTTATTTTAATTAGCGTTACATTAATTATTAATCTTTAAAAAATTCTCATTCGGTGTTCTCCATATACTTGTATAAAGATGTTGTGACTACTTAAGTAAGAAATTTACTGCCACGCTACAGTCCTTGTGGGTTCGATACCTGGCTTGAAAAAAGCCACTATATTACTTGTACGACCACGTGCACTTGCGTGCATTGGGGAGTGAACAAGTTTTTGGCGCCGTTGCCGGGGATTAGTGTAATCGGTGAATTAAATTTTTTAGTGTTAGTTTACAAATTCTATACAAGTATTGACAACTTGATCTTAGCGGTTACTCTTGCAGGTACTAAGTCTTTTCTGAACGCTGGCAAGAGATAAGGAATTGGTGGATCCATTTTTGGACCTGGAGAGACAGTTTCATTTGTAGAAGAGGGAATCTCTAGAAAGGAAGTTGCAGTTGTTACGGAGGGAAATTCTGGAACAACAACAGCACCCACCAGTTTGACAGGCAGAGTTAGTGCCTGAAGTGATGGCTGCAAGACCGATACGCGAGGTGGCAATCCCACACGCAAATAATGTGACATCTAGCATCCACAGGTCGGATCTAGGAGGTAGATTTGAGCTAAAACAGAACATGGTACAGTTATTGCATACCAGCGGACATTTCACAGGTCTCCCTCATGAAGACCCACAACAGCATCTCCAAAATTTTTTGGAGATCAGTGACACATACATACCGGCTGGAGTATCATAAGATTATGTGAGGCTTACACTCTTTCCATTTTCATTGATGGGAGAAGCTAAGAGGTGGTTAAAGGCTGAACCACCTAATTTTGTTACCACATGTGATGATCTGGAAAAGAAGTTTTTAATTAGATTCTTTCCGTCAGGGAAGACAGCCAGGCTTAGAAGTCAGATTCTAAGCTTCAAGCAGAGAGACGGTAAGAACTTGTATCAGGCCTGGGAGAGGTTCAAGTCGATGTTGAGAGATTGTCCTCACCATCATCAGTCAAATGATGTGTTGGTGCATACTTTTATTGAAGGCTTGGAACCTCATACAAAAATTTTGTTAGATTTTGCCGCTGGGGGACAAGCGCTGGAAAAGACATATGAAGAGCTGTATACCTTATTGAACTGTATCTCACAAGGTAATCCTGAATGGAATGCTGACACAACCCAAGGGGTGGTGAAGAAAGCGGCAGGGGTCTTGGAGGTAGATGGACTCACAACTATTGCTGCACAGATAGCCCCATTACAGAATCAGATCAACACTCATTTTAGTAGCATGAGCTTGGGTCAGTCACAAGCTCCGGTCAATGCAGTCCAGAAGGTATGGTTTGAAGTTTGTGGTAGCAGTGAGCACTCAGCTGATGTATGTGGTGCCAATCCAGATTCAGTTTATTCTGTTGGCAATGCGCAAAAGGGCAACAATCAGCAGTATGGCAACAATTACAACCCGAATTGGAGGAACCATCCGAATTTTTCCTGGGGTAGTAATAGTCACCAAGTGCAAACTTCAAATCAGGGCTTGCACAGGAACCGAGGGGGTCATCAAAATTATCAGCCTCAATTCAGAGGGAATAATTCACCTCCTCAGTCTAGCAACATCGAAGACATGCTGAAGACCATTATATCTAACAAGCTTAAATGTAGGCTGATCAAGTAAAATTGACAGCTGACATGAAAAACCAGTAGTCAGCCACAAAGGCTTTGGAGTTTCAGTTGGGACAGTTAGCTGGAGCATAGAACACTAGACCTCAGGGTGGATTGCCAAGTGATACAGACACAAATCCCAAGCAGGTGAATGCAGTTACAACTGAAGTGGATAGAAATTGAGGGAGTTGGAACCCAAAAAGCCACCAAAGTAAGCTGAAGCAACAGAATAGGCTGAAGAGAATGAGAATGTGAGGGGGAGTGAAAAGGCAGCAGAGAATGAAAGACCACCGCCCCCGTTTCCACAGAGATTGTGAAAGTATAAGGAGGAAGCATGTCTTAAGAAGTTTATGGAAGTGTTGAAGCAGGTGCACATTAATCTTCCTTTGGTAAATGTTTTGCAAGGAGTTCCAAAGTAGGCAAAGTACATAAAGGATATCGTGGCAAACAAGAGCAGACTGACAAAATATGCTACAATTGCACTTACTGAAGAGTGCACCTCTCGAATACAGAATAGATTGCCTACGAAGCTCAAAGATCCGGGAAGTTTTACTATCCAGATTACTATTGGACAATCAATTCGAGCTCGTGGTTTGTGTGATTTGGGAGTGAGTATCAACTTAATGCCTACATCTGTATTTAAGAAGTTGGGGTTGGGTAGTGCCAAACCCACTACAGTAATCTTGCAGCTAGCCGATCGTTCATTGGCAAGGCCAGATGGAATTGTGGAGGACGTGCTAGTGCAAGTGGGCTCCCTTATTTTCCCTATGAATTTCATAATTCTTGATTTTGAGACAGATTCGGAGATCCCATTTATTTTGGGACATCCCTTTTTGGCAACTGGCCAAGCTCTGATTGATGTAGCTACTGGGAAACTAACCATGAGAGCTCATGATAAGGTAGAAGTATTTGACGTCTACAAGGCTATGAAGCTACCTGCCATCTATGAAGAGTTATCAACCATCACTATTGTGGACCAAGAGTCAGCACTTCAGCTTATTGGCCCAAAGGATCCCTTGGAGAGAGCATTGGTGGGACATGGTCAGTCAGGGGATGGTGCAACAAATGAAATGACGAAAACTCTAAATAAGGCAAAAATGTTCGTCCGAAAGCAGGAGTTTGATCCTTTGCAGTGGTCCTTAGAACCATCACCAAAGCCATCAATAGAGGAGGCACCAAAATTGGAACTAAAAACATTGCCTCCACACCTGCAATATGTATTCTTGGGAGAAAATGACACATTGCCGGTCATTATTTCTGCAAAACTAACAGATTTACAGGTGCAAGATGCGTTAGTGGTCTTGAGGAGGCGAAAGAGAGCTATGGGTTGGCAGATGTTAGAAATCAGGGGAATCAGTCCAGCTTTCTGCATGCACAAGATATTGATAGAGGAGGGATCTAAGCCAACTATACAACATCAACGGAGGCTGAACCCGGTGATGGAAGATGTAGTCAGGAAAGAAGTGATTAAGTGGCTAGATGCAGGAGTGGTGTATCCGGTCTCAGACAGCGAGTGGGTCAGCCCGGTTCAATGTGTCCCAAAGAAAGGGGGAATGATAGTTGTCACTAACGAGAAGAACGAGTTAATTCCCACACGAATAGTCACGGGTTTGAGGATTTGCATTAATTATAGGAAACTAAATGAGGCCACTCGTAAAGATCACTACTCCATAACATTCATCGATCAAATGTTGGATAGACTGGCAGGGCAGGAGTATTATTACTTTCTGGATGGTTATTATGGATATAATCAAATAGCTATAGCCCTAGAAGATCAGGAGAAGACCACATTCACATGACCCTATGGGACATATGCTTTCAAGCGGATGCCCTTTGGGTTATGCAATGCACCAGCCACCTTCCAGCGATGCATGATGGAAATGTTTCATGATATGGTGGAAGACTATGTTGAGGTATTTATGGATGATTTTTCCGTTTTTGGTAACTCGTTTGCTGTGTGTTTGTAGAATTTAGACAGGGTTTTAGCCAGGTGTGAAGACTCAAACTTGGTTCTCAATGGGGAGAAGTGTCACTTTCTAGTCAAGGAGGGCATTGTTCTTGGCCATAAGGTGTCGTATAGAGGTTTGGAGGTTAATCGTGCAAAGGTAGAGGTGATCGAGAAGCTACCACCACCAGTATCCGTTAAGGGTGTCCGTAGTTTCTTAGGACATGCTGGCTTTTATAGAAGGTTCATTCAAGATTTCTCAAAGATTTCTAGACCAATATGCCGATTGTTATAAAAAGATGTGAATTTGAGTTTAACAATGAGTGTCTGAAAGCATTTGAGGAGCTGAAGAAGAAGCTGGTGGAAGCTCCCGTTCTCATTGCTCCTGACTGGGAACACCCCTTCGAGCTGTTGTGTGATGCTAGTGATGTTGTTGTGGGGGCGGTATTGGGGTAGCGAAGGAAAAAGATTTTTCATTCCATCCACTAAGCAAGCAAAATGCTAGATGCCGTGCAGGTGAACGACACAGTCACCGAGAAGGAGATGTTTGCACTTGTTTATGCATTTGACAAGTTTAGATCCTATCTGGTTGGGTCAAAAGTGGTGGTACGCACGAATCATGCTGCAATTCTATATTTATTTGGCTAGAAAGATGCAAAGCCCAGGTTAATCAGGTGGATATTATTGCTGCAAGAGTTTGACTTGGAGATCTGAGATAGGAAGGGAAGTGAAAATCAGGTTGCAGATCACCTGTCACGACTAGAGAACCGGTCACATGTGACGGAGGGTGAGCGCATCCGAGAAGAGTTCCCTGATGAACAACTCTTGGCGTTGAAGGAGGCAGAACTCCCATGGTATACAGAAATAGTAAACCAAATAGTAAGTGTAGTATACCCACCGGAGACAACTGCTCAACAAAGAAAGAAGCTGAAGCATGAGTCCCGGTACTATATGTGGGATGAGCCGTATTTATTCAAGCAAGGACCAGATCAAATAATGAGGCAGTGCATTCCAGAGATTCAGATAGGTGAGGTGTTGAGAAGCCGTCATTCATCACCATATGGCGGTTATCATGGAGGAGAGCGTACCGCTCACAAAGTGCTCCAATCCGGTTTCTTTTGGCCAACATTATTCAAGGATGCTGCAGCTTATGTCAAGGACTGTGATCAATGTCAAAGAATAGGGACAATCAGCAGGAAACATGAGATGCCATTGCATGACATCTTGGAAGTTGAGGTATTTGATGTGTGGGGGATAGACTTTATGGGGCCTTTTCCACCATCGTTTGCTAATCAATACATTCTGGTAGCCGTGGATTACGTGTGTAAATGGGTTGAGGCAGCAGCTTGTCCTAAGAATGATAACAAGGTGGTGGCTAGATTTGTGAAAAAGCAGGTTTTTACCAGATTTGGAACTCCACGAGCAATTATAAGTGATGGAGGTTCACACTTTGTTAATGCCTGGTTTCGAAATTTGTTGGCTAAATATGGGGTGCGGCATAAAGTGGCTACATCATATCATCCCCAAGCTAGCGGGCAGGTAGAAGTGTCAAATCGGAAAATCAAGCAAATTTTGCAGAAAATAGTGAATGCTCAACGCAGGGATTGGGCAAGAAAATTAGATGATGCGTTGTGGGCGTATCGAACTGCGTACAAGACGCCAATTGGGACTTCACCGTATCGGTTAATTTACGGGAAGGCGTGTCATATACCTGTAGAGCTTGAACATTAAGCCTATTGGGCTGTGCGGAAGCTGAACATGGATCCCGAGTTAGTTAGGAAAAAGCGGTTACTGCAAAAGTGAGTTGGATGAGTTTCGATGGCACGCATATGAGAGTGTAAAATTGTACAAGGAAAAAATGAAGAGGTGGCATGACAAGCATATAGTGCATCGAATATTTGAGCCGGGCAAGATGGTGTTGCTATTCAACTCTAGGTTGAAGTTATTCTCGGGAAAATTGCGCTCTAAGTGGTCTGTACCATTTGAGGTGGTAAGGATGACCCCGTACGGGGCTGTTGAATTGTGGCAAGAAGATAAAAGTGCCACATTCTTAGTAAATGGTCAGCAGTGTAAGCACTACTGGGATGAAGGCGTGAATCAAGAGAAGTCATCTATCACCTTAGCGGATGAATGAAGATGAGAGGTGTCGTGCGGCGACGGTAAATCAGGCGCTGCATGGGAGGCAACCCGTGAATGTAATGTAATAGTTAGAAATTATTGAAAAAAAAGTCATGCCATGACTAAAACTACGACGCTAGGTGGGAGGCAACCCACTATTTTCTGACTAAGTGGTGTTTTTTGATGCTTTTCAGGAGGTACAGAGTCCGAACAAAAATTTGCGGAAGAGTGAGTTAAGGTAAGGTTTTGGAAAAATCAGGGTGAGGGACAAAAAGCCTCGCGATAACTCTGTGGCACGGAGCCTGAGCTCTGCGATGGCCTCTGTGCCACATTGGGGGAATTATTGTTGTACCCAGATTCCAGTGAGGCCTCGCGATGGCTCCGTGGCACAGAGCTTGAGCTCCGAAATAGCCTTCGTGCCACATTGCCAGTTTATTTCAGGAAATTTTCCACTTGTATAAATAGAACACTTAGGCTTATATTTTGGTTATCTAACAATTTATGCATGAACGTGGGAGGCAGGCAGTTGAGCTGAAGAAAATCCTAGGGTTATTTCTCTTCTCTTTTCTTCCGAATTTCAATTGTTTGTATGATTACTACTTGTTTGAAGATGTTTAATCAACAAATGAGTGGCTAAATTACCTCCGTCTGAGGTTGAGGCAAATTGCAGAATTGTGTAATTTATTATTAATTCAGCTTAATTCTCTTCTCTTAAGAAAGGTTGTTCTGCTATTCTTGCTTTTCATTGCGTTAATGTTTGGCCATCATTAATGTACAAATTAGAATCCTAATTTTGTTTCTGAGAGGAAAATTATTAGGATAGACGTGGAATAGGGGAATATGTTCTTGTCTTTGTTGTGAATTAAAGGTAAGATTCGTGTGCAGGATAGACATATACCTGTAACGTTATATTCGGTTATCTAGGGAAACGATTGTTATTCGTTAGAAGATGAGCTCTTGCATCATATAAATGTGTTGTGTCAGGCTCATAATTCTATAGTTGGCTAAAGGTTCGAAAGACCCGAGCCATAGGTTATCCATCCCCGACCATCAATCTAAGAGAAGGGTTAGCTGAAATATAATATACATTATACATACCTGCATGTTTCGCCTTAACCTTAGATTGCTCGTGCTATTGTTTAAATCACATTTTTTCATTTTAATTTGCATTACATTAACTATTAATCTTTAACAAATTCTCATTCGGCTTTCTCCATATACTTGTATAAAGATGTTGTGACTACTTAAGTAAGAAATTTACTGCCACGCTACAGTCCTTGTGGGTTCGATAACCAGTCTTAGAACCCAGTTTTAGAATCTGGTCCGATAAGGCTCTCAAGGTACATGCAGTTATTTTCCCTTGACTAGTCTTGGGCCCCAATTATGAGCTATCAGCTTAGTAGTTCAATTTAGGTTTTTTAGTGGGAGTAGAACTTAGCACCCAGTGGGCCGGGGTTCCAGTGCACCCAGGTTCTCAGAACTACGTTGCCAGCATAGGTTACAGTATTACCTGGCCTGATTGGCCCCAGTTATTTTTGTGATCACCCAGTTCATGCCTTTATACCCTGACAAGGTATATTGGGTCCTATCGGTGGGGTGTCTCACGTGGCTACGTGAACCAGTAGGTGGTTCCGCGCAATACTAATGGGTCTGCAACAGCTGCCCGAGTTCTAGACTTCACCTGGAAGAACCCTCAAGTTTTCCATAGATCTAAGGTTGGAGAGGACCCAAAGGGGTTCATGGATGAGATAGGAAGATCACCTGACTTATGGGTATTAGCTCCTCGGAGAGTGCCGACCTGGCTAACTACCAGCTGAAAGGGGTAGCTCAGGTCTGGTATGACTAGTGGAAGGAGGGGAGACTAGCGGGAGCAGAACCCGTGGAATGGGAGGAGTTTACTATGGCCTTCCTAGACAGATTTTTCCCTCGGGAGCTCGAAGAGGCTAAGGTGGCGGAATTCATGAATCTGAAACAGGGAAATTGAACGGTAGAAGAATATGCACAGGAGTTTACAAGATTGTATAAATATGATCCGGAATGGTAGCTGAGCCCAGGGCTCGCATGCTGAAGTTCATTAATGGAGTATCCAACCTTGTCCTCAAAAAGTGCAGGATTGCAATGCTTATTAAGGATATCCATCTCTCTAGCCTCATACTTCATGCCCAACCGATTGAGGAAGAAAAATTAAAAGATTTTTGAGCAGGAGAACAAGCGGGAAATGACTGGCCAGTCAAATTATGGTCACCTGAGATCTGGCGGTAGTAGCCGCCCACAGTAGCAGCAGTAGAGGGCTCCAGCATCCACTTCAGCCAGTGCCTCTACTTTCTGGTCCAGCAAGGATTAGAGGGTGGAGCATCTAGCCCATAGTCCCAGAGTCATAGCGCTAGCAACTGCTACAGCTACCCAGCTTGCCCTAAGTATGGCAAGAACCATCCAGGAGAATGCCTTCAGGGCTGAGAGGGTTGTTTTGGGTGTAGACAGCTTGATCATCGACTCAAAGAATGCCTATCAATAGAATGGGGGAGATCACAATCCACCGCTTCAGCAACTCCAGTAGGCCGACCATCTCAGCAGGCCAATACTTCAGGTACAGATGGCAACTGACGCCAAAACCATCTTTATGCTTTGTCCTCTCGTTAGGATTAGGAGAGCTCACCTGACGTAGTCATGGGTATGTTACGCCTTTTTCATCTAGACTGTATGCCCTACTAGATCCAGGAGCCACACTTTTGTTCCTGACTCCCTATGTAGTTGTCCAGTTTGATATCAGTCCAGCAGTCCTTTCAGAACTATTGTTAGTCTCCACCCCAATTGGCGAGTCAGTTAGAGCTAGTCGGGTGTATAAAAACTACCCAGTCTCAATCTTGAATAAGGTCATTCTAGCTAATCCTGTAGAGTTAGACATGGTTGACTTTGACCTCATTCTCGGCATGGACTAGTTATACTCCAGTTATGCCTCAGTCGACTGCAGAACTAGAGTCATCGGGTTTCAGTTCCTAATGAGCCATCTTTAGAGTGGACAAGTAGTAGTTCAGCACCTAAGGGACGGTTTATTTCTTACCTTAAGTCCAGAAAGCTTATTTCCAAAGAATGTATTTATCATATAGTTTGGGTCAAAGATTCCAGCTTTGAGACCCCAATTATCCAGTCAGTTCCAGTTGTCAGCGAGTTCACTGATGTGCTTCCCAAAGATCTTCCTCGAGTCCTTCCTGAGCGGGAAATAGACTTCAGCATAGACCTTCTTCTAGACACTCAGCACATCTCCATCCCTCCTTATAAAATGGCTCCAGCTGAGCTTAAGGAGTTGAAGGAGCAGCTAAAGGACCTTCTTGATAAAGGTTTTATCAAACCCAGCATCTCTCCCTGGGGTGCTCTAATACTATTCATGCGAAAGAAAGATGATACCCTCAGAATGTGCATCGATTACCGGCAGTTGAACAAGGTCACAGTCAAGAATAGGTATCCCCTACCCAGGATTGACAACTTGTTCAATCTGCTTCAGGGAGCCAATTGTTTCTCCAGCTTTCATGGACTTGATGAACAGAGCCTTCAAGAATTATCTAGACATGTTCGTCATTGTGTTCATTGATGATATTCTGGTATATTCCAGAAATGAGGAAGAACATGCTAATCACCTGAGGATAGTGCTTCAGATGCTCAGAGACCGCTAGTTGTTCGCAAAATTAAGCAAATGCAAATTCTAGTTGAAGTATGTGGCTTTCCTTGGTCATGCGGTCTTGAGTGAGTGTATTTAGGTAGATCCTCAAAAGATAGCAGTGGTGAAAGACTGGCCAAGACCTACTTCCCCAACCGAAATCAGAAGCTTCTTGGGTCTAGCCGATTATTACCACTGCTCTGTGGAAGGTTTCTCCTCTATTGCATCCCTTATGACTAGGTTGACTCAAAAAAGGTCGAATTTCAGTTGTCAGATGCGTGTGAGAAGAGTTTCAAAGAATTAAAGACTAGACTCACTACCGCTCCTGTGTGGACCTTACCGGAAGGAACAAATGGCTTCGTGGTGTATTATGACGCGTCAAGAGTTGGACTTTGTTGTGTTCTGATGCAACGGGGTAAGGTGATAGCTTACGCCTCTAGACTGCTCAAGGTTCATGATAAGAACTATCCGACTCATGACCTGGAGTTGACAGTGGTAGTGTTTGCGTTGAAAATATGGAGACACTACCTTTACAGGGCTCACGTGGATGTTTCACTGATCACAAGAGCCTTCAGTATGTGTTCAGTCAAAAAGATATAATTCTTCATTAGAAAAGAGGGTTGGAGCTACTGGAGGACTATGACATGAGTGCGTTGTATCACCCGGGCAAAGCCAATATGGTGGATGATGCCTTAAGCAGGATGCCTATGGGGAGTGTGGCTCATGTTGAAGAGGGGCAAAAGGAATTCGCAAAGGATATCTGCAGGTTAGCTCGATTGGGAGTACAGTTGGTTGATACAGCTGAGGGCGGACTAGTGTGCAAAGTGGATTAGATTCCTCATTAGTAGTTGAAGTTAAGTCAAGGAAGGATGAAGATCCCATACTACTTAAACTGAAGGAAGAAGTTCTCAGGAAAGAAGTGGAGGCTTTCTCCTAAGGGGGAGATGGTGTACTCCATTACTAGGGTAGGTTGTGTGTACTGTTCGGTGTTCTGCTCAGGTTGGTATTATATATTATAAACCGACACGCAAGTGCACGTGGTCAAACAAGTAATAAAGTGGCTAAGTAAGCCAAGTATCGATCCAAGGAGGCTCAGGGTATGTAAAGATTGCCTAAGTATACTATATTCTTATTTTACTTCTAACTATGCTAACAACAACGTAACCAACAGTTAATTGAGTTTTTGTTTATAAAATATATACTAAAACTATTAACAATTATTGACGGTGAATTTAAACTATGGATATGAGCATGCCAAGGTTAAGAACAAATAATGAATTCGATTGTATTAATAATTCGGTTAATCTCTTCTTCATGTTGCTAGCCAAGAACAGTAGCCTAGAAATTAAAACTCTCGTATTTAATTTCACTTAAGAATCATAAACCATTCGTCTACATTTCTGTGATCAAATGCAATTTACGACCTAGCAATACAATTCCGGTTCCTAAATTGACTAATACGGCTTTCAAGTATATTTCTATCAGGAAAGCACATCAAAACCCAATTTTCCCAAATCAAGTTAAGAACAATACCCTATTAATTCACAACTTTCCAATTTCTTGCTCTCTCGAGTGAAATTGGACTTTTTAGATGTACATTAATGTAGGCCAAGCACTAATGCAGTAGAAACAAGAATTAATAGAACAACATGAAAGAAGATGAAGAAAACCATATCAATTACAATCAAAATTCATTACAAGTGTTCAAAACCTTAGCAAGGAAGAGAATTAGCCACTCATTTGTGGATTGATCATCCTAAAATGAGTGTAAATCATACGTACAATTGGTAGAAAGAAGAAATGAAGAGAAGAAATCTCTTAGCTTTTTCGTCCCTCAACTGCTGCTAACCCACGTCCTAGCTCCACCAAGTCTTCCTTCTGAAAAATAAACCTAAGTGTGCTATTTATATTAGTAGGAATCTTTCCCGGAATAACAAGCAACGTGTCACGGAGTGCATCGCGGAGCACGGCCTCCGTGACACGCTACGGACGCGGAGGCTCTCTGGAAAATCACCCAAAATTGGCCCAGGCAGCACCCTGCCGCGTTGGCAGCGTGTCACGCTGCCTGGGCAGCGCGTTGCAGCCCCTTGGTCGCGGAGGCCACCTGCCGTGGCACGTTGCCAACGCGCAGGTGGGCTGTTTTGAGCGGCCTGCCTGCCGTGGCACCTTGTCGACGCGCCGGTGGGCTGTTTTGTGCCTCTTCCTTGCCGACGTTCGTGTGTTAATTCCGTTTCCAAGCTTCTACTTCACCAACTCATGGATTAGTTACTCAAACATCATCAAAACCTACAAAACAAAGGCTAATCATGTTGGTTAGCACATATCTCCACATTATATAAAATTACATGAAAATGTATACAATAACTTAGATAAACAAGACTAATTTAAGTAATAAAGAGTATCTCGGGCATATATTTTTGCCCGTGATCACAACCCCACACTTAAAGCCTTGTTCGTCCTCGAACAACCTTTTACATATCATGCATATGGAGACTCCCACATAACTAATTTAGCAAGATAATTCAAGTTACGGCTATAATGATTACATAAGATACAAGCTAAAAATAGAGCATGCCTGATTTGATCATTGAAATGAAGTACAACTGTGTTAAGACTTCTTAACCTCAAGAGTCGACTCTCTATTTGAGCAAACTCATGTAAATCAACTGATTAAGAAATTCCACATGAATTTTATCCTTCATTAAACATGTGCCCCTCACGGAAAGAGAGTTACCCAATCACATGCAAAAACAATTTTTTACATCACAACATGTGTGGGTACATGAATAGAATTACGCTCACTCTCACAAAGAATTCACATGCATTATGTAATGACCCATAAGCTTGCCCTTAGTGTTTTATTCCACTAATTTAAGGATGTATGAATGTAAGATCAAGTAGGACTTTTTAGGTTGTAATGTAACTCAGGTGCGGGTAGGTAATATTATGATCAGTAATAGTGACTATCTTTCCTGAGCGCTTTTAATACATCACGCCTTCATTACGAACTTCCCTTCCCTCACTTCACCTTTTTCACTTTTCATCTTTCTTTTTCCTCTTTTGTTCCCCCATTTCTTTAGGCACTTTTAGCTTATTAGTAAGGAGTTCTATAAGTAACTTTTCATTTATTTGTTTTCTTACTCCCTAATAATACTCACTCATATTCAAAAAAGTGCACCCTCGCCATTTCTCCACTTTTACAATTGCTACTTTCCCTTCTTTTTCATCCTTCTCACTCCTTTACTCTTTCGGAGTTTTCCTTTAAGCGCTTAGGAGTTTTGGATCAAATTCAAGGCTAATGAAAGAAAAAGGATTAAGCTTATGTTGCAGCTGTCAAAGAATAGGCTCAAGGCTCAATGGGGTTAACTAGGATTAATTTTTCAAGGTAGGTATAATGAGGGATAAAAATTGGTTCATTCAAAGAAATGCCTAAATCATCTCCTACAATTCACATCCTTCATTTCGTTTTATATACACACCAGGCAAGTTCTAGACATTCCACAATAGCATAGAATACTCAAAAACCTTACACTCATGGCACATGCTCAAATCAAGACACACTCAGTAGACTCTTACTCAGCTAATCACCAGAATTCAGAATTAAGCTTCCATCATATTGAGTCAAATTCAAGAGCCTAAGTGTCTCGAACAAAGTTATACACTTGCATGCTTCCCACTAAACATACTTGCATCTTACAACCATGTATAGCACATAAAAAGAACATCAAGCACCAATTAGTTATGGTTTCAAAAACCCAAAACCTATCGACTAATTTTTCCTCAAGATGGTCGTCATCCATCCATCGTCGAAAACAGTCCCTAACTATGACTAAAAACACTATATACAGACCAAGGAAAAAAAAAGAAAAATTTTATTCTTCGGTTCAAATACCCCCCGTCGGAAAAGAACCGAAAAGAAAAACCAACGGGTGATGAAGTCATGCTTAATCCACAAAAAATTTTCAAATTTTTCAAATTTTCTCACCAACTTTTGCACGAGCATTACATTCACCAAAATCGTTAAGCACAGAAAATTCTGAAATTTCCCTTGAAATTTCCCTCACCCCACACTTAAATCATGCTATGTCCTCATAGCATCAAATTAAAATTTACAAAGGGTGCGAAATACTCCCTGGGGCCTTTAGGCTTAGCTAACAGCATGCGTTTCTTCGACTTTGCACAAGTGGGTGTTCAACCCCACACTTTTTCTCTTCCATGCTTGTTAGCTTCCTCCTCCACGGGTACTCAGACTTCCCCTCCATCTGTGCTTAACTTTCCACCAAAACAACACAAGATGAAAATAAACAAAAATTAACTCAATTGCAAGAAATTAAAATGGTACCTGTGGTACCCTTGGGTTGCCTCCCAAGCAGCGCCTAATTTTACGTCGCGGCACGACGTACCAAGTTTCACCACTTTTTCCTCCACCTTGAGGATATGAATCTCACCCCTAATTTCTTTTCTAATTTCCTCTTATGCTCTAGGGGTGGTGGTGAAAAATTGTAAGGACCAAGCAGTAGATGTTTTCTTTTGAACCTACTGGCCCTTGAGTAAGTGAAGTCATTTCGTTGCTTCGAGTTAGCAAATTTCAGAATATACGGGGCTTGGTCCTCCTCTAGACATTTCTCTATAATCTTGGAAGACTCTATTTCTGTGTTGTCAACCAAACTTAATGTCGAAAAATGCTTCGAGTGTGGACCAATCAATCTCAACTCTGAAATTGCTTTGTGCTTGACTTCCTTACTTGTGTACACCTTTTCAACATCGACATCTATTTCTCCATTAAGGTCAAATGGGAGATATTCTTTTTCTTCTTCCATGAATGGAATTTCTATAGGTATGAGCCAATCACGGAGACACTCAAGAGATTCTAATTGTTGGGCTTCATCCAAAAATTCACCCTTGTATTCCTCTTGTAGTTCCTCTTGAATATCGGCTAAAACTGTCACCTGCAAATTATCACAAGCTTCAGCCTCAGCACACATCTCTGTGAGTTTGACGCTCATCCTGCTTACAGCCTCTGCATTCTCCTTTTGCTGAATTATCAATTCTGCCACAGACTCCTTCATTGCTTCTGATTGCTCCAGGAGTTGTTTCATCATGTCCTCTATTTGAACTTGGCGTCCCAAGTCCTCATTTTCAACATGCCTATATTCAGCAAAAACAACAAAAGGATCATAGTAGGGGCTTGGGGGAGGGGAATATGCCTTTGGACAATCACCCCAATGGCCATATTGACACACACATATATTGCACGTGTTACAGTTTTGCCACAAGTGGGGTCCTCCGCAATTCATGCAAGATTCGCCAAAATATGCATATCCACCATTTATATTCCAAGATGTCATGTCAATGAGGGTATCCGGAAGAGAGAAAAATTAAAATAAACAAAGAATTAAAACAAATACTAAGACCAAGTTGTCAACACTTAAGAAAATAAAACAAAAATAGAGTAAATTTACACTTAACACAATTTCACAAATCGCCTAGCCTCCCCGGCAACGGCGCCAAAAACTTGTTCGGTGTTCTGCTCAGGTTGGTATTATATATTATAAACCGACACGCAAGTGCACGTGGTCAAACAAGTAATAAAGTGGCTAAGTAAGCCAAGTATCGATCCAAGGAGGCTCAGGGTATGTAAAGATTGCCTAAGTATACTATATTCTTATTTTACTTCTAACTATGCTAACAACAACGTAACCAACAGTTAATTGAGTTTTTGTTTATAAAATATATACTAAAACTATTAACAATTATTGACGGTGAATTTAAACTATGGATATGAGCATGCCAAGGTTAAGAACAAATAATGAATTCGATTGTATTAATAATTCGGTTAATCTCTTCTTCATGTTGCTAGCCAAGAACAGTAGCCTAGAAATTAAAACTCTCGTATTTAATTTCACTTAAGAATCATAAACCATTCGTCTACATTTCTGTGATCAAATGCAATTTACGACCTAGCAATACAATTCCGGTTCCTAAATTGACTAATACGGCTTTCAAGTATATTTCTATCAGGAAAGCACATCAAAACCCAATTTTCCCAAATCAAGTTAAGAACAATACCCTATTAATTCACAACTTTCCAATTTCTTGCTCTCTCGAGTGAAATTGGACTTTTTAGATGTACATTAATGTAGGCCAAGCACTAATGCAGTAGAAACAAGAATTAATAGAACAACATGAAAGAAGATGAAGAAAACCATATCAATTACAATCAAAATTCATTACAAGTGTTCAAAACCTTAGCAAGGAAGAGAATTAGCCACTCATTTGTGGATTGATCATCCTAAAACGAGTGTAAATCATACGTACAATTGGTAGAAAGAAGAAAGGAAGAGAAGAAATCTCTTTGCTTTTTCGTCCCTCAACTGCTGCTAACCCACGTCCTAGCTCCACCAAGTCTTCCTTCTGAAAAATAAACCTAAGTGTGCTATTTATATTAGTAGGAATCTTTCCCAGAATAACAAGCAACGTGTCACGGAGTGCATCGCGGAGCACGGCCTCCGTGACACGCTACGGACGCGGAGGCTCTCTGGAAAATCACCCAAAATTGGCCCAGGCAGCACCCTGCCGCGTTGGCAGCGTGTCACGCTGCCTGGGCAGCGCGTTGCAGCCACTTGGTCGCGGAGGCCACCTGCCGTGGAACGTTGCCAACGCGCAGGTGGGCTGTTTTGAGCGGCCTGCCTGCCGTGGCACCTTGTCGACGCGCCGGTGGGCTGTTTTGTGCCTCTTCCTTGCCGACGTTCGCGTGTTAATTCCGTTTCCAAGCTTCTACTTCACCAACTCATGGATTAGTTACTCAAACATCATCAAAACCTACAAAACAAAGGCTAATCATGTTGGTTAGCACATATCTCCACATTATATAAAATTACATGAAAATGTATACAATAACTTAGATAAACAAGACTAATTTAAGTAATAAAGAGTATCTCGGGCATATATTTTTGCCCGTGATCATGTACCAGATGTAGGTGATTTGAGATAGAAGATATTGGCTGAAGCACATAGTTTTGGGATATTCTATCCATCCAGGTGCTAGTAAAATGTACCATGATTTACGAGATATTTACTGGTGGAACGGCATGAAAAGAGACATCACTGAATTTGTAGAAGTGCCCGAACTGCCAGCAAGTTAAGGTGGAACATCAGAGACCAGGAGGTATGACTCAGGATATCAACATACCAACACGGAAGTGGGAAGAAGTAAACATGAATTTTATTTAAGGTCTACCTCGGACTCGTCGGCACCAAGACTCAATATGGGTGATAGTGACCGGATGACCAAGTCAGCACATTTCCTCCCAGTTCAAACTATAGACTCAGCTGAGGATAATTCTAGGCTTTATATCCGGGAGTTGTTCAAACATCATGGGATGCCCTTATCCATTATCTTAGATAGAGGTACCCAGTTCACCTTGTATTTCTAGAAGTCATTTCAGAAAGGACTCGGTACCAAGGTCAAGCTCAGCACAGCTTTTCACCCATTGATTGATGGATAGGCTGAGCGGACTATCCAGACCTTGGAAGATATCCTGAGAGCTTGTGTGATCTATTTCAAGGGCAGTTGGGATGATCACCTACCTCTTCTCGAGTTCGCGTACAACAACAGCTACAACTCCAGTATCTAGATGGCCCCATTTGATGAATTATATGGTAGGAGGTATAGATCTCCTATAGGGTGGTTTGAGGTTTGTGAAGCTACTCTAATAGGTCCAAACTCAGTTCACGAGGTAATGCAGAAGGTGCAACTTATCAGAGAGAGTTTGAAAATAGCGCAAAGTCGTCAGAAATCTTATGCTAATGTGAGGAGAAGAGAATTAGAGTTTGCAAAGGATGACTGGGTCTATCTAAAAATCTCACCCATGAAAGGGGTGATGATATTTGGGAAGAAAGGAAAACTCAGTCCGAGATATGTGGGACCCTACATAATTTTGAAGTGAATTGGCAGTGTGGCATATGAGTTAGAACTACCTCCAGAGTTAGCATCAGTGCACCTAGTCTTCCATGTGTCACTAGTGAAGAAGTGCATCAGTGATCCAACTTCGGTTGTGCCACTAGACAGCGTGGAAATAAAAGATGGTCTCTCTTACAAAGAGGTCCTAGTCTAGATCCTTGACCGTCAAGTTCATAAGTTGAGAAACAAGGAAGTCTCTTCGGTGAAAGTTTTGTGGAGGAACCAGCTAGTTGAGGGAGCCACATGGGAAGCAGAAGCAAACATGATGACCAAATACCCTCACATATTCAGTTATGTTAGTATAGTTAAGTCAGCTCGAAGCTAGTTACTTCTTCAAAAACCAGCTTATAGCTTCAGATTGGGAATGCAACTCTTTTCCCCAAGTTTCAACAGTTTTAGTCTTCATTCGAGGATGAATGATCCCAAGGGGGAGATATTATAACACCCCAAATATTTCCTACACCAGGCTTAGACCTTGCAAGAAAGATCCAGAAGAAAAACCAGAAAATACCTCAGCAGGACTGAGACAACGAGTCGTGGTTAGCTCCAACGACTCGTTGTGTCAGTCGTGGTCAGCAGGGTTTGGTCTCTCGAGAACCCATGAGACAAGGAATGACCCGTTGTGAGAAATAATGGGTCATCATGTCATTCCTTGTTTCCCCAGCATAGAAATCATTTCCAGGACCCTATGACTCAATCAATGAATCATTGTAAGAAATAACAACCCGTTGTGAGAGCCGTTGGGTGAAAACCCAAAAACCACCTTCCAGTGACGACAAGTGGAAACAATGACCTGTTGTTTCCCAAAATGAGTCGTTGTCATCACCTATCATGCCAATTTAGAGAATATTTAGAAATCCTTCCAGTGAACCTAACGACTGGACACAACGACCTGCTAGGTCCACCAATAAGTCGTTGTGTCACCCGTCGTCAGACCCTCTAGGTTTCCTTGTTCAGTGGCCACGGGAGGAATCAACAACCCATTGGTTCAACCAATAAATCTTGGTGACCCCCATTGCCAGATCTAGTGTTTTCAAACCTCAAACAGTAGGACCAACAAGAGGTCCCAACAAGTCGTGGTCATAAGCAATGACTCGTTGAGTGACCCGTTGGGACCGTGTCTGCCAGTTTTAAGATTTTTATTCCAAGGTTATTTTTGTAATTCCCCACCTATTTATTCCCTAAATTACATGGTTTTAAGTATTATTTTAGAGATATTAGGGGGATTGAACAGTTTTCCCCTCATTCCCCACATAACTATCAGAAAAACGATCGTACTTCTTCTCTTAAGAAAGAACTAGGTTTCCTCATCAGTGCAGAATTTCAAGCTTTCTTCTTCAGGGATTTCTAAGCCAGGTATGTAGGAATCAACAAGGGAATACTTCTTCCCTTATGTCCCCAAAAGGATTTTCTATTTTCTTTATTAGTTTCGCCCTGTGGATTCGAAATGTAGAAACTTGTCAGACTAATTTCTTTGAGATTTCAAGTAGAGTATTTCTCATGATTTTAACTACTTATTATTCCCTATTTCTAGTATTTATGAGAATTGTATCTTGTGGAATAATTTATCCTTAATTCTCAGTTCAGTAAAATTTAGGATCTTGCGTGCTGGATTAGTTTCCCTGTTGCTTGGTTCTATCAGATTTGAAATCCTCATATTATTAGTGTATGTGGAAATTTTAGTCAGATATTTATATGTCCAGTCTTAGTCAGATTATTAGACTCAGTTTTTTCCAGAAATGTCAGCTAATCAGTTTGACTACAGTTAATTCTTGAGGTGTCAGTGATGCCCCCCAAGTATTAGTATTAGACTCAATATAATATTTTAGTGGTTCTTTAGGTGGTCATGACACTTTAAGATAAGCAGCTCTGACCATCCATAGGAACCCAGTTTTAGATTATAGTTTGTTCTTTAGACGATTATGATGCTTCCAGATAAGCAGCTCTGACCAGCCTTAGAACACCAGTTACAGAATCCGGTCCGATAAGACTTTCAGGGTATTTCCATATAGGTATTCCTGACTTAGTCTTGAGCCCCAATTTCTAGCTATCAGCTTAGTAGTCAGTCTAGGACTATTCATTGGGAGTAGGACTTAGCATCAAGCAGACCGGAGTTCCAGCACACCCAGGTTCCCAAAACTACGTTGCCATCGTAGGTTATATTTTATTGGCCTCATGGCCCTAGACCTGAGATCACTCAGTTCATGCCTTTATACCCTGGCAAGGTATATTATGTCCTACCGATGGGGTGTATACATTGGACTCCATGTCTAGCTCACGTGGTTATATGTCGGTTATAGACTCTCCCACTAGTCAGTTCAATCTCAATTTAGCTCAATTCAGAATAGTCTCAGGTTACTCAGTTCAGTACAGTATTTCAAACTAGTATCTCAGATTAGGGCATGTCTTTGACCATCAGATAGTGTCATTTTGACCATCTCAGTCTAGTTCAGTTATTCAGTTTTAGCATTTCAGTTGGTCATTGCATGTCTTTACAATTCAGTTATTTTATTCTCCATGTTATGGTTTCTCCTACTTACTCAGTATATTCAAAGTACTGAGGCATACCTTTTATGTTGTATTGTTTTATGATACAGCTGGAGGTTCTCAGTCTTAGCATTGTTAGCAGATCTTTCTCAAAAGTTTTCAGCTGCATCATTGGTGAGTCCTCATCTTTCGAGGATGAGGATTATTTCTTTTTTTGTTATATTTCATTCAGTTAGACTTAGAGTTAGCTGGGGGCTTATCCCAGCAACTCATCAGATAGATGGCTTTCAGACACAGATAGAAATTCAAACTTTCTACTTTATTTCAGTTGTTTTAAACTTTATGAATTAGTTCTTCTTTATAAATATTTTATTTTATTATTTTAAAGCTTCCGCTATGGTTTTACTCAGAATGCAAGTGTTATGATAGACCATGGGTTGACTTGGGGTTATTTGTGACTCCATGTACCGTGTCTCGTCCAGGGTATAGATTTGGAGCGTGACAATATATTCTAAATTCATGAAGGCTCCATAGGTTTAAGTCATAATTTAAACATATACACCGAAATCATAGGGAAAACATGTACATACTTCATATTCATCAAAGCCCGTAAGTTCTAATCGTGTTCCATCACATATATTACACATATGTTCTGATTTGAGGGAACCCATATGATTGATTTATACTTTAAACATGGATACAAGTTTATGATAAGAGCATGTGAATAATTAATGAAATACCATTTGAAATTCTAGGATAAATCATGGTGAAATTTCCACAATCATTCTATTCACATATCAAGTAGACAATTCATAACGTGGAAGAACTTTGTGAGCTTACACAACTATTATTCATGATGAGTCTTAATATTCATAGAAGACATATGAGAATTCACCCAAAAATTGAAACCCTAGAACATGATTTTCTAGAAAATCAAGGAATTAGGGTTTTAGTATAAAACTTTGGGACATAAGGATGGAAGGAGATCCTTGTTGAAGTCCCACATACCTGGTTTGAAGAAAACCTCCACTAGAATGTTGGATCTTGATTCCCTTAAAGCAACCCTACTTGATCCTTTAACTTGAGAGAGAAGAAGAAGAAACCTCACGGATGATTTTTGAGAGGATGAGGAGCTTATGTTAGTGAAAACCCTTAAAAATGTTCTATTTGGTACTCAAAATGGCATAGTTTGGGAATTAGAAGCATCAAATTTTACGAAAACACCCTTGGAAATTTGCAGGAAAATTCATGCTTTCAGTCCCCATGAGGGACTTCACGGGTCGCGGGACACCGGATGACTCGTCAAGTCCCACTTGTGATCACTTCTGAAAAATCTCCTAAAATTCCTCTACGGACGACGACTAACTTCACGATTCGTTAGCTGACTTAACAACTCGTGACTCCTTCCGTACCACTGAAGCCCAAAATCCTGCTCTTCCTTCCCACGACTAACATGACGAGTCGTTACCAGACACAACAACTCGTCCTACTCTCTTTTCATCACCATTTCCTCAACTTGCATTTTTTTCTTGATTCCACTCAATGACTCTTTAGGATGACTCATTACTTGACCCAATGAGTCGTCACTTCCCTCGTGGTCCACAAAAGACTTGATCCCAACTTACTGAACTACTGCTCATAACGAGGGACTCCACGACTCGTTACTCACTTCATGAGTCGTGATGTGAGTAGTTACCCCTAAGCTCTGAACAGGAACCTTCACTGACTGCTTGCCAGGAGTCTTACCACAAATCGTGTGGTTACCTAATGGGTCGTACCATGACTTGTTCTGAGGTGAAATTTCCACTTTCCTTCTTAATTCTTTCTTTAATCCTAGGTCTATTCTTAGAAACTTTCAGGGTGTTACAACATCTCCCCCTTGGTAACATTCATCCTCGAATGTAGGATAAACACACTGAAAAACTGGGGAAAGAACTAATATCCCAAATACTGAAAATTTACAACTGAAACTGATGGAGTATCTAACTCCGGCTAATCTTACATATTCGAACTAAATATCTAAATCGTACATGCATGCTAAGGTGTGAGAGGGACTGAAAGACATGAAACTGACATGGAACTAGATAGAACACTAGAAGCATTCTTTCCCTCTAACTGGCACTGAGCTAATACGGACTGAGCCATCATTCTCAAATCGCTTTCTGATACTAAGCTAGAATTCATGATATCTAGTCTAACTAAAAGTAAAGGACTCCTGAGCACGAATCATTCAGTACATCTAAAATTGAGCAAATACATGAGGTACCCTTATCTACTGAGCTACTAAAGTAGCTTCTAAAGGCTGAGTTTGAGTTGAACATACTGGAAGACGTGAGTTAACACACACAGCTGGTTTATAACATGAAGATGAGCCCTAAGATTCATAGAGTAAGACTGGTATCGCTGTCTGAAGCAGTTATCTAGAAATTCTATAAGTCTGCACATGGGAATGGATGGACCATAGCTTCAACTGAAATACAAGAGGAATTATCTAAACCTGAAGGGATTGACATACTTAACTGTTAGGGTTGGAACTCCCTTACTAGCCTACTCAAGATTCGACTTGTCTCACAAACTTACCATCTCTCCCCTTAGCTTTAAGCCATCATTCTAAGGTGCCTGAATCTTTCTTAAGGTTGGGGCTAAACCACTAACTCTTGACTTCTCCACCTCTAACATTCACTACAAATCTCATACGCACAACTATTCACACTATACATCGACAATATCTTCTCAACAAACATCATGAGAGCTTCTTATTCAATACTGGGGTTATGGGGCTAGCAACATACAATGAGTAATGCGATAAATTCATAACATACCTGTGACTACTTTTGGCGACTTTCCCTTATCCTGATGTGCTACTAAGGCATAGGAGCAGTTTTGACACTGCCCTCCACCTACGCTAGATGATGCTCCCTGTTGGAATAGGCGGTTCATATGAGCTACTAAAGAGGTCGTTGAGGCTTTACTCTCGCCCCGCTTAGCTGGTGCACAATCTCGGTGCTTATGACCCAACTTGCTGTACCAAAAACAAGCATCTGAGTTGGCTATGCATTCTCCCAAATAGTTCTTCCCACAACTCTACAAGCTGGATAGGTAATCTTCCTTACCCTGGGTTTGTAAGGAACACTAGTTGTCAAAGGTGCCGGGGATGATAATATATGCTGGGAGCATAAGCGGTGTCCACTACTCGACCTCTGGTGGGAGAACTCTAAATCTCCTATTCTAGCCTTCTTGTCCACTCTCTCATTTTCTTTCACTTGTTCCGCCTCTATCTGTTGGTCATATACCACCAAACATGGAAAGTCTATGTCCTTGTGCAACATGGCGGTCTTGCACTCTTTGACCAAGGAGTCTACCACTTTGTTCACAAATCCGCTCACTCGATCCCTCTGGTTGGCTACCATCTCCGGTGCATACTTGGACAACCAGCTAAACTCCAACACATACTCCTGGACAGTCATGTTGTATTGCCTCAAGTTGATGAACTCTTCCGCCTTTGCCTCCCTCAACTCATTAGGGAAAAACGGGTCCAAAAAGGCACAGAAGCAACAACAGCAGCAACAGCAGAGGGCTCCAACACCTAGCTCAGCCAGTGCACCAACCTTTTGATCCGGACAGGATCGGAGGGGTGGGTCTTCTACACTCAGTCTTAGGCCCATAGTATAGGAAACAAGTATCCAGCTTGTCCTAAGTGTGGTAGGAATCACCCAGGAGAATGCCTTCAGGGACGAGAGGGCAGCTTTGGGTGTGGACAACTTAGACACGGGCTTAATTAGCAGGGCAAGGGAGATCACAATCCACTACCTCATCAGCTCGAGTAGGCCAACCAACTCAGCTGGCCAACCCATCAGGTACAGATGGCGGTCAACTCCAGAATCATTTTTATGCTCTCTTTTCTTATCAGGATCAAGAAAGCTCCCCTAACGTAGTTACTGGTATGTTATGTATCTTTCACCTAGACGTGTATGCCCTCCTAGATATAGGAGCTACTCTTTCGTTTGTAACTCCATATGTAGTAGTTCATTTTAGTATAAGCCCAGAGGTCCTATCAGAACCCTTCTCAGTTTCCACCTCAGTTGGCGAGTCAGTTAGGGCCAGCCGGGTGTATAAAAGCTACCCAGTCTCAGTGTTAAATAAAATCATTCCAGCTGATCTTGTAGAGATAGACATGGTCAACTTCGACCTTATTCTATGCATGGATTGGTCACACTCCTGCTATACCTCAGTTGACTACAGGACTAGAGTTGTCAAGTTTCAGTTTCCAAATGAGCCCGTGTTAGAATGGTCGGGCGCAATTCAGCGCCTAAGGGTAGGTTTATTTCCTTCCTTAAGGTCCAAAAACTCATTTCCAGTGGATGTTTATATCATCTGGTTCGGTTCAAAGATTCCAACTCTAAGGCCCCAACCATTCTGTCAGTTTCATTTGTCAGCGAGTTCCCAGATGTATATCCTAAAGATCTTCCAGGAGTTCCCCCAGAACGGGAAATAGACTTTGGAATAGATCTCCTTCTAGACACTCAGCCCATCTCTATCCCTCCTTATAGAATGGTTCCAGTAGAGCTTAAGGAGCTGAAGGAGTAGCTAAAGGACCTTCTTGATAAGGGTTTCATCAGACCCAACATCTCTCCCTGGGGTGCTTCAGTGCTATTCGTGCGTAAAAAGGATGGTACCCTCAAAATGTGCATAAATTACCATCAACTGAACAAGGTCACAGTTAAGAACATGTACCCTTTGCCCAGAATTGACGATCTATTCGACCAACTTCAGGGAGCCAGTTGCTTTTCCAAGATCGACCTCAGGACGGGGTACCATCAGTTAAGGGTTAGAGAGAGTAACATACCAAAAACAGCATTCAGAACTCGGTATGGTCACTATGCGTTTGTGGTGATGTCCTTTGGGTTAACAAACGCCCCAGCAGCCTTTATGGACCTAATAAATAGGGTTTTCAAGCCGTACCTAGATATGTTCATCATCGTACTTATCGATGATATTCTGGTGTACTCCAGAAATGAGGAAAAGCATGCCAATCACCTAAGGTTAGCATTACAGACTCTCAAAGATCGCTAGTTATTGCCAAGTTCAGTAAGTGTGAATTCTGGTTGAAGTCTGTGACCTTCTTAGGTCATGTGTTCTCAAGTGAAGGTATACAAGAAGATCCTCATAAAATAGCAGTAGTGAAGGTTGGCCCAGACCTACCTCTCCGACAGAAATCAGGAGTTTTCTGGGCTTAGCGAGTTATTACCAACGGTTTGTGGAAGGTTTCTCCTCCATAGCCTCTCCTCTGACCAAGTTAACTTAGAAGAAGGTGAAATTCCAGTGGTCAGACGAGTGTGAGAAGAGTTTCCAGGAGTTGAAGACTCAACTCACTACCTCTCCAGTGTTAACCTTACCGGAAGGATCAGATGGGTTAGTTGTGTATTATGATGCCTCTAGAGTTGGACTTGGTTGTGTTTGGATGCAGCGGGGAAAAGTGATAGTCTATACCTCCAGATAGCTCAAAGTCCATTAGAAGAATTATCCAACTCATGGCTTGGAGTTGGCAGCGGTGGTATTCGCATTAAAACTATGGAGACACTACTTGTACGGGGCTCACGTGGATGTGTTCACAGATCACAAGAGCCTTCAATATGTGTTCAGCCAGAAGGACTTAAACCTGCGTCAGAGACGGTGGTTAGAACTGCTAAAGTATTATGACATGAATGTGTTGTATCACCCAGGTAAGGCCAATGTGGTGGCTGACACCCTAAGCAGGCGGTCTATGGGAAGTGTAGCTCACATTGAGGAAGGAAAGAGGGAGCTAGTGAAAGAAGTTCACAGGCCAGCCCGGTTAGGGGTGCAGTTGGTGGATTCAGTTGAAGGTGGCATGGTAATGCAAAGCGGGTCGGATTCATCCTTGGTAGTAGAAGTTAAGTCCAGACAAGATGAAGATCCAGTTCTACTTAAACTTAAAGAAGGAGTCCTCAGAAAGGAGGTTGAGGCTTTCTCTCAAGGGGGAGATGGGGTGCTTCGCTACTAGGGCAGATTGTGCGTGCCGGATGTTGGTGAGCCAAGACAGTAGATACTGGCTGAGGCACACAGCTTGAGATACACCATTCATCCCTGTGCTACCAAAATGTATCATGATTTGTGGGATAATTACTGGTGGAATGGCATGAAGAGAGACATTGCTGAATTTGTAGCTAAGTGCCCGAACTACCAGCAGGTCAAGGTAGAACACCAAAGACCAGGAGGTATGACCCAGGGTGTCATCATACCCACCTGGAAGTGGAAATAAGTAAATATGGACTTCATTACGGGTCTACCTCGGACTCGTTGACAGCATGACTCAATCTGGGTAATAGTAGACCGAATGACTAAGTCAGCATATTTCCTCCCAGTCAAAACCACAGATTCAGCTGAGAATTATGCTAAACTTTATATTCGGGAGCTGGTTAGACTTCATGGGGTTCCATTGGCTATTATTTCAGATAGGGATACCCAGTTCACCTCCCAGTTTTGGAAATCTTTTCAGAAGGGACTTGGCACTTAGGTCAAGCTCAGTATAGCTTTTCACCCGCAGACAGATGGGCAAGCTGAGCAGACTATTCAGACTCTAGAGGATATACTAAGAGTGTGTGTGATCGAGTTTAAGGGTAATTGGGATGACCATCTGCCTCTTATCGAATTTGTGTACAACAACAGCTACCATTCCAGCATTCAGATGGCCCTGTTAGAGGCATTGTATGGTAGGAGGTGTAGATCTCCTATAGGATGGTTTGAAGTTAGTGAAGCTACTTTTATAGCGCCAGACTCAGTTCATGAGGCAATACAGAAAGTTCAGCTTATCTGAGAAAGGTTAAAAACAGCTCAAAGCCGCTAGAAATCTTATATCGATTTGCGGAGAAAAGAGTTGGAGTTTGCTGCTAATCACTGGGTATACCTGAAAATTTCTCCCATGAAAGGGGTGATGAGGTTTGCAAACAAGGGGAAACTCAATCCAGGTATGTGGGACCCTATAGAATTTTACGACGTATCGGCAAAGTGGCCTATGAGCTACAGTTGCCTTTAGAACTAGCAGTTGTACATCCAGTTTTCCACGTATCACTTTTGAAAAAGTGTATCGGAGATCCAACCTCTGTGGTGCCATTGGATAGTGTGGCAGTCAAGGATAGTCTCACCTATGAGGAGGCACTAGTTCGAATCCTGGACCGTCAGGTTCATAGATTGAGGAATAAGGAAATAGCTTTAGTCAAGATTTTATGGAGGAATCAGCAAGTTGAAGGAGCTACATGGGAGGCCGAAGCAGATATGAGGGCCAAATACCCACACTTGTTCTCTACCGACTCTGTTGTAGCTTGATGTGTGAATTTTGCTTTAAGACCTGAACTAGTTGTTGAAATCAGTTCATGTAAATAAATTTTCTTTCTGACTTTGGTTGTGTTTATGAAAAGCAAAATTCAGTTCAGTTATATTCTCTTAAATGGAGGTAGTCATTTTGGTCATTTTGAAGTTGTATGAGCGGTATTTGAATACCTTGGTTGTTATTTTTCTAGTTATTATGAGTTTTCTAACATTCGAGGACGAATGTTTCCAAGGGGGAGATAATGTAATGCCCCGGAAACTCAGAAATCAATATTTGGGGCATAAATCAGAAAATCTGGAGAACTGCAGAAAAGTTGCAGAACGATCAACCTGACTGGTCATTAAAGGAACCAACGACTCGTCAGGTCAACCGTGTGAAGGAATCCAAGAATATACTTCAGTATTCCTAACGGACGACCCCACGAGTCGTTATTAGGCTCTACGACTCATTAAGTCCCCTGTTGCCAAGCCGGAGTTCAGAAGTTTGAGGAATTTACAGTATACTTGATAAAAGGTCACCACGAGTCGTCATAAGTAGTAACGACTCATCAGATCCTTCATTTCCAATCCCTTCTAACTTTCTTACCAGTGTACCTGACGGACGACACGATGAGTCCTTCCTAATCATGACGACTCGTCATGTGCTCGTCAAGAGTCGGTAGAAATTTTTCTAGTGAACTTGACGGGAGGACCCAATGACTCGTTGGACCAATAACAACTCGTTAGCTCACCCGTTAGGGACACCTGACAGTTTTTTTCAGCGAATCTCTAAGGGCTATTTAGTAATTTTCTATCCTTGCAAGTCCTAAACTACGTCGTTTTGACTTCGATTTCAGATGTTTTAGTGGGGGTAATGGGTCCTTTTCCTCATTCCCCACTCAAGCACTTAGAAAATAGACCGTGAGGAATTCTCAGAGAAGGATCTAGGGAAGCCTTCTTCTCCTCAATTCCTCAAGAATTTTCGTAGGTTCCTCATCAGGTATGTGGGGTTTTAGAAAGGGGATTGTTCTTCCCTTATGCCCCCAAAATTCTCCTCAATTTCTCCTATCAGTTTTAAGTCCTGAGCTTTCGAATATGAAAAGTATTCATGTTTATTTTCATTGATTTCTCTTAGAATGATGTTCACGTAAATTGCAACATATGATCCCTATAAATTCCTTATCAAATTATCGGTATTCATACAGAAAGTGAATTTAAGCCCTAACTTTTGAGTAATGGTTTTTACTTGTTAAATTCCCTCTAGTGAATAAAGACTGCTTTGGGTTGAATTCCTAGAATTTTCTTGCTATTCATATGTGCTGGGTAAATATCCCCTGAATCAGAATGACTTTAGTACATTGAATGAAATTCTCTATTAGTTGCTTAGTAATTTAGTTAGTTAGAACACAGACTCTATCAGTCTAGTCTCGGTCAGAATCATATCAGTCTAGCTTCAGTCAGATTTTAGCAACCTCTGTGTTGTCCAGAAAATGTCAATTGATCAGTTTGACTCCAGTTTATTTTCGAGGTGTCAGTGGTGCCTCCCAGTTTTCAGACTTAGAGTTATTTGGTCCATTAGGCGGTCATGACATTCAATTATAACTCTGACCGGCCCCATGACCCCAGTTCAGTTATTAGTTGTTTTGTAGATGGTTACGATGCTTCTAGATAAGTAGCTATAACCAGTCTTAGAATCCAGTTTCATAATCTGGTCTGATAAGGCTCTTAGGGTACATGCAGTTATTCATCCCTGACTAGTCTTGGTCCCCAGTTTCAAGCTATCAACTTAGTAGTTCAGTTTAGGTTTCCAAGCAGGAGTATAACTTAGCACCGAACAGGCAGAGATTCCAGTGCACCCAGGTTTTCAGAACTACGTTGCTAGTGTAGGTTACAGTATTACTTGGCCTGATTGGCCCCAAATATTTTTGTGATCACCCAATTCCTGCCTTTATACCCTGGCAAGGTATATTGGGTCCTACCGATGGGGTGTATACATTGGACTCCACGTCTAGCTCACGTGGTTATATGTTGATTATAGACTCTCCCACTAGTCAGTCCAGTCCAATATCAGATAGCTCAGTTCAGTACAGTATCTCAAATTCAGTGTTTCAGATTTAGGGCATGTCATTGACCATCAGACAGGGTCATCTTGGCCATTTCAGATTATATCAGTAGTTCAGTTCAGTTTACCTGTTAGTCATGGCTTGTCATTAAAGTTTAGACTGTATATTCAGTATGTCTCTCCCACTTACTCAGTACATTCAAAGTACTGACACATGCTTTTCATGCTGTATCATTTCGTGATACAGTTGCAGGTTCTCAGATTCAGCTCAGATAGTTACTTCAGTTTCATAGCATTCCATTTTAGCATATCAGAGTGTGAGTCCTCATCATTTGAGGGTCTTATTTATTTACTTCAATTGGTATGGTTTTGTACAGATTTAGAGTAGCTAGAGGGCCTATCCCAGCAACTCCTCAGTAGTTGGCTTTCAGACCAGGCTTGTCTTTCATAATTGTATTTCAGATATAATATTTCTTTCTCTACTTTCAGTCTTTACATTTTCTTAAATTGATAAATTTGTTATTTAAAAGTTCTGATGTGCATGTTTACTCAGAATGCTAGTGTATGATAGACCAGGAGTTGACTTGGGGTCACTTGTGGCTTCAAGACCGTGTTACGTCCAGGGTGTAGGCTCGGGGTGTGATAAAAACCAACTCCAAAGATTGTCTCAATATCTGCCCGCTCTTATACAAAGGTCAGTTAAGAAGGTGATGAAGGATATCTTCGATAGCTTAAATAGGTTATGCTCCTGGGTGGATGTGGTGGAAGGAGCGATCTCCTCTCTCTGAGCTGATGTGAGAGAGCTTCAGCATAGGGCATCAAGGGCTGACCTCGACTTATGCTTCATTGATGAGGCCATGCCTACCCCCTCAACAGCCCGAGGACCCATTGATGATTTGTTTGTGGGCTTTGAGGAGGAGGATCGAGCTGAGCAAGGAGGAGAGGGTGATGAAAATGAAGCGGCCAATGATGAGGACAAGAAGTAGGCATGCCAGGGAGTTTATCCCATCCTTTGTTCTTCATATGTACATTGAGGACAATAAAAATTCATAATTGGGGTTGGGATGTATCTCTTTCTCTTTCTTGGTTGGTTATTTATGTTCTTTGTTACCCTTGTTGAGTGTAATCTCATATATTTTGGATGTTTCTAGTCTTTTTAATTATTGCTTAGATGAATGAACGCCCTTGTCAGGCTTGTGTTAAAATGGATTTGTTGTGTGGACAATGTTAGTTTCCAATGATGGGTCAAATTCTACTTTGCTAAATGTTTGACGACCCAAGCTTTAAAAATTCGCCTTTATTCATAGTAGTAGATAGCAATAAACTCCAAGGATTTTCTTTCCTAAGGAGCATGATTTTCTTTGTTTTCTTTTGTGTAGAATTGGGTGGCATTTTTTGATGATAGATTGAGAGGCGACTTTCTTAAGGAAAAATGTCAAGTTTAGAGTTTATTTAAGTTTTATTTTTTGCACTTGTTTAAGAGGTACCACCAGGAAAATTTTTATTGGTTTTGCAAAAGAATTTTTGAGAAAAAGGGGAACTTGAAGTGGAAATTGAGCACTCTCTTGTTATGAGTTGTACAATCCTTGATTGACTTTTTGACTCACATGCTAATTTATCTTAAGTCATACCTTTATTTTTATTTTGAAAGTTTGTAAACCCTTTGTATTGTGATGCCTTGTGTGGTGAGATATTTGGTTGAATTCTTGTGTATGTTCAATTGTCTAGAATTTGCCCTAGGTGTGATTCAAGGCGAAATCCTAGATGTGGCTGCACTTGGAATATGATCTTAGTCATTCTTTGGATAAGTCACTTCACCCAATATGACCGCCTTGAACATCTATCTTTGCTAACCAATATTTGAGCTTTTGACCTTTTTCTTTGGTAACCATATACAAGCCTAGTACCCTTTTATAATCCCTAATTTGGCTCCTATCCTCCTAAGTGCTAAAGTTGAAAGAATGAAAAATGAGGCTTAAAGTCTAAAATATATGGAGAAATAAGGAAGAAAAGAGGCAAAAGCCTAAGTGTGGAGGTTTGAAAAAAGGGAAGAAAATGTGAGCTTCAAGGAGAGATAGTATCAAATTGTGATAAAATGAAGGAAATGATTGGTTAAAAAGAACCTTAAGCATAAAAGAACAGAAGTCTTGGAAGATACTACCTCTTGTTTATAAAAGGCTAATTGTGGATTAAAAGGGGATATAAGGAGGTTCGTTGATAAAGAATGATAATGATGAATAAGGGGAGATCAGGTGGTGTAAGCTCATAAAGGAAGAGGGATGTTAAAAAAAGCATTAACAAAAGGCATTAGGGAAGTTCTAGTCACTAGAACTAAACAATTGTCCTACCCTTATACCTAGCTTTCATGATAACCCGCAAGTCCTTAGTATTTTTGAGAGTGGCAACTCTACACTAGTGGTGATATTCATAAAGAGCATGGCTAAGGGTCAATTTGCATCCACTTGAACTTCTTTACGAGAGTGAACTTATTTGCTTTATCTTATAATCTCTATGTGTGAAAAGAATGAATAATGAGAGGGATTCTCTCTTGATGTGAGTGGCATCACTTCTTTGGGGTACATGCTTAAATATGTTTTTGAAAGGTGTTATTGAGGCAAAGGTGCTGTGAACTTTAAGGAAAACTTTGAACGTGGTCTATCAATGAGTTGAGATGCTCCTTAATTTTGTTTTGATGAACTAAGCCCCTTGTTTGGAATGAAAGAATATATTTGTACAAATGTGCCAATTGTTTGTGGTCATCTCTTGAAGAGGGTGCAACATGTTCAGGTTACTTCATAGTGTTGAATTTGTGTGTGATTTCGGGGTTGTCTTAGGAGTTAAGTGTCCTTCGTGTGTCAATATTGTGTCATGCCATGCTTAATTCAATTTCCCATTTGTGAGGATATGCCTTGATTGAGGACAAGCAATGGTTCAGGTTTGGGGGTTTAATGAGTTGGTAATTTACCAAATCATTAGGCTTTTAAGCATGAGCTTTTGTATTATTTCAACTTATTTAAGAAGGTTTTATGCCTTTTCTTTTGATTTTGCAGGTATTAGGATCAAACAAGTAAAGCAAAGAAATTGAACAAAGAATAGGTGCTGGAAAGAGGAGACCTGCATTTCGTAGGTCTAACACTGGCGAAACGCAAGTGAGACACCGAGTGAAGTTCCTTTAAGCTGGAAGAGAACCGCAGAACATAGTCTGGCACCTGCAAAATATAGGTGCAAACGCAGAAGCCAAACTAGACAATCTAAAGTGACCAACGAAGTACCTGTATTTCTCAGATGGGCACTTGCGAAACGCATGTGTCGCGCAAGTAAGGTCGTGACTGAAAGGGGTAAAATGGTCCAGCTCTGACACAAGGATGTTTAGAAGCTTCTAAGGGTAAAATAGGGATCTGTGTAGCATAAAGAAGAGTAGACTTTTTTCTATTTTGTACACACTTCTCATTTTAGAAAAGGAGTACTTTTTAATTAGCTAATTTTGTAGAGAGAGAATTATAGAGAGAAGTAAGAGATAGTCATCTTCTTCTCCTTCTTCTTCAGTACTTTATGGTAAGAAATTCTCCATTGAAGTACACGTTGAAGCTCAAATTTACTATTCAATTATGAATGTGACTAAATATCTTATTAATTTAATTCTCTTATTTACATTCATGAGTAGCTAATTTGATTGCTAGGGGTGTGTGCTTGATGCGAGTTTAGATTTGATTGGGTGTTTTTAATTTAAGACTTAGAATCAATGTAATGAATGTAATGCTTTTTCTAAGTTTCAATGCAAATATTTATAATTGCAAACATAGATTATGTTTACTTATCTTTCTTTTTCCCGAAAAAGAGAAGTAGGAAGCATTAGTGGGGAAGCATTAGTGGGGATTTGAGTTTTGTAAATGTGGGGTTGGGCTAGAAATAGCCAAAACCCATTTTCATAACTCAATTTAAGGATTAATGCTAGAAAATATTAATTCTTCCCCAAGCCATTATGGGTAGTGTGTTAATTCAGCTTGGAGTTTGAAAGAACCCAAGTAGAATATACCCAAGTGTTCATCGGGTATAGATTTGTCCATGGCTATTAATGTTAGTAGTTGATTCTTAAGATTTGTTGATTAATCCCAATCCTATCGATACCCCATCAATAGCGCATCCGTAGTATTTGCTCTCATTGTTGCTTCAACTTGTATTACTTCATTTTGATATTTAGTAGAATCATATAGTGTTATCAAGTTTCCCCTAACATTTATTTTATGTATGGTGATGCAATTATGCTAAGTAGTTTAGGTTGACATACAACTTTAGTAGTGATCTATCCTTATTCCCTGTGGATTCAACTCCGACTCATAAAGTTGGGTAAATTATATTGCTAATGATCGTGTACACTCTCTCCTAGTGAGAAGTGGATTTGAATGTGATCAATTTTGGCACCGTTGTCGGGGAATAGGCATTGATAGCTTAGAGTTATTAATTTGAACTATTTAAGCATCTTGTGCAAATTTAAATTTGTTGTTTTTCACTGCTTGTTTAGATTGGATCTAATGATCCAAGACTCGCAAGTGAATTCTGTTGATGGCCACATGGACCAAGATGAGGATGAGCCAATGTTTCCTGATGTAGCAAGTGTCCTTCGCCTACTACCTACGGTAAGGAGTGCGATGTTTTATGTAACCAGCACTATGTTACACTTGCTACAAATGAAAGGACTCATTGGAGGGAAACTAAGTGAAGATGCTAATAGACACCTTTGCAACTTCCTTGAAATTTTCCAGGCCTTCAATATCACCAATATGAGCCAAGAGTCTATTCGATTAAGGATTTTCCCATTCTCAATGACGGGAGAAGCCACTATTTGGCTAGAGGAGCTACCCCCCAGGTGTATTACATCTTGGTAAGAGTTGATGGAGGCTTTCTTGGATAGTTTCTTCCCTCCCTCGAGGATGTTGCAGTTGAGGGATGAAATCACCAATTTTTGACAACTCCTGGGTGAACCCTTTCATGAGGTTTGGCTCCGATTCAAAAAGAAAGTTGTAATATGTCCAAACTATGGGTTGCCTGATGGAGTTCTTCTCCAAAGCTTCTATCACTCACTTTAATCAATAAATAAGTCTGTGACCAATAATCTCACTGGAGGGTCCCTAATGGACCAAACATATGAATTGGCACAAGCTCTCTTAGATTGAATGACCAAGACGGACCGAGTATGGTACACTGGGGACACCGAGGTGTCCTCAAATAGTGTTAGTTCCATCATCGCGACTGCAGAGATGAGAAAACATGATGAAGAAAGGGATGAGACCTTGGCCAAAATGATGGCCCATCTTGAGGTCATGACCAAGCATGTGATGGGGGCTGGTGCCAAGAGTATAAATGCAGTTGGAACCCAAGGTCACATGCAATACGAAGGGGAGGCGTCACCTCTAAGATATGAAGAAGAATATCAATATATGGCTGGCCAAGTGGGGGGTCCTTGTCTAGGATATCAAGGTGCCAACCAAGGCCCTTGGTGTTCTCGTGAAGAGAATCGTGGTTGGAGGAATCGGGACAGTCTAGGGTGGAATGATAGAAATGAGAGACTGGGAAACCGTGAACTAATTTGTGAAGGAGAGAGATACTATAGAAGTTCAAATCCATATGTTCCCCCTCCTAAGGTAGAGGCATCCCAAATATAACGAATTTGGTATTGAACTTAGTCTCTTTCTCCCAGTATTACGGTTGTAGTTGGAAAGAGATATTGAATACAAGTTGAAACTCGTCAGTTATTCGGGAAACGGCAATCGAGGTATGTTAAGGTGAATTTCTTTGGAAAGTTAGTTTCTATAGTACTGCAATACAGTTTGAATCCCAGTAAGAGAGCCAGAAGTTTTGTTATTGTGAATAGCTGTTATTGTTAGCTGAGACCAGTACTGTATGTTAAGTTTGGGATTGACTTTGACCTGTATAGCCTTCCATGACCAACCTAGGGTTACTAACTGTGTCGTTGCCCATCAGGGACTATATGATGTCGCTCCAAGGAGCGGTATGCCATCCGCGAGGGACGAAGATGAGGTCTGAGGACCTTATACAGTACATTCCATGGCTGGACTATTTTTATGTCGTATCGGCACCACACCCCAATCAAGATTGGTGCCCGGGGTACAGTTATCAGGAGTCCACCAGACTCAAACACACAGCACAGGGGCCGAGCAGGCTCAGTTGCAGACCTAGGGGACTGGTAGGTTGGCTATAGTTATTAGTTGACTCGTTTTAACCTTGTAGGGGTATATAGATTGGAGTGTACTCGCCAGGGCTTATGGGAGCCCTGGGTGGGTTATTTTATGTTGATTGTACCTTTCGGGCTTGTGGGGGCCAGGTAAGGTTCTTGTTTGCACTATTTACTGATAGATTAGGCAGCAAGCTATTAAGTTACTCAGGTAGTATCTGTATCCCTTCTATTCAGTTGCCTCCAGTTGCATTTCAGTTTTATTCAGTCATGTTTACTTACTACCTACATATTTGGTACATATTGTACTGACGCCCATCTTGGGTCGCTGCATTACTTGCCTACAGGTGCGGATAGACACGGATCAGGATCTTCTTAGCTTTAATCCAAAGTTAGCAATACAGTTAGCTCCCCTCCTCTGGAGCTGATTAGTTAGAAGGTTTGCTCTTTTGACTGTACAGTATGGGTAGGTCGGGGACCTTGTCTCGACCATTATTCCACTCCTAGAGGCTTGTAAATTTACAGTTTCCCTATGGTTAGTTTGTTGTTGGTTGTGTGGGGACTATATATGTTTTATTTCATGTGATGGCCGTGTGGGGACTTGTTTAGCTGTTAGATAGTGGCCTTGTCGGCTATAGTATAGTTATAGTTGTCTGATTTTCATTGCAGATATAACTAGACAACATGGAGGTCTTGTAAGGCCCACATAGGATTCCCTTTTATTGCTTGTTGTTGATTAGCTATTTTCATTTACAGGTGACTGTAGGGACTTGTCGGCTAGAGGTTGTATTCACAGCTGAGATATAGCTCGTTGTTTTCTTGAATTAGGTTGCAGGCATGCACCAGAAGTGCATAAGCCTAGCCAGGTCAGTCAGATTCTAGTGTGGCACTAGGTTCCAGTCATGCCTCCTAAGGTGGGGCATGACAAACTTGGTATTAGAGCAGATCGTATCCCAGGGAGTCTGCAAGCCGTGCCAAGTAGAGTCTTGCCTATGGATATGTTGTGCACCACATTCTATAGACAGGAGGCTGCAAGACATGTTAGGGTGGTCACTCTTCTTTCTCTCCCAGTCGTGCTATAGAGTTATGTTGTATAGGGTTGAGTCCCTAAGCTTACTATAATCTGCTTGTCTATAGAGAAATGTCGGACACGCGACAGACCATGACTGGCAGGAAGTTAAACATCGCAGCAGGAGAAGGCACTACCAGGGTGCCTTAGTCAGAGTCAGCCCGATCTGAGGGCGACAGGGAGACTTTATCTCGGTCTCCCTAGCACTCTCTGCCACACCAGGAGTCATCCAGAGCGGCAGATGTTTTGGCACCACCTCCAGCAACTCCTATACCGATACCATCAGACCAGGAGGTCAGGAGCACTGTCCTTATGCTAGCTCAGATGAGGTTGCGCAGCGTCAGCCAGTGGCACCCGTAGTTGTTGAATCTTTGGGAGGACCTGGTAGTTCGAGGGTTTGAGAGTTCCTCGCTCTAAGTGCCTCTCATTTCACTGGTACGAATCAAGATGAGGACCCTCAGGACTTTTTGGACCAGTTGCAGTGGATCTTCGGGATAATGCATTCCACGCTTGTGGAGTTGGTTGAGTTAGCGGTATTTCAGTTGCGAGACATAGCGGTGTTATGGTACGAGAGTTGGGGGAGGTCCCAAGGTAGAGATGTTTCCCCTCCAACTTGGTCCAGCTTTTTAGAGGTCTTTTTGGACCACTATTTGCCGCGAGAAATCCGACAGGCCTGGGTAGATCAGTTTCTGCATCTGGAGTAGGGTTTGATGAGTGTTTGGGAGTACGCTATGAGACTTGACTCCTTGGCCCGATATACACCAGCTTTCATAGACACTATGTCAGCCAAGCTGCACTGGTTCATTATAGGGCTACTCCTAAAATACGTGGAGACTTGTGTTACGGCCACTCTTCGGGAGGATATGGATATCGCCCGTATTTAGGCATTTTCTCAGAGTATTGAGGGGATCAGGAAGCGATAGTGGGAGGTAGATAGGGAAAGTCAGGAGTAGCGCCGTTGTGCTAGACCTAGTGACACTCAAGCAGAGTCTCAGGGCGGACCCAAGCCACGATTACCAGGCAGACCACCAAGACCCCCACCTCCACAGCAGCAGCAGGGTGGTAGACTAGGCCGGCGGGGGAAGTCAATACCCAGCAAGAGCTCACGGCCATTAGGTTCGCAACAGCAGAGAGGGCCAGAGCAGAGTAGACTCATTGTGCCACCTTGCCCTATTTGCAGTCGATGTCACCTTGGGGCATATAGGTATGGTTCTACTGCGTGTTACACCTGTGGACAAGAGGGCCACTTGATGAGGGACTGTCCAGCCAGGTTCAGAGTGATCGGGACCGATAGGACAGATCATCAGTAGGGTCACGTGAGAATCTCCAGCAAGGCGTAGGCCCTCAGCTCCAACTGACAGAGGCCGAGGCAGGTCAGGAGCATCGAGTTCAGGCACCGGTGCGGATCGCACTTATGCTTTACTAGGGCGACAGGAGTCAGAGTCATCACTGGATGTTAGGACAGGTATACTGGACATCTATTCCTATTCGGTTTATGTTTTGGTAGACCCAGGTTCTACTTTATCTTATGTTACACCATTAGTGGCCCGAAAGTTCGTAATAACGATAAAAGTGCTTCAGCGACCCTTTTTAGTGTCCACAACCATCGATGACTCTATTATAGCTAAACGGATCTACCAGGGTTGTACAGTAGAGGTTGTTGGTTTCCAGACTTCAGGAGATTTAGTGGAACTAGAAATGATCGATTTTGATGCAATTATGGGTATGGATTGGCTAGCACCATGTTATGCCAATGTAGAATGTTGGAACAAGACTGTCCGATTCCACTTTCTAGGGGAGGTAATACAAGAGTGGAAAGGCAATGCAGCCATGCCAAAAGGTAGGTTTATATCTTATTTTTGGGCGAGAAAGTTGATAGCGAAGGGTTGCATCTATCATATTGTCAGGGTTCAGGATGTCCAAGCAAAATCCCCAACTCTTCAGTCCATTCCAGTAGTCAATGAATTCCCAGATGTGTTCTCAGATGAACTTCCTGGTATTTCCCAGAATGGGAAATTGATTTTGCTATTGACCTATTACCAGGTACTCATCCTATATCCATCCCTTCATATCGAATGGCTCCTGTTGAGCTCAGAGAACTAAAGGAATAGCTGAAAGATCTACTGGACTTGGCTTCATCAGGTTGAGTACTTCACCGTGGGGTGCGCCAGTTCTATTTATAAGAAAGAAAGACGGCTCCTTCTGCATGTGTATAGATTACCGGCAGCTAAATAAAGTCACTATCAAGAACAAATACCCACTTCCCAGGATAGATAACTTGTTTGATCAGCTATAAGGGGCGAAGTATTTCTCTAAGATTGACTTAAGGTCTGGGTATCACCAGGTGCGGGTTCGGGAGAGATATATCCCGAAAACGGCTTTCAGGACCAGGTATGGCCATTTTGACTTCCTAGTTATGTCCTTCGGGTTGATAAATGCTCCTGCAGTGTTCATGGATCTTATGAACAATATCTTCAGGCCGTATTTGGCTTTTTTGTGATAGTATTCACTAATGACATTCTGGTGCATTCCCTCTCAAAAGCATAAAACCGAGTTCATTTGCTAACAGTGCTCTAGATTCTTAGGGATCGCCAGTTATATGCCAAATTTTCTAAATGCGAGTTTTGGCTGAATTTGGTATCCTTTTTGGGTCATATTGTGTCGGATGCTGGTATTCAGGTAGATTCACAAAAGATTGAGGCAGTAAAGACATTACCTAAACATACAACTCCAACTGAGGTACGCAGTTTCCTAGGGTTAGCCGGGTATTATAGAAGATTTGTAGAGGGGTTTTCTACTTTATCAGCACCTTTGACCAAGTTAACTCAGAAAGCAGCTAAATTTCACTAGACTGAAGCGTGTGAACAGATTTTCTAGGAGTTGAAAAACAAATTGACATCAGCACCAATGATAGCTTTGCCAGAATGTTCATAGGGCTATGCAGTGTATTGTGATGCTTCGGGCATTGGTTAGGGTGTGTTCTGATGCAACATGGTAAGGTAATTGCTTATGCTTCAAAACAGTTGAGGAAGCATGAAAAGAACTATCCAACTCACGACCTGGAGCTAGCAGCAGTAGTTCACGCCTTAAAAATCTAGAGACATTACCTATATGGGCTGCATCTGGATATTTTTATTGATCATAAGAGCCTCCAGTACATCTTTACACAGAAAGAGTTGAATCTGCGTCAACGTTGTTCGGTGCTTTTGCTTTGGGTATAGAGCTACACGCAAGTGCACGTGGTCGAACAAGTAGTAAAGTGGCTTAAGTAAGCCAAGTATCGATCCCACAGGGACTGGGATGAAGTGCAATCTGCTCAAGTGTACTATATTTTAATTCTAAAAATGCAGACAACAGCGTAACCAAATGTTCGATATTTTGATTTATAATTTTTATACTAAATCTAAAACAACTATCTAATGTGAGTCCGAACTATGAATGAGAGCACGCTGAGGTTAAACGAACATGTAATGAAATGAATTATCGACATAATTTGGTTAGTCTTTTCCTTCGGTTGCTAGCCAAGAACTATTGCCAAGAAATTAAAACTCTCGTATTTAACCCCACTTAAGAAGCATGAACCATCCACATACATTTCTGTGATTAAATGCAATTCATGTTCTAGCCATACAAACCCGGTTCCTAAATTGACTAATATGACTTTCAGGTATATTTCTATCCTGAAAGTAAATCAATTCTCAATTTTCCCAAACTAAGAAAAGATCATATCCTATTATTCACAACTTTCCAATTTCTTGCTCTCTCGAGTGAAACCGGACTTTTTAGATGTACATTAACGTAGGCCACACATTAATGCAGTAAGAACCAGAATTAATAGAACAACCATGGAAGAAAAGATGAAAAACCAAAGAATCAATGATCATATTTCATTACAATTGTTCATAACCTCAGCAAGAAGATGAATTAGCCACTCATTTGTGGATTAAATATCGTTAAATGAGTGTTAAACATACAAGCAATTGAATACAAGGAGAAGGAAAGAGAGAAAAACCCTGATAATTTTGTCCCCTCAACTGCCTGTAACCCACGTTCTTCCTCCACCAAGTCAGAATATCTCAAATAAAACCTAAGTGTGCTATTTATAGTAGTGGCATTTTTTTCCGGAATAACAAGCAACGTGTCACGGAGTGCATCATGGAGCACTGCCTCTGTGACACGCCACTGACGCGAAAGCTCTCTGGAAATCACCCGAATTGACCTCGGCAGCACCCTGCCGCGTTGGCAGCGTGTCACGCTGCTTGGGCAGCGCGTTGACACCTCATTGTCGCGCAGCCAACCTGCCGTGGCACATTGCCAACGCGCAGGTGGGCTGTTGTGATCAGCCTACCTGCCGTGGCACGTTGCCGACACGCAGGTGGGCTGTTTTGTGCCTCCTCTTTGCCGACGTTCGCGGGTTAATTTCGTTTCCAAGCCCCTACTTCACCAACTCATGGATTAGTTGCTCAAAAGTCATCAAAACCTACAAAACAAAGGGTAATCATGTTGGTTAGCACTTATCCTCACATTCATATAAAATTACATGAAAATGTATACAATTACTTTGATAAACAAGACTAATTTAAGTCACAAAGCGTATCTCGGGCATGTTACTTTTGCCCGTGATCACAACCCCACACTTAAAGCCTTGTTCGTCCTCGAACAACCTTTTACATATCATGCATATGGAGACTCCCGCATAACTAATTTAGCAAGATAATTCAAGCTACGACTATAATGATTACGTAAGATAACAAGCTACAAATAGAGTATGCACGGTGTGATCATTGAAATGAAGTACAACTATGTTAAGACTTCTTAACCTCAAGAATCGACTCTCAATATTAGCAAACTCATGCAAATCAATTGATTAAGAAATCCCACATGAATTATATCCTTCATTCAACATGTGCCCTCACAGAAAGAGAGTTACCCAACTTCACATGCAAAAACAATTTTTAAAACACAACATGTGCGGGTACATGAATAGAATTACGCTCACTCTCACAAAGAATTCACATGCATCATGTACTGACCCATAAGCTTGCCCTTAGTGTTTTATTCCACTAATTTAAGGATGTTTGAACGTAAGATCAAGTAGGACTTAATGGGTTGTAATGTAAGTTAAGGGACGGGTAGGTACTATTCTGGCCAGTAACAGTGACTATCTTCCCCCAAGCGCTTTTAATAACTTCAACCTTCATTAAGGATATCTCTTCCCTTACTTCACCCTCATTCTTTTCAATCCTGAATTTTCTCTTCTTGTTCCCATTTGTTTAAGCACACTCAGCTTAGTAGTAAGGAGTACTTAAGCAAAAAAAAAAATCCTTCATTTATTTTCTTACTCCCTACTAATAATCAACCATTTTTACACAAGTGCACCTTTGTCCTTTTCTCAACTTTCACAACTTCTACTTTTCCTTCTTTTTCACGCTTCTCACTCCCTCATTCTTTGGAATTTTTTCACTTAAGCGCTTAGGAGTTTTGGATCAAAATCAGGGCTAATGAAAGAAAAAGGATTAAGCTTATGTTGTAGCTATCAAAGAATAGGCTCAAGGCTCAATGGGGCTAACTAGGATTAAATATTCAAATAGGTAAAGTGAGGGATAACATTTGGGTTCATTCAAAGAAATGCCTAAATCATCTCCTACAATTCACATCCTTCATTTCATTTTATATACACACCAGGCAAGTTCTAGACATTCCACAATAGCACAGAATACTCAAAAACCCTACACTCATGGCACATGCTCAAATCAAGACACATTCAGCAGACTCTTACTCAGCTAATCACAAGAATTCAGAATTAAGCTTCAATCATATTGAGTCAAATTCAAGAGCCTAAGTGTCTCAAATAAAGTTATACATCTGCATGCTTCACACTGAGCATACTTGTATCTTACGATCATGCATAGCACACAACAAGAACATCAAGCACCAATTAGTTATGGTTTCAAAAACCCAACACCTACCGACTAATTCTTCCTCAAGACAGTCGTCATCCATCCATCGTCGGAAACAGTCACTAACTATGACTAAAAAACATTATATACAAACCAAGGAAAGAAAAAGAAAAATTTTATTCTTTGGTTCAAATACCCCCTGTCGGAAAAGAGCCGAAAAGAAAAACCAATGGGTGATGAATTCATGCTTGACTCCCAACAATTTTCAATTTTCTCACAAATTGCACACAAGCATTACATCCACCAAACACTCGTTAAGCACAAAAATTTTGAAATTTTCCAAAAATTTCCCTCACCCCACACTGAAATCATGCTATGTCCTCATAGCATCAAAGTAACAATTAAAGGATGAGAAATACTCCCTGAGCCTCTATGCCAAGCTAAAAGCATGCTTTCCTTTCAAGTTTTTCAGAGGTGGGTGTTCAACCCCACACTTCTTCTCTTCCATGCTTGTTAGCTTCCTTCTCCACTGGTACTCAGACTTCCCCTCTATCTGTGCTTAACTTTCCACCAAAACAACACAAGATGAAAAATAAATAAAATCAACTTAAATGCAAGAAATTAAAATGGTACCCATGGTACCCTTGGGTTGCCTCCCAAGCAGCGCCTAATTTTACGTCGCAGCACGACATATCCAGTTTCACCGCTTTTTCCTCCACCTTGAGGATATGAATCTCACCCCTAATTTCTTTTCTAATTTCCTCTTATGTTCTAGGGGTGGTGGTGAAAAATTGTAAGGACCAAGTAGTAGATGTTGCCTTTTGCACTTATTGGCCCTTAAGTAAGCGAAGTCATTTTGTCTCTCCGAGTCACCATATTTCAAAATATACGGGGCTTGGTTCTCCTCTAGACATTTCTCTATAAACTTGGAAGACTCTATTTCTATGTTGTCAACCAAACTTAATGTTGAGAAATGTGTCGAGTGTGGTCCAATACACCTCAACTCTGAAACTGCATTATCCTTGACCTCCTTACTTCTATACACCTTCTCAGCATCGACATCTATCTCTCCATTAATGTCAACTGGGGATACTCTATCTCTTCTTCCGTGAATGGATTTCCCATAAGTGTGAGCCCATCACGGAGACACTCAAGAGATTCTAATTGTTGGGCTTCATCCAAAAATTCACCTTTGTCTTCCTCTTGTAGTTCCTCTTGAATATCGGCTAAAACTGTCACCTGCAATTTATCACAAGCTTCAGCCTCAGCAATCATCTCCGTGAATTTGATGCTCATCCTTTCTAGAGCCTCTGCATTCTCTTCTTGCTGAATTCTCAATACTGCCATCGCCTCCTTCATTGCTTCTGATTGCTCCAAGAGTTGTTTCAGCATGTCTTCTATTTGAGCTTGGCGTCCCAAGTCCTCATTTTCAGCATGCCTATATTCAGTAAAAACAACAGAAGGATCATAGTAGGGGCTTGTGGGAGGGGAATATGCATTCGGACAGCCATCCCAATGGCCATCTTGACCACCACATATATTGCACGTGTTACAGTGTTGCAACAAGTGGTGTCCTCGGCAATTCAGACAAGATTCGCTAAAATATGAGTATCCACCATTTATACCATTTGTATTCCACGATGTCATGTCAATAAGGGTATCCGAAAAAGAAAAAAATAAAATAAAAAAGAATTAAAACAAACACTAAGACCAAGTTGTCAGCACTAAGAAAAAAATATAGTAAATTTACACTTAAGAAAAATTCACCAATTGCCAGTCCCCGGCAACGGCGCCAAAAACTTGTTCGGTGCTTTTGCTTTGGGTATAGAGCTACACGCAAGTGCACGTGGTCGAACAAGTAGTAAAGTGGCTTAAGTAAGCCAAGTATCGATCCCACAGGGATTGGGATGAAGTGCAATCTGCTCAAGTGTACTATATTTTAATTCTAAAAATGCAGACAACAGCGTAACCAAAGGTTCGATATTTTGATTTATAATTTTTATACTAAATCTAAAACAACTATCTAATGTGAGTCCGAACTATGAATGAGAGCACGCTGAGGTTAAACGAACATGTAATGAAATGAATTATCGACATAATTTGGTTAGTCTTTTCCTTCGGTTGCTAGCCAAGAACTATTGCCAAGAGATTAAAACTCTCGTATTTAACCCCACTTAAGAATCATGAACCATCCACCTACATTTCTGTGATTAAATGCAATACATGTTCTAGCCATACAAGCCCGGTTCCTAAATTGACTAATACGACTTTCAGGTATATTTCTATCCTGAAAGTAAATCAATTCTCAATTTTCCCAAACTAAGAAAAGATCATATCCTATTAATTCACAACTTTCCAATTTCTTGCTCTCTCAAGTGAAACCAGACTTTTTAGATGTACATTAACATAGGCCACACATTAATGCAGTAAGAACCAGAATTAATAGAACAACCATGGAAGAAAAGATGAAAAACCAAAGAATCAATGATCACATTTCATTACAATTGTTCATAACCTCAGCAAGAAGATGAATTAGCCACTCATTTGTGGATTAAACATCGTTAAATGAGTGTTAAACATACAAGCAATTGAATACAAGGAGAAGGAAAGAGAGAAAAACCCTGATAATTTCGTCCCCTCAACTGCCTGTAACCCACGTTCTTGCTCCACCAAGTCAGAATATCTCAAATAAAACCTAAGTGTGCTATTTATAGTAGTGGGATTTTTTCCCGGAATAACAAGCAACGTGTCACGGAGTGCATCGCGGAGCACTACCTCCGTGACACACCACTGACGCGAAATCTCTCTGGAAATAACCCGAAATTAACCTCGGCAGCACCCTGCCGCGTTGGCAGCATGTCACGCTGCTTGGGCAGCGCGTTGACACCTAATTGTCGCGCAGCCAACCTGCCGTGGCACGTTGCCAACGTGCAGATGGGCTGTTGTGATCAGCCTGCTTGCCGTGGCACGTTGCCGACGCGTAGGTGGGCTATTTTGTGCCTCCTCTTTGCCGACGTTCACGGGTTAATTCCATTTCCAAGCCCCTACTTCACCAACTCATGGATTAGTTGCTCAAAAGTCATCAAAACCTACAAAACAAAGGCTAATCATGTTGGTTAGCACTTATCCTCACATTCATATAAAATTACATGAAAATGTATACAATTACTTAGATAAACAAGACTAATTTAAGTCACAAAGCGTATCTCGGGCATGCTACTTTTGCCCGTGATCAAGCGTCGCTGGTTAGAATTGTTGAAAGACTACGACGTGAACATTCTGTATCATCCATGGTAGGCCAATATCATAGCAGATGCCCTTAGTCGTAAATCTATGGGAAGTTTTGCATATTTGAGGCCCGAACAGTGGGAGTTGGCCCGCGAATTGCACCAGTTAGCCAGTTTAGCTGTCCGAATAGTAAACTCGAGAGACAGTGGGGCAGTGATTCAGAATACCGCAGTATCATCCCTGGTTGTAGAAGTAAAAGAGCGACAGTATGAAGATTCTAACCTGGTACAACTCAGAGATAAAGTTCAGCAAGGGGAAGTATCATCTTTTGAGGTAACCGAAGACGGGGTCTTTAGATATAGGGGTCGCCTCTACGTTCCAGATGTGGTAGGACTTCACCAGCAGATCATGGCGGAGGTACATTATTCTCGTTATTCTCTTCACCCAGGTTCAACAAAGATGTATCATGACATAAAAGAGATTTACTGGTGGCCTACAATGAAAAAGGGTATAGCAGAATTTGTAGTACAATGCCCTAACTGCCAGCAGGTAAAAATGGAACATCAAAAACTCGGCGGATAGACACAGGAGATAGCGGTGCCTATGTGGAAATGGGAAGCAATTAATATGGATTTTGTGATAGGTTTACCCCGTACTAGGCATAGATTTGATTCTATCTAGGTGATTGTTGACAGATTAACGAAATCAGCTCATTTTCTGCCCGTCAGGACCACCTTTTCAGCTGAGGACATTATATATCAGGGAGATAGTTAGATTGCATGGTGTCTCAACATCGATCATTTTTTACAGAGAGGCATAATTCACAGCTATATTTTGGCAGTCATTTCAGAAAGGCTTGGGAACACAGGTTAATTTGAATACGGTTTTCCACCCACAAACAGACGGGCAGGCAGAACGTATAATTCAGACGCTCGAGGATATGTTGTGAGCGTGCGTGTTAGACTTTAGAGGCAGTTGGGACGAGCATTTACCTCTTATTGAATTTTCTTACAATAACAGTTATCATTCGGCAATCCAGATGGTGCCTTATGAGGCCTTATATGGGCGGAAATGCAGGTCCCCAGCTGGTTGTTTCGAGGTAGGAGAATTAGAGTTAATTGGACTAGACATAATCCACCAATCAGAAGAGAAAGTAAAGCTTATCCGAGAACACTTGTTGACAACTCAAAGCTGCTAGAAATCCTACTTTGATGTGCGGCATAGAGCCCTGGAATTCAGTGTTGGTGATTGGGTGTTTTTGAAAGTTTCGCCAATGAAGGGCGTAATGAGGTTTGGTAAGAAGGGAAAGCATAGCCCTAGGTTTATTGGCCCATATCAGATCCTCCGGAGAATAGGCCAAGTGGCTTATGAATTAGACTTACCTCCAGAGTTAGAATCTGTCCACCCAGTCTTTCATGTGTCAATGCTGCGAAAGTGTATAGGGGATCCATCCCAAGTCGTGCCAGTTGAGGATGTTAAGATTACTGAGGAGTTAGCCTACGAAGAGGTTCCAGTATCCATATTAGATCGACAGGTTCACAGGTTGAGAACAAAAGACGTCGTGTCACGCCCTAGATATTGGGGTATCTTATGGCGGACAGTATGCTGGCGGATGTATCAAGATGCTGACAGAATGGCTTCAGAAAGGTGTGGCGTAGGGACGACTGTGTCCCCTTCCTGAATTGACGGTGAAGAGGGGACTTGGCCAACCCTGCACAAACCTGGTCGAGAACTGGAGCCGTTCTCCTGATGAGCCCTTGGCAGGGCAAAACCAGTGTATTGTCCCGGTGAGAGAGGCTGGCCTCGCGGGGCGAGGCGCCGCACGGGCCTCCGGAGCATGCTGGAAGTCCGAGCCCATGACAGATGGTATCAGAGCCGTGCCGGCATTGTTTCATAGCGTCCTGCGCTCGCATGGAGAAAGGTGGTGTTGAGTTGAGGGATCCTCACATCACGAAGTGTCGAGTTTGTCAAGGGGTGAGCATTGTCGGACGATCCTTAGGAAACCTTCCCCTCGGCCTCCGAGTGTGTTGTGGTGTTGTAGGCACCCGGTGCAGAGGGCGCTCCGAGCGGCAGGTGGCCGCAAGTCGGGCAGCTCGGGCGAGTGGCCGTGTACGAGGGCGTACACCGAGTTGGGTGGGGGAGGATGTCACGCCCTAGATATTGGGGTATCTTATGGCGGACAGTATGCTGGCGGATGTATCAAGATGCTGACAGAATGGCTTCAGAAAGGTGTGGCGTAGGGACGACTGTGTCCCCTTCCTGAATTGATGGTGAAGAGGGGACTTGGCCAACCCTGCACAAACCTGGTCGGGAACTGGAGCCGTTCTCCTGATGAGCCCTTGGCAGGGCGAAACCAGTGTATTGTCCCGGTGAGAGAGGCTGGCCTCGCGGGGTGAGGCGCCGCATGGGCCTCCGGAGCGTGCTGGAAGTCCGAGCCCGTGACACGTCGCCTCTGTTAAAGTATTATGGATGAACAGAAATAAAGAAGAGATGACCTTGAAAGTTGAAGATGATATGAAATTTAGATATCCACACTTGTTCTAGAATTGATCCAGCTTATGTAGTTAAGGTAAGGTTGTTTTTCAGTATTTATTTTATTGCTTATGTTATCAGTATTGTTCTTTAGCTACCCCCTTGTTATTGCGTAATAGTTGTTATAGCGTCCTGTGAGGCGCCTGTGTTGGAATTTTCTGCGTTCAGGTTTTTGGATAGTCCATATTATAGAGGAGACTCTGCTGAAATTTTTCTAAATCTTGGGTGAGAGAGTTAAACTCCTTTAAGCCTGAGAATTACATTCGAGGATGAATGTTCCTGGGGGGGATGTTACAGCCCATAAAAGTTAACAATTAGTAAGCGTATGCGGGGATCCGTGATGAACAAAAGAGAGTACGACGCGTGTAGGAAAGCCTCGGAAGCAGGATCGCGCGAGGCTAGGCCGCGAAGGGCCAGCGGGAGGCACAAGCCATCCAGCGCGGCACGCCAGCACGTTAGTGCAAGGAGAGGCGCGGCGCGGGGTGCCTGCTGGCGCTATGGCCAGTGCAGGCCGCCCCTTGCCAACTGACCTCACCTATATAGGGCCCCTCCAATTGTAAGTTCATTTCCAAGAATATTTTCTGCCGGAGAGAGTAGGAAACGAGGAAATCAATTGTTTTTTATCCGATTACGCTACCAAACACAGTTCAAATTCAAATTAACTTCAGGTATTGAATTCTAAGCCTATAGGGAGCACTACTATGGAGTTATTTTCTTGAAATTCGTCTGGAAAATCATAACCCCGTCGAGCAAAGGTTGTCAGAATTGCTCCAAACTGATTCTAAATGATCATAGGCATCAAGTAAGCATTTCTCCCTTCTGAATCCTCGGAAAATTATAGGTTTTCATCCATATTTTACGTAGTTGAATTATAGCTGCTATTAGTATTAAAAGTTATCATTTTAAGCAAAATTTGGTATTGAAATTAGTCTCTTTCTCCTAGTATTACGGTTGTAGTTGGAAAGAGCTATTGAATACAAGTTGAAACTCGTCAATTATTCGGGAAACGACAATCGAGGTACGTTAAGGCGAATTTCTTAGGCAAGTTAGTTTCTATAGTACTGCAATACAGTTTGTATCCCAGTAAGAGAACCAGAAGTTTTGTTATTGTTAATAGTTGTTGTTGTTAGCTGAGACCAGTACTCTATGTTCAGTTTGGGATTGACTTTGCCCCGTATAGCCTTCCATGACCAATCCAGGGTTACTAGCTGTGTCTTTGCCTACTAGGGGCTATATGACGTTGCTCCAAGGAGCGGTATGTCGTCCGCGAGGGACGAAGATGAGGTCCGAGGACCTTATACAGTTCATTCCATAGCTAGACTATTTTTATTTCATATCGACACCACACCCCCTTCGAGCCTTATGCCCAGGGTACAGTTATCAGGAGTCCATCGGACTCAGACACAACACATCTCAGGGGCCGAGCAGGCTCAGTTGCAGACCCAGGGGACTGGTAGGTTGGTTATAGTTATTAGTTGACTCGTTTTGAGCTTCTAGGGGTATATAGATTAGAGTGTAGTCGCCAGGACATATGGGGGCCCCGGGTGGGTTATTCTGTGTTGATTGTACCTTCCAGGCTTATGGGGGCAAGGTAAGGTTCTTGTTTGCACCATTTACTAATAGATTAGGCAGCAGGCTGTTAAGTTACTCAGATAGTATCTGTATCCCTTCTATTCAGTTGCCTCCAGTTTCATTTTAGTTTTATTCAGTCATGTTTACTTACTTCCTTACATATTCAGTACATATTGTATTGAAGCCCATCTTGGGCGCTGCATTACTTGCCTGCAGGTGTGGATACACACAGATCAGGGCCTTGTTAGCTTTCATCCAGAGTCAGCAGTACAGTTAGATCCCCTCCTTTGAAGCTGATTAGTTAGAAGGTTTGCTCTTTTAGTTGTACAGTATGGGTAGGTCGGGGCCCTATCTCGACCATTATTTCCACTCCTAGAGGCTTACAGATTTACAGTTTCCCTGCGATTAGTTTGTTGTTGGTCGTGTAGGGCCTATACATATTTTATTTCGTGTGATAGCTGCGCGGGGCCTTGTTTAGCTATTAGATAGTGGCCTTGTCGGCGATAGTATAGTTATAGTTGTCTGATTTTCATTTCAGATATAACTAGACAGCATGGAGGTCTTGTCGGCCCACATAGCATTCCCTTTTATTGCTTGTTGTTGGTTAGTTGTTTCCGTTTACAGGTGGCTATAGGGCCTTGTCGGTTGGAGGCTGTATTTATAGCCGAGATATATCTCGATGTTTTCTTGAATTAGGTTGCGGGCATGCATCAGACGTGCATAAGCCTAGTCAGTTCAGTCAGATTCCAGTGTGGCACTAGGTGCCAGTCATGCCTTCCAAGGTGGGGCATGACAATCCTAATGATCTATCTATGGGTTACTACTTCTCATGTTTTACATCAAATTTTACAAATCATGATCATATTTTACAACTAATTCAATTATAAATTTATTGATTTAAATTTCTATTAAATTATGCCTAATTATATATGTTTTATAATAAATTGAGTTATGATTTTACCTAGATTTTTTATGTTCTTCAACCCATCATGATTTATGATCTATGATATGAAATTATTCAAATTCCCATCATGAATTTATTAATTACTAAGTATATACATGTTTTACAAGTATGCATGAACCTCATGATTTACAATTTATGATTATGGCCGACTCACGGGCCTTATCTCCAGGGCTAGTTCACGTATTTACAAGCATGCTTATGATTATCATGATGTAATTAGCCCATGAATCTCATGTATATTATCCTATGAGCACTATATATTTTTTGGGAGTAGTATTTAACACCGAGTAGGTTTGGGGCCCAGATTTTGCCTCGAATCTCAGAAATACGTGCCTCCATAGGTCATGACAGGACCTCCCTTTAGACTGTCCCCTTTTTGTCCAAAATGGGCCTTTCATGAGTGATATCATGCCTTTCATGGTTCTACCCTTGGCAAGGTATGAACACCCTCCCAACTAGGGATTTACAGGTTGGGCTCCATGTGTGCTCATATGGGGTATGTCAGTTATAAGACTCTCCCATTATTCCTCATAATTTATGTATGGTTATGTTCATCCGGTTTTGGCTCAAGTCAAGTTTAATAAGGTTTTTCTCTATGCTTAATTTACGAATGCCTTGAAAACCTTGACCCTTATGTTACGTTATGATATTTATGTTATGAGCATGTTGCCCTATTTTTATGCACTTTTATGTACTTTAAATATTCGTTTTACTTATCTTGCATACTCAGTACATTACACGTACTAACCGCATACTCTATGTTGTATCCTTTGGTGATCCAGGCTCCAATCTTCAGACCCAGCACCGTCATTAGATCGACTCGGAGGCTAAGAAACAAGGAAGTAGCTTTAGTTAAAGTTCTATGGAGGAATCAGCATGTTGAGGGAGCTACATGGGAAGCCTAAGCAGATATGATCACACATGCTCTCAACATGTCCTCGAGAGTCTGAATAGTCCGCTCCGCCTGACCATCTGTTTGCGGATGAAATGATGTACTAAGCTTGACTTGAGTATCAAGTCCTTTTTGAAACGATCTCCAAAATTGAGAGGCAAATTGAGTACCTCTGTCTGATATGATGGACAAGGGCACTCCATGCAACAAAACTAGCTCTCGAATGTACAATATGGCATAATCCTCCGCTGAATCAGTGGTTTTGACCAGTAGAAAATGAGTGGCTTTGGTCAACCTGTCCACGACCACCCAAATGGAGTGATACTCTTGACGAATGCGAGGCAACCCTGTGATGAAGTACATATTGATTTCCTCCCACTTCCAATTAGGGATACTGATGTCTTGAAGTACACCCCCCGGTCTCTAATGCTCTATTTCACCTAATAGTTTGGAAACTTAGCCACAAATTCAGCGATGTCCCTCTTCATGCCATTCCACTAATAAACTTCCTATAGGTCATGGTACATCTTGGTGGCACCTCGATGTATCGAATATCTGGAACTGTGAGCCTCATGCAACATTCGACTTCTCAAATCATCAACGTTCGCGACACACAAGCGACCTTGATATCGAAGCACACCATCTCCCCCTTTGGAGAAGACCTCTACCTTCGGATTCTGAACGGCTTCCTTTAACTTTACAAAAATGGGGTACTCATCTTTTATTGCTTTGACATCAGTCACCAAGGATGATTCTAACCTGTTCTGAACTATAACACCACCATTTATCGAGTCAACCAAATGAACTCACATCCATGCAAGTCGATGGCATCCTTCACGAGCTCCTTCTTTCCCTTATCTACGTGGGACACACTCTCCATAGGGAGTCTACTAAGTGCATCTGCCACCACATTGGCCTTACCTAGATGGTAAAGGACACTCATATCATAATCCTTGAGTAGCTCCAACCACCTCCTTTGGCGTAGATTTAGATCCTTCTGGGTAAACACATATTGTAGACTCTTGTGGTCCGTAAACACATCTACATGGACCCCATACAAATAGTGCCTCCAAATATTCAATGCGAATACCACCGCCGCTAATTCAAGATTATGGGTCGGGTAATTCCTTTCATGAACCTTCAGTTGCCTGGAAGCATATGCTATAACTTACCATGATGCATCAATACACAACCAAGGCCGATCCTAGAAACATCACGATACACCACAAACCCATCGGTACCCTCGGGTAGGATTAACACCGGGGTGAGGTAAGTCAAGTCTTCAACTCCTGAAAGCTCCTTTCACAAGCATCCGACCACTGAAATTTCACTTTCTTTTGGGTCAATTTGGTCAATGGCACTGCAATTGATGAAAAACACTCAACAAACTTTCAATAGTAGCAAGCTAAACCCAAGAAGCTCCTGATATCTGAAGGATTCACTGTTCTAGGCCAATTCTTCACTGCTTTTATCTTTTGAGAGTCCACCTGAACGCTCTCACTAGACACCGCATGGCCCAAAAATGCCACTGAGTTCAACCAAAACTCACACTTGCTAAATTTGGCATATAGTTGGCGATCCTTGAGACTCGCAACATACCAGTGACTACGTCCGGGGAGACATGCTCCTGACAGGATGATAGGCCATAAAACCTGCTCTGATGCTGAGCGCCACCTTGATTGGTGGATGCACCCTGCTGGGCTGCGCGTGTTGGTGCCGGTGCTGACCTGGTAGTTTGAGCACGACCTCTACCATCCCCCTGTCTAGACAAGGGACACTCTTAACACATGTGTCCGGATCTACCGCATCCATAACAGACATCTGACCCCAACAAGCACTCTCTTGTATGACTCTTGCCACACTTCCCGCAGGCCGGGAAGGTGCGCTCCATCTGCATACTCCTCTAGTCCTTCGAACCTAAGGCCCCGCTCCTTTAATCATCTCTATGTATGGAAGAGACACTAACTAATGATGGTGCTGAAGCTAAAGATCTCTGGTGGGACTGCTGATGGTGCCCACTAGGCCTCGGCTGGGAGAATCTGATGTTATCACTCCTAGCCCTCTTGGCCTCCCTCTCCCACTCACTCATCTGTACTGCCTCTATCTGCTGGGTGTAAAGGACTATTCAAGAAAAGTCAATATCCTAGAGAAGCATCGCGGTCCGGCAATCCCTGACCAAGGAGTCTGTTATCCCATGTACGAACCTTCTCACACGGGCTCTCTGATCCGCAAATGAACTCGGGGGCATACCTAGACAATGTGTGAACTCCAGGGCATACTCCTGAACCGTCATCTTTCCATGCTTGAGATTCATAAACTTGGCCGCTCTCAGCTCGCTTATCTCCCGAGGGAAGAATCGATCAAGAAAAGCAACATGGAACTCGTCCCAACTGATAGGGCCTGCTCCGACTACCTACCCTCCTTCCACTATTTGAATCAAATGTGTGCAACCCCCTTTGACTAATATGAGGCCAAGTCGGCATACACCTTTTCCAGTCACCCCAATAATATGGGTGATCTTCAGGATCTCTTCAATGAAATCATGTGGATCCTCGTCCACCTTCGATCCAAGGAACTCGAGAGGGTTCATCCTCAGAAAGTCTCTAACCCTTGCTGCTACTGCATTTCCGTTCTACAGGACATTTTCTACCGCTTGCTGGTTGACTTGGGCGGTCAAGACCTGTGGTAGCATCTGAATGGCCGCCCTGAATTCTATGTGAGGAACCAGCTCCGGTGCATGGTGCTCATGGACTGGTGGGGCTTGTTGGTGCCTGTCGCCATTTCCATCCTCGTGGCCATTTCTATTTCCATTTCTTCTGCCATTAACTCTCGGGAAGGCATGATTCTACAATCGCAAATAGCACGAGTTATAAGGATAGAGAGACATTTAACCGCACAAAATAGATTATTAAAAAAGGGAACATTCCCTAAACGTTTCGTAGTCTCTTCTTCATAAGTGCGGCGTGCTTCACATTCATAATCCTTGAGTAGCTCCAACCACCTCCTTTGGCATAGATTTAGATTTTCTGGGTAAACACATATTGTAGACTCTTGTGGCCCGAAAACACATCCACATGGACCCCATACAAATAGTGTCTCCATATCTTCAATGCAAATACCACCGCCGCCAATTTAAGATCATGGGTCGGGTAATTCCTTTCATGAACCTTCAGCTTCCTAGAAGCATATGCTATAACTTTACCATGCTGCATCAATACACAACCAAGGCCGATCCTAGAAGCATCGAAATACACCACAAACCCATTGGTACCCTCGAGTAGAATTACCACCGGTGCTGACGTAAGTCGAGTCTTCAACTCCTAAAAGCTCCTTTCACAAGCATCCGACCACTGGAATTTCACTTTCTTTTGGGTCAATTTGGTCAATGGCGCTACAATAGATGAAAAACCCTCAACAAACCTCCAATAGTAGCCAGCTAAACCCAAGAAGCTCCTAATATCTGAAGGATTCACCAGTCTAGGCCAATTTTTGACCGCTTCGATCTTTTGAGAGTCCACCTGAACACCCTCACTAGACACCACATGGACCAAAAATGCCACTGAATTCAACCAAAACTCACACTTGCTGAATTTGGCATATAGTTGGCGATCCTTGAGAGTCTGTAGTACCACTCTCAAATGAGCGGCATGCTCCTCCTCGCTTCGAGAGTATATCAGGATGTTATCAATAAACACGATCATGAACATATCCAAGTATGGCTTGAACACCCTATTCATCAAGTCCATAAAAGCTGCAGGAGCATTCATTAATCCAAAAGATATCACTACAAACTCAGAATGACCATGTCGCGTCCTGAAGGCTGTCTTCTGGATGTCACTCTCCCGAACTCTGAGCTGATGGTACCCGGATCTGAGATCTATCTTCGAAAAGCACTTGGCACCCTGAAGCTGGTCTAACAAATCATCAATCTTGAGAAGAGGATACTTGTTCTTGATGGTGACCTTGTTCAATTGCCGATAATAAATACACATACGAAAAGAACCATCTTTCTTTCGGACAAAGAGAACTGGTGCACCCCATGGGATTTATTCGGTCTAATGAATCCCTTATCTAAAAGGTCTTTCAACTGCTCCTTTAACTCCTTTAACTTAGCTGGAGCCATTCTGTAAGGAGGAATAGATATAGGTTGCATATCGGGAAGAAGGTCAATACCAAAATCAATCTCTTGCTTGGAAGGAATTCCCAGTAGGTCCTCCGGGAAGACTTCTGGATACTCACATACTACTGGGACTGACTGGATAGTTGAGGTCTCAGACCTGGCATCCTTAACCCTAACTAAATGGTACACGCAACCTTTGGAAATCATCTTTCTGGCCTTAAGATAGGAGATGAAATGACCTATAGGCACAGCTGAACTGTCCTTCCATTCTATGACTGGCTCACCCGGAAATCTAAACTCTACTTCCCAGGTTCTACAACTAACTGAGGCATAACATTCAAATAGCCAATCCATGCCGAGGATAACATCAAAATCGGTCATGGCTAACTCTACTAAATCTGCTAAGGTGACTTTCTGAAGGACTTTGACCGGGCAACTTCTATAAACCCGCCTAGCTATGATTGAATCACCTACTGGAGTAGAGACTGAGAAGGGTTCTGACAGGAATTCGGGACTGATTCCAAAACTACTAGCCATATAAGGTGTCACAAAAGACAAGGTAACCCCTGGATCTAACAAAGCATATACATCAAGATGGAAGACTTGCAAAATACCAGTGATTACATTCGGGGAGACCTACTCTTGGTCGGATGATAGGGTATAAAACCTGTTCTAACACTGACCGCCACCTCGACTGGTGGATGCACCCTGCTGGGCTAGGCTTGCTGGTGCTGCTCTGACCTGGTAGTTTGAAAATAACCTCTACCATCCCCATGTCTAGCCAAGGGACACTCTCGCCGCATGTGGTCAGATCTACCACACCTATAACAGACATCTGACCCCAACAAGCACTCTCCTGTATGACTCTTGTCACACTTCCCGTAGGCTGGAAAGGTGCGCTCTGTCTGCATGCTCCTCTATTCTCTCAAACCTGAGGCCCTGCTCCTCTGATCAGCTTTGGGTATAGATGGGACACTAACAGACTATGGTGTGAAAGCTAAAGATCTCTGGTGGGACTGCTGACGGTGCTCACTAGGCCTCGACTGGGAGAATCTGATGCTATCGACCGTGGCCCTCTTGGCCTTCCTCTCTCGCTCGCTCAGCTGTACCGCCTCCATCTGCTGGGCATAAACGACTATTCGACCAAAGTCAATATCCTAGAGAAGCATTGCGGTCTAGAAATCCCTAACCAAGGAGTCTGTTATCCCGTGTACGAACTTGCTCACACGGGCTCTCTGATCTGCCACTAACTCGGGTGCATACCTAGACAGACGTGTGAACTCCAAGGCATACTCCTAAACCATCATATTTCCCTACTTAAGATTCACAAACTTGGCCACTCTCAGCTCCCTTATCTCCCAAGGGAAGAACCAATCAAGAAAAGCAGTGTGGAACTCGTCCCAACTGATAGGGTCTGCTCCAATTGCCCTACCCTCCTTCCACTATTTGAACCAAATGTGTGCGACCCCCTTCAACTGATATGAGGCCAAGTCGGCACACTCCTCTCCGGTCACCCCCATAATATGGGTGATCTTCAGGGTCTCTTCAATGAAATCATGTGGATCCTCATCCATCTTCGATCCAAGGAACTCAGGAGGGTTCATCCTCAGAAAGTCTCTAACCCTTACTACTGTTGCATTCCCGTTCTACGGGACATTTGCTACCGCTTGCTGGTTGACCTGGGCGGTCAAAGCCTATGCTAGCATCTAAATGGCCACCCTAAATTCAGTGTGGGCAACCGGCTCCTGGTGCTCATGGACTGGTGGGGCTTGTTGGTGCTCGTCGCCATTGCCATCCTCGTGGTCATTTCCATTTCCATTTCTTCTACCATTAACTCTATGGGGAGGCATGATTCTGCAATCGCAAATAGCACGAGTTAGAAGATAGAGAGATATTTCACTACACGGCATAGATTATGAAAGAAGGGAACATTTCCTAAATATTTTGTAGTCTCTTCATCATAAGTGTGGCGCGCTTCACACTCATGAAAAAGACTCTACTTAACGCATCTTTCAGACCCCCTAGGACATTTCAAACCTATTGCTCTGATACTAAGTTTGTCACAACCCGAACAAAGGCCCGGATCGAGATACGGGACAAGGAGCCCCGTGAGACTCCAAGTCGACCCATGGCATGAACATATGTCTAACTCAATAAAGTAAAGCGGAAGACTTAAAATAATAAATATGGCAAAAATTTGAACATAACATAACAATCTATATATAACCCAAGTCTGAAGCTAAATACAATCTATTGTCTGAAAAGCCTCTAATTCTAAAGAGTTGATGGGACAAGACCCCAACTAACTCTCTAAGTCTGGAAACTGAAAGTACAAGATATCTGGAAATGAGTAGACCTCGAAGATGAGGACTCACCACTGAAGTTGAAAGCTAACTCCGGAGAACTGGCTAGTGACGGGGCTGAGTCTAAAGATCGGAGCCTATATCATGTAACGATACAACATAGAGTATCGGTCAGTACGTGAAATGTACCAAGTATGCAAGGTGGGTAAACGGACATTTTAAATTCATAAGAATTCATAAGAGTAGGGCAACATGATCATAACATAAACATCATAATGCAACATAAGGCTCAAGGTTTTCAAAACATTCGTAAATTATTTATAATCATGCTCATGGGAGAAAAGCTTTATTAAACATGACTTGAGCCATGTTTATAATCATAATCACACATAAATCATGAGGAATAGTCAGAGGACTCGTCATAACTAACACCATCATGGTACAATCTTACATGATGCCCCAACTATGTCACTCTAGTGGGCAGAGATGTCCGGGGCTTGCTAAGCAAGGGATGTGCAGTATGTGATATCACGAAGAGGGAATCCATTAACACTGGATTATATATATAAATAAACCTACAATGGCACGTAGTTCTGAGACATCGACGTAGTCCTTTGAACATCGGGCTACTCTGTGCTAGACACTGCCCCTAAAAACATGTACATTAGGCTCGTATAGTAACCGTAACATCATTCATGAAATTCATGGCCAAATAAATGACATCATTATTGATCCCCATTTAAAATACATGTTTAGACATGAACAAGAGCCCATGAATTGGCCAAAGTCATAAATCCGTAAATCATAAAATCCATGCATACTTGTAAAACAAGTATATACTTGATATTGCTAAATTAATAATGAGAATTTGAGAGAGATCATATCACAAGTCATAATTCATAATGGGTTAATGAACATCAACATCAAAGTAGAATCATAACTTGAACTTACATAAAACATGCATAATTGGGCATAGTTTTGTACAGATTTAAATCCATAAGTTTATAATTGAAATAGTGGTAAAATCTGAGCATGATTCATAGAATATAAATTGATACATGAAAGAAATTAACCCATTGATAGATCATAAGGATTTTATAAGAATTGGGATAAAACCCCATAAAACTATCAATAGAATTTCATGAATTAGGAAGAGATTGGGCATGGGTTTGAACAAATTCACCCATTCATAACCCTACATACCTGATATGGGCTGATTTCACCACTCCCTTAATTGCCCAATGAAGATTGAGGAAAAACTTGAAGGAATTAAGCTTGATCACCTCCTTAGCTTTCTAAGTTTGCATGCATGAGTAGGAATAGTCTAGAATGAACTAGACCCTCTTAATACTCACTGTTCATAGCTTAAAACGATGTAGTTTAGGACTTAGGATCATAGGAATTATGAATAAGTCCTTACTAAATTCGCAGAAAATAACTGACTACCAGTCCCCACGAGGGACTGGACGAGTCGTCGTCCAAGGCCACCACTCGTGGCCACCATTCATCGAGTACACTTCCAACATTTCCCCAAGGCTCATCACAGGACACTGCACCAGTCGTTACTGGTGACCATGACTCGTGGTCTTCATCGCCCAAAAATCATCAACTCTTAGCCAATCCTGACCACGGCTGGCGCAACAAGTTGTAGGGTCTAACCACGACTCGTGTTCATGCCCGTGGTGACCCCAAATCACAAATTTCGAACTCAAGTCCCACACATCACCACGAGTCATTTCACAACTCATGGCCTACCCCACGGGTCACATAACGAATCGTTCTGTGACTTGGTGCAGAATTTCCATTTTTCTCGATTTCAACTCTCGGATCTGATCTTAGAGTTTTCGGGGCATTACAATATCTCCCCCTTGGGAACATTCTTCCTCGAATGTTAGAAATCATATAGAAAATCAGAGAAATGCAATCACCATATTCAAATACTGATCATATTAGCTGAAAACTGATGGAATGACTAACTCCGATTTAAACTACATGGTAGAACTGAATTCATGAATCATATATACATACATAGACATGAAAGAAACGGGGGAACAAGAAATAAACATGAAACTGAATAGAGTTTTAGGGAGAAAACTGATACCTCAAACTGGAACTGAGCTAGTAAAGAATAAATGTGGGTATCTAGCCATCGTATCTGCTTCGTCTTTTCATGTAGCTCCATCATCATGCTGAATCCTCCATAGAACTTTAACTGAAGCTACTTCCTTGTTTCTTAGCCTTCAAACCTGACGATCCAGTATTTCCATCGGAACTTCCTCATAACTAAGGTTGTCTTTCACACATACACTCTCCATTGGAACAACTAGGGTTGGATCTCCCAAAGACTTCTTTAAGAGCGATACATGAAAAACAGGATGAACGGAAGTTAATTCTAAGGGAAACTCCAATTTATATTGCCACCTTGCCAATGCGCTTCACAATCCGGTACGGGCCAACATAATGGGGACTGAGTTTTCCTTTCTTTTTGAACCTCATCACTCCCTTCATTGGAGACACCTTTAGAAACATCCAGTCATCAACTTCGAACTCAAGTTCCCTCCTTATCACCTCAGCATAGGACTTTTGGCTACTTTGAGTTGTTTTCAACCTGTCCCGTATGAGTTGAACTTTCTCCATGGCCTCGTGGATCGAATCTTTTCCATCATCGCAGCTTCACTGACTTCAAACCAACCAATAGGCAATCCACATTTCCGCCCATAGAGAACCTCAAACGCAGCCATCTGAATGTTGGAATGGTAGTTGTTATTATATGCAAACTTAATAAGAGGCAAATGGACATCCCAACTCCCCTTGCAGTCAATCACACATGCTCTCAACATGTCCTCAAGATTCTGAATAGTCTGCTCCGCCTGACCATCTATTTGCGGATGAAATGATGTACTAAGCTTGACTTGAGTAGCAAGTCCTTTTTGAAACGATCTCCAAAATTGAGAGGTAAATTGAGTACCTCTGTCTGATATGATGGACAAGGGCACTCCATGCAACTGAATAGCTCTCGAATGTACAATTTGGCATAATCCTCCGCTGAATCGGTGGTTTTGATCGGTAGAAAATGAGTAGATTTGGTCAACCTGTCCACGACCACCCAAATGGAGTCATACTGTCAACGAGTGCGAGACAACCCTGTGATGAAGTCCATATTGATTTCCTCCAACTTCCAAGTAGGGATACTGATGTCCTGAAGTACACCCCCCAGTCTCTTATGCTCTACTTTCACTTGCTGACAGTTTGGACACTTAGCCACAAATTCAGCAATGTCCCTCTTCATGCCATTCCACTAATAAACTTCCTGTAGATCACGGTACATCTTGGTGGCACCTCGATGTATCGAATATCTGGAACTGTGAGCCTCATTAAACATCGGACTTCTCAAATCATTAACGTCCAGGACACACAAGTGACCTTGATATTGAAGCTCACCATCTCCCCCTTTGGAGAAGACCTCTACATTCTGATTCTGAATGGCTTCCTTTAACTTTACAAAAATAGGGTCCTCGTCTTGTCTTTCTTTCACATCAGTGACCAAGGATGATTCTGACCCGTTCTGAACTATAACACCACCATCGGTCAAGTCAACCAAATGAACTCCCATCCGTGTAAGTCGATGTACATCCTTCACTAGCTCCTTCTTTCGCTCATCTACATGGGACACACTCTCTATAGGGAGTCTACTAAGTGCATCTTCCACCACATTGGCCTTAATCAAATGGTAAAAGACACTCATATCATAATCCTTGAGTAGCTCCAACCACCTCCTTTGACGTAGATTTAGATCCTTCTGGGTAAACACATATTGTAGACTCTTGTGGTCCGTAAACACATCTACATGGACCCTATATAAATAGTGTCTCCAAATCTTTAATGCAAATACCGCCCCCGCTAATTCAAAATCATGGGCCGGGTAATTCCTTTCATGAACCTTCAGGAGCCTGGTAGCATATGCTATAACTTTACCATGTTGCATCAATACACAACCAAGCCCGATCCTAGAAGCATCGCAATACACCACAAACCCATTGGTGCCCTCGGGTAGGGTTAGCACCGGTGTTAAGGTAAGTCAAGTCTTCAACTCCTGAAAGCTCCTTTCATAAGCATCCGACTACTGGAATTTCACTTTCTTTTGGGTCAATTTGGTCGAGCTTTGCAATAGATGAAAAACCCTCAACAAACCTCCAATAGTAGCTAGCTAAACCCAAGAAGCTCCTGATATTTGAAGGATTCACCGGTCTAGGCCAATTCTTCACCGCTTCGATCTTTTGAGAGTCTAACCTGAACACCCTCACTAGACACCACATGTCTTTAAAATGCCACTGAGTTCAACCAACACTCACACTTTCTGAATTTGGCATATAGTTGGCGATCCTTGAGAGTCTTTAGTACCACGCTCAAATAAACGGCATGCTCCTCCTCGCTTCGAGAGTATATAAGGATGTCATCAATAAACACGATCACGAACATATACAAGTATGGCTTGAACACCCTATTCATCAAGTACATAAAAGCTGAAGGAGCATTCTTTAGTCCAAAAGACATCACTGCAAACTCATAATGACTATACCGCGTCCTGAAGGCTGTCTTCTGGATGTCACTCTCCCGAATGCTGAGCTAATGGTACCTGAATCTAAGATCTATCTTTGAAAAGTACCTGGCACCTTGAAGCTAGTCGAACAAATCATCAATCCTGAGAGAGGATACCTGTTCTTGATGGTGACCTTGTTCAATTGTTGATAATCAATACACATGCGAAGAGAGACATCTTTCTTTCGGACAAAGAGAACTAGTGCACCCCATGGGGATTTGCTCGGTCTAATGAATCCCTTATCTAAAAGGTCTTTCAACTACTCCTTTAACTTGGATGGAGTCATTCTATAAGGAGGAATAGATATAGGTTCCGTATTGGGAAGAAGGTCAATACCAAAATCAATCTCCAAATCGGGAGGGATTCCCCGTAGGTCCTCTTGGAAGACTTCTGGATACTCACATACTACTGGGACTGACCGGATAGTCGGGGTCTCAGATGTGGCATCCTTAACCCTAACTAAATGGTACACACAACCCTTGGAGATCATCTTTCTGGCCTTAAGATAGGAGATAAAACAACCTACAGGCACAACTGAACTGTCCTTCCATTATATGACTAGCTCACCTAAAAATCTAATCTCTATAGCTCGGGTTCTACAATTAACTGAGGCATAACATGCAAATAGCCAATCCATGTCGAGGATAACATTAAAATCCGTCATGGATAACTCTACTAAATTGACTAAGGTGACTTTCTGAAGGACTGTGATCGGGCAACTTCTATACACCCGTCTAGCTACGATTGAATCACCTACTGGAGTAGAGATTTAGAAGGGTTCTGACAAGATTTCGTGGCTGACTCCGAAACTACTAGCCACAAAAGGTGTCAAGAAAGACAAGGTAGCCCCTGGATTTATCAAAGCTTATACATCAAGATGGAAGACTCGCAACATACTAGTGACTATGTCTTGGGAGACCTGCTCCTAGCGGGATGATAGGACATAAAACCTGTTCGGACGCTGACCGCCACCTCGACTGGTGGATGCACCCTATTAGGCTAGGCGTGCTAGTGTTGTTGCTAACCTGGTAGTTTGAGCACAACCTCTCCCATCCCCTATTTAGACAAGGGACACTCTCGGCGCATGTGGCCGGATCTACCGCACCTATAACAGACATCCGACCTCAAAAATCACTCTGTTGTATGACTCTTGCCACACTTCCCGCAAGCTGAATAGGTGCACTCTATCTGCATGCTCCTCTGGTCCCACGAACCTGAGGCCCTGCTCTTCTGATCAACTCTGGGTCTGGATGGTACACTAACAGATGATGGTGCTAAAGCTAAAGATCTTCGGTGGGACTGTTGATGGTTCCCACTAGGCCTCGGCTGGGAGAATCCATTGCTATAAATCCTGGCCCTCCTGGCCTCCCTCTCCCACTCATTCAGCTGTACCACCTCCATCTGTTGGCGAAAAGGACTATTCGAGCAAAGTTAATATCCTGGAGAAGCATTGCGGTCCAGCAATCCCTGACCAAAGAGTCTGTTATCCTATGTACAAACCTGATCACACAGGCTCTTTGATCCACCACTAACTTGGGTGCATACCTAGACAAATGTGTGAACTCCAAGACATACTCCTGAGCCGTCATCTTTCCCTGCTTGAGATTCACAAACTCGGACGCTCTCAGCTCCCTCATCTCTCAAGGAAAGGACTGATCAAGAAAAGTAGCATGGAACTCGTCCCAACTGATAGGGACTACTCCGACTGCCCTACCCTCCTTCCACTATTTGAACCAAATGTGTGTGACCCCCTTCAACTAATATAAGGCCAAGTCGGCACACTCCTCTCCAGTCACCCCCATAATCTGGTTGATCTTCAGGATCTCTTTAATGAAATCATGTGGATCCTCATACACCTTCGATCCAAGGAACTCAGCAGGGTTCATCCTCATAAAGTCTCTAACCCTTGCTGCTGCTGCATTCCTGTTCTGGGGGACATTTGCTACCGCTTGTTGGTTGACCTGGGTTTGTCAAGGCCTGTGCTAGCATCTAAATGGCCACCAAGTCTAAAGTTGAATATAATCTATTGTCTGAAAAGCCTCTAGTTCTAAAGAGTTGATGGGATAAGACCCCAACTAACTCTCTAAGTCTAGAAACTGAAAGTACAACTGGAAATGAGTAGTCCTTGAGAGATGAGGACTCACCACTGAAGCTGAAAGCTAACTCCGGAGAACTGGCTAGTGATGGGGCTGAGTCTGAAGATCGGAGCCTATATCATAAAATGATACAGCATAGAGTATGCGGTCAGTACGTGGAATGTACAGAGTATGTAAGGTAGGTAAAATGGATATTTTAAATACATAAGAATTCATAAGAGTAGTACAACATGATCATAACATAAACATCATAATGCAACATAAGGCTCAAGGTTTTCAAATTATTCGTAAATCATTTATAATCATGCTCATGGGAAAAAAGCTTTATTAAACATGACTTGAGCCAAGTATATAATCATAATCTCACATAAATAATAGTGGGAGGACTCGTCATAACCGACAACATCATGGTAGAGCCTTACATGATACCCCAACTATCTTATTCAAGTGGGCAGAGTCATCCCAGGCTTGCCAGGCAAGGAACGTGCAGTATGTGATATCACGAAGAGGGGATCCATCAACACTGGATTATATATATAAATAAAACTACGGTGGCACGTAGTTCTGAGACACCAGCGCAGTCCTTTGAACGCCGGGCTACTTGGTGCTAGACACTGCTCCCAAAAACATGCACATTAGGCTAATATAGTAACCGTAACATCATTCATGAAATTCATGGACAAATAAATAACATCATTATTGATCCCCATTTAAAAAAAATACATGTTTAGCCATGAACAAGGGCCCATGAATTGTCCAAAAGTCATAAATCTGTAAATCATGAAATTCATGCATACTTGTAAAACAGGTATATACTTGATATTCCTAAATTCATGATGAGCATTTGAGATAAATTATATCATAAGTCATAAATCATAATGGGTTAACGAACATCAACATTAAAGTAGAATCATAACTTGAACTTTCATAAAACATGCATAAGTGGGCATAGTTTTGTAGAGATTTAAATCCATAAGTTTATAATTGAAATAGTTGCAAAATTTGCCCATGATTCATAGAATATAAATTGATACATGAAGGAGATTAACCATAGATAGATCATAAGGATTTCATAAGAATTGGGATAAAGCCCCATAAAATTATCAATAGAATTTCATGAATTAGGAAGAGATTGGGCATGGGTGTGAATAAATTCACCCATTCATAACCCTACATACCTGATATGGACTAATTTTACCACTCCTTTGATTTCCCAATGAAGAATTGTGGAAAAACTTGAAGGAATTAAGATTGATCACCTCCTTAGCTTTCTAAGTTTGCATGCATGAATAGGAATAATCTAGACTGAACTTGGCCCTCCTAATACTTATTGTTCACAGCTTAAAACTATGTAGTTTAGACCTTAGAATCATTGGAATTATGAATAACCCCTTACTAAATTTGCAGAAATAACTGACTGTCAGTCCCCACGAGGGACTAGACAAGTCTTCATCCAAGGCCACCACTCGTGGCCACCAACTGTTGAGTACACTGCTAACATTTCCTCAGGTCTCATCATGGGACACTTTACGAGTCATTACTGGTGAACACGACTCGTGGTCTTCACTGCGCAAAAATCATCAACTCTTAGCCAATCCTAACCACGGCTGACTCAACGAGTCATGGGGTCTGACCACGACTCGTGGTCATGCCCGTGGTGACCCCAAATTGTGTCGTGGTCATTACTCGTGGTCTTCACTACGCAAAAATCATCAACTCTTAGTCAATCCTGACCACGGCTGACTCAACGAGTCATAGGGTCTGACCACGACTCGTGGTCAAGCCCGTGGTGACCCCAAATTATAAATTTCCAAACTCAAGTCCAGCACCTCAGCACGAGTCACTTTATGACTCGTGGTCTACCAAATGGGTCACAGAATGACTCATTCTGTGACCTGGTGCAGAATTTCCAATTTTCTCCGTTTCAACTCCCCGGTCTGATCTTAGGGTTTCTGGGGATTACAAACACCTTATGTGGCTAGTAGTTTTGGAGTCAATCCGGAAATCTTGTCAGAACCCTTCTCAGTCTCTACTCCAGTAGGTGATTCAGTCGTAGCTAGATGGGTGTATAGAAGTTTCCCGATCACAGTCCTTCAAAAATTCACCTCAGCAGATTTAGTAGAGTTAGCCATGACCAATTTTGATGTTATCCTCGGCATAGATTGGCTATTTTCATGTTATGCCTCAGTTAATTGTAGAACCCGAGCGGTAGAGTTCAGATTTTCAAGTGAGCCAGTCATAGAATGGAAGGATAGTTCAGTTGTGGTTGTAGGTCATTTCATTTCCTATCTTAAGGCCGAAAAGATGATCTCCAAGGGTTACGTGTACCATTTAGTTAGGGTTAAGGATACCACGTCCGAGACGTCGACTATCCAGTCATTCCAGTAGTATGTGAGTATCCAGAAGTTTTCCCAGATGATCTATCGGGAATACCCTCCCGAGCGAGAGATTGATTTTGGTATTGACCTTCTTCCCAATACGCAGCCTATATCTATTCCTCCATACATAATTGCTCCAGTCGAGCTAAAGGAGTTGAAGGAGTAGTTGAAGGACCTTTTAGATAAGGGATTCATCAGACCAAGCAAATCCCCAGGGGTGCACCAATTCTCTTTGTCCGAAAGAAAGATGGTTCTCTTCGTATGTGTATTGATTATCGGTAATTAAACAAGGTCACCATCAAGAACAGGTATCCTCTACCTAGGATTGATGATTTGTTTGACCAGCTTCAGGGTGCCAAGTTCTTTTCGAAGATAGATCTCAGATCCAGATACCATCAGCTTAGGATTCGAGAGAGTGACATCCCGAAAACAACCTTTAGGACATGGTATGGTCATTATGAGTTTGTAGTTATGTCTTTTAGACTAACAAATGCTCCTGCAACTTTTATGGATTTGATGAACAGGGTGTTCAAGCCATACTTGGATATGTTCGTGATCGTGTTTATTGATGACATCCTGATATATTCTCGGAGCGAGGAGGAACATGCCGCTCATTTGAGGATGGTACTACAGACTCTCAAGGACCGCCAACTATATGCTAAATTCAGCAAGTACGAGTTCTCGTTGAGCTTGGTGGTATTTTTGGGTCATGTGGTGTCGACTAAGGTCATAAAGGTGGACTCTCAAAAGATAGAGGCAGTGAAGAATTGGCTTAGACCGGTGAATCCTTCGGACATCAGGAGTTTCTTAGGTTTAGCTGGGTACTATCAGAGATTTGTTGAGGATTTTTCATCCATTGCAGCGCCATTGACCAAATTGACTCAAAAGAAAGTGAAGTTCCAATGATCGGATGTTTGTGAGAGGAGCTTCCAGGAGTTGAAGACTCGACTCACCTCAGCACCGGTGTTAACCCTACCACAGGGTACCAATAGGTTTGTGGTGTATTCCGATTCTTCTAAAATCGGCCCTTATGATAAAGTATGGTAAAGTGATAGCATACGTTTCCCGACAGCTGAAGGTTCATGAAAAGAATTACCCGATCCATGATCTTGAATTGGCAGCGGTGGTATTTGCATTGAAAATTTGGAGACACTATTTGTACGGGGTCTAGTAGATGTGTTTACGGACCACAAGAGCCTATAATATGTGTTTACCTAGAAGGACCTAAATCTCCATAAAAGGAGGTGGTTGGAGCTACTCAAGGATTATGATATGAATGTCCTTTACAACCCGGGTAAGGCTAATGTAGTAGAAGACGCACTTAGTAGACTCTCTATGGAGAGTGTGTCCTATGTAGATGAGGAAAGGATGGAGCTAGTGAAGGATGTGCATCAGCTTGCAAGGTTGGGAGTTTGTTTGGTTGACTCGACCAATGGCGGTGTTATTGTTCAAAGCGGATCAAAATCGTCCTTGGTGACTGATGTAAAAGCTAGGCAGGACAAGGACCCTATTTTGGTAAAGTCAGGGTCACTTGTGTGTCCCGGACATTGATGATTTAAGAAATCGGATGTTGCAAGAGGCTCACGGTTCCAGATATTCGATACATCCAGATGCCACCAAGATATACCGTGACCTACACGAAATCTATTGGTGGAATGGCATAAAGAAGGACATCGCAGAATTTGTAGCTAAGTGTCCAAACTGTCAGCAAGTGAAGGTTGAGTACCAGAGACCGGGAGGTGTGCTTCAGGATATCAGTATTCCCACTTGGAAGTGGGAAGAAATCAATATGGACTTCATTACAGGGTTGTCTTGCACTCATCGATAGTATGACTCCATTTGGATGGTTGTGGACAGGTTGACCAAAGCCACTTATTTTCTACCGATCAAAACCACTAATTCCATAGAGGATTATGCCAAACTATACATCCGAGAGCTAGTTTGGTTGCATGGAGTTCCCTTTTCCATCATATCAAACAAAGGTACTCAGTTTACCTCTCAATTTTGGAGATCATTTCAAAAAGAACTTGGTACTCAGGTCAAGCTCAATATAGCATTTCACCTGCAAATGCATGGTCAAGCGGAGCGTAAAATTTAGACTCTCGAGGATATGTTGAGAGCATGTACGATTGACTTCAAGGGTAGTTGGGATGACCATTTGCCTCTTATTGAGTTTGCATATAATAACAGCTACCATTCCAGCATTTAGATGGCTCCGTTTGAGGCTCTCTATGGGCGGAGGTGTAGATCGCCTATTGGTTGCTTTGAAGATGGTGAAGCTGCAATGATAGGAACAGATTTAGTCCACGAGGCCATGGAGAAAGTTCAGCTCATACAGGACAGGTTGAAAATAGCTCAAAGTCGTCAAAAGTCCTACGCTGATGTGAGAAGGAGGGAACTTGAGTTCAAAGTTGATGATTGGGTGTTTCTAAAGGTGTCTCCCATGAAGGGAGTGATGAGGTTCAGAAAGAAAGGAAAACTCAGTCCTCATTATGTTGGACCGTACCAGATTGTGAAGCGGGTTGGTAAGGTGGCATATGAATTAGAGTTGCCCACATAATTAGCTTCTGTTCATCCTATTTTTCATGTATCACTCTTAAAGAATTGTTTGGGGGATCCATCTCTAGTTGTTCCAGTGGAAAGTGTGGGTGTGAAAGACAGCCTTAGTTATGAGGAGGTTCCAGTAGAAATACTGGATCGTCAGGTTCGAAGGCTAAGAAACAAGGAAGTAGCTAGCTAAAGTTTTATGGAGGAATCAGCATGTTGAGGGAGCTATGTGGGAAGTCGAAGCAGATATGATGGCTAGATACCCACATTTATTTCTTACCGGCTTAGTTCTAGCTTGAGGTATCAGTTTTCGCCTTAAAACTCCATTCAGTTTCATGTTCAGTTCATGTGCCCTAGTTTCTTTCGCGTATATGGGTGTATATATGATTCATGAATTCATTTCAGTCATGTGGTTTAAATTGGAGTTAGTCATTCCGTCAGTTTTTAGCTTATATGATCAGTATTTGAATATAATGATTGCATTTCTCTGCTTTTCTGTATGATTTTCAACATTCGAGGATGAATGTTCCCAAGGGGGAGATATTGTTATACCCCGAAATTCCAAAGATCAGACTCTGGAGTTGAAACAGAGAAAATAAAATTTTCTGCACCGGTCACAGAATGAGTCATCTTGTGACCCATAGGGTAGACCAAGAGTCGTTAAGTGACTCATGGTGAGGTGCACGACTTAAGTTGGAATTTTGAGTTTGGAGTCCCCACGGACATGACCACGAGTCGTGGTCAGTCCCCACGACTCGTTGAGTCAGTCGTAGTCAAGAGAAATTGGAAGGTGAAGGAGGAGTTGGCAGTGTTCCCTACGGTTGGACACCACGAATCGTGGTCAGACACCACGATTTGTTAGGTGAGTCATGCTCAGCATTTGGTGAATGACTTGAGATTTTGGCAGTTGAGGAAATGAGTGGTGACCACAAATCATGTCACCAGTAACGAGTCGTTAGGTCCCTCGTGGAGACCCCTCGAAGAAAAATGGCAGTGGACTTCACAACAGCAGACGACGACTCATTTTCCCTAGTAACGACTCGTCCAGTCCCCACAGTCAGTTATTTTCTGCAAATTTAATAAGGGATTATCCGTAGTTTCTATGATCCTAAGGCCTAAACTACGTCATTTTAAGCTATTAATAATGAGTTTTAATAGGGTTAAGTTCATTCTAGGCTATTCCTAATCATGCATGTAAGAGTAAAGGTCTAGAGAGGTGATCAAGCTCAATTTCCTTCAAGTTTTCTTCAACTCTTCATTGGGCAACCAAGGTAGTGGTTAAATTAGTTCTTCTCAAGTATGTAAGGCTATGAAGTTAGTGAATTTGTTCACACTCATGCCCAATCCCTCTCTAATTCATGAAAATCTATATGTTGATCCTATGGAGTTTTAACCCAATGCATGAATTTCCTAAGCTTCTACCATAGGTATGATCTAAGTATGTTTCTATTATTGAGTTATGATTCATGGGCAAGTTTTACATTGTTTTTTATTATAATTATGTTTTCAAGCTTTATAAATTATAATGCTCATCCATGAGAAGTTCATGAAAGTTCAGATTTACGATGTATGTTCGAGTATGATGAGATATTTATGATAAAAAGCATGTTTTCAAGTTACCCATGTCTATGATCATGTTTTCAAGTGAATCAAGTATTTTCAAGCATATTTAAGTATTGGGAAAGCCCATATTTTCAAGTATGATGTATGATTTCAAGTTAATTAGCTTACCACATGGTTTTGGAGTCAAGACTCCCAATTATGTTCAGCTTGTGGCATGGTTTGAGGCGAGGCTCCTCATGTATGATTCAGATTTATATATATTCATGATTATTCATCTTCATCAATGGACGATGGTTAGTTTCGTTGAAAAACGATGGAGAGCATATGCATGTCTTTGAGAGTAGTGTTTAGCACCGAGTAGGCTAAGGGTCAGTCAACCCTATACCTCAGAACTACGCGCCAACGTAGGTATAATCAGATTATTTTGGGACCTTCTATGTGAGCTTTCCCCTGCCCCAAGGGGTCTTCAGCTTGATATCGATATCATGGTAGCATCTTTAGCCCTGGCAAGGCTCTAGACGGCTCTGCCCACTTGAGTGTGATAGTCGGGATCACGTAAACTCTATCATGGTAATGTTGGTTATAAGACGAGTCTCCCATTGTTCCTCATGATTTCAGTTATGCATGTTTATCATTCATGATATTTCTATTATATAGAAGAGTGAAGATGTGGGATGATCAAGGGTATTATTGTCATTTCAACAAAAAATCTACATTGTTTACTTATGTTATAAGCTTTAATGTTTATTCATAAATTTTTAATGACAAAATAACCAAACTTTTAATTCTTAAATGTCAATCATATCCCAAGTAGTATAATATCTCATGTAGACCCCACAATTTCCATCACAACTTTCAAATACTTTGTATCAATCCTTATTAATTTTAATTATTCTATATTTATGATGAGTATTTGCAAGGTGAAAATACTCATTTTTATTCTCTTTTTGATGTGGTGAATTTCAATTTTATTTTATCAAATAAAAATATCCACGAGCAAATAGAATTAAGTTTTTCTTTGCACATTTAATTAATGTACAAATTAATTATTATAGTAAATATATATATATATATATATATATATATATATATATATATATATATTAACAAATACCTAAAAAGATATTTATTCACACTATTCGAAAATAATTTCAGGTTAAAAATTTTCATAATTTTTAAAGATAATTTTAAAAATATAATTTGGTAAACCTTAAAAATTAATTTATAAGTGATGAATTTTGTTCATACTTTATTAAGATATATTGTTTGTACTCCATTATTCTGTGAGTCATTTTTATCAATAAAAATGAATTTAATATTTATCTCGTATAATTTTTACCTGATTTCATTATAATTTATTTTATAAATGAACATATGTTATCTTAAGTAGAGAAAACTATACTTTTCTTTTTTGTTGAAAAAGATTTAGAATACATGTAATGTATATAAAACAATATTAAAAAAAATTGAGATCTAATTCTTGGGGTTACTTGAGGTACATTGTAATATTCATAAGTTTATTATATTATTAACAGTTAATGTTATTTTAAATAAGTTATATTAAAGTACAATTTTAACTATCTCACTAAATTACTATAATTTATATCACGTTAATTTTTCTTAATGCCTTTATGTTTTCTTTATTTGAGTTAGTACCTTGTCTCATTGTGTATGCAAATCTCTTGAGAACATTCTTTGTTTATTGTGATAAATTATTCTCTTAGTATTATTGTGTATTAAACATGAAGTAAAGCTATAGTCTCTTCTTCTTCTTTTTTTTCATCTTCCATCATGTTATAAAGAATAATGTGATTCATTTTAATTCTTATTAAGTATGTGAATATTTTATTATTTAAATATATGAGAGACGAACTTATTTGTATACAAGATTAGTTTATAGATTCATATGTTTTTTGTTTCGTCTAATCCTATAAAATTTGTTAATATATAAAAGTTATACTTTTAACAATTTTCTTGTATAATTTTCAAATACAATGTGAAAAAAAAACTATTAAAAATTTAGGGTATATATTTTCAAATAAAATGTAAAAAGAATATTATTGAAATTAATTGTTTAATTTAGTGTATATGTTTGATATAATGTCTAAATGAGTATTAAAACATATAATCCTTTAATATTAATTGTGGTAATTTAGACAGGTTATAAATTATTGTTAAATTTTATAAAATTTAAAAAGATAATTTATTATAAATTTTGATCCTTAGATATAATTCTTTATTACATTTAGCTAAAAATATTAATAATTAATTTATTTTTAAAAAGTTATTAAACCCCTACAAACATAATTTAAAAAATATAATATTAGGCCCGTAAATGGGCCCTTCAGTATTATATTTCTATTATAGAAGAGTCATAACAAGGTTGACCAATGGCATCAATGGTTAAATTGAAATTCTAGAATGATCTATATTTTTCTTTTTTAAAACCCACAAAAAGTCTTATTGCATGTGTGTGTCTAGAGTACACATACCTGCAAACTCTTTTATTTTTTATTTTTTATATCATGGTATCAATTTTTATTTCATTTGTTAACATAATCATATAATAAATATTACGATAAGTATTTCAATTTATTTATATTAATTTTTTAGTTTCATATTTGATTATTGTATAAGATTATAATAATTAATAATGAATCTGTTGATATTTAAAAATATTTTTTATTTCATTCACGCTTTTTGAAAAGAAATTTCAAAAATTGAAATATTCATATATCTATAGGTAATTTAAGAAGTACGTTTTGCTAAACGTCAATATATTTAATTCTTGTTAGAATTTAATTATTTGTGTATTAGATATTTAAAAATTTAATTCAAGTTATGAATTTATTCATATTATACTAGGAGAACAAAAGTTATAAGTTTAATTGATGTGAGAATCTATATATATAACATCTACTTAGTAAAAGGGTCAAATGCCCTTAAACTATGTGAAATTGGACAAAAATATTCGTTGTTAATAGTTTGGTACAAAAATATCCTTATCATTAATAGTTTGGTTCAAAAATATTTTTACCGTTAATTGTTTGGTCAAAAAATACTCCTAATATTACTTTTAGTTAAAATATGTATTTCATTGTTTCTTTTATTTTTAAACACATTATTTTTTCAAGAAAAAATTATTTTTAAAAAGTTATTTTCTTATTTCTTTTCGTTTGAAGTTTCTTCAACTAATAAAAGAATAGAAGTAATTTTTTGGCTCAGCTTCTGATTAATAGTTTGGTCCAAAAATGTTCCTATTATTAATTTTGGATCAAAATATTTTTTCCAATAAACATATTATTTTTTAACACATTTTTTAAAAAAATAAAAATATTGTAACCCCTCATTAATTTTCATATATATAAGATTATAGTAACTCTTTTCATTTAGATGATGATAAAATTATTTTTTAAAAATAAAATAGAAGATATTTATATTTCTCAACTTTCTCGAATGTCAAAGGATGAGAATTTGGTAATATAATTCTTGATTTTAAAGATATGATGGAACAATTATAGTGCCATGGTACACAAAAATTTATTGCATTACTCCAAATAACAAAATATCTTTAAAATATTGTCGATAGCATTATTGTTGATCCTTTTTTTCATTTTAACTTTGAGATTAAGAAATATATTAGAAAACTAGTATCCGCGCTTCGCGCGGTCATTTGAAACCACTGATTTATGAAATAATACTTTTATAAATTTAATCAAAGTAAAACAAATAGATTAAACAATAAATATGCGTGCAAAATAATTTTATAAATTAAATAAATGACAAATATAAATTTATTTCTTTCAATTAGCACTAGCTCTTTCTCTTTTTATAGTATCAAGTCATAAAATACGATATCTACAATATGAAGAAAATCAATCAGCCTTTAGAACTACAATAATATATACCTTACATATGACATTATATAGTAACAAACATTAATTGAGAAAAAGATAATGATAGTAACATATTATCATTCATCCTTGAATCAATCATCTTTGATTTTATTTTATTATTTAGCCTTTTACTTTCTGGAAGTGTTAATATTTAAAATTTTAGAAGAATCAAATAAATGTCAACGTGAAATATTAAATTTTTTTAATAAATAAATAATTATTGGTAGAAAGAACAATAGGTGGAAAAAATGGTGAATATATATTCTAGTTTTAACTTAATATTTCTTTATAGAAAGTTCGCCCCTCCCTTTTGCATTACATATATCATTTAAATGTTTTCCCATTTAAATGGCCCAAAAGAAATTATTAAAATAAAAAGTAAAAGGGGGTATATGTCATGATTGCATAAAAAATCAACTAACTATATATACTTGAAGAGATAAAATATTTTAATAAATTAATAAGTTCCTTAGATGCTTTATAATAAACCAGGATACCAAAGTGATAGGGTTTAATTTAAAACTATACCTTTGTTCAAATGTTAGTCCAGAAATACACATCTATTACTTTAAGAAGCATTTACAACTTGCAGTTTAAATTGAAAATCTATCCACACTTCTCTGCTGAATATGAGCAAATAATCAATTGTATAATCAAATTTACGTTCAAATAAAATAGGCGAACAACCGAACCCTTAATTCATATTAAGTTATGTTTATGACATGTCAAATGACACTTACAAGTTGAAAATTTCAAATGCATAAATATTTTAACCAACAAAACAAGAAATAAAATATGAGTATTCGTCGCAACAACTTGAAATGAATGCTTTACTCTAAGACGTAATGTGGTTTATCCTTCTCTAGATTACGTGCATAGCTAGAGTTTACTATATACTATACCTGGATTCAATTATGTTGTATTTTTATGGCTTGATATGTCTTGGGACTACAGAAGTTTCACTCCAGTCATGTTCCTAAATGGATCGTCCGACACAACATCCTTGAAGCCATGCAAAATTTTGTTACTTCTCGTCTTCTTGTCATGGTTCATTGAGCATATCAAAGGCTGATAAGGTTTTTAAGGTCTTTACATTTTTACCATAGGCATACCAAATTTGAATTTATCTTCGAGAGATATCAGTATAGATCTTTAAAGAAAATTCCAGTAGTACCTTCAACAATTTCAGTAGTAAAAACTCAACGCAAATGCTCAATTAGCATATACTTCAGATATCAATTCATAGGTCTAATAAATGACATTGACCTTCATTGTATATCCTACCACCAGTACATCCAAAAAAATATAAATCATTATAGAAAAAAATTAGACAACCCAGAAACTATAGACTAATGCATGCAACCATACAAGTATACATAGAATTAGAGGAGGAACGTTTACTATTCCAAAATAAGAAGGAAAAATCATTCCATTGTGATTTTTATGGATGGAACTTAGCTATCTACATTTTATGTAATCCTATTTTATGAGGAATACTTGCTTCTATATTCATGTCCGTGGTAAAAAAAAATTGAGTAATAGACACAATCTCTTATTATACCTTTAACAGGCTTTTTATCATTCAAAAGTTGATGTAAATAATTGCTAGCTACAGTAATAGAAATGTGACTCCCGCAGACTGAAGTAGCGAAGTCATATAGATGATTTAAAATATCTAACCTTTAAACAAAATTAGATCAGTCTCTTTAAAAAATAAAACTCAACAAAAGCAACTATATATAGAGGTCAGATCTAAAAAAATCAGAAATTTATCAAACTCACTAACTCAACAACTGAAGGTTCAAAAATCAGCTCAATACAAAAAAAGATAATTTTTCAGAAAATCGTCAAAATAGATGGATAAAGGACATAGAACTTTTACAAATCGATTATAGAAGCCAAAAGGGAGAAGAGAATTGAACCTGATAAAAATCTTTGAAAGTCATCAAAAGCTTTCTTCTTGATCCTTGTTTCTTGTACTTTATAAGATCTGCTCTAATTTTTTTGCCCCTCTATAGTCTTAGATTGGAAATTTTGCTTTAGTTTTTAAAAATCAAATTAACTTAATTTATGAGAGATATAAAGTAACATTAAATAAAATGAAGAAAGATTATAAATAAATTTCAATACATGTTATTAACATATTTCAATACCTTGGTGAAATAATGAAACAATAAGAATTCTCTTATACTTTTAAATGTAAAATTTGCTGAATAGCTCTGTGACCCTCATGAATGCTGGTTGTAACTTGATCACTGGTAACCCCTGTAAAATTTAATACAATATAAAAATTCAATCAAAAAATGCTTGATTTTTTGGTTAAAAAAAATTATTTTTACGCTACAAATGTTAAGAATATCAGCAAGTTATACAAATATAATATTGGCACAACTCAAGTAGGTTGAAGTATAGAAATACAATGGAGATCTCATCTCCAAGAACTTAATTATATTAACAACATATATTTTTTTATAGGGATAAAAAAAGATACAGAAAGTACGCCACATGCAATTTTCAATTTGCTAGAGGATTAAAAGAAGAACTTTATAGCTTCTTCATTTGAAAAAACTATAGAAAATCCAAAATTTACTCAAGTTTAAGCTAATGAATCGGTAAGTGTTATTAGCCATAACTCGAGGAAACAACTTCAACGCGTAATACTAATTTTGGTTGGTCATTCAGAACCTCTTGAAAAGAGAAGCAACATAACAATTCGGTGAAATGTTCATTTCAAGTGTAAACATCTTATTGATATATATAAATCTTTTTTCCCACATAAATGTCAGCATCAAGTTATTTTGAATCCACACATCAAGGAGCAAATCAAAATTAAGCTACTAGCAAGAATTTAATGCAAATGTGTAAGAGGAACTTGGTGACCAATGATATAAGAAATTATCAAGAGTTCACTTCAGATAATATTTTCAATAAAAATATTAGCACGTATAGTTCACGTGATCCTTTATAAATCAAGATTAAAACTTCTCTTTGTATGTATGTGTTGTTCAATATCAAAGTTTAAGGACATGACATCTCACATCAAAATAACTGTGGTGACAAAGTTTACACAAAATTATTATTATTTTCCTTCTTTGGTAAGTGCAATTAAAGACCAAGTACACAAACACATAGAGAGTTACATAGAGTATTTAGTATTTTTAGATAAATAAGTTTTCGAGAAATTAGAGGAAGAGATGCAATTTCTAGGATTAGTAAAAGTGGTTTCTAATTTTTTTAAAAATGGAACAGTCAGGAAAAAAATGACTTAGCTTATTTTTGTTGCTTTTCTAATAAGAGGATGAAAAGAATTTTCTCGTAAATGATGAATGATAGGTCCAATATAATACCATAAGTATTTGATTTCACAGTTCATTCTGTTTTGTGCAGCTGATCAAGAAAAAAAGAGATGCAACTGCAGAGAATATTATGAATTTTTATCATCCCATTAATGTATCAAAATGGGATAAAACAGTAAAATTTTTGTTCTTACTCTTTTTTATTCATTTTTAAAAATAAAGGAGGCTCAAAATTGTAACCAAAAGTTTTACTTGCTTATATATAAATTATTGATGCTCTTTAAATTCAAAATCTTATTTTGATTTTCAAATTTAAGCCATCAATGGGCGAGTCTTGGGGTAACTATAAAAGTTGTCATCGTATGACCAGGTTACAGGTTCAAGTTACGAAACAACCTCTTGCAATAATGTAAAGTAATATTGCATAAATAAGACCCAATTTGATCTGATCTCTTCCCCCAAACACACTCATAGCGGGTTCTTAATGCACTGGCCTATTCTTTTCAAGGTTAAACCAAAGGTCACGTGCTATATAATTACCAATAAATATTATATGGAATAAGATTGATAACCAAGTATGTATGTCTCTTAATGATAGATAACAAAAATAATTATTATATTTATTATGAAAATGATTGGTAAGTAGTGGCAGGTATGCAATATCTCATTAGTTTCCGGGGGAGAGACTCATGTTCTTACCTTTAAACGAAAGTGTAGAACTTTTCCCAAAACTGTTTTAAACATTTAATTATTCTAATTCTAAGTGCGTTGACAAAACTAAAAAAAAACACTCCCTCTTATTCTTAAATAGATCATTATTGTTAGGACTGTCCAAACTTCTAAAGGGCTCTAACTCATTGTGTGGTTGCAGTCTAGCAGAAACAGAAGGGCGGAAGAACCTGAAACTTTTGTACGTCAAAACTTCGCGTCTTATTTTCCTAAAATTCCAACAGAACATGTATTACTAAAATCCTTCAAGTGTAAGAATGTATTTTTTATATATTTTGTGAAAGATTAAATGAATCTCATAAATAAGCAGAAAATTAACCAAAAGATGCATTTTTTTAGTTATGTAATAAACCTAAATGTAGCAGGAATTCGAGAATATAAATTTAAAGATACATGAAACATCAAATAAACATTTAAAAAAAACTAAAGATCGCAAAAAGAGAAGATTTACCTTGGTGACGAGGAGTAAATTTGGGCAGAATCCCTTTTATCGAGAAGAATAATCCTTGTCCCTTAGCTTATCCTCTATTGAGGTAATAATTCCTAAATTAAGTTCAATGTTACAGTTAAGTTTCGTTTCATAGAGTAATATTAATAAATAAGTCTGACCGTCTTTCCGATGATAGAAAATAAAACAATTATTATATATATTATGAAAGTGGTTGGTAAACATTGGCCAGTATGCAATATTTCATTAATTTTCAAGGGAGAGACTCATGTTCTTATCCTTATAAAAAGTGTAGAACTTATCATGAAACTGTTTTAAGCATCTAATTATTCTAATTCTAAGTACCTTGACAAAACTCAAAAGAAACACTCCTTATTCTCAAATACATAATTATTGTTAGGACTGTCCAAACTCCTAAAGGACACCAATTCATTGTGTGGTTGCAGTCTAGCAGAAACAGAAGGGTGGAAGAACCTGAAACATTTGTATGTCAAAACTTTGCGTCTTATTTTCCTAAAATTTCAACAGAAAAGGTGTTACTAAAATCCTTCAAGTGTAAGAATGTAATTTTTGTATATTTTGTTTTTGATTAAACTAATCTCATATATTGGCAACAAATTAACCAAAAGAAACTAAAAATCTCAAAAAGAGAAAAAATAATATTTACCTTGGTGGCGAGGAGTAAATTCGGGCAGAATCTCTAATCGAGAAGAATAATCCTTGTCTCTTATCCTCTTTTGAGGTAATAATTCCTAAAATAAATTTAATGTTACAGCCAAATTTCATTTCATGAAATAAGATTGATAACCAAGTCTGACTTTCTTTCCGATGATAGAGAATAAATAATTATTATATTTATTATGAAAGTGGTTGGCAAGTATTGGCCAGTATATAATATCTCATTAATTTTCAAGGGAGAGACTCATGTTCTTATCCTTATAAAAAAGTGTAGAACTTATCATGAAACTGTTTTAAGCATTTAATTATTCTAATTCTAAGTACCTTAACAAAACTCAAAAGAAACACTCCTTATTCTTAAATACATAATTATTGTTAGGACTGTCCAAACTCCTAAAGGACTCCAAGTCGTTGTGTGGTTGCAGTCTACCGGAAACAGAAGGGTGGAAGAACCTAAAACTTTTGTATGTCAAATCTTCACGTCTTATTTTTCTAAAATTCGAATATAAGAGGTGTTACTAAAATCCTTCAAGTTTAAGAATGTAATTTTTGTATATTTTTTCAAAGGTTAAATTAATCTCATAAATAGGTAATAAATTTACCAAAAGATGCATTATTTTAGTATGTCATAAATCCAAATCAGCCAGGAATTCGAGAATATAAATTTATACATGGAACATCAACTAACATTTAAAAAAAACTAAAAACTGTAAAAAGAGAAAAGAGAAGATTTACCTTGGTGGCGAGGAGTAAATTTGGGTAGAATCCCTAATCGAGAAGAATAATCCTTATCCCTTATCCTTTATTGAGGTAGTAATTCCTAAAATAAATTCAATATTACAGCCGAGTTCGTTTCAACTTCTTTCTACTGCACTATATATTCCTCCATTGATATAAAAGGAGTTGGAAGAAGATACATGAAGCATCAACTAAACATATAAGAAAAGCTAAAAATAGCAAAAAGATAAAAGAGAAAATTTACCTCAGTGGCGAGGAGTTCGGACAGAATCTCTAATCGAAAAGAATAATCATTTTCTCTTATCCTCTGTTGAGATAGTAATCTCTAAAATAAATTCAATGTTACAGCAAAGTTTGTTTCAACTTCTTTCTACTGCACTAATATTCCTCGATTGATATAAAAGGGATTAGAAGAAAAAAAATTTATGATCAACAATCCCCAATAATTTGATATATCAACTTACCTCTCACTCTTTTTAAGATGAGAAAGGGAAATGCACAAAACAAGATGTAGAGAGGGAGGAAAAGGAAGAGGGGAGGAAGCGAGTGCTTTTGACAGAAGTTATTAGAGGAAGAGATGTTAGTTCTCAGGATGAATAAACGTGACTGTTGGGTTTTTTTTTCTTTTCTTTTTTAATTTTAATTAACGGACTGGAAAAAAAAAGGAGAAAATACAGGAAAAAAGATAAATGAGATTCCTAGACTGTGAGGTATGACACATAGGCGGGCCTAAGTCCCTCCTTTATATAAATATATAGATGTTTACCCTACTTCAATTTGAAAAAGATTAACGAATAAAAATATTTTCTAGTTTATTAGAAAAAAAAAAAATTTATCATTAGCTAAATGAAAATTAATAATGAGTAGGATCTTATATAATGACTTATATTATCAGTTTAAAAAGTACATATGGTTATTCTATTTTAATTGATAAAATGAGATTAAGAAGAAAAATCAGTGGTGGAGCCAGGATTTCTATCAAGGGGGTTCAAAAATATCAAAATATTGTGGTTAGCCGAATTCAAACCCGCTTACACTAGGTGAAAATATGAACCCCTTTACCATTAAACTAGGTCTTTGGCTTGTGCTAAGGGAGTTCAATATTATATACACACACATAAAATAACATTTTAAACGTATCGATGAAGGCTTCATGTAGCTCCGCCCTAGCCATAACAAGGTTGACCAGTGATATTTTTGAAAATCTAACTTCATTTAAGGGCAAAATTATAATTATAGCATCAATGGTTAAAATAAAATTCTACAATGATCTATATTTTTCTTTTTTTAAACCCACAAAAAATCTTATTGCATGTGTGTGTCTAGAGTACACATACCATGTAAACTCTTTTATTTTTTATTTTTTATATCATGGTATCAATCATATCATAAATATTACGATAAGTATTTTGATTTATTTATATTAATTTTTTAGTTTCATATTTGATTATTGTATAAAATTATACTAATTAATAATGAATCTATTGATATTTAAAATATTTTTTATTTCATTCACGCTTTTTGAAAAGAAATTTCAAAAATTGAAATGTTCATATATCTATAGGTAATTTAAGAAGTACGTTTTGCTAAACGTCAATATATTTAATTCTTGTTAGAATTTAATTATTTGTGTATTAGATATTTAAAATTTTAATTCAAGTTATGAATTCGTTCATATTACACTAGGAGGACAAAAGTTATAAGTTTAAATGATATGAGAATCTAATATATATAATATCTACTTAATAAAAAGGGTCAAAATGCCCTTACACTATGTGAAATTGGACAAAGATATCCTCTGTTAATAGTTTAATCCAAAAATATCCTTATCGTTAATAGTTTAGTTCAAAAATGTCTTTACCGTTAATTGTTTGGTCAAAAAATACTTTTATTATTACTTTTACTCAAAATATATTTTTCATTATTTCTTTTATTTTTAAACACATTATTTTTTTAATAAAAAATTATTTTTAAGAAGTTATTTTCGTATTTCTTTTCTTTTGAAGTTTCTTTAACTAATAAAAAAATAGAAGTAATCTTTTTTCTTCTTAATCTCATTTTATCAATTAAAATAGAATAACCGTATGTACTTTTTAAAATTATAATATAAGTCATTTATGTAAGGTCCTACTCATTATTAATTTTCATTTAGCTAATGATAAAATTATTTTTTCTGATAAACTAGAAAATATTTTTATTCGTTAATATTTTTCAAATTGAAGTAGGATAAATATTTTCTAATATATTTCTTGATCTTAAAGTTTAAAAAAAAAGGATCAACAATAACTCTATCGATGATATTTTAAAGATATTTTATTATTTGAAGTAATGTAATAAATTTTTGTGTATCATAGCACTCTAATTATTCCATCTTATCTTTGAAATCAAGAATTATATTATCAAATGCTCATCCTTTTTGACATTCGGAAAAGTTGAGAAATAAAAATATCTTCTGTTTTATTTTTAAAAATAATTTTATCATCATCTAAATAAAAATTAATGATAAGTTACTATATTCTTATATGTATGAAATTAATGAGAGCTTACAATATTTTTATTTTAAAAAAGAATATGTTAAAAAAATAATATGTTTATTAAAAAAATATTTTGATCCAAAATTATAATAGGAACATTTCTGACCAAACTATTAATTGGAGGCTTTTTTTAATTTTGCATAGTTCAAAAATATTCTTACTCATTTTCATATATACTTTCTTTTTCCACAATAAATATCCAACAATCAATAAATTCTCTTTAACATTACAATGAAAAGTAACATCTAATATATATTCTCTCCATTTTAAAATAAATAGTATTTTTAGCTTGGGTACACCCCTTAAGAAAACTACTCATTCCTATAAAGTAAGATGTATTTTTAGTCATTTATTTTAATAAATATCTTGAAAAAAATGTAGCTCTTTGGTATTTTTTTGACTATGTAATTATCTTTAATTAAATAAGAATAAAATTGAAAGAACGTCATGAATATCTACATGATTAGGTGAGACACCATTTATTTTGAAACAAAATGAAAAAATGAAAACGCCACTTATTTTGAGATAGAAAGAGTATATATCTTATCTCCTTAATATATAATTTTATTTACATTTACTTCTAAATTTAAGAAAATCGCATATATTAAGACCCTAAAAATTTTAAAAGATATATGTGTAAATTATCATATTTAGCTATAATTTATATCATATTAATAATTGTCAATCTCTTTTAACTTTTTAGTGAAAGTACTATATTGTCTCATTGGATATGTAATCTCTTTTGAAACTATTTTGTATATATTGTACTAAATTATTACCTTAATTTTAGTATATACAAGACATAAATTTAAGCAATTTTTCTCTTTTCATCTTCTATGATCACATATTAATTTTTAAAATTTTTTTTATTAATACATAAGATACTTACATTTTTTAATTTATTATCCAAAATGCTCAAATACAAAATGTAAAAAGCATGTCACTTAAATTAAATGTTCAATTCAGTGTTTGAATTTAATGTTGCGTGAATATTGAAACAACAAGCAATAAAAAATGTAACCCTTTTAAGTTAGTTGAATTTAATATATTATAAATTATTACTTAGTTTAATAAATTATGAAAATGATTTATTAACACATATAAATGAAGAACCTTATTATTGTTCTTTATGTGCTTAGATGAAAAGAACCAAATATTAAATAAGTTTATCCAAAAATATAAATTAAACTTGTAATATTGCGGCCGTAAATGGGCCTCTTCCTCATCTAATATGTGTGTGTGTGTGTGTGTGTGTTCTAAAGCAGGTTTGACCCAATGTACAATTTTACGTATGATCATCAGATTTTGGTTTTGGGTCATTCGATTCAGTTATAATGTTCCACGTACTGACCACATACCCTATACTGTATCATTTCATAATACAGGCTCCGATCTTCAGACTCAGCCCCGTCATTAGCCAGCTTCCAGAGTTAGCATCCAGTCTCTATTGGTGAGTCATCATCTTCCGATGACCGTTTGTTATCAGTTATCCTCGTATATTCAGTTTCAGACTTAGAGAGTTAGTTGGGGTCTTGTATCAACTCATAAGAATTAGAGGCTTTTTAGACAATAGATTATATTCAGCTTCAGACTTGGGTTGTATATTCAGATTATTGTGTTATATTTGGATTTCCGCCATGTTTATTATGTTAAGTCTTCTGCTTTACTTGATTGAGTTAGATGTATGTTCATGCCATGGGTCGACTTGGAGTCTCTCGGGGCTCCTCGTCCCGTGTCTCGATCCGGGCCCATGTTATGGTCGTGACAAAAAATCTGTAATTCTTTTCTCAAAACAACTCATCGTACGAGTCGTGGTTTCATATTACGAATTGTTTGACGAGTCATGGTAGGTTCTACATTTTATCTCGCAGACCACGAGTCATACGTGTGTGGGTACGACTCTTGGTTAGGAGTCACAATCAACAACTACAGAAAAGGGCCCTGAAATAATGAGTCACAGTACGACTCGTGAGTCCTTGTAACGAGTCATAGTACGATTCGTTGTGTGGTATGATGAGTCGTGGAAAGCAGTCGTGGTGAGAAAGTGCAGAGGATGGGTTCCTTAACCATGATTCATGTAACGACTCATTGTAGGAAACAACGAGTCATGGTGAGTGTCAGTTGTATGAGGATCAGTGAACCAGAAAATTAGACTAGCAAGTAACGGATGGACACCACGAGTCGTGGTAAGGTAATGAGTCGTAATGACTAGCAGTCAACTTTTTAAATATGATTTCTCAAAGGTATATTTGTAACTTTATAAGCTTCTAATCCCTAAGTGACATTGTTTTGGGCTTCTTAAAGAGTGTATTAAAAGGTTTAACCTAGCCTAAGTCCTTATTCTTTCAAACAACCGTAGATTGAAGGTCCTCTCTCAAGATCAAGATTAGGGTTCTTCATCAAATCTCTTTAAATCTTTCTTGGGTTTCAAGAGAAGTCTAGGAGTACATTACCAGGTATGTAGGGTTATAAATGGGGGAAAATCCTTCCACCCTCATGTCCTTTTCAAGCTAAATCCCATGATCTCTATTTCTCAAGTTCTAAGTTGTGAAATTCTAGGGTTAACCCAATTCCATGCAATTATCCACGATATCGCTATGGGTTCAACTCACTCATGTTCTAATTGATGAAATATAGTTATTAGGCAAATTTTACTCTCAAATTCCTCATGAATTGATGATTTCAAGCTTATGATGATCTTGTCCTATTATGCATGGTTTATGAATTTCAAGCCTATGAGCCTATGATTTCTAGTATGGTGAATTACCAAAGTATGCATGAAAGTTTAAGAATTCTTAAACTATTATTCCATGATTTCGAGTTATGAAGCATTATTCAAGTATGTATGATTTTGTGTTTTGGGCAAGCCAATATAAAGTCAAGTATGTGTTATCATGATTTCTAGCCAAGACTTTCAAGATAAATTTAAAGAGATGTTTTAGAGTCAAGACTCCCAAGAATTAGATTTAAGCTATATTTTAAGATGTGATTATGAGCAATATGCATGTTTTGAGAGTAGTATCTAGCACCAAGCAGGTCAGAGATTCCGAGGACCCAGGTCTCATAACTACACGCCACTGTAGGTATATATTCTTATCTAGTACCTCTCAAGAGAGTGCTTCCCTGCCCCAGGGCACACCGGTGATATCACACCTTCATCGTTCTTTGCCCTGACATGGCTTAGGACGGCTTTGCCTACTTGAGCAAGATAGTTGGAGCATCATGTAAGCTCTATCTTGATGGTGTCGGTTACGACGAAGCCTCCCATTGTGCCTCATGTTTTCAGTTACACATTTTATGTCTTATGATATTATGTTTTACAGCATATTTGACCCATTGATCAGTTTATGAATTTTCATTTATGATTTCAAGTATGGTACAGGATATAATTTCTATTTCTAAACCATGGGTCATGATGTTCAACGTATGATGAATATCTCATGATTTTGATTACCTCAAGAAGATGATTTTTAGCATGTTGTTCTTACTCTCATGTTTTATCTTGATTTATATTCATGATTTTAGACTATCATTTTACTAGTATATTTTACTTTCTCTACATACTTAGTATATTCCAAGTACTGACCGCATACTCTATGCTATATCGTCTCATGATATAGGTTCGGGTGATCAGACTCAGTCCCGACATTAGCTCGCTCCCGCTTCAGTCCTATTTAATTTTAGTTTTGGTGAGTCCTCATGATCCGAGGACGTCAATTTTGATTATGTCTTTTTTTATTTATGTTTTCTGTTTCAGACCTAGCGAGCTAGTTGAGGGTGTTGTCCCATTAGCTCATCATATGGCTAGAGGCTTTTTAGACAACTATGTATAGATGGTTCAACAATGTTGGCTCGTGTTTATGTTCATGTTGTTATGTCATGCACGACTTCCACTTATATTATGTTCATGCTTTATTTCTGCTTTAGTGATGCTCTTATTCATGCTATGTATGTGTCATGGATTAGCTTGGAGTTATTCATGATTTTAGATCTCGTGTCTCGATCCGGGGTCCATGCTCGGATCGTGACCCCAGCCACTCTATAAAGACTAGAGAGGTCGTCACACGTGCCAACTTCAAAAGACTATCAAACTATTTTCTAAACGTTTTTCATCCAATTTTTAATCAATTATTATACTTTTCAAGTACCCATTCACATGCCATATCAATCTTTAAACAATTTTCATATCAAATTTCAAAGATTTTATTGCGCTAAACAATGAACAAATCAACATATAATTGAAATCATACACCGATTTCTATGCATGACTCATATCAAAAAAGTATCTAAGTCATATATTAATATCTATGGCATATTTAACATTTCAATCAAATTAATAAAACTCTCAAATTATATATACATAAAAAATTAAAAACATGAAAAATAAAGAATTTTACCTTTGTCTGGGTTTTGATTTTTTTGGACTTCGATGGTTGCCCCTTCTCAATCTTCGCTATTATTTTATTGAATGCTTGATTTCCTCTTTAAAATCTGAATCAGAATCTTATGGTATTTTCTATTATACCTCATAAATTTTCTTCGTCTAACCTAGGTGTGTGTATGCATGTCTAGAGTTTTTAGAGTAAGGCTCATGCGGGAGAAGCTCGGAGGTGAAACGTGCGAGCGCATTATTGAGTGAGCAGGAGGTCAAAGCCGGAGGCAAGCCACATTAGACCCTGCATCGTGCACCCCTCTCCCACGTAGGGAGCGACACGCCGCGCCACTGCTCCTCCGCAAGGGGAGGCACATCGTGGACCCTCCTGCACTGCCTCCCTATATCTACATTTAAGTGGTGTAGTTTTAATTCATTTAAACATTTTCCCTCAAAAGAGAGCTTGGCTACACGACTTTTCCCTCTAGGTTTTCATCGATTTAAAGGTAAATTGAGCTATCAAACCTCGTCTAATTGCAAATTCTTCTTGGATAATGATTCCCAAGCCTACGAAGAACATATCTGCGGATTTGAATCATTGAAATTGGCTCGAATTAACGGAGCCCTATAGAGTGGAAGCTGTATAAATCATCTATATTGAAGACTAGTACATTTGCAGGTGATAGTAAGTACTTATACCCTTCTAATTTAAAGGAATTTAGGAGATTTTGTTGGGTAGAACTCGTTGTAACTTGTGTCATCGTGTTTTGCAAGTTGATGTCACTGGCTCACCTTTTAAAATAGAATAGCCTTGTTCCCTTGACTTATGAGCTAAGACACAGAGGGATTGTAAGTTCTTAAACAAATAAGGATTATTTGATCAAGATTCGGCAACTGAGGTATATTAAGGCTAACCTCTTTCGGCAAGTTATTGTCGTCATATAGTTGATGTGACTTGTATCTTCATAGTAGTTCGTGATTATGTATATTGTGGCTAGTTGCTACGAGATGAATTGAGGTTGTAGCGTAGTATCCCTTGTCGGGAAGGACTATATTTAGTTTTTGTCTATCGCTAGAAGCGACATAGAGATTACCTATTTATTTATTTGCCGTCTAGAGGGGCTAGTGATGTTTTGCCTCTGCATTGAGGCCATAGAGGCTTGTGGTTAGCTGTTGAGTATACCTTGTTGAATAAGGCAGCATAAGGCGCAGCTGGGCAATATAATTTTCTATTTTGATGCCTATATATATAGTAAAGCTCGCCTACAGGCCGTTGGCGTACTTTGACGCCTACAGGGCTAGACTCTTGGTAAAGTAGCCTTACCTTCGAGTTAGTGGTACCAGGGTTGCCTAATGATTTGGGTGGTAGGTTGTTAGATGAGCTACTCCTTGCCAGTGACAGTATAAGCTTCATACGACTTACAGCTTGTCGTATAGGTCGCTCAGGAATCCACCTTAGTTATAGGAATCTGATAGACTATGTGATATCCTAAGTAGGGATCTTATCAGCTATCAAATGTGGGGTTAACGCCTCTGGCTACTCATGCAGATGCCTATGTACATGTTGCCTAGAAGGGTTAAGTTCCAGTATACCTGCCTACAGGGCTACATATTGCTCACAAGAGCTACATGACATCTGGAAGAACCAGATTGAGGCATGCAGAGCCATATTGAAGTCTATTCACTTATGGACTTCCCTTATGCCGTAGTGGCATCACTGACCCTTAGTAGAGTCATATGTACTTGGGGTGCAATTACAGAAGCCCAGAACACTCAAAAACAGTTACAGGAGCCTAGAAGGCTCGGATACAGTTACAAGAGCCCAGATGTCTCAAATACAGTTACAGGAGCTCAGAAGGCTCAGAAACATTCTCAAAAGACGAGTATGTCCAGTTACAGCTTGCCTATGGGGCTATAGTAGTGTAGTTAGAAGTATATATATTGATTTGTACTTGTTGTGGCTTATGGGGGCCCAGGTAGTTTTTCTATGTTGTTTGTACCTTCCAGAATTATGGGGGTCATGTTAGGTTCTTGTTTGATCATTACATGTTAATTACAGCTCATGCTTGTCAAATCTATATGTTAACTTCTAGCTCTTATTGTCGATTACTTTCAGTTTCTATTTAGTTATTATTACTGCCTTACATATTCGATACATATTATATTGATGCCCATGCATGGGGCATTGCATACTTGCCTGTTGGTTCAGACAGATAGATTTCGAGACCTCCATAGTAGCCTTCAGATTCAGTAGATTGGCCAGCTCCTTTCCTTCGGGGTTGCCATTCAATTAGAGGTTTGCCTGTCTTTTGATGTACAATTTTTGGGTAGGCTGGGGTCTTGTCCCGATCAATATCTTACTCTTTAGAGGCTTGCAGACTATAGTTATTGTTAGACATGCGTTAGTGGTCGTGTGAGGCCTAGTTGTGTTAACAGTTAGCAGCCTTGTTGGTTTATATGTATGTATGTATATGTGCATTTGTCTTATTGATCTAATTTATATAGCATGGTGGTCTTGTCAACCCGCATAGGATGACGTTATTATTGTAATTGTTGGGTCACCTATTTTTGCGCAGGTTATGTTGCGGCCTTGTCAGCCTGAGGCTATGTTTTGAGTCAAGATATAGCTGATTGTTTTCTAGAATATGTGTTGCTGATTTGCACCAGAAGTGTATATATCCATCTAGGTCAGCTCGGAGACCAATGTGGCATTAGGTGTCAGTTATGCCTTCCTAGGTGGGGCGTGACATTTTCATTGACTTGCTAGTCAATATATCCTTAGCTTTCCTTTTAACATCTTTAGTTTTTCTTTTTTGGGGACTATTGAAATAATGAAATTTTTTTCTTTTTCAAAAATTTTAATCGGATTTTGAGTGAATACATGTAGCTCAAAACTCGATTGTGATGATTATTGGGATTAATGAATGTACTTGATTTATGGAACTTACAAATAGGGTTTTTAGTTTAGATTTGGATGTCATAATTGCTAATAAGAATGAATAATAAAAATCTAGGCAGAGTTAGAAGATGGTGTAAGAAATTAACCTATTTCTGAGCAGATTTAGATGTTGAAACTGAGCGATATTAAGAGATTGAGTTTTATAGAAGATGAGATGAGGTTTTATAGAAGATGAGATGAGTTCGTGGAAGAAGAGTTATGGTGAAAATAGGAAGTTGAGTATTAGTGAAGGTATAGAAGATTGAAGAAAGAGAAAAATATATTCTTCGATATATGTGATACAGTAGAAACATTACTTTTCTTTGAGCATTGTGCTACAAAATAAGGAGTTCACTAGGGCTATGCAAAATATCGGTTAAACTAATAACCCGAACTGATAATTAGGTTATTTATTTAATGGTTTGATTATCGGTTTACTGTCCCAAGTTTTTGGGTTATTGGTTTGACCACTTTTTTAATGGGCAAACGGATAACCCGATAATAATTTATTAAGTTACAATTTAGCCTTCAATATATAAAAAATTTTAGCAAGGAGATGAATCGGGTGTTGATGACAAGAGAAAGGGGATGTTATTCAAATCTAAACTAGTATTAGTACCCCGTGCGCTGCTCGGATAATACTTATGAAAAACTTATTAAAAAATATAGATATAAAAAAACTTAAATTTACGAAATTATCAAATGAATAAATGATCATAAAAAATTTCTTTCACTTGACCAATAGTTAAACCAACAAAGATTAATGAAATAAATGTCAACGTCTCCTTTAGCTTATGTTTTCTTGAATAACCACTACAATAAGGCTATTGCTAGATCCTTCCAAGTATGACATAATTTTTTCTACAATTAACCCCAAAAAGTAGCTGGAATATTCTTCATCCTACTAGAAAAAATACAACTTCACATTGAGAAAAAATAATGACATTGAAATCTGTATGTTAATTCTAATCATGTTTGCGAGCTTACTTGTGATCCTGTAGCTCCATATTCATAAAAGTACTGGTCTTACTGCCTTGCTTGTGTGATTGCACTTCTCTGTGACTAACAGTCTCTCCTATGATATCTAATTCATTTAATAAAACATTCATCAGTTTGCTAAAATAGATCAATGTAAATAAAAAATGAATTTGATCATTACAAAATAAGTCATTCTCGTCAACATCAAGTTGGTCCGTGAACTGCTCATAAGGTTGTAGATTGAAGATATGCGTAGCAAATTCTGGATCATTTATTTCGTTCGCAGTTGTTCTATTAGTAAATGTCAGTCTCAACTTGTGTCTATTGGTATTATATTTTGCGTTATTTGAACCAAAAATTCAAATTTTCATGATATACAATCTCAACTTATTTATTTTTATCTAAACATGTAGATAACGTACCTACCGACAATTGCATGGATATGATCTCCCTACAAAAATATTCAATAACTATATAATACCCACCGCGAGGGTAGTCAAAATATGTATTCATAATGACAATAAGATGATACAAATACCTTTCATCCTACAGTAAAATCTCTATTGAAATTGGATTATCTGTTTTTTTTTTTTTTGCGATCAGGAACCACCCATAATCGCACGACACAAACTTTCAAACACCATTGCATCTTTGTTTCGAATATCTCACTGATAAAGATAATTTTAATAAATATTTTTTTGAAGATATTTTGGCTTCAAGGTATTTCCCCCCTATATTGTATACTATGAACTGTCCGTATTATGTTGCACGAATCCTCCTAAATATATATAATAATTCATAAGAATTTCTCATATTATAATGACTATAATTATGGCATGTCTACAGGAAATAATCTTAAATAGATTATTTAGTATTAGAATGACTCTAATTATGATGTGCTTCTATGTATCTAATTATAGAAAATATTCTAATCAAAATTATTGCTTACAGTATCTGATTATAAATTATAATTAATTAAATGTGAGTGATATGTCTACAGGAAATAATATTGATTACACTATTTCCTATTAGAATGACTCTAATTATTGCGTGATTTAATTAAATAATTTAAATTATAATTATATAGAATATGTCGCATGAATATTTTCTATTAGAATGACTTTAATTATGGCGTGATTTTTTGTCACACCCCACCTTGGGAGGCATGACCAACACCTAGTGTCATACTAGGTCTGAACTAGTCTAACTGGACTGGTGCACTACTGGTGCACGTTGACACTCAATTCAAGAAATCAACGAGCTATATCTCGGCTATAAATATAGTCCCTGGCTGACAAGGACACCTGTAAAAGAAGACAGTTTACCAGAACAACACAATAACAGAGATCCTATGCGGGCCAACAAGACCACCATGTTGTCTAGTTATAACCGAAATATAACTCAGGCGCTAAACTATGCTATGGCCAACAAGGCCGCTATCTAATAGCTAAACAAGGCCCCACACGGCCATCAGAGGAAATAAAGCATACATGGGCCCCGCACGGCCAACAGCAAACTAACCACAGGGAATATACAATAGTCTGCAAGCCTCTAGGAATGATATAATGGTCAGGACAGGGCCTCGACCTACACAAAACTGTACATCAAAAGTAAGCCTCGTCTAACTTTCAACTCGCGAGGGAAGGAGCTAAATAAAATGTTGATCTTAGCTGAAGGCTAGAAAAGTCCCGAACCGCGTCTATCTACACATGCAGGCAAGTAATGCAGCATCCGAGTGGGCGTCAGTACAATATGTACTGAATATGTAAGGTAGAAAGATAATAACTGACTGAAAGCTGGTAAATCTCTAACAATCTAAAGGAGAGAGTAAGGATTTAACCTGCAATACCTGTACTGTCTGAATTATCTAAACAACAAGTCTATATATACAACAAGAACTTAACCGGGCCCCATAAGCTTGGAAGGTACAAACAGCACAAAAAAACCTACCTGGGCCCCCATAAGACCCAACAAATACAAACAAGATCCCCTCCACTTACTTGACCACTAAGGACTTTTGCATAAACTGTAACTCGGGGTGGCCCTCGTGGCCTCAATCTAATGGAACTCATTATGGCCCTCACGGCCTCAGTAAATGAAACTCAGTACGGCCCTTACAGCCTCAGTACATGGAACTCAGTACGGCCCTTACAGCCTCAGTAAATGGAACTCAATACAGCCTTACAGCCTCAGTAAATGGAACTCAATAGGGCCCTTACAGCCTCAGTAAATGGAACTCAATACGACCCTTACAACCTCAGTAAATGAAACTTAATACCACCCTTACAGCCTAAGTAAATGGAACTCAATACGGCCCTTACAGCCTCAGTAAATAGGATAACAACTAACTACTCAACTTTGGGGGAGGGTCATTCTGGCTAGGCTAACTCAGACAAGAATTATTATTTCATCCCTATAGGCTCAATTCAGTTTACAACAACTGACCCCAATAGGTTTACTCAGAAGTACTGTAGACATATGAGTCGTATTAACTTTACAACGAACATAACTTGCAGAAAGTATAGACTTACATACCTTAAGTTCTGACTTTCTGTTTGACCGGCGAGTTACAACCTGAACTCAACAGCCCTGCGCAACTATAATTGTATTACTGGGAAAACGAGACAAGTATAATACTCAATTCGAAGAAAATGATAACTTTTCATAATAATATCAACTACACCTTAACTTGACGAAATGTGGCCAAAAACATATAATTTCCCAAGAGTTCAGAAGGGAGAAATGCTTACTCGAAGCCTGTGATCATATAGAAATCAGTTTGAAGCAATTCTGACGACTTCTACTCGGCAGAGTTCCGATTCGCCAAGCGTTTTTCATGAAACTAACTCCGTAGTAATGTTTTCCGCAGGCTTATAATTCAGTACCTGAAGTTAATCATAGTTTGGATGCGTTTGGTAGCATAATCAGACGAAAAACATTGAATTCTCTCGTCTGACACTCTCTCTGGCCGTGACTATGTTGGAAAATAATCACAAATGAACTTAAGGACCCTTATATACATTTAGGGGCGATGACAAGGAGGCGCCTTGCACCACTCAACGCAGCAACCTAGGGCCGCGTCGCGCCTCCCATTGTGGAGTCTCCCTGGCACGCCGCACTGCCCAGAGCGCTAGGGTGCTGGCGCGCCGCGCTGGCCCTTACGGCCTGACCTCGTTCGACCCGACCTTTGGGGTTTCCTACACGTATCTTACCTTCTTTATTTAACATAACTCCATGCATACGTTTGTAAGTTATTAACTTTTATGGGGTGTAACATCCTCCCCCCTTAGGAACATTTGTCCTCGAATGTCTATTTCAACTCATAAGATCTTAACTCTTTTAACTATTTTCTGGAAAAATTTCAGCAGAGTCCCCCCTGTAATATGAACTAACTGGAAAATCCTGAAACGCAGAAAAGCCCAATATAGGTATATCACATGACACTATAGCACTCTCTTGCACAACAGAATGGCAGTCAACTGAACAGTATCAATAATATAAATCATAAACAATAGCTGAATCAACGACTATACCTTAACTGCATAACCGAAACTAATCCTGGAACAGCCGAGGATATCTTGATCTCATGTCGTCCTTAGCTTCCCAGGTCATTTCTTCTTTACTTCTATTTCTCCATAGTACCTTAATGGAGGCAACATCTTTGGTTCTCAACCTGTGAACTTACCGATCTAATATTGTTATAGGGACCTCTTCGTAGGCTAATTCCTCAGTAACCTAGACATCCTCAAATGGCACAACACGGGATGGATCCCCTGTACACTTCCGTAACATCGATACATGAAAGACCGGGTGAACAGACTCCAACTCCGAAGGCAAATCTAACTCGTATGCCACCTGGCCTATTCTCCGGAGGACTCAATACGACCCGATAAACCTCGGGCTAAGCTTTCCCTTCCTACCAAACCTCATTACGCCCTTCATGGGCGAGACTTTCAAAAACACCCAGTCATCTACATTGAATTCTAGGTTTCTACGCCGCACATCGGTATAAGATTTCTGATGACTCTGAGCTGTCAACAAACGTTCTCTGATAAGCTTTACTTTCTCCTCTATTGGTAGATCATATCTGGTCCAATTAACTCTAATTCTCCTACCTCGAACCAACCAACTAGGGACCTACACTTTCGCCCATATAAAGACTCGTATGGTGCCATTTGAATTACCGAATGATAACTACTATTATAAGCAAACTCAATAAGGGGTAAATATTCATCCCACCTACCCCCAAGGTCTAGCACGCATGCCCTTAGCATATCCTCGAGTGTTTGAATCGTACGTTCTGCCTGCCCGTCTGTTCGAGGATGAAATGTAGTGCTCAAATTTACTTGTGTTCCCAAACCTTTCTGAAATGACTGCGAGAATCTAGCTGTAAATTGTGCTCCTCTATCAGAAATAATAGACACCGGGATACCATGTGATCTTAGGCTAAAATAGCATGCCGGAGTGATGCTTTATACCTTAATGTAGTCTTGTTTATCTAATGTATTTTATACATTTTCATGTAATTTTATATAAATGTGAATATATGTGCTAACCAACATGATTAGTCCTTGTTTTGTAGGTTTCAATGATTTGGAGGAACTAATTTATAAGTTGGTGAAAGAAAGGAATGTAGTGGAAGCAATCGGCGAAAGTCGGCAAGGCCTAGGCATGGCAAGCGAGCAGATGAGGCAGCAGGCAGTGCTCCAGCGTGCCAGCAACGTGCCACGGCAGGCCATCCCTGCGCTAAAGGAGTGTCAACGCGCTGCCCAAGCAGCGTGACACGCTTCCAACGCGTCAAGAAGGCTGCCTAGAGTCGATATTTGTTGATTTCCAGTGTGCCTCCGCGTTACCTGTGTAAGTAATATAGTGACTCTTTTTGAGAACCGGAATGTCGAACCCACAGGTACTGGACCCATTCCTCTAACTATCCATTTCAAGTGTGATCTTAACTTTCTCAAGTGTTGGTTATAGAAGTTTTCGAGGGAGATTTAATTAAGTTTGTTTTGGTCAACGAAATATCCTGAATTTACTTTAGGAGCAACATAGAGTTAAAACCAGATAATTATGCAATACTACAATTTGCAATGGTTTAAGCATGGAACTATCAATTATTATTTCACATAACTAAAATTGCATGTTCATGGTCTTTCGAGCCTCTAAACAAGGCAAACTAGCCTCACTGCATCATTGTGAGCGAGGATGCTAATTTCTAGTTCGCGAGCAATTAATTATGTTGTGGTTTATAGGGAAACGATTAGGGACTTTCGTGCGTCTAACCATTTAACTCAACTTAGCCTCACAACTACTTCTTCGAGTGGTGATGTGATAATCCTGAGTTGGTCTTTGATAACCCCCATTTATCAACCAAGCAAGGTGTTAGGTATATTTCTATCCTAACACGAATTTATATCGTGAGATACAAACATGCTCCTTACATTCTCATGTCCTGACCTAGGTAATTCTTTCTCAAGCAATTGCCCAAGCTAACATATATGTTTTCATGGTGATCAAACATAAAAACAAGCAACAATCCAGAATGCAAGACGAAAACAACAATCAATAACTTAATTCCAAAACAATTTCATAAAATCACAATCATCATTCATGGCTTCAACCCTAGAGGAAGGGTTCTTGCCATTCATGTTCGTAAAACTACAACTAACTACTAGTAAACTAACATACTTACATAAATTTGGTAGATGAGAAGGGATTTTGACAAACCCTAGATGAGTTCTCCCACTTCTCCCTTCACTCTTAGGTAGTTTTCCAGAATAAAATCGTGACAAAGTGGAATTAGGAGCTAAGGGACCTATTTATAATAAATGAGAAACGTGCATAATTTAGCCTGTCGTGGAATTGCTCCGTGTCACGGAGTGTATCGCGGAGCACTGCCTCTGTGACACGGAGGTAACGCGGAGGCACACTGGAAATCAACAAATATCGACTCTAGGCAGCCTTCTTGATGCGTTGGCAGCGTGTCACGCTGCTTGGGCAGCGCGTTGACACTCCTTTGGCGCGGGGATGGCCTTCCGTGGCACGTTGCTGGCGCGCTGGAGCACTGCCTGCTGCCGCATCTGCTCGTTTGCCATGCCTAGGCCTTGCCAACTTTCGCCGATTGCTTCCACTACATTCCTTTCTTTCACCAACTTATAAATTAGTTCCTCCAAATCATTGAAACCTACAAAATAAGGACTAATCATGTTGGTTAGCACAAATATTCACATTTATATAAATTACATGAAAATGTATAAAATACATTAGATAAACAAGACTACATTAAGGTATAAAGCATCACTCCGGCATGCTATTTTAGCCTAAGATCACCTACCCCACACTTACAGTCTTGTTCGTCCTCGAACAACCTTTTACATCTCATGCATATGGAGACTCACCCATAACTCATTTAGCAAGAATATTCAAGCTACGGCTACAATGATTACGTAAGATAACAAGCTAAAATTAGAGCATGCACGATTTGATCATCGAAATGAAGTACAATTATGTTAAGACTTCTTAACCTCAAGAATCGACTCTCAATCTTAGCAAACTCCTGTAAATCAACTGATTAAGAAATCCCACATGAACTTTATCCTTCATTCAACCTGTGCCCTCACAGAAAGAGAGTTACCCAATTTCACACGCAAAAACAATTTTTAAATCACAACATGTGTGGGTACATGAATAGAATTACGCTCACTCTCACAAAGAATTTACATGCATCATGTAATGACCCATAAGCTTGCCCTTAGTGTTTTATTTCACTAATTTAAGGATGTGTAAATGTAAGATCAAGTAGGACTTTTGAGGTTGTAATGCAACTCAGGTGCGGGTAGGTACTATTATGGCCAGTAATAGTGACTATCTTTCCTAAGCACTTTTAATACATTACGCCTTCATTACGAACTTCCCTTTCCTTACTTCACCTTTTTCTCCTTTCAGCTTTTCTTTTTCCTCTTTTGTTCCCCCTTTCTTTAGAAACTTTTAGCTTATTATTAAGGAGCTCTATAAATAATTTTTCATTAATTTATTTTCTTACTCCTTATAATAATCAGTCGTTTTCACACCAGTGCACCCTTGACCTTTCTCAACCTTCACATTCCATTTTTCCTTCTTTTCACTCCTTTACTCTTTCATATTTCTCCCTTAAGCACTTAGGAGTTTTGGATCAAGTTCAAGGCTAATGAAAGAAAAAGGATTAAGCTTAGGTTGCAGCTGTCAAAGAATAGGCCAATGGCTCAATGGGGCTAACTAGGATTAACTTCTCAAGGTAGGTAAAATGAGGGATAAAAATTTGGTTCATTCAAAGAAATGCCTAGATCATCTCCTACACTTCACATCCTTCATTTCGTTTTATAAACACACCAGGCAAGTTCTAGACAATCCACAATAGCACAGAATACTCAAAAACCTTACACTCATGGCACATGCTCAATTCGAGACACATTCATAGACTCTTACTCAACTAATCACAAGAATTCAGAATTAAGCTTCAATTATATTGAGTCAAATTCAAGAGCCTAAGTGTCTCACACAAGGTTATACACTTGCATGTTTCACACTGAACATACTTGCATCTTACAATCACGTATAACACATAACAAGAACATCAAGCATCAATTAGTTATGGTTTCAACAACCCCAAAACCTATCGACTACTTTTTCCTCAAGACGGTCGTCATCCATCCATCGTCGGAAATAGTCCCTAACTATGACTAAAAACACTATATATAGACAAAGGAAAGAAAAAGAAATTTTTTTTTAATTCTTCTTCGGTTCAACGACCCCCCGTCGGAAAAGAACCGAAAAGAAAAACCAACGGTGATGAATTCATGCTTGACTACCAAAAGTTTCCAAAATTTTTCAAATTTCTCCCAAATTTCACAAGCATCACATTCACCAAAAACTTGTTAAGCACAAAAAGTTTGAAATTTCTCTCACCCCACACTTAAATCATGCTATGTCCTCATAGCATCAAATTAACATTTAAAGGATGAGAAATACTCCCTGAGCCTCTATGCCAAGCTAAAAGCATGCTTTGCTTTCAAGTTTTCAGAGGTGGGTGTTCGACCCCACACTTCTTCTATTCCATGCTCTTTAGCTTCCACCTTCTCGGTACTCAGACTTCCCTCCATCTGTGCTTAACTTTCCACCAAAAACACAAACAAAATAAACATAACAAAATCAAAACAAAATCAAAATTACAAATTGTACCTGAGGTACCCTTGGGTTGCCTCCCAGGCAGCGCCTTATTTTACGTCGTGGCCCGACGTGGACTGTCCTTTTCAGGACATCCTCATACCTGGGTTCTCTTTCGAGAACCATCTCCTTTTCTTTTTCTGTTTAGAGGAAACAGCCTCCACTTTGTTCCTCTCTTTCTCCAACTTCTTCTCAATTTGAAGTCCCCTATCAGACTCGGGTTGAACACTTGACCTTGCCTTTGGCTGTGCACCTGTGGAATCCTCCACCCCACACTCATCCTCTGCCAACACACTAACCTAACAAAGGTTAGTGTAGTGTGCGGATGGGTTCATTTCTTGGTAAACGCGAAAGAGTTTTTCTTCATCTTCGACCCTCATTTTCAGGGTCTCTGCTCTCAGATCAATCACCGCTCCACCGGTGGCCAAGAATGACCGTCCCAAGATTAAGGGTACCTGGTCATCAACCTGAAAATCTAGAACAATAAAATCAGCAGGTATAATAAACTTACCTACTTTAATGAGAAGGTCCTCTATTATTCCATCAGGTGTCACTCGCGACTTGTCAGCCAGCTGCAGCATCAACCTTGTCGGCCTTGGTTTTCCCAACCCAGGGTGTTGAATAAGGATAGGGGCATTAGATTAACTGCTGCCCCTAAGTCACACAAAGCTCGTAGCACCTCAGCTTTACCAATTTGTATGGGGAGGGTAAAACTCCCTGGGTCTTTGAGCTTCTTTGGCATTTTGCTCAATACCCTATGATTGCACTCCTCAGTCAGTGCTACAGTCTGGACATCCACCAATCTAACTTTGTTCACCATCACGTCCTTCAAGTATTTAGCATACTTGGTCATTCCCTGCAAAACATCAATAAGAGGCAAATTTATGTGAAGTTCTTTGAAGCTCTCAAAGAACTTTTTGAAGCATTCCTCCTCCTTGCTCTTTCTGAATTTCTGAGGGAATGGTGGTGGTGGTCTTTGTGCTGGGTGCAATGAAAGTTGCGCATTTTGTTGTCCAGCACTCTGATTATCTCCCATGTTGATGGATGGTCCTAGTCTAACCAACTCCGGCTGCACCTCCTTTCTCAGCTCTTTTGGCACCGCATCAGATAATTGCTTACCGCTTCTCAAACTGATGGCATTGATCTGCCAAGGGTTAGGATCTGTGTCGCTTGGTAATCCCCCCTGCGACCTCATGTTTTGAGCAGCTGCTATTTGACCCACTTGTTTTTCAAGATTTCGGGTGGCTACTTGCTGATTCATTAAGTCTGTTGCCATCCTCGCCTGATTTTCCGCTAACTGCTTCTGGGTCTCCATAATTTTCTGCAGTGTTTCCTGAATGCTGCTACTCAATTGCCCATCATTCTGCCTATTCTGCTGATACTGCTGTTATTGAGGTTGCATATAATTCTGCTTTTGGTTTCCACCCCAAGAAAAATTCGGGTGGCCCTGCCAATTTCTGTTGGAGTTATTCTCAAAATTCTGATTCCTATGCACATTACCAACAAAATTGACTGATTCCGGATTGGCTCTACAATATTCTGCATTGTGCCCATTATTACCGCAAATTTCACACCAACTCGAAGCTTGCTGAACTACATTAACCTAGCCCTGGTGTTGGTTCATACTCAGTTTATTGAACTGAGTCATCATTTGATGTTGGAACGAAGCTAACTGTGCTGCCAAGGCATTCAAACCATCTACTTCTATCAACCCTGGTCTCTTTCCTGCCCCCCTCGATGACTCGTTGTGCCACTCTGGATTTCCTTGAGCAATTATGTTCAACAAAGTGTACAACTCATCATATGTCTTATCCAAGGCTTGCCCACTCGATGCAGAGTCTAGTAATATTTTTGTGTGTGAGTCTAGACTTTCTACAAAGGTATGAGCCAGCACTTCATTTGATTGCTGGTGATGGGGACAGTCTCTCAACAATGACTTGAATCTTTCCCAAGTAATATATAAGTTCTCATCAGGCCTCTGCTTGAAACTGAGTATTTCACTTCTCAACTTTGCAGTTTTGCCTGAAGGGAAGAATCTGATAAGGAACTTCTTAGCCAAATCACTCCATGAAGTTATGGAGTTCGGTGGCTCAGCCTTCAGCCACTTTTTCGCCTCTCCCAACAGTGAAAATGAGAAGAAGGTCAGTCGGACATAATCTGTGGACACGTCGGTGGGGACAAACGTGTCACTAATCTCTAAAAAGCTCTGTAGTTGCTGCTGCGGGTCCTCATGTGCCATCCCAGTGAATTGACCACTAGAATGTAATAGCTGCACCATGTTCTGTTTAAGCTCAAAGTGCCCTCCAGGCTCCGGTTTACGAATGCTAGAGGTCACATTCGTCGGTAGTGGGATTGCCACTTCGCAAACTGGTCTTGCTGCCATTGGTTCTGATGGCAATTGTGCTTGTCCCGCGGGTGGTTGTTGTTGTACTTTTTCTTGAAGTCTCTTCAACTTTTGCTCTAGAGCTACTCTCCTTCGCAAATGGATTTGACGTTCAGGTTCAAGCAACAGTTCCACAAGCTCTCTATTTCTAGCCAGCTCGGTAGGACAACCTGTCACCTGCAATAAGTAGACTAAGACCAAGTTTCTCAACACTTAAGGAAATTTAAAACTCACACAAAACAGATAAATTATCAAAACTTCGCCGAGTCCCCGGCAACGGCGCCAAAAACTTGTTCGCGCCCCGCAAGTGTACGGGTCGTGCAAGTAATATAGTGGCTCTTTTTGAGAACCGGAATGTCGAACCCACAGGGACTGGACCCATTCCTCTAACTATCCATTTCAAGTGTGATCTTAACTTTCTCAAGTGTTGGTTATAGAAGTTTTCGAGGGAGATTTAATTAAGTTTGTTTTGGTCAACGAAATATCCTGAATTTACTTTAGGAGCAACATAGAGTTAAAACCAGATAATCATGCAATACTACAATTTGCAATGGTTTAAGCATGAAACTATCAATTATTATTTCACATAATTAGAATTGCATGTTCATGGTCTTTCGAGCCTTAAACAAGGCAAACTAGCCTCACTGCATCATTGTGAGCGAGGATGCTAATTTCTAGTTCGCGGGCAATTAATTATGTTGTGGTTTACAGGGAAACGATTAGGGACTTTCGTGCGTCTAACCATTTAACTCAACTTAGCCTCACAACTACTTCTTCGAGTGGTGATGTGATAATCCTAAGTTGGTCTTTGATAGCCCCCATTTATCAACCAAGCAAGGTGTTAGGTATATTTCTATCCTAACACGAATTTATATCGTGAGATACAAACATGCTCCTTATATTCTCATGTCCTGACCTAGGTAATTCTTTCTCAAGCAATTGCCCAAGCTAACGTATATGTTTTCATGGTGATCAATCATAAAAACAAGCAACAATCCAGAATGCAAGACGAAAACAAGAATCAATAACTTAATTCCAAAACAATTTCATAAAATCACAATCATCATTCATGGCTTCAACCCTAGAGGAAGGGTTCTTGCCATTCATGTTCGTAAAACTACAACTAACTACTACTAAACTAACATACTTACATGAATTTGGTAGATGAGAAGGGAATTTGACAAACCCTAGATGAGTTCTCCCACTTCTCCCTTCACTCCTAGGTAGTTTTCCAGAATAAAATCGTGACAAAGTGGAATTAGGAGCTAAGGGACCTATTTATAATAAATGAGAAACGTGCATAATTTACCCTGTCGTGGAATGGCTCCATGTCACGGAGTGTATCGCGGAGCACTGCCTTCGTGACATGGAGGTAACGCGGAGGCACACTGGAAATCAACAAATATCGACTCTAGGCAGCCTTCTTGACGCGTTGGCAGCGTGTCACGCTGCTTGGGCAGCGCGTTGACACTCCTTTGGCGCAGGGATGGCCTGCCGTGGCACGTTGCTGGCGCGCTGGAGCACTGCCTGCTGCCGCATCTGCTCGGTTGCCATGCCTAGGCCTTGCCGACTTTCGACGATTGCTTCCACTACATTCCTTTCTTTCACCAACTTATAAATTAGTTCCTCCAAATCATTGAAACCTACAAAACAAGGACTAATCATGTTGGTTAGCACATATATTCACATTTATATAAAATTACATGAAAATGTATAAAATACATTAGATAAACAAGACTACATTAAGGTATAAAGCATCACTCCGGCATGCTATTTTAGCCTAAGATCACCATGTAATCTAACTACCTCTCTAATGTATAACTCGGCGTAGTCCTCGACTGAAAAAATGGTCCTAACTAACAGAAAATGAGCTGATTTCGTTAATCTGTCAACAATACCCAAATGGAATCAGATTTACGCCTGGTACGGGGTAGTACTGTCATGAAATCCATATTAACTGACTCCCACTTCCACATAGGTATAGCTATCTCCTGAGTTAGGCCGCTGGGTTTCTGATGTTCCATTTTTACCTATTGACAATTAGGACACTGCGCTACAAATTCAGTGAGACTCTTCTTCATTCTAGGCCACCGATATATCTCTTTTATGTAATGGTACATCTTTGTTGAACCTGGTTGAAGGGAATAGCGAGAATAAGGTACTTCTGCCATAATCTGATGGTGGAGTCTTGTTACGTCTGGGATGCAGAGGCAACCTCTATACCTCAAGACCCCATCCCTGGCTACTTCAAAAAGTAATATTTCACCCTGCTAAACTCTATCTCTGAGCTGTGCTAAATAGGAATCTTCATATTGTCGTTCTTTTACCTCTACTACCAGGGACGACACTGCTGTATTCTAAATTATGGCTCCATTATCCCTTGTGTCAACAATCCGAACTGCTAAACTAGCTAGCCGGTGCAATTCTCGAGCCATTTCCCGCTATTCCGGCCTCGGGTATGCCAAACTACCCATAGATCGATGGCTAAGAGCATCTGCCACAATATTAGCTTTCCCTGTGTGATATAAGATGTTCACATCATAATCTTTCAACAATTCAAACCAACGGCGTTGTCACAAATTCAGCTCTTTCTGTGTGAAAATGTACTGAAGACTTTTGTGGTCAGTAAATATATCCACATGCACCCCATATAAGTAATGCTTCCATATTTTTAAGGCATGAACCACTGCAGCAAACTGATATGCTGTGGATTTACAACACTATTGACACTTAAAACTAAGAAAATAACATGGACTTAGGTGTATTTATGTGGATATGAGGCACTTTTCTTTGATTTCAGGATAAATGGGTGTTGGAACAATAAATGGCAAAAGGAAGCTAAAATTGTGCAAAAAAGGGCAAAAAGTGTAGTCCAAAGTACGATCCATAGGATGGACCTACGAGTTGTACTGAGGGTCTTAATAAGAAGATGATAGTTTAACCTGGAAGACTGATCTTATGAGACTTGTCACGGATCGTACCATGGTGGTACAAGTCGTAGGAAGCCAGTCCTGATGAAATCCATAAGAATTGCACAGGAGGCTGATTCTCAATACGAGAGCACCTTACGACCCGTGAGAAGGAGGTAAGAGTCGTACCATAACCGGTCGTGGTGAAGTTCAGACAAAGTTCAAAGTATCAAGATCAAGCCACGGGTGCAGTGCACGAGTAATAGGATGTTGGTACGAACCGTACCTTGTCCCAACACTTAGCCAAAATTCAGCCAACAATTCAAGCCACGAGTAGTTGTCATGGTCCGTGAGAAGCCCCTACGAGTCGTAGGTGGACCTGTGACGAGATCGACTACAGATATGGAAAGCAGTCCTTTTAGTTTAGGAAAAGGATTCTTGTGTCTATATAAATACTTTTTTATGTTTTATTTTTCATAGAAGAGGACGACGAAGAGACTTAATTCTAGTAGGAAAACATTGTAGTAAGCAATTTTACATCGTTGGAAGAGAGAATTGAGTTGGTTCAACCTTGTGATCAACCTTTTCTTGAATTCATCTTATTCTTGCTACTTGTTATTCAAGGTTTCGTGGTTTAATTGAAGAATTTTTTTTTCTCAATCAATTTTGTAAGTATTATTTTATGTTTTCATCATGAGCACAATTCACAATCTTACAACTATGAGAGGCTAAAACCACCATAGCTAGGGTTGTGGCAACCATGGCAGAATAACAAGTTAGGGTTGCACAAAGTGAGTCTAAAACCAATGCTAATTACTTATATTGTGGTTTCTTCATCTTTAATGATTCTTAGCGGTGCGCAACATTAGGAAGTGCCTAAATTCTTTACTTGCTTTGGTCTAAGAGGTAGAGATTAGGAGAAGAGAATTACAACAGAGCCTTGATCTTGATGATCATTGTATTAACTTGAGCTGGGTCGCAAGATAGTTATATCTGGAACTTAGTAATAATGGTTAGTTTGCAAAACTCATCAGACTTGGTCGAATAATTGAGAATAGTCATTCACTAAGGATTGGTCGATCATTTGAATGAACCTAAGTTATCAGTTCTCTAAGTAAGTATTGGTAAAGCTCAGTGTATACCCAAAGCTATTATGAACCCATGGGGAACACAAACCCTAGTTATCCTTTAATTATTGATTCACAAAAATAATCTTGACTGCTGCTTGTTCGGGTGTTTGTGGGTATACAAAACAACACGCAAGTGCACGTGGTCGAACAAGTAGTAAGTGGCTTTAGTAAGCCAAGTATCGATCCCACAGAGACTTGGATTAAGTGCAATTTGCTCAAGTATACTATAATTTACTTCTGAAAATGCAGACAACAATGTAACCAAAAAGTTGATGGTTTGTTTTATAAATTTTTATACTAAAACTAAGAACAATTATCTACTTTGAATCTGAACTATGAATAAGAGCATGCTGAGGTTAAACGAACATGTAATGAAATTGATTATCATCATAAATTGGTTAATCTTTTCTTCCTATTACTAGCCAAGAACATTTGCCAAGAGATTAAAAACTCTCGTATTTAACCTCACTTAAGAATCATGAACCATCCGTCTACATTTCTGTGATCAAATGCAATTCATATCCTATCCATACGATTCCGGTTCCTAAATTGACTAATACGACTTTCAGGTATATTTCTATCCTGAAAGCAAATCAAGACCCAATTTTCCCAAATCAAGTAAAGAACATATCCTATTAATTCACAACTTTCCAATTTCGTGCTCTCTCGAGTGAAATCGGACTTTTTAGATGTACATTAATGTAGGCCACACACCAATGCAGTAAGAACAAGAATTAATAGAACAACATGGAAGAAAAGATGAAAACCATAGAATCAATAATCAAATTTCATCACAATTGTTCATAACCTCAGCAAGGAGAGGAATTAGCCACTCATTTGTGGATTAAACATCTTAAAATGAGTGTTAATCATACAAGCAGTTGAATTAAAGAAGAAAGAAAGAGAGAAATAACCCTGAACTTTTCGTCCCTCAACTGCCTGTAATCCACGTCCTTGCTCCACCAAGTCAGAATTATGAAAAATGAACTTAAATGTTCTATTTATACTGCTGGGAATTTTTCCCGGAATAATGAGCAACGTGTCACGGAGTGCATCACGGAGCACTGCCTCCGTGACACGCCATGAATACGGACCCTCACTGGAACTGGGGGTCCGGGAATTCAGGCTCAACGTGGCACGTCGTGCATCGCGGAGCACTGGCTCCGTGCCACGGAGCAAACGCGGACCTCCACTGGAATTTGGGTGAATTTTCCCCATCCAGGCAGAATGCCTCCGCGATGGCAGCGTGACACGGCTCCATCGCGGAGCCCCTTTATTTCATGCTGTCCAATGCCTTTTCCCTTGCTTGCATCCAAGTCCAACTCCGATATCATCCAACATGCATTTTAGCTTCCCGAAATCACATTTCACCTGCAAAACAATGCTAATCATGTTAGTTAGTATAAATTCACATTTTATTGCCTATTACATGAAAATGTATACACATTAATAGATAAACAAGGCGAAAATGATACTTTTGAGTATCACTTGGGCATATAAATCTGCCCAAGATCACTTACCCCACACTTAAATCCTTGTTCGTCCTTGAACAACAAACATACAATTCATGCAATTTACATCCCAACCTCGCTACTATGGTTCGACACTTTAAGCTACGGTCATACCGATTATTCAATACAGCAAATCATCAAGAAACCATGCATGGTCTTATCAATGCAATGACCTTCAATATATTAAGACTTCCTAGACTTTAAGAATCGACTCTCGATCTCGGCAAACTCATGCAAATCAGCTGATCAAGATATCCGACGCGAAAATTAATCTTTCATCAAGCATGTGCCCTCACAACTCAAGAGAATCTTCCCCTTTTTGCTCATATGACTCACAAACATTCAAACAGGGGCATGTACAAACAATTTCACTCTCTTTCCCAAAAGAATTCACATGCATCATGTCATGACCCATAAGCTTGCCCTTAGTGTACTACTCCACTAATATAAAGAAATGCAATGTAAGATCACGTAGGACTTTAATGGGTTGTAATGGAAGCTATGGAACTAGTAAATATTGGATTAGCCAATAATAGCCACTAGCATTCTTAAGCGCCTTTTCAACACATCCCATCACTCATGGACATTGTTTCTCTTTTTTTTTCATCATCCCATTCTTGATAATTTTATTTAGTATGGCCCATTTCATTAAGCACACTTGAAACAACAACAAAGATTATTCATGCACCTTCATTATCATTTATTTATGGCAAGTGCACCTTCAACCTTTTCTTTTCTTCCCTCACTCTACTTTTCTTTTTCTTTTCACCTTTCTCACTCTTTGACACTTTGGGAAAATGATTTTCTCTTCTTAAGCGCTTAAGAGTTTTGTATAGACTTTACGGCTAATGAAAAGAAGGAACTAAGCTCAGTTTACACTTTTTGGACAAAAGAAAGAAATAATAGGCTAAAGGCTCAAAGGGCTGACTAGGGTATACAATCACAGAAAGGGGGGTATGCCAAGGAAAAAAAATAGAAACTCTCGGTTAAAACAAAGAAATGCCTACATCCTTTCCTACAATACACCTCCTTCATTTCGCTTTGTACACACACCAGGCAAGTTCTAGACACTTCACAATAGCATGGAATGTCAACACCTCACTTCACACTTTCTGCACATGCTCGATTCAAGATGTATTCACAGACTCTTCAATCAGCTAATTACAGGAATTCAAACATTAAGCCTCAATCACACTGAATCGAACTCTACAGCCTAGGTATCTCAACATATTTACAAATTTGCATGCTTTCATACAAATCACCTTTGCATTTCGAATATCATGTACAATACGCAACCAAAATTTCACAACCATAGTGTAACTACAGGTTCCGGGATGCAATCCACCAAAGAAAAATGAAAAATAATTGAAAAAAATCTACTCCTAACGACTACATTTCCCTTAAGACGGTCGTCATCCATCCATCATAGGGAACAGTCACTACTTAAGACGTTGGTTCAATGGGACCATTCTCGGTAAAAGAACCGAAAACAAACGCCGAGAAACTCCAAATTAAAAATGTCGAAAATATCGATCATTTCGATAGAAAAATTATTTACAAAATATTTTAAATTTTTTTTAAAAAAAATCGATCACTTCGATAACAAAATAACAAAAATATGAACAGAATCAGAATCAGCTAGCAACCATTCAGCAACACACATCAATTTCACAAATATTTACAAATACAGAACAATAACTTGAAAATTCACAACTCACAGGGACAAACACATTTTCACATATACGACAGCAAAATAGAGCATACATGCAAAACAGCCCAGCCCAGCACCTAACTACTCCCACCCCACACTTAGTTCGAACACTGTCCCCAGTGTTCACAAAAAGTCAAAATAGCACAAATTCGGGTGGTGGAACTCCCTGATCAGTCAAAGTATTCCACTTCTTCGTCGGGTGTTGCTGCTTCATCTCCCATGTCTGAGTCGCCTCTGTCGTCATCATCAGACTCCACATCGGAGTCCTCTCGACGTGTCTCCTCGTCCGTGGGGACATCATCATCCGTGGGCTCTACAAATGTTGGCCCCACTCGGCATAGAGCCCTGGCGTTTTCGCCAAAAGGGTAGTCTAGCTCGAGCTGCCATAGCTCCTCCTCTGTTGCCGGCCTCCCACCTATCCTTAGCTGGAGCATCTACATCCCATACATCCATGCCATGTACTGGTCATCACGAGCGTGTCGCTCGCCTAGTGTAAGCACTGGCCCGTGGATGGTGTCGGGAGCCTTAGTTTTGGTAACATCTAAGGCCCGCCGCTCCAACTGCGGGATATAATCGAGGGCCTCCTCCTCAACATCGAGGCCCCTGAGAAAGGTGGTCAGTAGTCCACTAAAACCATACCTGTGCCCCTGGTGCAACCGGGCTCTCTTCATGGCGGATATAATAACTGCCCCTACATTAATCTCCAGCCCTTTCATTAGGGCGTACACCAGGAATACACGATCCCGGGTTACATCAGTCATATGTACCCCCGGGATTAGGCATGAGCAGACTATCTTCAGCCAGATTCAGGCTTCCCTGTTCATCTGTGAATAGGGCAACGTCTGGTGGAAGCCCCTCTCTTTCTGTCTGCTCCATCTAGCTGTTGATTGGGTCCCACATAATGTGCGTCTGATGTCCGCATACGGTGGGGTAATGTTCAGCTGTCGGAGGACGTGGGCGTCTGTGTCCCGCGCTCCTATGATGGCATGGAGATGGTGGGGCTCCAGAGTGACTATTTGCCCTCTGATCTTGATGGTGTGACTCCTGATCGTCGGGTTCCAGTTGGCATAGAACTCCCGAACCAAGTGCACGTTGCATTCCCTAGGCTCTTCAAAGATGAACTTGAGCCCTGCTGCCTCGATCCGGTGTACCATTCTTGGGAATTCCTGTGCCAATGGTTCCCTTGCTATGTGCTCCTCGGGGAAATATTTATTTTCCTTATGCTTCGCGTACCACTTTTTCCCCTCGTCGGTCACCCATCTTGTTCCATATTGGTGGCATTGGCTGCGTGAAACTGCTGGTGCAGCTGGGACTGCTGTGCCCAGTCTGATTCGTTTCCTTCCGGCGCCTGAAGTTGACGCGCCTTTTCCTTTATCTTGCCGGCTTGCCATTTCACCTGTCAACCCAAGTAAACAAGATCAATGTTAAGCTCACAGATATTAACTTCGGCTAAGGTCGGGTTACGCTCGGTTACCCCACACTTAGTCCTTAGCTACAGTTACAACAATACGGCAAGAATATCTTTATTTACACAAAACAACCAACTATACAATCATGCTTAGTGCGTTCGAAAAATTCGACGGTATAACTTCTGTGTACTACTCAGACTTCGTACAGCTAATCGCAATCACTACCATCGCTAACATTTTAACCATCACACTTAGCAAAGAAAAACAAAGAAACAAAAACAACAACAAAAATTTATACACATGAACCTATCCAACCAACCAAATTCGAACAAATTTCAACATTTCCCCCAAACCCGAGAATCCGTCGTCTATTAACATCCAAACAATTTGTACATCGACTCATCTCATTCACCACATACACCCCGGCATAAAATTCACAATTTCAACACATTTCCAACTTCAAATTCAACAACAAGCCCTAGAATTGATTTTGTCAATCAAATTTGAATAATTTATGCAATCGACAAGTTCAAATAATCATAACGACATTCCGAACATTTATCAACAACAAATAACTCAAATTCATGCTTAATTACTACATAGGGCGATTTCGCTCACCTCTCATGCTTAATTTCGAAGAAAATCGACAAGAAATTGAGAGGGAATCGGAAAACATACCTTGAAGTTGAAGAATCGAAGAAAAGTCGGTGAATTTCTTGCCTTACTCCGTGTCACGTTGATGGGGGATGAGTTTTGGGGGGGTTTGGTCGCGGAGGGATTGGAAACTGAGGGGAAAAGGGAGGTTTTCGAGGTTAAAAAGGTAGAAAAATACGCGGGTCACCCAGCGACCCGGTGTGACCCGTCGCGATATACACGGCAACGTGTCACGGAGTGCATCGCGGTGCACTGCCTCCGTGACACGGAGCCATCGCGATACCATTCTGGAAATTTTAAAATTTCCGGGTTATACCTCAACGTGTCAAAGAGGGTAACGCGGAGGTCCTCCTCCGTGACACGGAGCTATCGCCCTAGCTCACTGTTTTCCACTCACTTCACACCACATCTGCTGTACTGCATTAACTGGGGCTTGAGGCTGGTTCAATGTCATGTTGCTGAAGTGGTTGTTCAATTGATTTTGCAATGCAACTATCTGTGCAGCGATAGCTGTGAACCCATTCACTTCAAGCACTCCTACTGCTTTCCTTGTCCCACCTCTTGATGAATCAGCATTACATTCTGGATTGCCCTGTGAAATCCGGTTCAACAAGGTATACAGCTCCTCATAAGTCTTCTCCAGCGCTTGCCCTCCAGCTGCTGAGTCTAGCAATATTTTGGTGTGGGGTTCCAAACCCTCAATAAATGTGTGCACCAACACCTCATTGGACTGATGATGATGAGGACAGTCCCGCAACATGGATTTAAATCTCTCCCAGGCTTGATATAAATTTTCTCCCTCCCTCTATTTGAAACTTAGAATTTGACTTCTAAGTCTTGCTGTTTTACTAGAGGGAAAAAACCTTATCAAGAACTTCCGTGCAAGATCATCCCACGTAGAAATAGAATTTGGTGGCTCAGCTTTCAACCACCTCTTGGCTTCTCCTAGTAATGAGAATGGAAATAATGTAAGCCGGACATAGTCTGGTGACACTCCAGCGGGTATGTAAGTGTCACTTATCTCCAAAATATTTTGGAGATGCTGCTGTGGATCTTCATGAGGGAGACTGGTAAATTGCCCGCTTGTGTGCAACAACTGCACCATATTTTGTTTGAGTTCAAATCTCCCTCCAGGCTCTGGTTTGCAGATACTTGATGTAACATTATTGGCATGTGGGATTGCCACCTCGCGAACCGGCCGTGCTGCTGCTTCTTCGGGCACTAACACTGCCCTTACTACCGGTGGATTCTGTTGTTGCTCCATGATCGCCTGTCTGAGCAACTGCAGCTTTCTTTGTAGAGCTTCTCTTCGTTTACTGTGAAATATTCTTTCGGGCTCTATATAAGATTCCACCAGCTCCTTGTCTCTTGCCAATGTTCGCAGCAATTAAGTCTGCAAAATACAGGCTAAGACCAAGTTGTCAACACTTAAGACAAATAAAAAAATACAGTAAATTAACACTTAAAACAAATTCACCAATTGCCAAGTCCCCGGCAACGGCACCAAAAACTTGTTCGGGTGTTTGTGGGTATACAAAACAACACGCAAGTGCACGTGGTCGAACAAGTAGTAAGTGGCTTTAGTAAGCCAAGTATCGATCCCACAGAGACTTGGATTAAGTGCAATTTGCTCAAGTATACTATAATTTACTTCTGAAAATGCAGACAACAATGTAACCAAAAAGTTGATGGTTTGTTTTATAAATTTTTATACTAAAACTAAGAACAATTATCTACTTTGAATCTGAACTATGAGTAAGAGCGTGCTGAGGTTAAACGAACATGTAATGAAATTGATTATCATCATAAATTGGTTAATCTTTTCTTCCTGTTGCTAGCCAAGAACATTTGCCAAGAGATTAAAACTCTCGTATTTAACCTCACTTAAGAATCATGAACCATCCGTCTACATTTCTGTGATCAAATGCAATTCATGTCCTAGCCATACGATTCCGGTTCCTAAATTGACTAATACGACTTTCAGGTATATTTCTATCCTGAAAGCAAATCAAGACCCAATTTTCCCAAATCAAGTAAAGATCATATCCTATTAATTCACAACTTTCCAATTTCGTGCTCTCTCGAGTGAAACCGGACTTTTTAGATGTACATTAATGTAGGCCACACACCAATGCAGTAAGAACAAGAATTAATAGAACAACATGGAAGAAAAGATGAAAACCATAGAATTAATAATCAAATTTTATCACAATTGTTCATAACCTCAGCAAGGAGAGGAATTAGCCACTCATTTGTGGATTGAACATCCTAAAATGAGTGTTAATCATACAAGCAATTGAATTAAAGAAGAAAGAAAGAGAGAAAAAACCCTGAACTTTTCGTCCCTCAACTGCCTGTAACCCACGTCCTTGCTCCACCAAGTCAGAATTATGAAAAATGAATTTAAGTGTTCTATTTATACTGCTGTGAATTTTTCCCGGAATAATGAGCAACGTGTCACAGAGTGCATCGCTGAGCACTGCCTCCGTGACACGCCATGAATGTGGACCCTCACTGGAACTAGGGGTCCGGGAATTCAGGCTCAACGTGGCACGGCGTGCATTGCGGAGCACTGGCTCCGTGCCACGGAGCAAACGCGGACCTCCACTGGAATTTGGGTGAATTTTCCCCATCCAGGCAGAATGCCTCCGCGATGGCAGCGTGACGCGGCTCCATCGCGGAGCCCCTTTATTTCATGCTGTCCAATGCCTTTTCCCTTGCTCGCATCCAAGTCCAACTCCGATATTATCCAACATGCATTTTAGCTTCCCGAAATCACATTTTACCTGCAAAACAATGCTAATCATGTTGGTTAGTATAAATTCACATTTTATTGCCTATTACATGAAAATGTATACACATTGATAGATAAACAAGGCGAAAATGATACTTTTGAGTATCACTTGGGCATATAAATCTGCCCAAGATCACTGCTTATTTCTATTATTGATTTTTATTAGAATTCCCCCCATTGTGAAGTAATTACCATATTAGTTCATCTACCAGCTATAATCTAGATCTTCCATATTCCCTATGGGATCGACCCCAACCTCTAAGTTGGGTTCTTTATTGACAACGTCCGCTCATACTTCAATTGGAAGTGTGGTTTGACCGTTATCAAAAAGTGGCGCCGTTGCCGGGGAATACGGCTAAGACTAGGTTATTAGCTTGTATTTGACTTGTTGGTAGTTACTTTACTCTTGACGTTTTCTTTTTCTTTTGTTTTTCTTTGGTGACATTCTCAGGCTTTCATATAGGGATAAACACTTCACTCGAACACCCAAAGATGGAACCCGATCAGCTGCCAACCTTAGTGGAAGGAATTGTGATTTATAATACTTTGACAGTTGTGATAATGAATTATGGAGATAATGGGAGATGAAGATGAATTGAAAAGAGTGGAGGAAATATACCCTGATGATGCCTGAGAAGTCACAAAAGTAACATAGTGCCGCGATGTTAAATTAGGCGCTCCATGGGAGGCAACCCATGAGAGGTGAAGTTTGAGTAGCCACAGGTATGCCCCTTTTCCCTTCATGCTTATATTTTATGGTTAAGGGACAAAGCTCGTTTTTTAAAAAAGGGGGTGTACTTGTATTTTTGGGAGATTTTTGTTCGTTTGAGGGTTTTTCTTGCCGCTCAGGATGCTATCTAGTAGAACCGGCATGTGTTAGGATTTTTTATTTTTAGTTGTGATTTTTGTTTGATTAGAAAGTAACTTAGGAATACTCGGCCAATGGATATGCATTACTTTTGCTGTTTTTGAAAAATTGGCCCTATTTAAAAAAAAATTGCTATGTATTTGTGACAACAATGCATGATTTTTGTGGATCGTTTCATGTTATTTAGTTATTAATAGTGCTAGTATTGTTAAGCCATGTTTGAACCAGACAGGTAAAGCTAAAATAATTCATGTACCATGTGCGAGTGAGGTCTTATTATTTATTGCAGTATGTTGTTGAAGATCTAGAACTTGCCCGGTTGGTCTCTGTATAGGTTGAGGATGGTTGGTTAGGATATGATGGTAGGGCATTTTTGTGTTGGCTCATTTTTAAGCCTATGTTGCCCTACCAAATTTTCACGAATCCCTTGATCCCAAGTTTGATCCTTAATAGATCATATTTCTTTGATTTACCTGTTAACCTTACCCATTTGTTTTTAATGAACCTGTTTTTCCCTGGTCCTTCCTTGGATATTGTGAACCTCAACATAAGCAAAACACTTAAGTTGAGGGTGGCTAGAGTAGGGGTGCATAAATGGTGGGAGTGGGAGAAAAGGAAAGAAAAGAAAGAAAAGAGAAAGAAAAAAAATGGTGAAAAAAGTTGTGGTGAGGTGAAAAAGTAAAAAGCTGAAAATTTGAGAATATTGAGAAAAAAAGAAGAAAATTTCAAAATAGCTTGAAAGTGTTGAAAAATGTGAAAAATCACCTCACCCATGCAAATATTATTAAAATGGGAAAAGGGAAGAAAAGAAGACAAAAATAATGAAGGGTGAAATAGGAGAATGGTGTAGCCAATGAATGTAGTGCCAAGAAAGGGATAGTCACTCATAAAATCTAAAATCTTTAATCTTTATCATGTCTAAGCCTACATTACAAGTCATATCAAGTCCTATTGTGATCTTAATTTAACCATCTAAACAGACCAAAGAAGAGAAAATAAGGGCAAGCCTATGGTATCTGATGCATAATACTTGCAGTTCTTTGAGAGAGTGAGTGCTTCATTTGCTTAGTCCTATGTTTCATGTGATACTTCATACTAGAGTGGGGACTTCATTTTTTGTGAGGGTACATGGATTGTGTTTGCTTTTACCATTGGTCTGTGTGAAACGCATAGGTGATGACTTGATTGCTTGTTAATAGCTAGATGACATGTCTTGATCCCTGATATGATGTTTTGATGTTGCTTGCAATACATTAGCTGATGATGTTTCAAGAGGAAGGGTCAATGGAGTTTGTATATAGAGTGCACAAATTTGTTTGAGCTTTGGCTATAGCATCTTAAGTTTATTTTCTAGTTGAGGGTCGTGTTTAGTTTTTCTTTTTTCTTTGCATGAGAACATGCAAAAGTCTTAAGTTGAGGGTGTTGATGTGCTGTGGATTTACAAAATTATTGACGCTAAAAACTAAGAAAATAACATGGACTTAGGTGTATTTATGTGGATATGAGGCACTTTTCCTTTGATTTCAGGATAAATAAGTGTTGGAACAATAAATGGCAAAAGGAAGCTAAAAGTGTGCAAAAAAGGGCAAAAAGTGCAGTCCACAGTACGATTCATAGGATGGACCTACGAGTTGTACTGAGGGCCTTGATAAGAAGCTGACAGTTTAACCTAGAAGACTGATCTTATAAGACTTGTCACGATTGTATCATGGTGGTACAAGTCGTGGGAAGCCAGTCGTGATGAAATCCAAAAGAATTGCACAGGAGGCTGATTCTCAATACGAGAGCACCTTACGACCCGTGAGAAGGAGGTAAGAGTTGTACCATAACCGGTCGTGGTGAAGTTCAGACAAAGTTCAAAGTATCAGGATCAAGACACGGGTGCAATGCATGAATCGTAGGATGTCGGTATCAATCGTACCTTGTCCCAACACTTAGCCAAAATTCAGCTAACACTTCAAGCCATGAGTAGCTGTCATGGTCCGTGAGAAGCCCCTACGAGTCGTAGGTGGACCTGTGATGAGATTGGCTACAGATATGGAAAGCAGTCCTTTTAGTTTAGGAAAAGGATTCTTGTGTCTATATAAATACTTTTTATGTTTTATTTTTCATAGAAGAGGACGACGAAGAGACTTAATTCTAGTAGGAAAACATTGTAGTAAGCAATTTTACATCGTTGGAAGAGAGAATTGAGGTTGTTCAACCTTGTGATCAACCTTTTCTTGAATTCATCTTATTCTTGCTACTTGTTATTCAAGGTTTCGTGGTTTAATTGAAGAAATTTTTTTCTCAATCAATTTTGTAAGTATTATGTTTTCAATCATGAGCACAATTCACAATCTTACAACTATGAGAGGCTAAAACCTCCATAGCTAGGGTTGTGGGAACCATGGCGGAATAACAAGTTAGGGTTGCACAAAGTGAGTCTAAAACCAATACTAATTACTTATATTATGGTCTCTTCATCTTTAATGATTCTTAATGGTGCGCAACGTTAGGAAGTGCCTGAATTCTTTACTTGTTTTGGTCGAAGAAGTAGAGAGTAGTAAAAGAAAATTACAACAGAGCCTTGATCTTGATGATCATTGTATTAACTTGAGTTATGGTCGCAGGATAGTTATATCTGGAACTTAGTGATAACGGTTAGTTTGCAAAACTCATGAGAGTTGGTTGAGTAATTGAGGATAATCATTCAATAGGGATTGGTCGATCGTTTGAATAAACCTAAGTTATCAGTTTTGTAAGTAAGTATTGGTAACACTCATGAGTGTATACCCAAAGCTGTTATGAACCCGGGGAACACAAACCCTAGTTATCCTTTAATTGTTGATTCACAAATATAATCTTGACTGCTGCTTATTTCTATTATTGATTTTTATGAGAATTCCCCCCATTGTGAAGTAATTACCATACAAGTTCATCTACCGGCTGTAATCTAAATCTTCCATATTCCCTTGTGGGATCGATTCCAACCTCTAAGTTGGGTTCTTTATTGATAACGTCCGCTTCATACTTCAGTTGGAAGTGTGGTTTGAGCGTTATCACCAACTCTAGATCATGAGTGGGATAGTTCTTTTCATGTGTTCTCATCTGCCTCGAAGTATAAGCAATTACCTTACCATGTTGCATCAAAACACATCCTAACCCCACACCTAACGCATCACAATACACTGCATAACCCTCTGAATCTTCTGGCAAAGCTAATACTGGTGTTGAGGTTAATCTGTTTTTCAATTCTTGGAAACTTTGCTCGCAAGCTTCAGTCCACTGAAACTTAGCTGCTTTTTGAGTCAATTTAGTCAACGGTGCTGATAGAGTAGAAAAACCTTCCACGAATCTCCTGTAATATCCGGCTAACCCTAAGAAACTGCGAACCTCTGTTGGAGTCGTAGGCCTTGGCCATGTCTTTATAGCCTCGATCTCTTGCGAGTCTACCTGAATACCAGCTTCTGACACAACGTGACCCAGGAAAGCCACTAAACTCAGCCAAAACACACATTTAGAAAATTTTGCATATAGCTGGAAATTTCTAAGAATTTGGAGCACTGTCCATAAATGATCCCGATGTTCTGCTTCTGAGCAGGAATATACCAAAATATCGTCAATAAATACTATCACAAACAGGTACAGGTATGACCTGAAGATGCTGTTCATCAAGTCCATAAACACTGCTGGAGCATTCATCAATCCAAAGGACATGACTAAGAATTCAAAGTGGCCATACCTGATCCTAAAAGCTGTCTTCGGGATATCTTTCTCCTGAACTTGAACCTGGTGGTACCCGGATCTCAAATCAATTTTAGAAAAGTATTTCGCCCCTTGCAGCTGGTCAAACAAATCATCTATTCTCGGAAGAGGATATTTATTCTTAACAGTAACTTTATTCAATTGCCGGTAATCTATGCACATGCGTAGGGAACCATCTTTCTTTCTTACAAATAGAACTGGCGCACCCCACAGTGACGTACTGGGTCTGATGAAGCCTTTGTCTAACAGATCTTTCAGTTGCTCTTTCAATTCTCTAAGCTCTGTAGGTGCCATTCTATACAGAGGGATAGATATCAGATGAGTATCTAGTAGCAAATCTATAGAGAAGTCTATTTTCCGCTTTGGGGGAATACCGGGAAGTTCATACGGAAACACATCTGAAAACTCATTAACAACTGGGATAGACTGGAGAGTCGGGGATTCTGCTTGCACATCCCGAACCCTGATAATATGGTAGATACAACCCTTTGCTATTAACTTTTCGCTCGAGGATATGATATAAACTTACTTTCTGGCGTAGCTGTATTACCCTTCCACTCTCGCACTTCCTCCCCCGGAAAATGAAATCGGACAATTCTGGTCCAACATTCTACAGTAGCATAACATGGTGCCAGCCAATCCATGCCCATAATCACATCAAAATCAATCATTTCTAACTCTACTAGATTTGTTGAGGTCTGACGACCAATAACCTCTACTGTACAGCCCCAGTAAATTCTTCTAGCAATGATAGAGTCACCAACAGGGGTAGATACTGAAAAGGGTCGCTGAAGATATTTTGGTGCTATATCAAACTTTCGGGCTACTAACGGAGTAACATAAAACAAAGTGGAGCCCGGATCTATCAAAACATAAACTAAATGAGAACAGACATCTAATATACCTATCACAATATCTGGCGACGACTTTGACTCCTGTCGCCCTGGCAATGCGTATGTATGATCCTAACGGTTACCCGAACTAGATGCCCTCGATCTACCTTGGCCTCTGCCCGCTGGAGTTGAGGGCCTACGCCCTGTAGAAGGTGCTGGGGCATACGAACCTGCCGAAGATCTACTCTGCTGGTCCTAACCGCCCTGACGTCTAGTCGGGCAGTCTCTCATCATGTGTCCCTCCTGCCCGCAAGTATAACAAGTGTTGGAACCATATCTGCATCTCTCTAGATGCCGACTATGACAAATACTGCACTGGGGTATCGCTAACTCTGTCTTATCTGCCCTCCTCTACTGCTGCGAGCCTGACGCTCGTGAACTTTCGTCGGGGCCTGACTGCCTCCAACGATATGATCTACTGTCCTGCTACTGCTGGAGTGGAGGCCTAGGTGGTCTACCTGAAAAATGGGGCCTGGGCCCACCCTGAAAATCTGCGGCTCTAGCCCTCTGACGCTGCTCCTGACCTGACCTTGCCATAGCATACTGATGCTGTCTGAGCTCCTTTATATTCTGAGAAAAGGCCTGAATCCGTGAAATGTCCATATCCTCCCGCAGTGTGACTGTAATGCAAGATTCTATATATTTTGGTGCGAGCCCCGTGATAAATCAGTGTACTCTGGCTGGCATGGTATCAAAAAACGAGGGTGCATACCTGGCTAGGGAGTCAAATCTCAATGCATACTCCCTGACACTTATCTTGCCGTGCTCAAGATGCAAAAACTACTCTACTCTGGCCTGCCGGACCTCTCGGGGCAAATAATAATCTATGAAAGCCTCCAAAAAGACGGGCCATGTAGCTGGAGGTGCATCTCTGCCTCGGGATCTCTCCCAACTCTCGTACCATAAAACCTCTACGTCTCGCAATCTGAATACTACTAGCTCAACTGATTCTGTGGATGAGGCATGCATGTCCTGAAATATTCTCTGCAGCTGGTCTATAAAGTTCTAAGGGTCCTCTCTGTGATCTGTCCCTGTAAACTGCGGGGGACTCAAGGCCAGGAAGTCACGAACTCTCGAACTACCGGGCCCCTCAGTGGGATCAATGGCAGTTGGTACCACCAGCTGAGGCTGACGCTGAGCAGCCATCATCTGTACCAACATACAAAATGCACCCCTGAGCTCCTGATCTAATGGCGCAAGAATAGCTGGGGGTGGTACTGGTATATCTGCAGCCCTGGAGGGCTCTGAATGGGGTGGTGAATGCTGGGGAGATCGAGGTGGTGTCCCCCTGTCGCCCTCAGATCGGGTTGACTCAACCTGGGGCCCCCTACTGGTGCCCTCTCCTGCTACCACATCCAGCTCTCAACCAGTCGCGGTTTCCATGTGTCTGACATTTCTATGTAAACAAATAGGATAACATAAGCTCAGGAAGTCGCCCTATGCAACACGACTCTATAGCATGACTAAAGGAGAAAAAGAGTAACCATAACATTATGCCTTGCAACCTCCTTCCTATAGGATGTGGTGCATAACATGCCCATAGACAAAACTCTACTTGGCACAGCTTGCAGATTCCCTGAGGTACGACCTGCTATGATACCAAGTTTGTCACGTCCCACCTTGGGAGGCATGACCGACACCTAGTGCCATACTGGGTCTAAACTAGTCTAACTAGTCTGGTGCATTACTGGTGCACATTGACACTCAATTCAAGAAACCAACGAGCTATATCTCGGCTGTAAATACAGCCCCTGGCCGACAAGGCCACCTGTAAAAGAAGACAGCTAACTAGAACAACACAATAACAGGGATCCTATGCGGGCCGACAAGACCACCATACTGTCTAGTTATAACCGAAATGTAACTCAGGCGCTAAACTATGCTATGGCCAACAAGACCGCTATCTAACAGCTAAACAAGGCCCCACACGGCCATCACAGGAAATAAAGCATGCATGGGCCCCACACAGCCAACAACAAACTAACCACAGGAAATATACAATAGTCTGTAAGCCTCTAGGAGTGGTCGGGATAGGGCCCCGACCTACCCAAAACTGTACATAAAAAGTAAGCCTCATCTAACTTTCAACTCCGGAAGGAAGGAGCTGAATAAACTGCTGACCTCAGCTGAAGGTTAGGAACGTCCCAAACCGCGTCTATCTACACCTGCAGGCAAGTAATGCAGCGCTCGGGTGGGCGTCAGTACAATATGTACTGAATATGTAAGGCAGAAAGATAATAACTGACTGAAAGTTGATAAATCTGTAATAATTTAAAGGAGAGAGTAAGGATTTAACTTGCAATACCTGTACCGTCTGAATTATCTAAACAACAAGTCTATATATACAAACAAGAACCTAACCGGGCCCCCATAAGCCTAGAAGGTACAAACAGAACAGAAAAACCTACCTGTGCCCCCATAAGCCCCGGCAAGTATAAACAAGATCCCTTCCACTTACCTGACCACTAAGGACTTTTGCATAAACTGTAACTCGGGGTAGCCCTCGTGGCCTCAATCTGATGGAACTCATTATGGCCCTCATGACCTCAGTAAATGAAACTCAGTACGACCCTTACAACCTCAGTACATGAAACTCAGTATGGCCTTTACAGCCTCAGTAAATGGAACTCAATACGACCCTTACAGCCTCAGTAAATGGAACTCAATACGACCCTTACAACCTCAATAAATGGAACTCAATATGGCCCTTACAGCCTCAGTAAATGGAACTCAATACGGCTCTTAAAGCCTCAGTAATGGAACTCAATACGACCCTTACAACCTCAGTAAATGGAATAACAGCTAACTACTCAACTTTGGGGGAGGGTCATTCTAGCTAGGCTAACTCGGACAAGAATTATTATTTCATTGCAATAGGGTCAATTTAGTTTACAACAGCTGACTCTAATAGGTTTACTTAGAAATACTGTAGGCACATAAGTCGTATTAACTTTACGACGAACATAACTTGCTGAAAGGATAGCCTTACATACCTTAAGTGCCGACTTCCTGTTTGACCGGCGAGTTTCAACTTGAACTCAACAGCCCTTCGTAACTGTAATCGTATTATTGGGAGAACGAGAGTAGTTTTAATACTAAATTCGAACAAAATGATAACTTTTCATAATAATATCAACTACATCTTAACTTGACTAAATACGACCCAAAACGTATAATTTCCCGAGAGTTCAGAAGGGAGAAATGCTTACTCGAAGCCTGTGATCATATAGAAATCAGTTTGAAGCAATTTTGACGACTTCTACTCGGCAGAGTTCCGATTCGCCGAGCATTTTTCGTGAAACTAACTCCGTAGTAATATTTACGGCAGGCTATTCAATACCTGAAGTTAATCTGAGTTTGGACGGCTTTTGGTAGCGTAATCGGATGAAAAACATTGAATTCTCTCATCTCACACTCTCTTTGGTCGTGACTATGTTGGAAAATGATCACAAATGAACTTAAGGATCCTCATATACATTTAGTGGGGGTGGCAAGGGGGCGCCTCGCGCCACTCAATGCAGCAACCTAGGGCCGCGCCTCGCCTCCCATTGCAGAGTCTCCGTGACGCGCCGCGCCTCTCAAGGCACTGGCAGGGCTGGCGCGCCGCGTTGCCCAAAGCGCCAGGGTGCTTGCGCGTTGTGCTGGCCCTTGTGGCCTGACCTCGTTCGACCCGACCTTCGGGGTTTCCTACACACGTCGTACCTTATTTATTTAACACAACTCCATGCGTACATTTGTAAGTTACTAACTTTTACGGGGTGTAACATTTTTTTCCATATATATCAAATAATTGCCAACAAATAATTATATACTGCTACATATTAATTATAGGAAATAATCTAATCAATATTACTCCTGCAGTATTTGATTTAAATTCAAATATATCATGCAAAAATTTATATAATTTAAATTATAAATATATAGAATATGTCACGGGAAGCCATTTTATTAGAATGACTCTAATTATGACGTGATTCCTCCTACCCCTCCCCCCCCCCCCCCAATTATTGTATACTATGAACTGTTGGTATTATGTTGAACGGATCCTCCTAAATATCATATATAATAATTCGTAGTAATCTTTCCTATTAGAATGACTATAATTATGGTATGAGGAAGGAAATAATATTGATTAGATTATTTCGTATTAGAATGACTCTAATTATGATGTGATGTTATTTATTTAATTATAAAAAATATTCTAATTAAAATTATTTTCTACAGTATCTGATTATAAAATCATAATTAGTTAAATGTGAGTGCTATGTCTGCATGAAATAATATTGATTAGATTATTTCCAATTAAAATGACTCTAGTTATCGCATAATTTAATTAAATAATTTAAATTATAAAGATATAGAATATGTCACAGATATTTTTTTTATTAGAATGACTCTAATTATGATATAATTTTTTTCATAAATATCGAATAGTTGCCAATCAAATAATCATATACTTACTATATATAGATTATAGGAAATAATCTAAACAATATTATTTCCTGCAGTATTTGATTTAAATTCAAATAGATCACGCACTAATTTAAATAATTTAAATTATAAATATATAAAATATGTCGTAGGAAGTCATTCTATTAGAATGACTCTAATTATATCGTGATTTCTTTCCCTTATATTGTATACTATGAATTATTCGTATTATGTTGAATGAACCTCCTAAATATATATAATAATTCGTAGTAATTTTTCCTATTAGAATGACTATAATTATGACATGAGGCAGGAAATAATATTGATGAGGTTATTCCTATTAGAATGAATCTAATTATGATCTGCTGCTATATCTCTAATTACAGAAAATATTTTAATCAATATTATTTTATGCAGTGTCTGATTATAAAATTATAATTAGTTAAATGTGAGTGCCATGTCGGCAGGAAATGATATTGATTAGATTATTTCCTATTAGAATGACTCTAATTATGATATGATTTAATTAAATAATTTAACAATCAAAATTATTTTCTGCAGTATCTGATTATAAAATTATAATTAGTTAAATCTGAGTGCTATGTCTTCTGAAATAATATTGATTAGATTATTTCCTATTAGAATGACTCTAATTATGCTATAATTTAATAAGATAATTTAAAATTTAAATACATAGAATATGTCATAGGAATATTTTCTATTAAAATGACTCTAATTATGGAGTCATCTTTTTTCGCATACAACATATGATGTGAAACACTTTTTTTTATTGTAAAAGTGCCAAGTGGCTAGTTCTTAATATGCCACTTGATTTATTATCAAGCTAGACTATCCTACTTAGAATAATATATAGATTAAAATTGATTGCTTTAGCTGCGCTACATGCACTTTCTCTTTTCACATACTTTTTTCTAGCTAAACATACTTATGACTCATGAAATTTTTTGTGTGAGATCTTAACGATTAACCCGATAACATAACCGATTATGATCAATAACCGATTAACAAATAACCGATTAGCCGATATCTTAATGGTTTTTTAACTGTTTACAAACCGATAACAAATAAGTAGAACCGATAACCTTCGAAACCGAACTGAAGCGACCGATAACACCCCTACAGTTCACCCATTAATTCAAATTTAGTGTCGGCTTTTAAAAAAATATTGTATTTTATATTAAATGTATATTCTAATAATTTTATAATTAAAATTTTATTTTTTAATGAAATAAAGTATTGACATGATATGTAATTAAATATCTTATATTATTATTTTATATAATTTTCATTTAAAAATATTAACTTTCATTTTTATCATTTTCTCGACTTAGGGCGTCAGTCCGGTAGTCCATACGACGACGCTCTGATCGTAACTCTTTCTTCTTCAGTTCTTCAGGGTTCTACCATTCCAAACGAATAAAGAAGTGCCCAAACCCACAAGAGAATAACAGTGCAAACCAAGCTCGATGGAAATGGCGGCAGCGTCGTCATCGGCGACTGAAAGTGGGGCAATGGAGAGAAGAGGAATACCAGCGGCGGCATTTGTAGAAGATGTTCAGTCCTATCTCAATCAATCTGGTCTCGATGTCAACTCTGCTCTTGCCTTTCTTCAAGAAAGGTCTCTCTCTCTCTCTCTCTCTCTCTCTCTCTCTCTCTCTCTCTCTCTCTCTCTCTGTAACCCATCTCAGTATATGATCTCTTTCATAACTAAAGCTATTGGTTTTTGTTACTTGATATCAAATGAATGTCAGTGACTAGTGTAATGTAGAATTTTAGATTCAGCTTATGAGTTTTTTGTTGGTATCTTTGTTGTTTTTTACTTCAGGGTTTACTTAATTAGGAGTTATTGTCTGCTATGATGTTAAAGTTTCAATCTTGGATCTTATGATTGCTTGGGAATGTCATTTACATAAATTTTTGGTGTGCTGGAGAGCTTTGGCATGAGTATCTGAGTTTCTTTATTTTTGGTTTGTCTATTTACTTCAGGTTTTATTTAATTAGATATTAGTTGCATTCTACGATGTGAGAGTTCTATTCTTTACGGATTTTATAATTGCTGGGTTACTTGTAACTTGTCGTGCCATAAAGTTTGAGCAAATCAAGTTTGTTGGCTGGGTGTAATGGACAGTTTTTGCTTCAGTTTATGAGTTTCTTGGTTTTGTTTGTGTTAATTTTCTTCCTTAATTAGAAATTAGGTTTTTGCAATATGTCACGATTTGAGCTATAGCTGAGCTCAATCCGCGAGTAATTCCATAGAATAGAGAGAAAAGAAGGAAGAGAATAAAAGAATTTAGGAAGTAGATTGATATGCATATATTGGATAAAAATGACAAAATGCAGTACAAACAGCTAATAAGGAAACTGGCCAGCTAATGTGTAGAGGACACGTGGCATTCTGTTGCTAGGAAACGTAAAATACAAAGGACTACTAATGCAATTACATGATGATTATTTTGGAAATATAACAATAACAACAACATAGTTAATGTAATTGCATAGATAGAGTTGGGAAGGGTAAGGTTTTCGCAAACCTTACTCGACTCACCTGCAATAGATTAATGCAGTTATAAAAAAGAAAATATGGAAGTGAAGAAAACATGACAATTAATAAGAACACATTATAGAGCATTCAAAAAAAAGAAAAGTAACAACAACGAAAGTGTGATAACCGAAATAAAGTAAACAATGGATGGTAATAGATATCAAAAGGCAATAACTACGATAGGCAATAAACTAAAAGAATGTTATCAAAAAAATAAACTACAAGAATAGGACTAATTTTACGACAAACACGGTGCTCCAGATTACGCTCCTACCCAGCCGAAAAGATAGACAACGCTCAATTACCTATAACCGTCTACCCAAATCCGCGATCTCTATACCCTCCTTTCTAAGGTTATGTCTTCAATAAGCTCAAGATGTGTCATGTATTGCCTAATCATCTCTCCCCAATACTTCTTCGGTCTACCTCAACCTGTCCTCGTACCCACCATATCCAACCTCTCACCTCCTCACAGGAACATCTGCGCATCTCCTCTTTACATGCCCAAATTATATCAGCCTCACTTCGCTCATCTTGTCAACCACAGAAGCCACTCCTATCTTGTCTCGGATATCTTTTTTCCTAGTCTTATCCCTCATAGTATGCCAACACATCCATCTCAGTATCCTCATTCTTGTAACTGGCTTATTCTGAACATGGGAGTTCCTGACTGACCAACACTCCGCCCCATACAACAAGGTTGGTCTAACCACCATTCTGTAGAACTTACCTTTAAATTTTGGTTACATTTTTATCACACAAGACTCCAAAGGTGAGCCTCCATTTCATCCATCCGCTACCAATATGATGTGTGATATCATCGTCAATTTTTCATTACCTTGGATTAAAAATTCAAAATACTTGAAACTTTCTCTCGTGGAAATGACCTGGTTATCCAACCTCACTTGCACGCCAACCTCATGCGGTGCATAATATTTTGGAAATACAAAAGGGCTAAAACAAAGAAGTCATTATTCTTGAGGATGTGGTGCATTCAAGTGCTCTTTTTAACTCATTTCTAGCTCTTATCAAATCTCCTTGAAGTAGCTTGTTCCTTTTATGCTCATGATAGAGATCTATTTTGATGACTTTTATCATATTCTCCAAATTCTCTTGAATGTTATCAGCACGATCTTTTCCTTAGAATGTGCAACTAACTTCTCTTTTTCTGTCTCCAACCTAGATTTTTCATTAATCAACATGAGAACTTGGTTCTTCAGAGTATCAATCCTACTTCCTAGGTTCTGTTTACTTCCTTCTAGGCTTTTGTGATCTAACTCAAGGGAAGTGTATGCATCCATTAATTTGTCCCTTTCAGTATGAAGGCTTTCAAAGGCATCAATGACAATGTGAGCCACACATTCTAGTTTCTTCATAGAGCAAGTATGAATATCATTCTTAATCTCAGAAAAATTTACCTCACAGTTGTCATCTTCAGAATCTGAATCAAAATTGGCCATTAGTGCTAGGATCTTCTCTGAGTTAGATTCTTCTTTGGTCAGCAAAGATTGATTCTCCTCTTTAGCTTCATCATTTTCATCATCACTTCAGGAGTTTCCCATGATTGCCAATGCTTTTCGTACTACTTGGTCTGCTTGTCTAATAGTTATCTTGTTCTGAGGACCTGGTCCCTACTTTCTTTGTCAGGAGTATTCCTTCTCCACTCATTCTCTCTTTTTGGACACTGCCTGATAAAATGGTTAGGACTCGTTGTTGATTGATCGATTGATATATGAGTATTATAGGAGTAATTGATGTAGAATGATATTATAATTGATTATGTAATATTTTCTTTCCTTATTTATTCCTAGGACTTATTGTATAAGACCCTGTTCTCACCGTATGTAAATTCATCAAGAAATACAAAGAAGCTTTCTCTTCTTGAAATCCTTATGGTATTGGAGCCACGATTGCCTTTTTGAGGTAAGTTTCCTCCCTCTACAACATTAGGGGTTCGGGGTTCAGGGTAGGGTTCAATAGGTTGAGTTTCTCTCTATTTCCGACAAATTTTATGTTTGGAGCTAGTTTACCACCTTTTGCAAGTCCTATACACAAACCAACACCACAGAGAGGTAAATCTCACTCGTGCAACCCTGTCATACCCTAGCCTCGGGGGGCGTGACGGCACTCGATGCCTTTTGCCCCAAGCGAACCACATATAACACCTGTAAACAATTTGCATTATAAATGGGCTGACAAGGCCATGTCACGATATCAAACAAAAACATGACATCCATTTGGCTATAACTAGCTGACACACACATATATATACAACAAAAGGCCAACGAGGCAATACACGGACAACACTATCAACTGGCAGCAAGGCTATACAACGTACATACAAACCCATTGTCTGAGTCTAACAAGCCTCTACAAGAGTATAACTGATAACTGGGTGAAACAGGGCCCGACCTTGCCCAAATCATCAAAACAAAATGAATACTCAAACATCAACTCCGAAAGATATGGAGCTTATTGACTGCACTTGGCGCTGAATGTACTCCTGCTGAGAGGGTTTGTCAGAAGCTCTATCTGAATCTGCAGGCATGAATGCAGCGCCTCCAGACAAAGGGGCGTCAGTACGAAATAAAGAATCGAGTATGTAAGGAAGGTAATAACAATAGGAAAGAACAATAATAAGAATAAGAATAACTGAATGATAAGAGTCACCTCTGCAGGTGTACAATAATAAGTAAGACTTACCAGAAACTGACTTCTAGACTCGATATGAATGTTTTATGTATATATTACATGCATGTTAAATGTCCATTGCCGCCTGGATCTGTCACGGGGTATAAATCTGTACATCGCCCAGTTAGTGGTAAGTATAAATTTGTCGACTGCCCAGATAGTGGTGGGTATAAATTTGCGCTGTCGTTTTCAATTATGTGCACTCAGGTATTGCTTTTAGTACTCAGCTTAATTCTTGGATTATTGGTTTTAGTGCGAATTGACACATGACTGGTTCTTCTAAAGGTGTTTAAAACTACTCTCCTAGTCTGTGAAAAGGGGATTATGTCAGAATAGCCTATGGTTCCCTAACCTCTGTCTTTGGAACAGGTTCAGTCGTTTGTACTCGTGATATTACCTTATCATCCATCCTTCAAATACCCGAGTTTCCTGTTAGCGTGTTATCTATTAGTTCCATCACCAAAGAACTAAATTGTAGCGTTGAGTTCTCTAATTATTGTGTTTTTCAGGACCTCCAAACTAGGAAGATGATTGTCATTGGTAGATTGCATGATGACTTATATTTGATTGATGGAACTGAAGACTCTGATCAAGCCTTTTTTGGAGGAAACAAGGATGTCAACCAAGAAATAATATAGGCACATAGACGGTTGGGGCACCCATCATTTTTCACTTTAAAGAAGTTATATCCTAGTTTATTTTCTAGAACTGAGTTTGAATCTGTCTTGTGGTGCTTGTGAATATGCCTAGCACACTAAAAACTCTTATCTTTTGAGTTATAATAAAAGTACAATTCCCTTTTCGACTATTCATTCTGATGCATGGGGTCCTACTCAAACACTTTTTTTGTCTGGTAGTCGATTTGTTACTTTTATTGATTGTTGCACTAAAATGACATGGGTATATCTGTTGACAGCCAAAAGTGAAGTTTTCTTCCATTTTCAGTCATTTCATAAGATGATTTGTACTTAGGGGTGGGCATTCGGTTTTTCGGTTCGATTTTTTAGATTTCGGTTCGGTTTTTTCGGTTTTCGGTTTTTCATGTAGTGTACCGACTACCGAACCAAACTAATTCGGTTCGGTTCGGTTTTTTTCAAATTCGGTTTGGTTCGGTTCGGTTTTTCTAACTCGGTTTTTTCGGTTATGGGCCTATTTAATGGGCTATTTTTTAACTTACAAAATGAGCTACTTTTTTAATTAAAAATGAGTTGCTTTATCTTTTTAAATTCAAAATAAATTATTTTAAGTTTGAATTCTAAAGTTTAATTCAACTAAGCTTAATTTTAACTTTTTAAATAAAGAAAGGATCAATTGATTTACATTTAGTAGTACATACATAACATTTGAATTTTTGATAATAAATTTTCTCATATGCTTAATATCCTTATAACAAAACCAATAAAAAGTCAAGGGTCTTTTAAGATTTCAATAATCTATGGTCCCTAATTTCTTATTAAATAAATATTATATATTTTATTTTTCTTTCAAAGCATATTAATAATTGTAAGAATTTTCTTAACATGCTAAAACTATTATAAAACTTGTTATTTGTAACAAAAACTTAAGCAATTGTATTAATTATATAAATAATTCTCTAAATAGGCTTTGAGATTTGGGTTGGGTGTAGTATTTTTATTTTTTTGAAATTAAGTTATAATTATTTTTTTTTAAATATGTAAAATTTCGGTTAAACCGAAAAATCGAAAAACCGAAATCCTAAAACCGAAAACCGAACCGAAAAACCGAAATTTTTTTAAAAAAAAAACTGAAACCAAACCGAAAAACCGAAATCGAAAAATCGAATTAGTTCGGTTCGGTTCGATTTTTCAGTTTTTCGGTTTTTATGCCCACCCCTATTTGTACTCAGTTTGAGGCTAGGGTAAAGATATCTCAAACACCTGGAGGACATAGAAAATTCGAGCCTCTTTATGGGTGGGGTGTGCTAATACCACCTCTTTCTATAGCCCCATAACAACATGCATATTACAATTCCAACCAAAACAATCACATCCATCCTCAACATTGAAACAGTTCCATAAACCCTAACCCTAGGTCATCACATGAACTCATGGATTTCTAGCACCGTCCCATGAGTCCGGACTTTAGAACATCCCTAGGGAGTTGAAAACAATACTTATGTAAGGTTTTAGGAAAGTTAATTACGTTGGAGGAAGGAGGAGTCCTCAAGATTCCAAGTCTTGAAACTCAAAAAGTTGTCCTTGACGTTGCTAGAGGAGAGAGGATTTGATGTCAAAATCTTGAGAAGTTCGTGGTTTGATGTTGTAATATCATGGGAGATGTTTCGCCATACTTAGGAGGGTTTTGGAGAGCTTTTTGGGTTGTTGGGGTTGAGTTGCGGTGAAGAAATAAGGAAGTGAACCCAAAAATCACCGGCCAGTCACTGTTTAGTGACTTATTGCCAAGGTCTAGGGACGGACCGTTAATTCCATTGACGGTCCGCATCTTGGTTCATCAATTCGCCACTACTTGATAATGCCTCATTAAAATGCTCATAACTGCTTACTCTGAACTTCGATTGACGAATGATTGGATGCATTGGAAACTAGATTCATAGGGCTTTAATTTGAGGGGTAGAACACCGAAAAACACTTTGTAGATTGGGAAATATGATTGTTTAAAGTTGACCTTTACTCATAAACTTCACATACTCTTCACTCTTCTCATTGTACATATTTCCCTTATCACATATGGCCAACATATGACTCGTATTTCCCATGTACGCTTTGTATGTGGCTTTGTGATTAGGAATAGTAGCTCCCAAGTCTCACATCTCATTTTCGGCGCCAGATTTGGTCCGTATGTCCATTAAACGGTCCATACTCTTACCCATTCTTGGCGAAATTTACAAAAATGTGTCAAAATGTGTCAGCTAATCAGAAACACTTTCATAAGCCTCATGGGACATCAAAAGTGCATAAACATGAAGGAATACATAAACATAAACATAGTCCCTCTTTGGCTTGCTAGAGCATGGAAAAGGGAATTTTCTCAGGACTTACCTTTCTCCCTGTTCATCATCATAACCATTATTATTGCTAGGAATTTCATATGGCTTGAGCATGGAAAAGGGAATTTTCTCAAGACTTACCTTTCTCCCCGTTCATTATCATAACCATTACTATTGCTAGGAATTTCATCACTTTTAAAGGAAAGGAATCGTAGGCACGAGTCATATGAGACATGTAGATTTTAGCATGGACATAACATAACATGAGTTCACTAAGGCATGGAGGACATAGCATGAGATATCAATTCATAAGGCCTATCATTATTTCATTTAGAAATAAGGGCATAACATAACGTAGAATTTGAGCCTTCATAGATCGTAAGCATAAACATGGGACATGGAGTCATAAAATTCATAGAGTAGAATTAGGACCATTACCTCCCGCATCTTCTCGTTCGAGGAATAAGTGAGGATATTTTGCTTTCCTATCATTTTCGGCTTCCCATGTAGCCTCTTCAACATTGTGATTTCTCCATAGTACTTTCACAGATCTGCTTCTTTGGTTCTCAATTTCGAACTTGGCGATCAAGAATTGCAACAGGGACCTTTTCATAGGTCAGACTCTCTCTGACACCTATATCCTCGATTGAACCACAAGGGACTGATCTCCCACACATTTCTCTGGGTAGATAGAATACCTAGAGCTGTGTGCTTCAGCCATGACTTTCTCACGTTTGTCCATTTTTGGGACGCATAATCTACCTTAAAGTGGACGCATAATCTACCTTGGTACCTTAAAGTATCATCTCCTCCTAGCTCAAACGCTATAGTCTTTTGCTTGTGAATTCCTTCTTTCAACATGAGCAAGATCGGATCTTCATATTGCTTCTCTTTCGCTTATAATACTAGGGACGATTCTGCCCTATTCTGAACTACCACATTGCCATCCTCGGAATCTAACAAACAGACCCCTTGGCTGGCCAATTTGTGAACGTCTCTGGCTAAAGCTCTCTTGCCTTCTTCAATATGAACCAGACTTCCCATGGATAGTCGGCTAAGAGTATCGACTACTATATTAGCCTTTTCTGGATGATAAAGGATCTCAACGTCATAGTCTTTGAGCAATTCAAGCCATCGCTGTCTGAGGTTCAACTCTTTCTGTTTGAAAATGTATTGAAGACTGTGGTCTGTTAAGACATCCACATGAACTCCATACAAATAGTGACGCCTAACCTTAAGTGCAAACACTACAACATCCAATTCCAAATCATGCGTTGGATAGTTCTTCTCATGGACCTTCAGCTGCCTGAAAGCATAGGCTACAACCTTCCCGCGTTGCATCAAAACACAACCAAGATTGGTTCCTGAAGCATCACAGTAAACCACGAACCCATCGGTTCCCTCTTGTAAAGTTAGAACTGGAGCTGTAGTCAATTTGATCTTTAATTCCTGGAAACTCTTCTCGCATGCATCTTATCATTGGAACTTTATCTTTTTCTATGTCAATTTAGTCAATGGGGCAGATATGGTTAAGAACCCCTCTACAAACCATTTGTAATAGCCCACCAAACCTAAGAAGCTCCTGATCTCTGTAGGAGTTGTGGGTCTGGGCCAATTCTTTACCGCTTCTATCTTTTGGGAATCAACCCTGATACCCTCACCGGATACCACGTGGCCTATGAATGACCCTGAGTTCAACCAAAACTTACACTTTGAAAATTTTGCATATAACTGATGATCTCGAAGAGTCTGCAATACTAACTTGAGGTGGTCTGCATGTTCAGCCTCATTCTGTGAGTACACTAATATGTCATCAATAAAGACAAATCACAAATAGGTCGAGATAAGATTTAAACACTCCGTTCATGAGGTTCATAAAAGCAGTTGGGGCGTTCGTCAACCCAAAAGACATTACAAGGAACTCAAAATGTCCATATTGAGTCCTGAAAGCTGTTTTCATAGCATCTTCTTCTCTAACCTTCAATTGGTGATATCATAGAGAAACACTTGGCACCCTGCAATTGATCAAACAAGTCATCTATCCTCGGTAGTGGATATTTGTTCTTTATAGTAACCTTGTTCAACTGTCAATAGTCAATGCACATAAGTAATGACCCATCCTTTCGGACAAACAAGATTGATGCTCCCCATGGTGAGGCACTGGGTCGAATGAACCCCTTGTCAAGTAGGTCCTTCAATTATTCGTTCAGTTCTTTCAATTCTGCTAGTGCCATTTTATTTGAAGGAATAGATATTGGCTTGGTTCCAGGAAGAACGTCAATCCCGAAGTCAATCTCCCTATCTGGAGGAATCCCTTGGAGTTCGTTTGGAAATACCTCTGGATACTCATTAACTATAGGTACAGACTAAAAAGACTGTGCATCAACATTGATGTCCATCACATAAACCAGATGATACAAATATCCGTTGGAAATTAGCTTTCTAGCTCTAAGATAGGAAATGAACTTACACTTTGACATACATCACTACCCTTCCATTCTAACGCTGGCTCATTAGGAAACTGGAATGTAACCACTTTGGTTGTACAATTAAGGGTAGCATAACAAGATGACAACCAATCCATCCCCATAATGACGTCGAAGTCGACCATCTCTAATTGAACTAGATCGGTTGTCGTGGCTCTATGACCCACCGTAATCATACAACCTCTGTAGACCCGTTTGACAATAACTGACTCGCCGATTGAAGTAGATACAAAGAATGGTTCACATACGTAATCATTCAGGTTCTAGCCCAAACTTCTTAGCAACATAAGGGGTCACATGAGACTGTGGATCCAGGATCCATTCGTACATAAACATCATAAGTAAAAACCTTTTATATACCTATAACAACATTTGGGATGCCTCTAGCAGTGTTTTGGAGAGCGAGAAGCGGAAAAAAGTGATGAGGGCTCACTTTACCGAGGTGAGAAGTGTGAAGCGAAGCACACACTTTTTCCAACAAAAGCACAATTTAATATAAAAATAAAAATATTATTTTTTCAAAACAGAAAATATCTCTTTTGTGTCCATTCTTTTTCTAGGTTTCCTCGGCAACAGAGAAAAACAGAGAAAGAAGAGAGAAAAAAATAGAGAAAGAAGAAAGAAGCAACAGTTTGAAAGCCCATGCAGCAGAGAAAAAAGAAGAGAAAAAAATAGAAAAGAGGAGAGGAGAAGAAGAGAGAAAAAATAGAAAAAGAGGAGAGCAAGAGAACAAGAAGAGAGAGAAAGATAAGAACTTACCTTGAAGAGAGTAGCAGGGAGCAGCCTCGCAACAATAGTATGAGCGAAGAGGAGAGAGGGCGAGGCTCATAGCAGTAGTTAGGAAGAAGAGGAGAGTATTGCAGCAGTCTGACAGAAGAGAAGTCTTAATATTTTTAGTAAGTTAACTCTAGCAATGCGTAACTTTTGCTAACAAATTTTAAAGTTAACCCTAGCCTCGCTTAAGCGCGCTTTTGTCGCTTTTATTTAATGCCTCGCTTCTTGCTTCAGTCACAGAAGCGCTTGCTTATTCCTCGTCGCCTCGCTTCAAGTCTAAAAAGCACAACAGCTGTGCCTCGCTGTGCTCCAGCGCAATAACACTGAACTCTCGATCCTGTTGACCCGATAAAGCATATAGGTGATTCTGTCCTCCGCCTCTATTATTACCTCGCCTTATTGGGGCCTGAGAATCACGCGGAGGAGTTGTCTGAGTGGCTGTTACATTTTGGAATGAAGTTGCATTGCCACCATTGCCCCGTTTGGCTGATGGACAATCTCTTTGAAAATGGCCCCTACGACCTTACCCATAACATACATCCATACCCATGGCGACACTTCCCTGGGTGCCTCTTACCACATCTATTAAGGAAAGTTGCTGTGAATTACTCTGTTCAACACTACCTTGTGATTGAGAGCCTGGTGCTCTTGACTTCTGGCTTTGGCCATTTTGACCTCGCCTATTATTCCTGTATCTAGGAGGTGGTGCACTGGTGGTAGACAGTGACCTGTTTGATGATGTCCCATTAAAGAAGTTCCTGCTAGTGTTACGGTCATTATTGCCAGCTGACTTGGGCCTCTTGTTCTGATTACTTTCTCGATCTGCTCTAATCCTCTTCTTCAAGTCTTTCATTTGTTGGGCATAAGCCATTAACATGGAAATATCTATCTCCTTGTTCAACAAGGTCGAAGTACAATCACCGGCCAAGTGTGTTCCCAAACCATATACGTAATGGCGCATCCATGCTCGCATAGTAGAAACCATCTCTGGAGCATATCGTGACAGCTGTGTGAATTTAAGAATATATTCTCTCACACTTATAGAGTCCTGTCTGAGAGATGTAAATTCCTCAGCTCAGGCTTCCATTAGCTCTATCGGTAGGAAGTGAACGATGAATGCATCCATGAAATTTTCCCACACTACAAGGACCGCATCTTCCCCTTGGGATAATTCCCACTATTTGTACCAAGTGATAGCTACATCCTTTAGCTGAAAGGAGGGAAATTCCACTACCTCCGTTTCACTACTCATAAAACCCTCTGCACCTCATCAATAAAATTCTGGGGATCCTCCTCTGGCTTGGACCTTGTAAAGATGGGTGGATTCATCTAGAGGAATCTCTAATCCTCGATGTAGCTGAGCCCTAATGAGATCCCATACTCTGCAATGATGTGCCTTGACGCTGAGTTTGTGCTGCAACTAATTGGGTAAGCATTAGAATAACTCCCTTCATATCAACATCTGTCGTATCAGGGGGTGGCACATATGCTGTAGGGTCCCCCATAACCTCTATCAATGGTGGAGAAGTACGAGTGGTCTGGCCTGCTGAATGACTCTGAGACCTCGTCTCAACTCCCTGAGATTCACTGGAGTTAGCCTCGTTGGTGGCGTTAGCCCTTTGGTTTGAGGTTGTTTTTCTCTTAGCAGCCATTTTCTGTAAGAAATGCAATAACACGAACATTAGAATATTCACTTATAGTTCAACTCCATAGCACGATCTAGAATAGGGAGGAAGAGTAACATTCTTATATGCCTTATAGGTTCTAAATTATAAATATGGCATGCTTCACACTTATAAGTCAGACTCTACTAGACACGGCTACATAGACTCCATAAGACACTTGAACCTAGTGCTCTGATACCAAATTTGTCATGCCCTACCCTGGGCCTAGGTATGGCCAGCACTCGACACCATTGTTGGCTCGAACGAACCACATAACATGGCGTACATCATGAGCATATATCTAACATAAGCAGAATACTAACAATTTTAAGCTTTAAAAATCAAAATATTCAATTTATAAAAAAGACTTGCCAAGTTTTACATCAAGATGAATAGTAATCTATGAAGCCTCTAACATAATGGAACAACTATTTTACCGGGATAAGGCACCCCGCATACCTCTAAATCAACATCTAGTAATTTGAATAAAACTAAGCCCAAAACAAGTGGGGCTCACCAATAGCTGAATGTAGTAGGATCCTAGCGAGCAGCTCGATCATCGGTATAAGTACCTAAATCTGCATTGTAAAACAATGCAGCGCCCCTGGCCAAAGGAACGTGAGTACATAAGATTGTACTCTATGTAAAATGGCTGAATGAAACATAACATAGTTCAAATAATATAAAAGGGCAACCAAGATATAGACATAGTATGAAGGAAATCAAAGATATAAAAGTCAGTAAGTAGACCTTTTAAAATCATGTTTTCATCATCATTCATTAAGTTCGTCATGGGAAGTTCTTATCTTAATCGATATAAACTACCATGTAAACGTGGAGTTTGATCTCTGCTCGACCAGCTAAGCCATCTCATACCTTGCCGGATTATGAGACATACATATCGTTGTTTGCTGGCAAGGACCTATAACAGCCTGTACCAGGGGCATATAGGAGTCTCCTGAATCAACGGAAACGATCCATCATCCTAGTTAGCATACGCAGTTTTCAGGCATGAAGCCTTCTCAGTTATTAATACTACTCCCCTTTCATTACGTAGTTTGATTTACTTGAAATCATATTTAAGCAACCAAACTTATTATCATAAGTCATCATCATTACCATAATCATAGTTCATCATTATCATTAGACCCTTACAATTCATAAGTCACCATATCATAGTCATTTTTCGTAAAAATCACTGAAACTTCTCTTTTGGAGGAAAAATCATATTTCATAAGGTTGACTCTTTTCAACAAAAGGATTCATAGAACTCATGGGGAATCAAGAACAATCAATAATAATCATAGTAAGAGAGTTTTGAAAACCATTTATCATGTGCATAACGTTCTCGACCTTAACCTTAACAATTCAAGAAGAAGAGTTTTATGTGGAAATTCATGAAACATAGAGTGGGGAATGAAACAAAGTCTTCCCGCACGTGAGATAGCCTTACATACCTTATCCTTGGCCTCACAACTATCACCACAATGCAATAATCCTTTTATAATGTCAATCTACAACAATTATATGGATAGGAACTACAATCAATAACTTAATGACGAAATTCAAGTCATAGAGGCATTACATCGAATGTTTGGAGGGCATAGAAAATTTGAGCTTCTTATGGATGGGGTGTCCTAACACCCACCTCTTTCTACAGCCCCTTAACAACATGCATAACCATTACAAGTCCAACCAAAACAACCACATCCATCCTCAACACCGAAACAGTCCCATAAACCCTAACCCTAGGTCATTACATGAACTCACGGCTTCCTAGCACCGTCCCATGAGACCTGACCTTAGAACATCCCCAAGGAGTTGAAAACAATACTCATGTAAGGTTTTAGGAGAGTTATTTACCTTGGAGGAAGGAGGAGTGCTCAAGATTCCAAGTCTTGAAAAAGTTGTCCTTGACCTTGCTAGAGGAGAGAGAAAGGATTTGATGTCAAAATCTTGAGAAGTTCGTGGTTTGGTTTTGTAATATCATGGGAGATGTTTCTCCGTACGTAGAATGGTTTTGGAGAGCTTTTGGGAGCTGTTGGGGTCGAGTTGGGGTGAAGAAATAAGTGAAACCAAAAATCACGTTTAAAAAGCGGGCTGGAAATCACGTTTTTAAGGCAAAAAATGCAATGTGCGAGTCGCATCTTGAACCCTCGTTTGAACCCCCCCCCATTGGCCAGTCACTGTTTAGTGACTTACGACCAAGATCTGCCAGGGACGGACCATTAATTCAATTGACGGTCCGCATCTTGGTCCTTCAATTCGCCTCTGCTTGACAGTGCCTCAGTAAAATGTCAATAACTTTTTTCTCCGAACTCCGATTGACGAATGATTGGATGCGTTGGACACTAGGTTGATAGGGCTTTAATTTGAGGGATAGAACACCCAAAAACACTTCGTAGATTGGGAGATATGATTATTTAAAGTTGATCCTTATTCATAAACATCACATATTCTTCACTCTTCTCTTTGTACATGTTTCCCTTATCATAGACGGCCAACATACGGCCTGTACTTTCCATGTATGCTCCGTATGTGGCTTCATAATCAGGAATAGAAGCTCACAAGTCTCACATCTCATTTACGGCGCCAGGTACGGTCCATATGTCCATTATACGATCCGTACTCTTACCCATTCTTGGCGAAAGTCATAAAAATCAATCTTTTCAATTCCTAACCAACTCCAAACTTCCATAACACATTATAACTCATGATTTACTCCTCCAAACGCTTACAATTCATCAAAAATTTTCCCGGATTGCTTTTATACACATACATAGAACAGTTCATATCTTAGTACGATGGTAGGAGGAGTTATAGTAATTATGGTAAATTGGTGAATATTCGTAAGCAAATAATCTAAGTGTAATTCAAATAATTGAAAGCTTAATGTGCTTAGCCAGATTTTAATTAGATACTCATTAATGTGCACTTTTTCCAACAATCATTATTCTCGGAAAAGACGTTTTTAATTAAATACTCGTATGTTTAAATTGTTTTACTGATATATGGATTCTTCACTGCTTCTCTTTCCCTGAATCACTTCATTTATTATGGTTTTAATTAAAAGCTTTTCTTTCAATAATAAAAACAATGAAGAAACTCTATGCACAGTACATTAAAAATTCTTCTGCTTTAGATCCTACTAGGCTATTACATCCATTTTGAATATCAAATAAGACAATAAAATAATAATAACAATAATAATAATTTTAAGTTTTAAGTAGTTCATTTTTAGAAATTGGTAGGATTAAGCACAAGAAATAGAAGAATAAATTTTATTATCTTAGCTAAACTGTTGAGTAGATCTGCCAACATATCGGGGGAGTATAGTAGGATATAAAGAACTTACATTAAACAAAAAGAAAAGAATATAAAAAGATGATGATGATGGATACCCTTATTTTACGCATATTTGTTCATATTTTTACAAGTTAAAAATAGACTGAAGCCCATATTTATCCAACTGAAATATAAGTGATCCAACTAATTAAAATATGGGTTAAATGAGCTGATTTTATAAATATTGGCTGAAATTGCCGGCTCTAGTATTGAAGAAGGCATCACCAGAGATCCAGATATTTTGAGATGTAAGCATAGCAAGGATGGGATGTTCTCTATAAACAGAAACTTCAGGCTTATTGAGATACAGCAAAATAGAAACCATCAGAATTTGTGGAGAAGTATATGGAAGAACGGAGCACCAACTAAGATAAAATGCTTCATATGACTGGTGGTCAGGAAGGCTTACTTGACACATGAAGTACCGAAGAAAAAGGGGCAGATCATTGTTTCCAGATGTCAATTATGCGGGGAAAAGGAGACGAACAACCACCTTTTTTTTACACTGCAGTTTCACTGCACAACTATGGTCCTTATTCTTTAGTCTCACAAACACAAAATGGACCATGCCTGAGTATACTGCAGATTCGTTAAGCTGTCGAATTAGAAGAGGAAGCAAGAGTCAGAAAAAATTGTGGGGAATAATCCCATATTGTATCTGGTGGACTGTGCGGAAGGAAAGAAATACCAGTAGCTTTGAAAATAGGCCAATTCCATTCACGTAGTCAAATGGAATTGTAGTGGATCTTTTTATTTTTGGTGTAAAGAGATGGATATAAAAGAAATAGAACTTGTAGATTTCTTAAGTTCCCTGTAAGAATTTTCCTTCTTATTTTTCTCTATTGTTTTTTATGGTTGCCAGCATATCCCTAATGTTGAGGAATATAATATTACCAGCTTCAAAAAGAAAAAAGAACCACTTATTCAAGAAGTAAATGCAAAATTTGTAAACAAGAATTTTACATGGAAACTCCTCGCTCTCAGGGATCAAACCCAAGACCAACCTCAATAGGCTTTTCCCTAATATCTTCACTAAAATTTGAGCAAATTTTATGGTTAAAAACCAAATGGGCTAATTCTAGCACCTTTCACTCTTTTTCTAGTTGTATCTGCCCCTTTCAAGATTTTACCCCATTCTTAAAAGCCTTTACAAATCGAGGAACAAACACCTAATATAAATTCTTTATGAATATAAAAGGTTACAATTTAAGCTTAAAGAATCAAATTAGACAACTAAGAACTGTAATGATAAATCTTGATAAGAACAGGTTCTTCACGTTGCCAGTTGACTTTCCCACACGAAGACACTCTGAACATATTCTCTCTTTAAGTGCCCTCTTCTTGTTGTGTGGTTGTCTTCAATAGCATCAATGTAATGCTTTATTAAGGAGTAGGAATGATCGTGTTCTTCTCCTTCCAATCAAGCAAGAATTAGTTCAAGAATCCAAGAACCTAATCCTTCTCTTGATTTCCATTCAAGTATCGGTTTCCACTTGTTTTCTCTTATTTCTAAAGCTCTTTCCATATGTGCAAATTTGGTAATATTTTCGTGTTGATTTCTTATTCCTTGATCCATGTGATTAGCCATAATTCCAATTCTTCAAGAAATCCTTCATGCACTTGGAATCTGCTTTGCGGCTATCAAACAGTGTTCTCCAGTCTACTGTCTTGGACTTGGTTCCTTCTTGCAGTGTACTTCTGTAATTAGCTCTTGCACTAGACATATTAAGGACCTGGTTCTTTAGTAATCAGTTGTCATAAACACTAGTGGTCCTTATTTGATACATGTTTTATATCTGGCTCTTGCATCATGTTTATTATGTTTATTAATCATCAAAACTTCATATGTAGCATAGCTCATGGCTCCTAGCTCCTAGCTCAACAGTATATAAAAAAGCGCTATCAGTTTTAGTTCTATTGAATAAGGATTCTCACGCCATGCTAAAATCAATAGAGCACTTACCTTGCTTTCTTGTACTTCCAAGTGTTGTAGCCTTGTAGGAGTATTTATTTCCGAAACAATAAAATCACATGGAATATTTTGGACAAAATTGGAACTCTATTGTTTCCTTTGTTCTTTTATGATTTGGCCTGTATACTAGAACTCATATATAATAAATTTGTGATTCTATCCGATTTGCGTTGCTGTCTCTGAATATTTGTCACTGCTAAAAGTTATAAGCCCTAGAGGCATGCATATCAATAGTCCTGCTTGAAAATATATGCAAGTAGTTAGTTATATATGGTCTCCTTTAATTTTTCAATGTATAGCATTTTTTAAAGATAAATTCAATATATGCCATCCACTTGCAGACTTCAGCAGTACAGGGTGGTTGAGATGAAACTTCTGGCTCAGCAGAGGGATCTTCAGGTACATGTTTGTGTCTTTATTTTACATTTAGTTCTATTCACAATGAAGTCTGTCCTGATGTGGGTACTGACGTTTGACTGGTCCCTGGATTAATGTAATATCATTGTTCTTTTTTTTTTTTTTTTTTTTTTGAGAAATTAAGTGGATAAGTGTTCTTCTTTCAGAATTGTAATGGTTGAAGGCGGATGGGAAGTTGTAGAACCATACTTAAGTTCCACGTATATTGGTGTTGATTTCCAGGAATATTATCAAGAGTTAATAATGCGATTAGCCTTTTCATCAGATTGAAAGAAAAATGAACAATGTTAAATCACATGTTACTTACAAGATCATATCAATTTCCTACGAATGCTCAGACTAATGTTTTATGCAAGAGGAATAAAGATTGTCCTCACGCAATTTGTTGCTTCATGTCAAAGCCATGAATGGTGCTCAGACTTACTAGTTAGACCAACATATGAGGATTAAGCAAATTACATCACTCAATAGATGAATGGCTTCTCCTACAATTTCTAAAGACTGGAATCTGCCTGACCTTCAAAGATAGCTCATGCATCGCAGAACTATAGAATGTTGAATTTCTCCAATTCTACTAGCACTTCCCATTGCCAGTATAGACTGCCTCATGCTACTAATGGGTTATTTTGAAATTTAAAGTAGAAGATACTCTTTTTAAAAGTGAAATCTGAAAACATGCTCAACATGTTGGTGCTGTTCCCAATAAAAAAGACCACTGGAAATAAGGATAGGCTATGTTAGCTTGCCTCCACAATTTGATGGGACTGTTTGTAAAGATATTTGTTGTGATACTGTTTAGTCCCAAAGGTTTTCCCTCTCATGTTTGACATCTTCATGCATGCTTTCACTAATGAAGTCAGATTCTATGATACAATTGGTAAAAAATCATACTAATATGCCTCAATTTTGCTAGGTAATGCTTTCATTTTGTTATACTCAGATTTGTGGAGAGTTTCTCTTATCCTTATTTTGTCTATGCCAGGCAAAGATTCCTGATATAGAGAAATGCTTGGACATAGTTGCTACTTTGCAAGCTAAGAAGGGCAGCGGTGAGGTTTGTCCTAGTGTTATGCTTTTATTTTAAAATTTTAAAATTTCAATAGATGTCTCTTTTTTATCTGCACATTATCTGGTAGTTGTCACTGGATCATTTTGACTATCATTAATTCAGGACATGCATGTTTGCAACATTTGAAAACAAATTATCTGAAGTGGATAAATAATAGTTCTATCACACTTGTCAAAAACAAGTGTTTATCGTACAATGGTGACACAATTCAACGCATTTACTACTTTGTTACAGTAGATAGTTTTATTAAGGTGTTGGAGACCCTTTTTTCAGTATTATATTGATTGGTGGATTTGGTAGAAGCAATGGTCCCTTTAGTCCGTTACTTAAATTTTGCTATTTCCATCTCTAACATGAGCGACCTTACCCAAGGATTAGAATTAAGACGGTAATGGTGCTGCTAGGATTCAATGAACATGAGCTGAAGGAAGTTCACAATTTGGAGGAGCTGGGTTTCACTGTGTTTTCATCCCTTTTACATTGGCCTACGGCATCCTATTAAAATACAGATGTTGTCAGACTTGAATATAAATGATTACCTCAATAATGATAGGCGAAGTGCACATGGACTATCAAATGTTAAACAGTCCCATCTAAGCCACAAATCTTTTGGGTGCTTATGTAGCTATCAAAATGTGAAATCATCTCAATTTGACCATTTTGTGAATTTCTTCTGTTTTCTTTAAGCTCCGCTAAAGTCAAAGTGTTGTATTGACCATCTAAATTTGCCTGGTTCTTAATAATGGTAAAAGTAATTACCAGGAAATCAAAGGCACCGTGGAAGAATTTTCTTAAAAGAGGAAAGTGCAAAACAGCGACAAGGTTGATGGTGCTTGAGTGAATAGAAAGAATTAAAAGTGCATGCTTCTTTAAGTGGGTTCGAACCTTGCTGTAGACAAAAGCCTGGTATTTATGTGGGGAGTAGAGGGAGGTCCATTAATCACTGTGTTTCGGACTTGCGCCATTGGCCTTTAAGAATTTCTTGGTTACCAAAAGAAAAAAAGCATGCTGCTTTGAAATGAAGCACACAACTTGTTGAAAATACAAAATAATATCAATAACAGATTGCTCTTGTTGGGATCACTTTGCACACGTCATTGTTTTGAAGCCCATTGCTTCACACATGAAGCGATAACCTGTCACATCACTTCATCACTTTCAGCGCCAAATTGGTGGCTTTTAATTACACTGTTTACGTTTGCCTTTTGGGAACTGCCGCATTACTGTATCAACTCATCTGTACATTATTATAGTATCTCTCTTGCTGTATTCACTACCACCGCAGAGCTGTTCCCTTGGTTTTTCAACATTCATTCCGCCATTGTTCGCTGCTGCAAATGTGCTAAGGAAGGATTTAAATTCTGGGGAATGTATTCTCTTTAGCTGTACCTACTACCTTCAGATATTTCTCTCCTATTCCTCTCTGAGTCACTCACTAATTCTATTGCAGTTTACTTCTTTTTGTTGTCTCCAATACTGCTGGCTTTTTGAGAAACATAGAAAACTTTTATACCTCTTGACCTTCTTAAAGCTAACTTAGCCATTTTTGAATGAATCCCTCTACAATCGCCATCTACTACTATACCATCGATTTAGTTTCAGGTCCAGAGTCCCTAATTTATCTCTGTTTTGATGGTCTGTAATTGCTTTGTTAACCCAATATTATGTTTGATGAGATGCTGGTTTTAATTGTTTCTGTTTCTTTACCCCATGGAGCAATTCACAAGTCTCTATCTCTGTTGGATTGGAGGATATTTATAGAGTATGGCTGTGAGGATTTGGGAGGGGAGAACAGGAGGATGTATTCTTTTCTCATTATAACCCTGGTATATTTTTTTGTTACTTCATAAAGTCTACTGAGATTTTTGCAAACCAAGTCCAGTCTAGGAGGATAGAGGGGCAGGTCCATCATCCCCTTCGAAAGCTGTGGTTGGCCCCAGATTTTTCAGTCATTAAAAAAGTATATCAAGGTGTCCTTTTACTTTATAGATCGTGTAAACAGATCTATGTTAGCTTTATAATGGATATTCAATAAATGGCCACATTACTGACACCATCTCTTTAAGAGTTCAGTTTGTGTATTCTGAATGCTTACCTGATCGAGCAAGAATTGAAGAAGTTTTTTTGTTAATTGGTCTCTGGTGTACTTCACTTACTGAGCAAATTCTGAAATGTTTATACTGAAGTGCGGTACAGGTATGCCCTATTTTTGATAGCTTTTTGGTGTATTTAGAAGGTTGAAGAGTAATACGACTGTTACACCTGAATGAAAATGGTATCAACACAGATGAGAAGTCCACATAATATAGTTTGGCCCTTTATAAGTTATTTAGAAGGTCCTTCCATTAGGTTTATTCCTCTGGTTGGCTGCTTGGTTGCAGGCACTAATTGCTGATTTTGAAGTGTCAGAAGGGATTTATTCCCGGGCAAGAATTGAAGAATCTGATTCGGTGTGTCTATGGCTTGGGGCAAATGTCATGCTGCAGTATTCATGTGAAGAGGTATCTGATTGGTAGTTGAATGAGGCCTTTCTGTAGCCTTGAATACTGTGATATTTGTAGTGCTAATCAAGAGATATTGTTGCATGTTTGATGGAGCAGGCTACTACTCTTCTTAAGAAAAACTTGGAAAATGCAAAAGCCAGCTTAGAAGTTCTTGTAGCTGATCTACACTTTTTGAGGGATCAAGTGACAATCACTCAGGTCCATTCTGCTTTAACTCTTATCTCGGACTATAACTTGGGCAGTGTTTCGCTGGCAATAAATTGTCCTTACAATCTATGCTAGTTTTTAATTACTTCTCACTTATGTTGCATATGCTAGGCAAGAAAATGATATTGCTTATGTCCAAAAGAAAAATTAATTTTAATTTGTGAATACCTGTGATTGTGTCTAATGCTGGAAGTGACCAATTTTTGAAGTACAACTTTTTAGTAGCTCGAGATCTCATTTATCAGATTCCATTAGGAAGACTGAATTTTTTCTGAAGAATTCACCATGATATACCTCTTCCACGCATGGTATCATGAAAAATGGTTACAAAATTTTGACTGCTACTTTGTAGTGGCAATAGGTCTGAAAAAGTATCTAAAAACATCAAATTTAGATATTTGTATCCTATCAAAATAAGGGACCATGGCATATATGTTTGGAACAGATTCCATCTTGAGAGAGTTGAAAAAGCACCATCTTGTTGCTTCTTTTGTTTATTTTTCACATCTGCATAATTCCAGCCACCAGGTTGTTGCTATCTTTTACATTGCTTATTATTTAAGCTGCTGTTTCTTAGGTCACGATTGCTCGAGTATACAACTGGGACGTGCATCAACGTAAGTTTCGACAAGCTGCCAGTCCAAAAGAATCATGAGATTAAGAGATGTGGTACACACTTTTGCTGCAAAGAGTATGAGTCAGATCTTTGTTATTCATCGGTTTAGGCTTGCTTCTTTGGGACTCTCCTCTAGGCAGGATCCTGACTTGTTATTTCAGACCATCAGTTGTTGGGCTTGTAGCAATTTTGTAAGAAAGCAAATATTTGTTGGTGAGTTCGTGCATTTGCTAGATGGTTAGGATCAAAAGTATAACGATACAATTGTTGCAGATTGTCAAATAGTGGTATCACTATGTTATATTGTCCCTTCATGGGGCTTGTCACTGGTTGCTGTACTCTAAAGAGATCAATAGCTCCAGTTTGCCTGACTTTATTATCTCAGTTAAATGTTCGCCATAGGTGATGTCTATTTCAAGTTATAATTCATTTTCAGATTATCCATAGTTAAGCATGCTTCATGCATAACAGTCCTACCTAAGGATATATTCATTAAGTTTTCAATTCCATTGACCATTTGGACGAGTTTCAACCAATTTGACTGTAAACACCAAGAGTGTGGTGGATAAAGGTGTCTTTACCCTAAATCGGAGGTCTCGAGTTCATTCCTCTGGAATGGGGGTCTTCTTTGATTGGGAGTGCCTAAAACCCCGATAGCAGGCTTTCTACGGTGCATAATTTAAGTTACTCGGCCTAAATAAAGGGACGATAGATTAGATAGTAAATTACCATTATATTTTCACCTTCCAGCTCTGCAAGTATAATATAAGGATAAAGCTGTCCATTTCCCAGTCACGGAAGTTCTCCTCGAGCCTATCTGCCCCATGGCAACCAGAAGGAAAGAGGGGAGAAAACTAGTATTTACATTCAAATTTCCAATGTACATATGAGGTGCCTTGAGAAAAAGTTGTTGGTGACACATGCTTCATTCTAGCTATGTGTGGTTCTTTTTGGCTAGAAATGTCGTAACTGCAGCTTTTATTGTTATAATTGGATTCTGAAACAAATATGTATTTCTATCATTGGTTGTTGCTGAATTATCTCTGGCACTCTGGTGTTTCAAATTGTCCAGTCATCTTCGCTTTAAAAGAAAAGGTGCATTGATGAATGGCATAATATGCAGAAGTATTGATAGTTCTGATTATGCTCAGTTTCATCTCTATGTAAATTAATGTTTTATTGCACCAAGGCCTATAAAGAGCTTAAACCGTATCTACTAATATAATCCTTATGCAGTAAGTAAAATAATAATCTATTGCAGTTGATTCTTATTTGAAGGCTAAGAGACAAATTCTTTGACCTGTCATTGCCTCGTGTTTCTGTTTTTCCTTTTTCCCCCTAATCTATTATGATACTCGCATAATAGCAGGCAGCACGTTGTGGGTTTGTGTTCACACACTCGGTCAAGAATATTTGCTTGACACAGATTTACTTTAAGTATGACTTCTCTGCATCATTAGAAACCTGTTTGGTGCCATTGGGGATTGGGTTGGCAATACAGCTGAAGTAACAGCATGTTTGACATTAGAACTCGACAAGGAGATTAATGAAAAGGTGGTTCTTGGCATTTGTGCCCACACATGGAGATGGACCTGTCTACCCGTCTTTTTAACTTGTCCTGTTACATAAAACTCTTTTTTGACTTGGAAGTACTTGGAAGTTGGGACAGCGTGGGAAAGGATCTTTGTGGGGCTTCAAAGCTCCGTGTTGACAAATTGAATTGTACTCGGGGGTGTTCCCGGTTTAGTTTGGGTGGATTCTTAATTAAAATTAAAATTAAATTAATTTAGTCAATTTTTTAAATTATTAAAATTAAATTAAATCAAGCATAATATGAATTAATCGGTTTCGTTACATCGGTTCTGATTCGATTTTTGACAAACTTAATTGCATTTCTCTTTCTTTTTCCTTCTCCTGTAATCAAACAAAAATTACCTCGTCTTTCAATTTATAATTCTTTATTACCCTTTTATTGTGGTAATGATATTATTTTGGATTATGGAAAAAATGCTTGACATCTATAAATTTTGCTTAGGTGAATAGAGTTTATAATAAGTAAAAAAATAGGTATAGGTAAAACTCACAGTTGTCTCTTTATATATATGAATTTGAATTCATAATTTTCTTTTAAGAAGTTGGCTTAAAACCTAAAGTTCATTATCATATTAGAGATTAACTAATTGTAAAAATATAACTTTCACGAACAATATATAACATATTTAAAATTATTTATAACAATTAATATATTGTGAATATATATCATTATAAATTTGTCTATATAATTTCTCGATTTGATTCATATTTTTCTCGATTTGTTTTTCATATAATCATAACAAATCAAATATTATCAGGCTTTTAAAATATGAAGTCAAACCCAAATGTATATCAATTTGTACAGTTGATTTGGTTCAATTTTTAATTTGGATCGAGCTTTAACTAAACATGAACACACCCAATTGTACTACCACAAAACAACTTGTTTGTCATAAATCATAATATATGGTAATAAACTTTGTGGTTTCCCATGAGAGTGCAGATATATTCTTCTGTGATATTTAGATTTGGCTTTATGGCTAATTGAGTGAAAATCATAGAAAATTAAATTCAAGTTTTAGAAGAGTTGGAAAAATAATTTAAAGTTGCAGGAAATTAGGTTTATTTAAGATTTGATATTTATTTAATTCATATGTAGTTAGGATTTATAGTTTAATTCATATAGAAATAGATTTTTTTTATTTTGAGTTAAAGTGGATTTCATACTATTATAAATAGGGATGCTGCTAGTTATTTTAACATGATGAGAAATGATGTGAGAAACAGTGAAGATTGTAGAGAGCATTCAAAGATTTATGAGTTTCCGAATTAAAATATTTTCCTTCAAATTGATATTATAGTTTCTGCGATATAGGCAGAGAATCGAATAGCTTCTGTTGCCGGCGGACGGCGCTAGTCAATATGTGTCGTCCATCTGGCCAATGAGTATGCTGAAAAACGTCTGGCCAATGATTATGTTAGCAAAAGTGGAGTCAATAATGTATGCATGAAAAACAATCATGCTGAGAAGGACTGACAAATATATTGCAGCTTTAAAGAGGTGTAAACAAATATGACAAAAGGGGAAGAATCTCTTATCTAAATGTATCGAAAGGCCCAATGAATTGGGATTTCCCTAGGTCCAGGTTATTTCGGGGCAAGCATATCATTTATGATGAAAAGAATGAGCTTCAAGAGAATGATTCGGGAAGCTTCTCATAACAATGTACCAAAAAGAAGAAATGTGAGAAGTTCATATTCTCCAGATTCGACTATAAACCAGGTAGTGAGGATGAAAAAAAAAGCATAAGCTACCTCGTTCGTGCTCCCACGGAGATAAGTAGATGACATAAAAAAATTAAAAGTTGATTCCAAGTGAATCAACAAAATTAGGTGGTAATAAAGTGCATCAATGAGAGTTGAAGAGAAGTGCTCTAACAATTGAAGGTTGAAAGTACTTCAACAATTAAATGTTGATGAGAAGTGCATCAACTATTGAAAGTTTAAGAGAAGTGCTCCGAAATAACTAACTTAATAAATAAATAAATGAAAGGGGGTTGGAGAGAATTGCTCAATAAGATCGAAAATTGGAGAAAAGTGCCCCAACACAATTTTTAAAAAAATAAATAAAAGGGAGTTGAAGAGAAGTACTCAAACAAAATTGAAAATTGGAGACAAGTGTTCCAACAATTGAACATTCAAGAGAAGTGGTTTGACAATTAACGGTTGATGATAAGTGCATTAACAGTTGAAAGTTGGAGAAAAGTGCTCCAACACAAACAAGAAACTGGAAGATTAGAGAGAAATACTCCAATACAACAACAATAATAAAAAGGCAAGGAGTATACAACTTTGAATTACGGGAGAACATTGGAAGAATAATTCAAAGTTGTAGGAAATCAAGTTTACTTAGGATTTAATATTTATTTATTCATATCTTGTTAGGATTTATAGTTTAATTCATATAGAAATAGATTTTTCTATTTTGAGTTAAAATATGTTTCGTATAATTATAAATAGGAATATTGCTAACTATTTTAATATGATGAGAAATGGTGTGAGAAATAGTGAAAATTATAGAACGCATTCAAGGATTTATGAGTTCTTGAACTAAAATATTTTCCTTCAAAAAGGCCATAGAAAAACGTTAGGCATTTTTTTCACCTAAGTTAAAGATCATGGAAAAAAAAATCTAAAAAGACAATTCACAAAAAAGTTGGGTTAGTATCACTTTTTAAGAAAAAGAAAATGCCTAACCTTGACTATCTGTAATTTTTTGGTTTTTTGAAAAACATTTCGGGTTTAAAAACAAACAGACATGTGTTCAATCACAATAAATTACACCCAATAATTTTGGATGTTGGTAGTCTTATATTTTTGATTTTCACTTGAGTAGTGAATAAATTTTTCAAGATTAAAAGTCAAAATTTATTAGAATTTTCCAACAAAGCAAACCACTTGTCTCCAAGATCATTCTTGTAAGTTTCAATCACAAGTGAAAAGGACTGCTGCTTTACGTGCCATAACTGCATATCTTTTTTATGTCAGTTTCTATTAAAGTTTGCAAGAAACAAATTAAGAGATAAATTAAATTCAATCTAGTCTGTGGTCTTAGACTTACCCCAATATCTATATCTTTTTCTTTCACTTCACAAACACAAAAGTTTCTCTCTGTATATGTGCATATATGAGTCTTTATATCAATCAATCAACAAAATTTTCAAACCTGATTTTGGAAATATGATTTAGGATTTCACATATGAACGCAGAGAAGGAACGATTAAGAAGACTAATAGCCTTTTTGATCAAGTTTTTGAGAGGCGAAAAGTGCTTATTTTAAAAAAATGTGGTGTTTGTCCAAGTTTTTGGGAGAAAATAAGTTTTTTTAGAGAGTAGCAGAAGTTGTTTTTCAGAAACTAAAAAAAAACAGTTTCTCTCCAAAAGCACTTATTTGAAAAACACTTTTATGAAAAATACTAGAAGCACTTTGCAAAAACTTAAACAAACACTAATTGCTACTCAAAAGTGCTTTTTAGATTTATTGGCCAAACATAATATGCTTCTCACCAAAAGTACTTTTTAGGTAAGCACTTTTAAAAAAATCACTTCTCAAAATAAGCTGATTTGAGAAGATTGACCAAACAAGTTATAAGTTTTAGATAAAAACGAGATTTTTTCCACCAGATCTAAGTCTTTCATCTCAACTTTTTCAACAGATCACAGTCATTGATTCATTTTAGTAACTCTCAATCATAGCCCTTCATTTGATCAGAGTTTGAGAATAATTCTAGTAGTTTTCAAATGCTACGTGTATAGAATAACTATTTTAATTATTTTTTTCTTTTATTTTTTAAATATTTGTTCAGTTAGTTAGGGATTAGCTAATACAAAACGTACAAATGTACAAATAGGAAGGTAGATAATATTCTTTGTTTTGTATAATATATGTATAAATTATGAATGAGATATAGAGAAAATTTCTTATCTTAATTCTAAATTTGTTTTTATAACATGGTATTGGAGCATTGATAGAAAAGATCTAATTCGTTTTTCTCTTTCTATTTAGTCTTCTTTCTTCACATTCCTTGGTGAATCAAGATCTCATTCAGAGTGAATGAGAAAACTCATATTATTTCGGATGATCTTGAGGCTATAACCACTATTGAGGCCGACACCAGCAAGTATTCCATCGACTAAACTCATCCCTTTTATCTCCATTCTTCAGTTTCACTAAGGATGATACTGGTAAGCTCTGTTTTTAATGAAAAACGATATGGAGGTTGGAGAAAAGGAATCTTGTTAGTTTTGTCTATCAAAACAAGGTGAGATTCATTGATGAAGCCATTTCTCAGCCCCATAATTCTCCATATCTCCTCAAAACTTGGACAAGGTGCAGCGACATGGTGATTTTTTGGCTATTGAATTAATCACTCCTAAGAGACATTGCAGAGAATGTTATCTATTTAAGAACAATTGGATAAATCTAGAATGAGCTTGAAGAAAAGTTTGGATAGAGCAATGGACCTCAACTCTATCCGCTGCAAAAACAAATCAATGAATTAGTGCAAAAAAACCTGAATGTGGCAGTTGTTATACTAAATTAAGGTGAATCGACTTTCTTTGCAGGTAAGCAACAACATGGAATTATAGGTACAACTATAAGAAGAAACTAAGGAAGTTCAAAATTTAAGAAAAACAATATGTTTTGCACCTACTATAAGAAAATTAATCACATAATAGACAATTGCTATAGCTTGATTGACTTATAGAAGATTTTAAATTCACCAAAAACTAAAAGATATCCTACTGGTCTTAAAAAAATAATGTTGTCATTACATTCGAGGAGAATGTTTCACAATCTGTTGCTATGGAAGACAAGCCTATCACCTTGGATCAATGCAATAATTTTTGTTACATGTTTCAGAATGTGAAAAGGGGACTCAAGGCAAACAAATTTTTGAGGATATTGTTTCTACACGCTCTGTTGGTATATCTAATCCTCCTTTCATCAAATCTTTTATGTATTGTCAAATCATATCTATTTTCTGAATTTTGAATTCAGGTGCTTCAGATCGCATGACCTCTGAATTAGGTTTTTTATTTAATATCAGACACCTTCCCAAACCCCTTTATGTTAATCTACCTAATTCTCTTAGAGTTTTAGTTTTTCAATAAGGTTTTGCCACTATTTTGCCTATTTCTGCAATGCTCCGAAAACTCAAAGACTAGATTTGGGACTTAAATTAGAAAATATGGGAATTTGCAGAATTTCCTCAGAACGACTCACCTAATGAGTCGTTATGAGACCTAACGACCCGTTAGGTCACTCGTGGTCTGGTCGGGGGTCAAAAAAATTAAGGAATTGGGTAGTGTACTTGACGAAAGGTCCCCACATTCGTGGTCAGCCACCACGAGTCGTGAGGTGAGTCGTGATCATCTAAGGGAGAATTCTCTAAGGGTGAGGCAGTTTACCTAATGAATGGTGACCACGACTTGTGGCCACTGGCAACGACTCGTGAGGTCATCCGTTACCAGCCCCAGACAACTGATAGATAGTGTACTTGACGGACGAAGTAACGAGTTGTTGTCTTGGATAACGACTCGTTAGGTCACCCGTTAGGAGCACCTGACATTTTTTTCCTATGATTTTCTAAGGGCAGTTTAGTAATTTTTTACTCTCCTAAACTTTAAACTACGTCGTTTTAGACGTAATTTCAGACCTATTAGTGGGAATGAACGGCCTCTCCCTTCATTCCCCATGTTCATTCTCAGAAAAATATTGAAGTTTCTCTCAAGAACTTTCAGTGTAAGGGCCAAGGTTCTTCATTCATCTCAGAAATTCAAGTTTCCTCCTCAAGAAAATTTTTAGCCAGGTATGTGGGAGTTCAACAAGGGAATTGTTCTTGGCTTGTGTCGCCCAAAACCCTCTTATAGTTCCTCTATCAGTTTTAGCCCTGCGATTTCGAATACGAAGATTACATCTTGTTTTTCGTCAATTTCGCATAGAATGATATCCGTGATTATTGTTGATATGATCTCCATCAGTTCTTGACCAAATTATTGATGTTCCTGCAAAGTGAATTTAAGTTCTGAACTTTTGAATGAAATGTATTGGCGTATTGAATTCCGTTTGGTTTGCGAAGTGCGATTTAGGATTATTTCCTAGTATTTCTTATTGTATAGATGTTGAGTAATTACTCCCTTGATAAGAATGATTTTAGTCCTGGCACGAATAAGAGAGCTATAACACTGCTTGTCGGATGAGATTTCCTTAATTCTTGAAATTTTTGCCATATTATGGAATTCCCGTGTTGTTGGAATGAGTTGAGTTCTCTGTTAGCTACTTAGTAGTTCAGTTCAGTTAGAACGTAGAATCTCTTTAGAACTATACAGAATTTGTCAACTGATCAGTTTGACTTCAGTTTTTTCCTGAGGTGTCAGTGGTGCCTTCCAGTTATTAGAATCAGATTCAGAATCCAGTTTATTGGTCCATTAGGTGGTCATGACATTTTAGATATATAGCTCTGACTAACTTCAGGACCCCAGTTCAGATTACAGTTTGTTCTTAGACGGTTACGACGCTTCTAGATAAGCATCTCTGACCAGTCTAGAACCCAGTTTCAAAATCTGGTCCGATAAGACTCTCAGGGTACTTTCAGTTATATCCCTGACTAGTCTTGGATCCCTGTTTTAAGCTATCAGCTTAGTAATGCAGTATAGGTTTTTCAGTGGGAGTAGGACTTAGCGCCGAGCAGGCCGGGGTTCTAGGCACCCAGTTTTCCAGAACTACGTTGCCAGCGTAGGTTACAGTATTATTTGGCTTGATTGGCCCCATACTCGTGTGATCACCCAATTCATGCCTTCATACCCTGGCAAGGTATATTGGGTCCTACCGGTGGGGTGTATACATCAGACTCCACATCTAGCTCACGTGGTTATATGTCGGTTACAGACTCTCCCACTAGTCAGTCCAGTCCAGTATTAGAATAAGCAGCTCAGTTCAGTTCCAGCTCTATCAGTCTAGCTCAGTTCAATACAGGATCTCAGACTCAAACTTTCAGACTTAGGGCATGTCTTTGACCATCAAACGGGGTTATTTTGACCATCTCAGCTAATTTCAGTAGTTCAGTTCAGTATACTTATTGGTCATTGCATGTCAGTTTAGTTCAGGCATTATATTCAGTTATGTTTTCTCCCACTTACTCAGTACATTGAAAGTACTGACACATACTTTTATGCTGTATCATTTCATGATACAACTACAGGTTCTCAGACTCAGCACCGCTAGTCATTGAAATTCAAATCCTCCTCCTCAGCAACAAAAGTGTGAGTCCTCATCCTTCAAGGGCATTATTTCGTTTCTTCCAGTCATTATATTACGTTTAGTTAGACTTAGAGTTAGCTAGGGGCTTGTCCCAGTAACTCATCAGCTAGATGGCTTTCAGACAAGGAATAATTTTCAGACTTTAGACGTTCTAAACTTTATGTTTTTAGTTTAATTTTTCATAAATGCTTTTATATTATTATTTTAAAGCTTTTGCTACACATATTTTACTCAGAGCGCCAGTGCATGATAGACCAGGGGCTGATTGGGGTCACTTGTGACTCCAAGTACCGTGTCCCGTCCAGGGTATAGACTCGGGGCGTGACAAACTTGGTATCAGAGCACTAGATTTAGAGTATCCTCGGAATGTCTAAAAGTCGCATCGAGTAGATTCCTTTTCATGGGTGTGAAGCGTGCCACACTTATGACGATGAGGCTAGAAGATGTTATTAGGAAAAAACTCTCTTTTGTTCACACTCCTTATCGTGCATTAAAGTTCAAACCTAGAAACGTCCTTCTAAATTGTGCTCTATTTCATTTTAGTGAAACATGCTTCCCAGGCGCGGTAACGGAAGAAGGGCCGGTAACGCCAACAGACCCGCCCCACAGCCTCGGCAGCCCCTCAAGATGATTCGGTATCTACTGCCAAATTCAGAGCGGCCATTCAACTGCTGGCCCCAATAGTCACCAACCAGGTGAATTAGCAGGTGGTGCCGATGAAAACCAACGGATCTGCAACAACTGCTAGGGTGCGGGACTTCACCCGTATGAACCCTCCATCTTTTCAGGGATTCAAAGTAGGGGAGGATCCCCAAGAGTTTGTGGATGAGATCAAGAAGATTACCCGCAATACAAGTGTCAGCTCCTTTGAGAGTGTTGATTTGGCTGCCTATTAGCTAAAAGGGGTAGCTCAAGTCTGGTATGAACAGTGGAAGGAGGGCGACCAGTGGGAGCAGGACCGGTAGAGTGGGAGGAGTTCCACACAACTTTCTTGGACAGATTTTTCTCTCGAGAGTTGAGGGAGGCAAAAATGGCGGAGTTTATGAACTTGAGACAGAGCAACAAAACAGTGGAGGAGTATGCTCTGGAGTTTACCAGGCTGTCTAAATACGGTCCAGAGATGGTAGCCAAGCCAAGGGCTCACATGTTGAAATTTTTTAATAAGGTGTCGAATCTGGTCCTCAAGGAGTGCAGGATAGCGATGTTGATTAAAGATATGAACCTCTCCAGCTTGATTGTCTATGCCCAACAGATTAAGGCCGAAAAGATGAAGGATATGGAGTGAAAGAACAAATGAGCAAGGACTGGCTAGTCAGATTACCACCATCAGAAGTCTAGCGGTAGCAGCCGCCCACAACAGCAGCAACAGCAACAACAACAACAGCAGAGGACCCCAACACCCAGCTCAGCCAGCACCCCAACCTTTCGGTCCCGTTAGGATCGGAGGGGTGGACCATCTGGCACTCAGTCTTAGAGCCACAATGCCGGAAATAGATATCCATCTTGCCCCAAGTGTGGCAAGAATCACCTGGGAGAGTGCCTTCAAGGTCGAGAGAGATATTTTTGTTGTGGGAAGCTCGGACATCAGCTCAGGGAGTGCCTATTAGCCGGGAGAGGGAGATCACAGTCCACCACATCATCAGCTCCAACAGGTTGACCAGCCCAGCAGGCTAACACATCAGGTATGGATGACGGTCAACGTCAAAACCGTTTCTATGCTCTGTCTTCCAGTCAAGATCAGGAGAGCTCACATGATGTAGTCACGGGTATGTTACATCTCTTTCATCCGAACGTCTATGTCCTTCTAGATCCAGGAGCCACACTTTCATTCGTGACTCCCTACATAGAAGTCTAGTTCAATATCGGTCCAGAGGTCCTCTCAGAACCATTCTCAGTCTCCACCCCTGTTGGCAAGTTAGTTAGAGTCAGCCAAGTGTATAGAAATTGCCAATCTCAGTCCTGAATAAAGTAATTCTAGCTGATCTCGTAGAGTTAGACATGGTCGATTTTGACCTTATCCTTGGCATGGATTGGTTACACTCCTACTATGCCTCAGTTGACTGTAGAACTAGAGTTGTCAAGTTCCAGTTTCCAAATGAATCAGTGTTAGAATGGTCGGGCAGTAACTCAATGCCTAAGGGTAGGTTTATTTCCTACCTTAAGGCCCAGAAACTCATCTCCAAGGGATGTATTCATCATCTAGTTCGGGTCGAGGATTCCAACTCTAAGACCCCAACTATCCAGTCAGTTCCTGTGGTTAGAGAGTTTTCAGATGTTTTCCCTAAGGACCATCCCGGAGTTCCCCCTTGAATGGGAAATAGACTTCGGGATAGACCTTCTCCTAGATACTCAACCCATCTCCATCCCTCCTTACAGAATGGCTCCAGCTGAGCTTAAGGAGTTGAAGGAGCAGTTAAAAGATCTTCTTGACAAGGGTTTTATCAGACCCAACATCTCTTCCTGGGGTGCCCCAGTGCTATTCGTACGTAAAAAGGACGGTACCCTTAGAATGTGCATAGATTACCGTCAGCTAAACAAAGTCACAGTCAAGAACAGATATCCACTACCTAGAATTGACGACCTATTTGATCAACTTCAGGGAGCCATTTGTTTCTCAAAAATCGATCTCAGGCTAGGGTACCATCAACTAAGGGTCAAAGAGTGTGACATATCAAAAACCGCATTCAAGACTCGGTATGGTTACTACGAGTTTGTGGTGATGTCCTTCGGGCTAACAAACACCCCAGCAACCTTCATGGACTTGATGAATAGAGTCTTCAAGAAGTATCTGGATATGTTCGTTATTGTATTTATCATCGACATTTTGGTATGCTCCAGGAATGAGGAAGAGCATGCTAATAACCTGAGGTTAGCATTATAGACACTCAGAGACGGCCAGTTGTTCGCCAAGTTGAGAAAGTGCGAATTCTGGTTAAAGTCCGTGACTTTCTTAGCTCATGTGTGTTCACTCCTCAATGCACGCAAGTGCACATGGTCGTACAAGTAATATAGTGTCTTTTTCAAGCCAGGTATTGAATCCACAAGGACTGTAGCTTGGCAGTAATTTTTTTACTTTAGTAGTAACAACTTCTTTATACAAGTATATGGATAACACACCGAATGAGAATTTGTTAAAGAGTAATATTTAATGTAACACTAATTAAAATAAGAAAATGTGATTTAAACAATAGCACGAACAATCTAAGGTTAAGGCGGAACATGCAGGTATGTATAATGTATATTATATTTCAGCTAACCTTTCTCTTAGGTTGATGGTCGGGGATGAGTAACCTATGGCTCGTGTCTTTCGAACCTCTAGCCAATTACTGAATTATGAGCCTTACACAATACATTTATATGATGCAGTAACTCATCTTCTAGCGAATCACAATAGTTTCCTAGATAACCGAATATGACATTACAGGTATATTTCTATCCTGCATGCGAATCTTACCTTTAATTCACAACATAGATAAGAACAATTCCAAGTCTACCCTAATAATTTTCCTCTCAGAATCAAAATTAGGATTCTAATTCTTACATTAATGATGGCCGAACATTAATGCCATGAAAAGCAAGAATAACAGAACAACCTTTCTTAAAAAAAGAGAATTAAGCTGAATTATTATAAAATTACACAATCCTGCAATTAGCCTCAACCTCAGAGTGAGGTAATTTACCCACTCATTTATTGATTAAACGTCTTCAAACAAGTAATAATCATACCCATAATTGAAATTTAGAAGAAAAGCAAAGAGAAATAACCCTAAAATTTTCTTTAGCTCAACTGCCTGCCTCCCACGTTCGTGCAAACAATGTCCAATCTCCAAAATAAAAGCCTAAGTATTCTATTTATACAAGTGGAAAATTTCTCAGAAATAAACTAGCAACGTGGCACGGAGGCCATCGCGGAGCTCAGGCTCCATGCCACGGAGCCATCGCGCTCCTTCACTGTTTTGCGCCTTCGAATTTTTTATAATTTTCTTCCTCCACCCATGCAATGTGGCACATTGTTCAACGCGGACCATCCTTAGCATGAAACGGTGGGGAACTTTTGACTCTCTCTTTACGCCCTCCAAATATTAGCCTATTCCCCCTCGGAGTTTGACTTTCTCCTCCATCTTACATCTCTGTCTTCTCCACCTGCAAACAGTCACCATACAATTATTAATCCAAAAAAAGAAAAACAACCTTAATTAACTCAAACATGCATAAATACATCAATATTCTCCCTATCCAAACTCACAACGGGTTGAATATGGAGTTTGGTCGTATAAATATGCCCAATATCAATGTGGTCTTAGGTGAAGGAATACAAGTAGACCCTCACAAGATAGCAATAGTGAAAGACTGGCCCAGACCTACCTCTCCGATGGAAATCAGGAGTTTTCTATGCCTAGCTGGTTATTACCAACGGTTTGTGGAAGGTTTCTCCTCTATAGCATCCCTTATGACTAAGTTAACTCAGAAGAAAGTGAAATTTCAGTGGTTGGATGATGTGAGAAGAGTTTTCAGGAGTTGAAGACTCAACTCACCACCGCTCCAGTTTTGACCTTGCCAAAAGGTACAAATGGGTTGGTTGTCTATTGTGACGCTTCCCAAGTTGGTCTCGGTTGTGTTCTTATGCAGCGGGCCAAGGTGATAGCTTATGCCTCCAGACAACTCAAAGTTCATGAGAAGAACTATCCAACTCATGACTTGGAGTTGGCAGCGGTGGTTTTTGCACTAAAAATATGGAGACGTTACTTATATGGAGCCCATGTGGATGTGTTCACAGATCATAAGAACCTTCAGTATGTGTTGAGTCAAGAGGACCTAAATCTGCGTCAAAGAAGGGGGTTGGAGCTACTAAAGGACTATGATATGAGCGTGCTATATCACTCGGGAAAAGCCAATGTGGTGGCTGACGCCCTAAGCAAACGATCTTTGGGCAGTGTGGCTCTCATTGAGGAAGGCAAAAAGGAGTTAGTGAAGGATGTTCATAAACTAGCCCATTTAGGGGTGCAGTTGGTGGACTCAGCGAAAGGTGGTGTGGTAATGCAAAGTGGGTCAGATTCATCCTTGGTAGTTGAAGTTAAGTCCAGATAGGACGAAGCTCCCATTCTGCTTAAACTTAAAGAAAGGGTTCTCAGGAAGGAGGTGGAGGCTTTCTCCAAAGGGGGAGATGACGTGCTCCGTTACCAGGGCAGATTGTGTGTACCAAACGTTAGTGAGTTAAGACAACAGGTATTGTCTGAAGCACACAACTCAAGATACTCTATTCACCCCGGTGCTACTAGAATGTACCGCGATCTGCGGGATATTTACTGGTGGAACGACATGAAAGGAGACATTGCTGAATTTGTAGCCAAGTGCCCGAATTGCCAGCAAGTTAAGGTGGAACACCAGAGACCAGGAGGTATGACTTAGGAAATCAGCATACCCACGTGGAAGTGGTAAGAAGTAAACATGAACTTTATTACGGGTCTACCCCGGACTCGTCGGCAGCATGACTCAATCTGAATAGTAGTAGACCGAATGACTAAGTCAACTCACTTTCTTCCAGTCAAAACCACAGACTCAGCTGTGGACTATGCCAGACTTTACGTTCGAGAGTTAGTCAGACTTCATGGGGTGCCATTAGCCATCATTTCAGACAGAGGAACTCAGTTCACCTCACACTTCTGGAGGTCTTTTCAGAAGGGACTTGGCACTCAGGTCAAGCTCAGCACAACTTTTCACCCGCAGACAGATAGGCAAGCTGAGTGGACTATTCATACCTTAGAATATATATTGAGAGCATGCGTGATCGATTTTAAAGGTAATTGGGATGTAATACCCTGGAAGTGCATAGGAGTAGACCCAGAAGTGAAAAGTTGAAAACTGCAGAAACGGGAAAAAAATTTCACAAGATAGGCCATGGAACAACTCATGGCAATAACCCACGAGTCATTGTATGCAATCATTGATTAGGGGGTATTGGTGGCAGTGTAGACAACGAGTGGTATGACGACCCATTGTGTGATACAACGGGCCGTCCTTTTCAGTCGTGGTGAAGCATGGATTTCAGCAGGTGCGATACAACGGGTTCATCAATGATTCATTGTGAGATGTAATGACCCATTGTCACTGGTTGTTGTTTGGATGTCTAGGATTCCCAGCGTAGATGACGGATCGAGACCATGACCCGTTGGAAGGAACCATGAGTCATGGTGAGGCCCGTGGTAGCAGGTTTAGATTTTTGTGATGACAAAAAAACAGACGATGTAACAGATTGTTGTTTCAGAGGACGAGTCGTCCTATCCGTCCGTTAGTTGATTCCGAAGTAAGTCTTCAGCAGTGCATACAACGAGGGTCATGAAGGGTCATCGTTTGTTCCAACAACCTGTTAGAGCCGTCCGTTGGTTCCATCCGGCTAGATTTTAGGGCAGGTTTATTAAGGGTAATTTTGACTTTTTCACGATATGAGGCCCTAAACTACGTCATTTTGGCTTGGGAAAGCTAGGGTTTTAAGAAAATGACCTATTCTAAACTCTCATTCATGCATGCAAGGATATTGAAAGGTGATCTAAGGAGATTTTTAAGCTCTTCTCTTCAATTCTTCCAATTTCATTCTTGGGGTTCTAAGGAGAGTTAGGAATTTGATAATCCCAGGTATGTAAGGTCATCACTGGATGAATTCTTCCATACCCATGCTCCTACTCTATGATTTTACTTAAAATTTATCAAAAACTCATGGGGTTTTGTATTTGATTTATATAAAATCTAATGATTTAATTATGGGTTTTGTAGTTTTGAAATCTTATCACAATCTACAATTTTTGGTCATCTTTTGAGATTTAAATTGATTATAATATTATTGATTTTTATTTCTAAGAAATTAAGCTTAATTATGCATGCCCCGTGATGAATCGATTTATGATCCATTTTCCCATTGATGTTCTTTACAAGCCCAACATGAATTATAAAATTTATTATGTTATCCACTATGATTTTTATGGAATTCAAGCTATATGCATGATCTACTAGTATGTATGAATCATATTAATCATGAATTATGTTTTTGGCCGGCTCACGGGCCTCATGTATGGCTAGATCACATATGTTCAAGCATGTTTACGTTTATCATGATTTAACTAGCCCATGAACTTATGTATATATTATTATGAGCACTATATATGTTTTGGGAGTAGTATCAAACACTGAATAGGTTTAGGGCTCAGGTTAAGCCCCGGATCTTGTTCGGTGCTTTGTTTGGGGTTATAAACCGACACGCAAGTGCACGTGGTCAAACAAGTAGTAAGTGGCTTAAGTAAGCCAAGTATCGATCCACGGAGACTCTGGATAAGTGAAAATTGCTTAAGTATACTATATTATATCTCACTTCTAAATATGCTAACAACAACATAACCAAAAAGTGAATAATTTGTTTTATAAATTTTATACTATAACTACTAACAATTATCTACTTTGAATTTAAACTATGGATATGAGCATGCCAAGGTTAAAGAACATGTAATGAACTGATTATCATCATAAATTGGTTAATCTTTTCTTCCAGTTGCTAGCCAAAAACATTAGCCAAGAGATTAAAACTCTCGTATTTAATCTCACTTAAGAATCATAAACCATCCGTCTACATTTCTGTGATCAAATGCAATTCATGCCCTAGCAATACAATTCCGGTTCCTAAATTGACTAATACGGCTTTCAAGTATATTTCTATCAGGAAAGCACATCAAAACTCAATTTTCCCAAATCAAGTAAAGAAAAATATCCTATTAATTCACAACTTTCCAATTTCGTGCTCTCTCGAGTGAAATCGGACTTTTTAGATGTACATTAATGTCGGCCACACACCAATGCAGTAGAAACAAGAATTAATAGAACAAAATGGAAGAAAAAGATGAAAAACCATATAATTCAATAATCAAAATTCATCACAAGTGTTCATAACCTCAGCAAGGAAGGGAATTAGCCACTCATTTGAGGATTAATCATCCTAAAACAAGTGTTAATCATACAAACAATTGAATTAGAGAAGAAAGAAGGAGAGAAAAAACCCTGAACTTGTCGTCCCTCAACTGCCTGTAACCCACGTCCTTGCTCCACCAAGTCTGAATTATGAAAAATAAACTTAAGTGTTCTATTTATACTAGTGGGAATTTTTCCCGGAATAACAACAAACGTGTCATGGAGTGCATCGCGGAGCACTGCCTCGATGGTTGTTGCTACCCCATGAAAAATTTGGATGGATCCTCCAATTTGAATTGTAGCTACTCCCATACTACTGATGATTTCTTTGTGCATTGCCCACAAAGTTAACCGAATCAGAATTTGCTCCACAGCACTCAGCTGAGTGCTCACTGCTTCCACACACTTCACACCACATTTGCTGGACCGCATTAACTGGAGCTGAAGGCTGGTTCAAAGTCATGTTGCTGAAGTGGTTGTTCAACTGATTCTGCAAGGCAACTATCTATGCAGTGATAGCTGTAAATCCATCCACTTCAAGCACTCCTGCTGCTTTCCTTGCCCCACCTCGTGATGAATCAGCATTCCATTCTGGATTGCCCTGTGAAATCCGGTTTAGCAAAGTGTACAGCTCCTCATAAGTCTTTTCCAGCGCTTGCCCTCCAGCTGCTGAATCTAGTAAAATTTTGGTATGGGGTTCCAAACCCTCAATAAATGTGTGCACCAACACGTCATTGGACTGATGATGATGAGGACACTCCCGCAACATGGATTTAAATCTTTCCCAGGCTTGATACAAATTTTCTCCCTCCCTCTGTTTGAAACTTAGAATTTGACTTCTAAGTCTTCCTGTTTTGCCCGAAGGAAAAAATCTTATCAAGAACTTTCGTGCAAGATCATCCCACGTTGAAATAGAATTTGGTGGCTCAGCTTTCAATCACCTCTTGGCTTCACCGAGTAATGAGAACGGAAATAATGTAAGACGAACATAATCAGGTGACACTCCAGCGGGTATATAAGTGTCACTTATCTTTAAAAAATTTTGGAGATGCTGTTGTGGTTCTTCATGAGGGAGACCGGTAAATTGCCCGCTTGTGTGCAACAATTGCACCATATTTTGCTTGAGTTCAACTCTCCCTCCAGGCTCTGGTTTGCGGATACTGGATGTTACATTGTTGGCATGTGGGATTGCCACCTCGCGAACCGGCCTTGCTGCTGCTTCTTCGGGCACTAACACTGCCCTCACAACCGGTGGATTTTGTTGCTCCATAATAGTCTGTCTGAGCAACTGCAACTTCCTTTGTAGAGCTTCTCTCCGTTTACTATGAAATATCCGTTCAGGCTCTATATAAGATTCCACCAGCTCTTTGTCTCTTGCCAGTGTTCACAACAATTAAGTCTGCAAAATACAGGCTAAGACCAAGTTGTCAACACTTAAGAAAATAAAATAAAAATACAGTAAATTTACACTTAATACAATTTCACCAATTGCCTAGTCTCCCCGGCAACGGCGCCAAAAACTTGTTCGGTGCTTTGTTTGGGGTTATAAACCGACACACAAGTGCACGTGGTCAAACAAGTAGTAAGTGGCTTAAGTAAGCCATGTATCGATCCACGGAGACTCTGGATAAGTGAAAATTGCTTAAGTATACTATATTATATCTCACTTCTAAATATGCTGACAACAACGTAACCAAAAAGTGAATAATTTGTTTTATAAATTTTATACTATAACTACTAACAATTATCTACTTTGAATTTAAACTATGGATATGAGCATGCCAAGGTTAAAGAACATGTAATGAACTGATTATCATCATAAATTGGTTAATCTTTTCTTCCAGTTGCTAGCCAAGAACATTAGCCAAGAGATTAAAACTCTCGTATTTAATCTCACTTATGAATCATAAACCATCCGTCTACATATCTGTGATCAAATGCAATTCATGACCTAGCAATACGATTCCGGTTCCTAAATTGACTAATACGGCTTTCAAGTATATTTCTATCAGGAAAGCACATCAAAATCAATTTTCCCAAATCAAGTAAAGAACAATATCCTATTAATTCACAACTTTCCAATTTCGTGCTCTCTCAAGTGAAATCGGACTTTTTAGATGTACATTAATGTCGGCCACACACCAATGCAGTAGAAACAAGAATTAATAGAACAACATGGAAGAAAAAGATGAAAAACCATATAATTCAATAATCAAAATTCATCACAAGTGTTCATAACCTCAGCAAGGAAGGGAATTAGCCACTCATTTGTGGATTAATCATCCTAAAACAAGTGTTAATCATACAAACAATTGAATTAGAGAAGAAAGAAAGAGAGAAAAAACCCTGAACTTTTTGTCCCTCAACTGCCTGTAACCCACGTCCTTGCTCCACCAAGTCTGAATTATGAAAAATGAGCCTAAGTGTTCTATTTATACTAGTGGGAATTTTTCCCGGAATAACAAGCAACGTGTCACGGAGTGCATCGCGGAGCACTGCCTCCGTGACACGGCGTGGACGCGGACCCTCACTAGAAATTGGGGGTCCGGGAATAAAGCATCAACGTGGCACGACGTGCAACGCGGAGGCTTGCCACCGTGCCACGGAGCTGTCGCGAGCTTCCACTGGAATTGATGCATTTTCCACCCTCCAGGCAGAATGCCTCCGCGATGGCAGCGTGACACGGCTCCATCGCGGAGCCCCTTTAATTGGTGCAGTCCACTGCCTTTTCCGTGCTTGAAAACAAGTCCAACTCCGATATTGTTCCAACATGCATTTTAGCTCCTCGAAATCACATTTTACCTACAAAACAATGCTAATCATGTTGGTTAGTATAAATTCACATTTTATTACCAATTACATGAAAATGTATACACATTGCTAGATAAACAAGGCGAAAATGATACTTTTGAGTATCACTTGGGCATATAAATCTGCCCAAGATCACTTACCCCACACTTAAATCCTTGTTTGTCCTCGAACAACAAACACACAATTCATGCAATTTACATCCCAACCTTCGCCACTATGGTGCGACAATTTAAGCTACGGTCATACCGATCATTCAATATTGCGAATCATCAAGAAAACATGCATGGTCTTATCAATGCAATGACCTTCAATACATTAAGACTTCCTAGACTTTAAGAATCGACTCTCGATATCGGCAAACTCATGCAAATCAGCTAATCAAGATATCCGACACGAAAATCAATCTTTCATCAAGCATGTGCCCTCACAACTCAAGAGAATCTTCCCCTTTTTGCTCATGTGACACACAAACATTCAAGTAGGGGCATGTAAAAATTAATTTCACTCTCTCTCCCAAAAGAATTCACATGCATCATGTCATGACCCATAAGCTTGCCCTTAGTGTATTACTCCACTAATATAAAGAAATGCAATGTAAGATCACGTAGGACTTTAATGGGTTGTAATGGAAACTATGGAACTAGTATATATTGGATTAGCCAATAATAGCCACTAGCGTCCTTAAGCGCCTTTTCAACACATTCCCATCAACTCATGCACATTGTTTCTCTCTTTTCTTTTTTTTCATCATCCCATTCTTGATGATTTACTTTAGTATGGCCCATTTCATCAAGCACACTTGACACGAAAACAAAGGTTTTTCATGCACCTTCATTAGCATTTATTTATAGCAAGTGCACCTTCAACCTTTTCTTTTCTTCCCTCTCTCTGCTCTTCTTTTTCTTTTCACCATTCTCACTCTTTGACACTTTGGGAAAATTATTTTCTCTTCTTAAGCGCTTAAGAGTTTTGTATAGACTTTACGGCTAATGAAAAGAAAGAATCAAGCTCAGTTTATACTTTTTGGACAAAAGAAAGAAATAATAAGCTAAAGGCTCAACGGGCTGACTAGGGTATACAATCACATAAAGGGGGAGTATGACAAGAAAAAAATAGAAACTCTCGGTTAAAACAAAGAAATGCCTACATCCTTTCCAACACTACACCTCCTTCATTTCGTTTTGTACACACTCCAGGCAAGTTCTAGACACTTCACAATAGCATGGAATAACAATACCTCACTTCACACTTTATGCACATGCTCGATTCAAGATGCATTCAAAGACTCTTCAATCAGCTAATTACATGAATTCAAACATTAAGCCTCAATCACACCGAATCGAACTCTACAGCCTAGGTATCTCAACATATTTACAAAATTGCATGCTTTCATACGAATCACTTTTGCATTTGAATATCAGGTACAACACGCAACCAACATTTCACAACCATATAGTAACTACAGGTTCCGTGATGCAATCCACCAAAGAAAAAAACTGAAAATAAATTAAAATAACTACTCCTACCGACTACATTTCCCTTAAGACGGTCGTCATCCATCCATCATAGGGAACAGTCACTAGCTATGACGTCGGTTCAATGGGACCATTCTCGGTAAAAGAACCGAAAACAAACGCCGAGAAACCCAAAAAAATAAAAATTGAAAAATTTTGCAAAACATCGATCATTTCGATGGAAAAATTATTTACAAAATATTTTCGCAAAATTTTAAAATTATCGATCATTTCGATAAGCAAAAATATTTACAAAAATTTTTACAGACTGAGCTGGCAAGATCAACATTCCACAACACACATCAATTACACAAATATGTATAAATATAGAACAATTTGCAAATTCACAAATACAGGGAAACATACATACAAAAATACAGAGGAAAGCATACAAGCAAACCAGCCCAGCCCAGCACCTAACTACACCCCACCCCACACTTAAACCGAACACTGTCCCCAGTGTTCACAAAAATTAAAAATCACAAAATTGGGTGGTGGAACTCCCTGATCAGTCAAAGTATTCCACTTTTTCATCAGGTGCTGTTGCCTCATCTCCCATGTCCGAGTCGCCTCCGTCGTCGTCATCGGACTCCACATCGGAGTCCTCCTAACGTGTCTCCTCGTCCGTGGGGATGTCATCGTCAGTGGGCTCTACAAAGGCTGGCCCTACTCGGCATAGAGCCCTGGCGTTTTCGCCAAACGGGTAATCTAGCTCGAGCTGCCATAGCTCCTCCTCCGTGGCTGGTCTCCCACCGATCCTGAGCTGGAGCATTTGCATTCCAAACATCCGCGCCATGTACTGGTCATCACGAGCATGTCGCTCGCCAAGCGTCAGCACTGGCCCGTGGGTGGTGTCGGGAGCCTTAGTTTTGGTCACGTCCAAGGCTCGCCGCTCCAACTGCGGGATATAATCCAAAGCCTCTTCCTCGACGTCGAGGCCCCGGAGAAAGGTGGTGAGTAATCCACCGAAACCATATCTGTGGCCCTGGTGTAATTGGGCTCTCTTCATGGCGGATATGATGACCGCCCCAACATTAATCTCCAGCCCTTTCATCAGGGCATACACCAGGCAAACACGGTCCCGGGTCACATCAGTCATGTGTACCCCCGGGATTAGGCACGAGCAGACTATCTTCAGCCAGATTCGGGCCTCCCTGTTCATTTGAGAATATGGCAGAGTCTGGTGGTAGCCCCTTTCTTTATGTCTGCTCCATCTAGCTATGGATCGAGCCCCACACAGTGTGCGTTTGATGTCGGCATACGATGGGGTAATGTTCAGCTGGCGGAGAACGTGGGCGTCTATGTCCCGCGCTCCGATGATGGCATTTAGCTGTTGGGGTTCCAGAGTGACTATCTGCCCTCTGATCTTGATGGTGTGGCTTCTGATTGTCGGGTTCCAATTAGCATAGAACTCCCGGACCAGGTGTAGGTTGCATTCCTTGGGCTCCTGAAATATGAAGCTGAGCCCAGCTGCCTCGATCCTTTGAACTATTCGGGGGAACTCCTATGCTAATGGTTCCCGTGCTATATGCTCCTCGGGGAAGTATTTGTTTTCTTTGTGTTTAGCATACCACTTCTTCCCCTCATCAGTCACCCATCTCGTTCCGTATTGGCGGCACTGGCCGCGTGGAACTGCTGTGCCCAGTCTAAGTCTTTTCCTCCCGGTGCTTGAAGTTGATGCACCCTTACCTTTATCTTGCCTGCTTGCCATTTTGTCTGTCAACACAAGTAAACAATCGCAATGTCAAGCTAAATGAATATTAACTTCGGCTAAGGTCGGGTTACACTAAGTTTACCCCACACTTAGTCCTTAGCTACAGTGATAACAATTCGGCAAGAATAACTTTATTTACACCAAACAACCAGCTATACAATTCATGCTTAGTGCGTTCACAAAGAAAAATTCGACGGTATAACTTCTGCGAACTACTCAGACTTCATACAGCTAATCCCAATCACTACCATCGCTAGCAACTCAACCATCGCACTTAGCAAAGAGAAACAACGAAACAAAAACAACAACAAAAATTCTATATACATGAACCTATACAACCAACCCAATTTGAACAAATTTCAACATTTTCCCCAAAACTCGAGAATTCGTCGTCTATTAACATTCAAACAATTTGTACAACGAATTATCTCATTCAATACATACAACCCGACATATATTTAATGGATTCAACACATTACCAATTTCGATTTCAACAACCAAGCCCTAGAATTGAATTTCGCAATCAAATTCGAATAATTCATGCAATCGACAAGTTCAAACAATCATTACAACATTCCGAACTTTTATCAATAAATAAATAACTCAAATTCATGCTAAATTTCGACTTAGGGTGATTTATCTCACCTCCCATGCTTAAATTCGAATAAAATCGACAAAAACTTGAGAGATAATCGGAAAACATACCTCGAAGTTGAAGAACCGAAGAAAACTTGGTAATTCTTTGCCTTAAGCCGTGGCACGTTGGTGGGGAAGGGATTTAGGGATGTTTGGTCGCAGAGGAAATTAAAAATGAGGGGAAAAGGGGAGAAATCGGGGTTTAAAATGTAGAAAAACACGCGGGTCACTCGGCAACCCGGTGTGACCCGTCACAATTTATATGGCAACGTGTCACGGAGTGCATCGCGGTGCACTGCCTCCGTGACACGGAGCCATCGCGACAGCTTACTGGAAATTTTGAAAATTCCAGATTACACCTCAACGTGTCACGGAGGGTAACGCGGAGGTCCTCCTCCATGACACGGAGCTATCACCCCAGCTCACTGTCTTCAACATTTTATTAATTTTTTCATACCTCGCCTTTACCTTCACGATTCCGTGCACATTTTTCTCCGTTTGACCTGCAAATCATCTCACTAAACAAAATTGGTTAGAATAATAGGTTTCACCTAATTAAAATAAAAATACTAACTAAAATGAAAAATTTTGTAATAAATCAAGAAAAAGAAAAGTAAAATCTATTTACACTTTACAAAATAAGAGAAAAAATATTTTTTCACGGGTTGCCTCCCGTGTAGCGCCTGGTTTACCGTCGCGGCTCGACGTCATTTACGCTCTGTTGTCCGCTAGGGTGATGGATGATTTCTCACGATCATTGTCCTCCCCCCAGTAGTGCTTACACCTATCCGGTGGTCTTCCCATCAACTCTCGGGCATCATTCATCTGCTTAGCATTACCATGATCAATTACATTGATCACCGAGAGTTCTTCATTCACCATCGGGAGCTTGGGTGCTTTGTACACATCGAACACCTCTACCTTGTCATGTGCTCGCATAGTAAGTTGACCCGCAGCTACGTCGATTAATGCTTTCTCGGTTGTCAAGAAGGGTCGTCCCAAAATAAATGGGACTTCAGCGTCTGGTTCAAAATCCAGAACAATAAAATCTACCGGAAAAATTAGGGAGCCTACTTGCACAAGCACATCCTCAACAATGCCATCCGGCCTAGCTAAGGATCGGTCTGCCAACTGCAAGATTACGGTTGTAGGTCTAGGACTCCCTAGACCCAACTTTTTGAATACCGAAGATGGCATCAGATTTATGCTCTCTCCCAAGTCACACAATCCACGAGCTCGGATGCTCTGCCCAATAGTAAGCTGGATAGTAAAACTTCCAAGGTCTTTTAGCTTCGTGGGCAGTCTATTTTGGATCCGGGAAGTGCACTCCTCTGTCAAAGCCACCGTGGCATACTCAGTCAAACGACTTTTGTTGGCCACGATGTCTTTAATGTATTTGGCATATTTAGGCACTCCCTGCAAGACATCAACAAGAGGTAAGTTAACATGTACCTGTTTAAGCACCTCCACGAATTTCTTGAAACACGCCTCCTCCTTGTGTTTCTTGAGTCGTTGAGGGAACGGGGGTGGAGGTCTTTCTGATTCAGCTTCTTTGGTCTTCCCCCTTTCCGAACTTTGCTACCCCTCAACTTCTGCTGCTCCCGAATTTTGAGGTGATCTTTCTGGTTCCACCTCCTTCAGCTGCAAACCACTCCTTGTGGTCACTGCATTTACCTGCTTCGGATTTGGATTCGTGTCGGTCGGCAGTCCTCCTCTGGGCCTTGTATTTTGGGCACTAGCAAATTGCCCAAATTGATACTCAAGAGCCTTGGTCGCTAACTGGTTATTTTTCACTTCGGCTGCCAATTTAACATAGTCAGCCTGTAATTGCGCTTGATTAGCGATCATGGTCTTGAACATCTCCTCAATGCTGGGTGATGGTGGTGGAGGAGGGGCATTGTTATTTCTGAATTGAGATTGGTAATTTTGTTGCCCTCTTTGATTCCTTTGCATACCCTGACCCACGCTTTGGCCTTGATGGTTGTTGCTACCCCATGAAAAATTTGGATGGTTCCTCCAATTTGAATTGTAGCTACTCCCATACTGCTGATGATTTCTTTGTGCATTGCCCACAAAGTTAACCGAATCAGGATTTGCTCCACAGCACTCAGCTGAGTGCTCACTGCTTCCACACACTTCACACCACATTTGCTGGACCGCATTAACTGGAGCTGAAGGCTGGTTCAAAGTCATGTTGCTGAAGTGGTTGTTCAACTGATTCTACAAGGCAATTATCTATGCAGCGATAGCTGTAAATCCATCCACTTCAAGCACTCCTGCTGCTTTCCTTGCCCCACCTCGTGATGAATCAGCATTCCATTCTGGATTGCCCTGTGAAATCCGGTTTAGCAAAGTGTACAGCTCCTCATAAGTCTTTTCCAGCGCTTGCCCTCCAGCTGCTGAATCTAGCAAAATTTTGGTATGGGGTTCCAAACCCTCAATAAATGTGTGCACCAACACGTCATTGGACTGATGATGATGAGAACACTCCCGCAACATGGATTTAAATCTTTCCCAGGCTTGATACAAATTTTCTCCCTCCCTCTGTTTGAAACTTAGAATTTGACTTCTAAGTCTTGCTGTTTTGCCCGAAGGAAAAAATCTTATCAAGAACTTTTGTGCAAGATCATCCCACGTTGAAATAGAATTTGGTGGCTCAGCTTTCAACCACCTGTTGGCTTCACCGAGTAATGAGAACGGAAATAATGTAAGCCGAACATAATCAGGTGACACTCCAGCGGGTATATAAGTGTCACTTATCTCCAAAAAGTTTTGGAGATGCTGTTGTGGTTCTTCATGAGGGAGACCGGTAAATTGCCCGCTTGTGTGCAATAATTGCACCATATTTTGCTTGAGTTCAAATCTCCCTCCAGGCTCTGGTTTGCGGATACTGGATGTTACATTGTTGGCATGTGGGATTGCCACCTCGCGAACCGGCCTTGCTGCTGCTTCTTCGGGCACTAACACTGCCCTCACAACCGGTGGATTTTGTTGCTCCATAATAGTCTGTCTGAGCAACTGCAACTTCCTTTGTAGAGCTTCTCTCCGTTTACTATGAAATATCCGTTCAGGCTCTATATAAGATTCCACCAGCTCTTTGTCTCTTGCCAGTGTTCACAACAATTAAGTCTGCAAAATACAGGCTAAGACCAAGTTGTCAACACTTAAGAAAATAAAATAAAAATACAGTAAATTTACACTTAATACAATTTCACCAATTGCCTAGTCTCCCCGGCAACGGCGCCAAAAACTTGTTCGGTACTTTGTTTGGGGTTATAAACCGACACACAAGTGCACGTGGTCAAACAAGTAGTAAGTGGCTTAAGTAAGCCAAGTATCGATCCACGGAGACTCTGGATAAGTGAAAATTGCTTAAGTATACTATATTATATCTCACTTCTAAATATGCTGACAACAACGTAACCAAAAAGTGAATAATTTGTTTTATAAATTTTATACTATAACTACTAACAATATCTACTTTGAATTTAAACTATGGATATGAGCATGCCAAGGTTAAAGAACATGTAATGAACTGATTATCATCATAAATTGGTTAATCTTTTCTTCCAGTTGCTAGCCAAGAACATTAGCCAATAGATTAAAACTCTCGTATTTAATCTCACTTATGAATCATAAACCATCCGTCTACATTTCTGTGATCAAATGCAATTCATGACCTGGCAATACAATTCCGGTTCCTAAATTGACTAATACGGCTTTCAAGTATATTTCTATCAGGAAAGCACATCAAAACTCAATTTTCCCAAATCAAGTAAAGAACAATATCCTATTAATTCACAACTTTCCAATTTCGTGCTCTCTCGAGTGAAATCGGACTTTTTAGATATACATTAATGTCGGCCACACACCAATGCAGTAGAAACAAGAATTAATAGAACAATATGGAAGAAAAAGATGAAAAACCATATAATTCAATAATCAAAATTCATCACAAGTGTTCATAACCTCAGCAAGGAAGGGAATTATCCACTCATTTGTGGATTAATCATCCTAAAATAAGTGTTAATCATACAAATAATTGAATGAGAGAAGAAAGAAAGAGAGAAAAAACCCTGAACTTGTCGTCCCTCAACTGCCTGTAACCCACGTCCTTGCTCCACCAAGTCTGAATTATGAAAAATAAACTTAAGTGTTCTATTTATACTAGTGGGAATTTTTCCTGGAATAACAAGCAACGTGTCACGGAGTGCATCGCGGAGCACTGCCTCCATGACACGGCGTGGACGCGGACCCTCACTAGAAATTGGGGGTCCGGGAATAAAGCATCAACGTGACACGGCGTGCAACGCGGAGGCTTGCCACCGTGCCACGGAGCTGTCGCGAGCCTCCACTGGAATTGATTCATTTTTCACCCTCCAGGCAGAATTCCTCCGCGATGGCAGCGTGACACGGCTCCATCGCGGAGCCCCTTTAATTGGTGCAGTCCAATGCCTTTTCCGTGGTTGAATCCAAGTCCAACTCCGATATTGTTCCAACATGCATTTTAGCTCCTCGAAATCATATTTTATCTACAAAACAATGCTAATCATGTTGGTTAGTTTAAATTCACGTTTTATTACCAATTACATGAAAATATATACTCATTGCTAGATAAACAAGGCGAAAATGATACTTTTGAGTATCAGTTGGGCATATAAATCTGCCCAAGATCACATCTCATGAACTACGTGCCACCGTAGGTATGTTGGGACCCCTTTCATGTTAGTACCTGGCGCAAATGGCCTTTCATGGTGATATCACACTTTCATGGTTCTACCCTTGGCACGGTACGGACACCTTCCCGACTAGGGTTACAAGTCGGGCTTCATGTGTGCTCATATGGGGTATGTCAGTTAAGAGAATCTCTCACTGTTCCTCATGATTTATGCATGATATGATTATGTATGTTGGCTCAAGTCATGTTAATTAAATATCTTCTATTATGATATGATTATGTTTATGTCAGGAATGTTTTTAAAAACCTAGCTGTATGATATGTTATTATGATTTACGATACGTGCATGATGTCCTACTCTTATGATTATGTATGGATTTCTTATATCTTTTAAATGTCTGTTTTACTTACCTTACATACTTAGTACATTCCACGTACTGATTGCATACTTTCTATGCTATATCATTTCATGATACAGGTCATAGTTCTCAGGCTCATCTTCACCCGTAGATAGTTTCATATTTGCTCTCAGCGCTCTTGTTGAGTCCTCATGTTTCGAGGGCTGTATGTTCATACTCTATGTTGTTCTTTCAGTTTCTGGATGTTGGATTAGTTGGGGAGTTGTTCCATCAATCCTTCCTTCATGTTTAGAGGCTTATCAGACTGCAAGTTGTATTCAGCCATATTGTATGAGTCTTGTACTGATTTTCCCCTTTGGCTATGTTATGATTACTTTCTTATTTGTTAATTCTTCCACTCATGTGATTGGATTAGATGTATGCTCATGCCATGGGTCAACATGGAGTCTCTCGGGGCTCCTTGTCCCGTGTCTGTGATCCTGGTGTACGTATCCTCATGCCATGGGTCAACATGGAGTCTCTCGAGGCTCCTCGTCTTGTGTCTGTGATCCTGGTGTACGTTGGGGTCATAACAAACTTGGTATCAGAGCCATAGGTTTGAAGTTTCCTAGGGAGTCTGAAAATCGTGTTAAGTAGAGTATTTTTCATGGGTGTGAAGCGCGCCACATTATGATGAAGAGGCTACTAGAAGTTTAGGAAATGTTTCCTTCTTTCATGATCTATGTCGTGGGATGAACGCCCCTTACTCTTCTAATTCGTGCTACTCGCGTTTGCAGAATCATGCCTCCACATCGAGTAAACGCTAGGAGAAATGGAAATGGAAATGATCATGAGAGTACCTATGATGGTGAGCATCAGCCAGCTCCACCCGTTCATGAGGAGCACGTATCAGAGCCAGCTGCCCACACCGAGTTTAAGGTAGCGATTCAAATGCTGGCACATGCCATTACTACCCAGGTCCAGAATCAGACAGCGGTGCATTTCCCTTAGAATAGGAATGCAGCGGTAGCTAGGGTAAGGGATTTATTGAGGATGAGCCCTCCGGAGTTCACGAGGTCAAAGGTGGACGAGGATCCACATGGTTTCATTGAGAAGATTCTGAAGACCACCCAGGTTATGGGGGTGAACAATGGGGAGTGCGTTGACTTGACCTCCTATCAGCTAAAGGGGGTAGCACATATATGGTTTAAGCAATGGAGAGATGCCAGGGAGGTGGGTGCAGCCCCAATAGGTTGGGATGAGTTTCATACTACATTCATGGATCGGTTCTTCCTCGGGAGATGAGGGCGCTCAAGGCGGTCGAGTTTGTTAATTTGAAGAAGGGTAACATATCTATCCAGGAGTATGCGTTGGAGTTCATTCGGTAATCTAAATATGCTCTGGAGTTGGTGGTGGATCAGCGGGATCGGGTGATCCATTTTGTGCATGGAGTTGCAGATTACTTGGACAAGGATTGCCGGATCGCCATGCTTCACCGGGTCATTGATTTTTCTCATATTGTATTATATGTGTAGCAGATGGAGCCAATGTACAGGAGGCAGAGAGAGGCCAAGAGGGATAGGACCGGTAGCTATGGGGTTTCTCAGGCCAAGTCAGGGGGTGGACCACGTCAGCAGACTCAACACAAGTCCATTGCTCTAGCTCCATCATCGGCCAGCATGCCATCCAGGTTCAGGGGATACCAGAAGAGCAGGGATACCAGATCGAGGGATCACGGTAGCATGTAGGTGGAGCGCACTTTTCCAGTTTGTGCAAAGTGCGGCAAGAATAATCATCCTGGGGGTGCCTGGTCGGCGCGGATGCTTGCTTCGGGTGTGGAAAACCCAGAAATAGGATTAGAGATTGCCCTGCAGCCAATTTTGCCGCTCCAACAACATGCCCCCCTCAGTAGGGCACCTCCACCAGTTTAGCAGGTGGTCAGCACCAAAATAGGTTTTATGCCCTGGTGCCTCGCCAAGAGCAGGAGGCTTCACCAGACATGGTCACGGGTATGTTGCAAGTCTTCCATATTAATGCTTATGCTTTGTTAGATCCAGGAGAGTCTTTGTCTTTTGTGACCCCTTATATTGGAAGTAATTTCAGAGTTATCCCTGAAATTCTATCAGAACCGTTCTCCGTATCTACTACAGTCGGTGAATCAGTTGTAGCTAGGCGGGTATATAGAGGTTGCCCCATTACAGTGTTGCATAAGGTTACCTCTGCAGACCTAGTAGAGCTAGTCATGATAGACTTTGATGTTATCTTGGGTATGGATTGGTAGTTTGCATGTTATGCTTCGATTAATTATAGGACCCGTGCTGTGGAATTTCGATTTTCAGGTGAGTCAGTTTTGGTGTAGAAAGGTAATTCCGTTGTACCAGCCGGTTGGTTTATTTCATATCTTAGGGTTAGGAAAATGATATCTAAGGGTTGCATGTACCACCTAGTTAGGGCTAAGGATGTAGAGTCCGAGACACCGACTATTCAGTCAGTTCCATTCGTACATGAGTACGCAGATGTTTTTTCTGATGATTTGCCAGGTGTCCCTTCTGAGCGGGAGATTGATTTCGATATAGATCTTCTTCCCGACACGCAACCTATATCTATTCCGCCTTACAGGATGGCTCCAGCCAAGCTAAAAGAGTTAAAAGAATAGTTGAAGGACTTGTCGGATTAGGGTTTCATTAGACCAAGCAAGTCTCCATGGGGTGCACCGGTTCTCTTTGTTCAAAAGAAGGATGGATCACTTCGGATATGTATTGATTATCGAAAGTTCAATAAGGTTACTATCAAGAACAGGTACCCCTTGCCAATAATTGATGTTTTATTTGACCAGCTCTAGGGTTCCAGGTGTTTCTCGAAGATAGATCTCAGGTCCAGGTATCACCAGCTCAGAGTTCGGGAGAGTGATATCCCAAAGACAGCCTTTAGAACCCGGTATGGCCATGATGAGTTTGTAGTTATGTCATTTGTACTAACCAATGCTCCTGCAACTTTTATGGACTTGATGAACAGGGTGTTCATGCGATATCTAGACATGTTCGTGATCGTGTTCATCGATGACATCCTTATATACTCTCAGAGCAAGGAGGAGCATGCCGCTTATTTGAGGATAGTGCTGCAGACTCTCAAGAATCGTATGTTGTATGCAAAGTTTAGCAAGTGTGAAGTTAGGCTAGACTCGGTGGCATTTTTGGGCCACGTGATATCAAGTGAGGGCATAAAGGTAGACGCTCAGAAAATCGAAGCGGTGAAGAATTGGCCCAGACCGGTGAATCCTTCAGAAATTTGGAGTTTCTTGGGCCTAGAAGGCTACTACTAAAGATTTGTTGAGGGCTTTTCAGAAATTGCATCCCCATTGGCATGGTTGACTCAGAAAAAGATAAAGTTCCAATGGTCGGAGGCTTGTGAGGAAATATTCTAGGAATTGAAGACCCGACTCACTTCAACACCAGTGTTGACTTTACCTGAGTGTACAGATGGCTTTGTTGTATATTGTGATGTTTCAAGATTCATACTGGATGTGTGTTGATTCATCATGGGAAAGTAATAGCATATGCCTCTCAACAACTGAAAGTTCACGAAAAGAATTACCCGACCCATGATCTCGAGTTGGCCGCGGTGGTGTTTGCATTGAAGGTATGGCGGAATCACTTGTATGCGGTCCATGTGGATGTGCTCACGAATCACAAGAGCTTGAAATATGTGTTCACGCAGAAGGATCTCAATCTTCGGCAAAGGAGGTGGTTGGAGTTATTAAATGACTACGACATGAGTGTCCTTTACCACCCGGGCAAGGCTAATGTAGTAGCAGATGCACTTAGTAGTCTCTCTATGGAGAGTGTGTCCCACGTGGATGAGGGAAAGAAGGAGTTGGTGAGAGATGTCCATCGACTTGCAAGGTTGGGAGTTTGATTAATTGACTCGACCGATGGCGACGTTATTGTGCATAATGGGTCAGAATCGTCCTCGATGGTTGATGTCAAATCTAAGTAAGATGAGGATTTGATTTTGAGGAAGCTGAAGGACGCGGTCCGAAGTCAAAAGGTGGAGGTTTTCACCCAAGGGGTAGATGGTGTGCTACAATACCAAGGTCGCCTATATGTCCTAGATGTTGATGATTTGAGAGTTCGGATATTGCATGAGGCACATGGTACAAGATATTCTATCCATCTGTGATCCACGAAGATATATCGGGACTTGAGAGAAATCTATTGGTGGGATGGTATGAAGAAGGATATTTGCAGAGTTCGTAGTCAAATGTCCAAACTCTCAGCAAGTGAAAGTCGAGCATCAAAGGCCGGGAGGCGTACTTCAGGATATTAGCATTCCCACATGGAAGTGGGAAGAGATTAACATGGACTTCATTACAGGCCTACATCGTACTTGATGACGCTGTTCGGTGGTTCGTTAGGGGTTAAAAACCGACACGCAACTGCACGTGGTCAAACAAGTAGTAAGTGGCTTTAGTAAGCCAAGTATCGATCCACGGAGACTCTGGATAAGTGAAAATTGCTTAAGTATACTATATTCTATCTCACTTCTAAATATGCTGACAACAACGTAACCAAAATTTGAATAGTTTGTTTTATAATTTCTATACTAAAACTATTAACAAATATCTACTTTGAATTTAAACTATGGATATGAAACAACGAGATCTCCCTTGATCCTTGCCGTATGTGCTTGACGGCCCCCCATAAGACGCTCACTTGGGGACTTCTTACTCCAGCTGTTCCAAGAGTCTCCGCTAGTTGAACCTCGTCCAGTAGACTCCCTCTTCCGCTCATCCCCTTCGTCAGCTCTTTGATCGGGATACTATTACCTAGGCGAGGTTAAGAACATGTAATGAACTGATTAAAATCATAAATTGGTTAATCGTTTCTTCCAGTTGCTAGCCAAGAACATTAGCCAAGAGATTAAAACTCTCGTATTTAATCTCACTTAAGAATCATAAACCATCCGTCTACATTTCTGTGATCAAATGCAATTCATGACCTAGCAATATGATTCCGGTTCCTAAATTGACTAATACGGCTTTCAAGTATATTTCTATCAGGAAAGCACATCAAAACTCAATTTTCCCAAATCAAGTAAAGAACAATATCCTATTAATTCACAACTTTCCAATTTCGTGCTCTCTCGAGTGAAATCGGACTTTTTAGATGTACATTAATGTCGGCCACACACCAATGCAGTAGAAACAAGAATTAATAGAACAACATGAAATAAAAAGATGAAAAACCATATAATTCAATAATCAAAATTCATCACAAGTGTTCATAACCTCAGCAAGGAAGGGAATTAGCCACTCATTTGTGGATTAATCATCCTAAAACAAGTGTTAATCATACAAACAATTGAATTAGAGAAGAAAGAAAGAGAGAAAAAACCCTGGACTTTTCGTCCCTCAACTGCCTGTAACCCACGTCCTTGCTCCACCAAGTTTGAATTATGAAAAATGAGCCTAAGTGTTCTATTTATACTAGTGGGAATTTTTCCCGGAATAACAAGCAACGTGTCACGGAGTGCATCGCGGAGCACTGCCTCCGTGACACAGCGTGGACGTGGACCCTCACTGGAAATTTGGGGTCCGAGAATAAAGCACCAACGTGGCACGGCATGCAACACGGAGGCTTGCCACCGTGCCACGGAGCTGTCGTGAGGCTCCACTGGAATTGATGCATATTTCACCCTCCAGGCAGAATGCCTCCGCGATGGCAGTGTGACACGACTCCATCGCAGAGCCCCTTTTAATTGTGCAGTCCACTGCCTTTTTCCATGCTCGAATCCAAGTCCAACTCCGATATTGTTCCAACATGCATTTTAGCTCCTCGTAATCACATTTTACCTACAAAACAATGCTAATCATGTTGGTTAGTATAAATTCACATTTTATTACCAATTACATGAAAATGTATACACATTGCAAGATAAACAAGGCGAAAATGATACGTTTGAGTATCACTTGGGCCTATGATTCCATTTGGGTGGTGTAGACAGGTTAACCAAGGCTGCACACTTTCTACCTGTCAAGACCACGGATTCTGCGGATGATTATGCCAAATTGTATATTTGGGATTGGTTCGACTTCATGGAGTGCCCTTGTCTATTATTTCAGACTGAGGTACTCAGTTTACCTCCCAGTTCTGGTGGTCTTTTCCGAAGGGACTTGGGACTCAAGTCAAGCTCAGCATAACCTTTCATCCGCAGATGGATGGCCAAGCTAAACGAACAATCCTGACTCTTGAGGACATGTTGAGGGAATGTGTTATGGATTTTAAAGGTAGCTTGGATGATCATTTTCCCTTAATCGAGTTTACCTATAATAACAACTATCACTCTAATATCTTGATGGCACCATTCGAGGCTCTTTAAGGGTGAAGGTGTAGATCGCGCATTGGATGGTTTGAGGATGGTGAGGCAGCCATGATAAGACCTAATTCAGTTCATGAGGCCATGGTAATGGTCTAGTTGATAAGGGATCTTTTAAAAACGTGCATGATGTCCTACTCTTATGATCATTTATGGATTTCTTATATGTTTTAACTGTCTGTTTTACTTATCTTACATACTTAGTACATTCCACGTACTGACCGCATACTTTCTATGCTGTATCATTTCATGATATAGGTCCTAGTTCTCAGGCTCATCCTCACCCGTAGATAGTTTCAGATTTTCTCTCAGTGCTCTTGGTGAATCCTCATGTTTCGAGGGCTGTATGTTCATACTCTATATTGTTTTTTCAGTTTTTGGATATTGGATTAGTTGGGGAGTTGTTCCATCAATCCTTCCTTCATGTTTAGAGGCTTATCAGACTGCAAGTTGTATTCAACCGTATTGTATGAGTCTTGTACTAATTTTACCCTTTGGCTATGTTATGATTACGTTCTTATATGCTAAGTCTTCCGCTCATGTGATTGGATTAGATGTATAGTCATGCCATGGGTTGACATGTAGTCTCTCGGGGCCCCTTGTCTCATGTTTGCGATCCGGGTGTACATTGGGATCATGAAAAACTTGGTATCAGAGCCCTAGGTTTTGAAGTGTCCTAGCAAGTCTGAAAGCCGTGTTAAGTAGATTCTTTTTCATGGGTGTGAAGTGCGCCACACTAATGATGAAGAGGCTACTAGACGTTTAGGAAATGTTCCATTCTTTCATGATCTATGTTGTGCGATAAACGTCCCTTACTCTTCTAATTCGTGCTACTCGCATTTGCAGAATCATGCCTCCACGTTGAGTAAACGCCAGGAGAAACGGAAATGAAAATGATCATGATGGTGCCCATGATGGTGAGCATTAGCCAGCTCCACCCGTTCATGAGGAGCACGTACCGGAGCTAGCTTCCCACGCCGAGTTTAGGGTAGCGATTTAGATGCTGAACCAAGGCCATGATTGCCCAGGCCGAGAATCACACAGTGGCGCATTTCCCTTAGAATAAGAATGCAACGACAGCTAGGGTGAGGGATTTCTTGACGATGAGCCCTCCGGAGTTCACGGGGTCAAAGGTGGACGAGGATCCACATGGTTTCATTGAGAAGATTCTGAAGACCACCCAGGTTATGGGGGTGAACAATGGGGAGTGCGCTGAATTGACCTCCTATCAGCTAAAGGGGGTAGCACATATATGGTTTAAGCAATGGAGAGATGCCAGGATGGCGGGTGCAGGCCCGATATATTGGGATGAGTTTCACACTGCATTGATGGATCGGTTCTTCCCTCGGGAGATGAGGGAGCTCAAGGCGGTCGAGTTTGTTAATGTGAAGCAGGGTAACATGTTTGTCTAGGAGTATGTGTTGGAGTTCACCCTATTATCTAAATATGCTCTGGAGTTGGTGGTGGATTAGCGGGCTCGGTTGAGCCGTTTTGTGCATGGAGTAGAAGATTACTTGGATAAGGATTGTCGGATCGTCATGCTTCTTCGGGACATTTGTTTTTGCCATATTATATTGCATGCACAGTAGATGGAGTCAGTCTACAGGAGGCAGAGAGAGGCCAAGAGGGCCAGGAATGACAAATATGGGGTTTTTCAGGCCAGGTCAAGGGGTGGACCACGTCAGCAGACTCAACATAGGTCCATTGCTCCAACTCCATCATTTGCCAGCACACTATCCAGGTTCAAGGTAGACCATAGGAGCAGGGCTACCGGCTCGAGGGATCATGGTAGAATGCAGGTGGAGCGCACTTTTCCAATTTGTGTGAAGTGGCGCAAGAATCATCCTGGGAGGTTCCTGGTCGGCACGGATGCTAGCTTCGGGTCTGGCAAACCTGAAAACAAGATTAGAGATGCCCTACAGCTAGTTCTGCCGCTCCAGCAGCGCGACCCCCTCAACAGGTCCCGTCCACTAGTTCAACTGGTGGTCAGTGCCAAAACATGTTTTATGCCCTGGTGCCTCACCAGGAGTAGGAGGCTTCGCCAGATGTGGTCATGGGTATGTTACAAGTCTTCCATATTGATGCTTATACTTTGTTAGATCCATGTGTGACTTTGTATTTTGTGACCCCTTATATTGCTAGTATTTTTAGAGTTAGCCTTGAAATTCTATCAGAACCGTTCTCCGTCAGTTGTAGCTAGGTGGGTATATAGAGGTTGCCCTATTACAGTGTTGCATAAGGTTACCTCCACAGACCTAGTAGAGTTGGTCATGAAGGACTTTGATATCATCTTGGGTATGAATTGGTTGTTTGCATGTTATGCTTTGATTAATTATAGGGCTCGTGCGGTGGAATTCCGATTTTTGGGTGAGTCAGTTTTAGAATGAAAGGGTAATTCCACTATACCAGCCGGTCGGTTTATTTCATATCTTAAGGCTAGTAAAATGATCTCTAAGGGTTGCATGTACCACCTAGTTAGGGTTAAGGATGTAGAGTTCGAGACCCCGACTATTCAGTCAGTTCCAGTTAGGGGTGGGCAAAAAAACCGAAAACCGAAAAACCGAACCGAACCGAATTAATTCGGTTTTTCGGTTTCGGTTTTTTCGGTTTTTCGGTTCGGTTTCGGTTTTTTTTTTTTTAAATTTCGGTTTTTCGGTTTTTTGGTTTAACCGTTTTTTTTTTTTTTTTTTTTTTTTTTTTTTTTTTTTTTACTTAATTTCAAAAAAAATAAAAATATGACACCCAACCCCAATCTCAAAGCACATTTACATTTAGAGAATTATTTATATAATTGATACAATTGCTTAAGTTTTTTTTACAAATAACAAGTTTTATAATAGTTTTAGCATGTTAAGAAAATTCTTACTATTATTAATATGCTTTGAAAGAAAAATGAAATATATAATATTTATTTAACAAGAAATTAGGGACCATAGATTATTAAAATCCTAAAAGACCCTTAACTTTTTATTGGTTTTGTTATAAGGATATTAAGCATATGAGAAAATTTATTATCAAAAAGTCAAATGTTATGTATGTACTACTAAATGTCAATCAATTGATCTCACTATTTTCTTTATTTAAAAAGTTAAAATTAAGCTTAGTTGAATTAAACTTTAGAATTCAAACTTAAAATAATTTATTTTGAATTTAAAAAGACAAAACAACTAATTTTTAATTTAAAAAGTAGCTCATTTTGTAAGTTAAAAAATAGCCCATTAATTAGGCCCATAACCGAAAAAACCGAATTAGAAAAACCGAAAAAACCGAACCGAATTTGAAAAAAACCGAACCGAACCGAATTAGTTTGGTTCGGTGTTCGGTGCACTATATGAAAAACCGAAAACCGAAAAAACCGAACCGAAATTTTAAAAAACCGAACCGAAAAACCGAATGCCCACCCCTAGTTCCAGTAGTACGTGAGTATCCAAAGGTCTTTCCTGATGATTTTCCAGGTGTCCCTCCCGAGTGAAAGATTGATTTTGGTATAGATCTTCTTCCCGACATGCAACCTATATCTATTCTGCCTTACAGGATGGCTCCATCCAAGCTAAAAGAGTTAAAAGAACAGTTGAAGGACTTGTTGGATAAGGGTTTCATTTGACCGAGCAAGTCTCCATGGGGTGCACTTGTTCTCTTTGTTCGAAAGAAGGATGGATCACTTCAGATGTGTATTGATTATCGATAGTTGAATAAGGTCACTTTCAAGAACAAGTACCCCTTGCCCAAAAATGATGATTTATTTGACCAGCTCCACGGTGCCAAGTGTTTCTCAAAGATAGATCTCAGGTCCAGGTATCACCAGCTCAGAGTAGTGATATCCCAAAGACAGCCTTTAGAACCCGGTATGGACATTATGAGTTTGTAGTTATGTCATTTGGACTAACCAATGCTCCTGTAGCTTTTATCGACCTGATGAACAGGGTGTTTAAGCGATATCTAGACATGTTCGTGATTGTGTTCATCAATGACATCCTTATATACTCCCAGAGCGAGGAGGAGCATGCTGCTCATTTGAGGATAGTGCTGCAGACTTTCAAGGATCATCAGTTGTATGCAAAGTTTAGCAAGTGTGAAGTTAGGATAGACTTGGTGGCATTTTTGGGCCACGTGATATCAAGTGAGGGCATAAAGGTAGATGCTCAAAAAATTGAAGCGGTGAAGAATTGGCCCAGACTGGCGAATCCTCCAGAAATTTGGAGTTTCTTAGGCCTAGCAGGCTACTACCGAAGATTTATTGAGGGATTTTCAGCAATTGCATCCCTATTGACATGGTTGACTTAGAAAAAGATAAAGTTCCAATGGTCGGAGGCTTATGAGGAAAGCTTCCAGGAATTAAAGACCCGACTTACTTCAACACCAGTGTTGACTTTACCTGAGTGTACAGATGGCTTTGTTGTATATTGTGATGCTTCAAAAGTCATACTGGGATGTGTGTTGATGCGGCATGGGAAAGTAGTAGCATATGACTCTCAATAGCTGAAAGTTCACGAAAAGAATTACCCGACCCATGATCTCGAGTTGTCCACGGTGGTGTTTGCATTGAAGATATGGCGGCATCACTTGTATGCGGTCCATGTGGATGTGCTCACGAATCACAAGATCTTGCAATATGTGTTCATGCAGAAGGATCTCAATCTTCGGCAAAGGGGGTGGTTGGAGTTATTAAATGACTACGACATGAGTGTCCTTTACCACTTGAGCAAGGCTAATGTAGTAGCAGGTGCACTTAGTAGGCTCTCTATGGAGAGTGTGTCCCTCGTGGATGAGGAAAAGAAGGAGTTGGTGAGAGATGTCCACCGACTTGCAAGGTTGGGAGTTAGATTAATTGACTTGACCGATGGTGGCGTTATTGTGCATAATGGGTTAGAATCGTCCTTGGTGGTTGATGTTGAATCCAAGCAAGATGAGGATACAATTTTGAGGAAGCTGAAGGAAGCAGTGCGGAGTCAAAATGTGGAAGTTTTCTCCCAAGGGGGAGATGGTGTGCTACGATACCGGGGTCGCCTATGTGTCCCAGACGTTGATGATTTGAGAGTTCGGATATTGCATGATGCACATGGTACAAATATTTTATCCATCCGGGATCCATGAAGATATATAGGGACTTTCGAGAAATCTATTGGTGGTATGGTATGAAGAAGGATATTGCAGAGTTCATAGCCAAATGTCCAAACTGTTGGGAGTTCAACAAGGGAATTATTCTTCCCTTTTGTCCCCCAAAACCCTCTTATAGTTCCTCTATCAGTTTTAGACATGAGCTTTCGAATATGAAGAGATTACATGTTGTTTTCCGTTAATTTCACATAGAATGATATCTGTGATTATTGTTAATATGATTTCCATTAGTTCTTGACCAAATTGTTGATGTTCCTGCAAAAGTGAATTTAAGTTCTGAACTTTTGAATGAAACGTATTTGCGTATTGAATTCCTTCTGGTTTGCGAACTGTGATTTGGGATAATTTCCTAGTATTTATTATTGTCTAGATGTTGAGTAATTACTCCCTTGATAATAATGATTTTAGCCCTGGCACGAATAAGAGAGCTATAACACTGCTTTTCAGATGAGATTTCCTTAATTCTTGAAATTTTTGCTATATTATGGAATTCCCCTGTTGTTGGAATGAGTTGAGTTCTCTATTAGCTAATTATTTATTCAGTTCAGTTAGAACGTAGAATCTCTTTAGAACTATACAGAATTTGTCAACTGATCAGTTTGACTTCAGTTTTTTCCTGAGGTGTCAGTGGTACCTCCCAGTTATTAGAAATCAGATTCAGAATCCAGTTTATTGGTCCATTAGGTGGTCATGACATTTTAGATATATAGCTCTGACTAACTTCAGGACCCCAGTTCAGATTACAGTTTGTTCTTAGACGGTTACGACGCTTCTAGATAAGCATCTCTGACCAGTCTAGAACCCAGTTTCAGAATCTTGTCCGATAAGACTCTCAGGGTACTTTCAGTTATATCCATGACTAGTCTTGGACCCTAGTTTTGAGCTATCAACTTAGTAATTAAATATAGGTTTTCCAGTGGGAGTAGGACTTAGCACAGAGAGGGTCGGGGTTCTAGCGCACCCAGGTTCCCAGAACTACGTTGCCAGCGTAGATTATAGTATTATTTGGTCTGATTGGCCCCAGACTCTTGTGATCACCCAGTTCATGCTTTTATACACTGACAATGTATATTGGGTCCTACCGGTGGGGTGTATACATCGGACTCCACGTCTAGGTCACGTGGTTATATGTCGGTTACAGACTCTCCCACTAGTCAGTCTAGTCCAGTCTCAGAATAAGCAGCTCAGTTCAGTTCCAGCTCTATCAGTCTAGCTCATTTCAGTACAGGATCTCAGACTCAAAACTTTCAGACTTAATGCATGTCTTGACCATCAGACATGATCATTTTGACCATCTCAACTTATTTTAGTAGTTCGGTTCAGTATATTTATTAGTCATTGCATGTCATTTTAGTTCAGGCATTATATTCAGTTATGTTTTCTCCCACTTACTTAGTACACTCAAAGTACTGACGCATACTTTTATGTTGTATCATGAAATGATACAGCTGTAGGTTCTCAGACTCAGCACAGCTAGTCATTGAAATTCAGATACTCCTCCTCAGCAGCAGATGTGTGAGTCCTTATCCTTAGAGGGAATTATTTCATTTCTTTCAGTCATTATATTACGTTTAGTTAGACTTACAGTAAGCTGGGGGCTTACCCCAGCAACTTATCAACTAGATGGCTTTCAGAAACAGAATAAATTTCAGACTTTGGACGTTCTAAACTTTATGTTTTCAGTTTAATTTTTCATAAATTCTTGTATATTATTATTTTAAAGCTTCCACTACGTATGTTTTACTCAAAATGTCAGTGCAGGATATACCAGGGGTTGATTTGGGGTCAGTTATGACTCCAAATACCGTGTCCCATCCAGGATATAGACTCGGGGCACGACAATTTCACCCTGCAATGCTCTATTTATTCCTAGTTTTAAGTACAATCTATTATCAATTCACAAATTGTGTACATAATTCAACTCTATCTTGTTTTTCACTTCTTTAGGTGTTATTATGCAGGTTCCTTCACTAAAGAGGTCAGTGATGCTTGGTGAAGTAAAATGTGGACTCTACCTTCTATATTCAGCAAGTTCAAATCAAGTCAAATTTAGAGCTATTATAAGATTGAAAAGGATTTCAGTTAATCAACTTGTAATCAGTTCTTTAGTGACAAGTTTTTCAATTCTGTTTTACCTTATACTGTTAATCCTACTAATGTATTTCTTTGGTGCAACATATTTTGGGCATACACCCTTTTCTAATATGAAGCATATTTTCTCTTTTATTTCTAATCAATTTCTTATTTATCCTTGTGATATTTGTGCTAAATCTAGACAAACCTAAATTACCCTTTTCATCAAGTACTATGTCTTTCAAACACATTTTTGATCTAATTCATACTAATATTTGGAGATCATATAATACATAAACTTATGATCGGTTTAAGTATTTTTCACTATAATTGATGATTGTAGTAAAGTTACGTGGACTTTTCTACTCAATACTAAATCTAATGCTTTTATTTCAAATAACTTCTTATCATGACTGACAGGCAATTTCAAACTAAAATTAAAATGATTAGGCCTGATAAAGCTCTGGAACTAGACAACAATTATACAACCTCTGACCTTCTTGCTTCAAAGGAAAATTTATATCAAACTACCTGCGTTTCCACTTCTCAATAAAATGAAATTATTGAAAGGGAGCACAAGCATTTCCTTGAGACTTAGTGAACACTTTGCTATCAATCCAAAGTACCAACAAAATTCTAGGGGGAATGCCTTTTAACTTCCACATATTTAAATAAATTTCCTTTGAAGGTTCTTAAACCCAAAACACCTTATAAATTTCTTTTTGGTAAACCCCCATCTTATTCTAATATAAAGAGTTTCGGGTGTCTATGTTTTGCGTCTTCTTTACCTCTACACAAATCTATATTAGATCTCAAATCCACAAAATGTGTTTTAGGGGAATATCCTTTTAGGAAGAACAGATACAAGTTACTAAAATTAACTATCCAAAGGTATTTGTATCTAGGAATGTCATCTTTCATGAATAATATTTTCTTACTTTACATTAGGAGATTCTGTATCTGTACCTATCTCTCTGTTACACCCCAAATTTTTTTTTGGTGATAATTTGATGTTTGTATGATATGTTAAGGGAATTATGGGTTGTATATTGGTCATAGGTGAGGAGGAAAATATGTACGAAGAAAAAAACAAAGAGTATTTGAAGTTCATAAGCAGGGTTAAATTTAAATGACCATATCTCTCAATCTATAATGAGTTAGAAGTCCTAAAACCTATCAAATTGAATGTATTTGAGTCTAATTTTTATAACATCAAACCACTTGTAAATTGAAGTTCCAAGTAAGAATTTATAGGTATTTTACCAGGACACTATCAAGCAGTGACATAGCCACCGCCCCACCTCTTTATATTTTGAAATGGTGTGTTATGAAATCATTTGCAACTTTTTCAGAAGTGACCTTCTAGCTTACACTATCAAATTCTCTTTAATTTCCATCCATATACTAAAGAATATCAAGAAGAAAACCTCAAACAAAGTTCAACCAAAATACAAGATAAGGTGAGATAGTTGATAGCAAGTTGTGCTAGGTGTGGGAGCGCTATTTTGGAGCTCATTTTGGCAGCTGTTTTGGAGTAAGTTGCTGCAGTTTTGAAGCTTTTTGGACTACTTACATATTTTCCTTTCAGAAGGGATTGAAGTTAGTAGGAAAGGTAAGGAGTCTACCCCTTTAAAATTGGCAGCTAGAGAAGCTGCGTTGGGACTATTTTTGGCTGAAGTTCTTGTCCGTTTTCCTTAAGATTTGGGAAGGGTTTTTGGCTGGGAATATAATTCTTATTGTGGGGATGATTTACAGGATAAGTTAGGTAATTTTTCTATTCTTTTTCTCCCTCAAAAGTTGATAAAAACAAGTATAGAAAATGACTAATGTTGCTATTATTGTCATTGGTTGTTGTTGTCGTTGTGGCTGCCGGTTAGGGAATTTTTTTGGCCGAACATTTCGATACAAATTAGGCTTGTTCCTTACCTATAAATCCAAGAGATTTAGCAGGTTTAAGGCTTCTTGTTGAAGGAGAAATCCGGCTAAATAAAAACATCGGAGTAAGGTATGTTAAGGCGTCCATTCTTGTTGTTTAAGCACGAATATATATTTTTGAAAGGGCCAATATTCTTATGTCTTCACACTCCTATTGAAGCAAGTATAATTCTTTCCAAATGGACGAAAGTGCATGACATTGAGTTTAAATCATTTAAACATGTTTGAAACAAGTAAATGTAAAGCGAGATATGTGTTACTTCCAATTGTGTCGTAGTTATAAATCAAGTCTAAAGTCCACTTATTGCGGGCACCGTGAGTTGGTCCTTTACTGCATTATGTGTATATGTAATGTTAAGGCTATCTAAAGGTTTGATTTTCAAAGTGAAATTGAGAAAATAGTTAAGACAATGATTCGTAAACGAGCTTAAGCTAAGGATGTCACAATCTAGTAAAGGTAAATGAGCTTGTCGAAGTGAAAATGCCTTATCATGGCTGTACTTTATCTTAGGTATATGTTATGAGGTACATGAGGCTAACGGGAGATTCCATGATTCCTCTCCTTTCAGCTAAACGTCTGGTTATCGAATTCTCGAATCCTAAATATGCCTAAGTGTTGTCTATAGAGCTTGTTGAGTTCCTTATGTCGTCCGAAACTTCTTATAACTGTGAATGTAATATATGTTCATCTAAGTGTTATTTAAAAGGTTTATGCTATATATGTGTGTTACTACCTGAGCATGGACCCCGGACCGAGACACGGGACCTAGAACTACCAATGACTCCAAGTTAACCCATGACACATACATAGCATGACTTAATAAAAACAAGAGGAAATTTTAAGAAAAACATCTTTAAGTGGAAACTTGACATATATCAACTATCAAAGAAGAAGTCACAACTGAAAAAGCTGAAAAGTCTACATAATGTCTGATAGCTAAACTGTCTGATAAGATGATGGGACAACACCCCTAACTAGATTGCTAAAAGGAAACTGAAATAGAAAAATCCATAAACTAAACTAAATGTCTATGGGAGATGAGGACTCACCAACAACGGGACTGGACTGGGCTGAGGTAAAAGCAGGACTAACAGTGGGGCTGAGACTGATCGATCGGACCTGTATCATGAAATGATACAACATAAAGTATGCGGTTAGTACTTGAAATATACTGCGTATGCGAGGTAAGTAAAAATAGACAAATAAAATACATAAGAGTTCATGAGAGTAGGACAATTCAAGACATGAATAATCATAACGCAAACATAAGGGCTCAAGGTTTTCAAAATTTTTTATAAACTAGTCATAGTCATAATCATAAGAGAAACCTTGGAAATTATAACTTCAGCCAAAGTATCATAAACATGAAAATGCATAAATCATAAGGAATAATAGGAGGACTCTTCATAACCAACACCATCATGATAGATCTTACATGGTGCCCCAACTATCTCGCTCAAGAGGGTAAAGATGTCCCAAGCTTTCCAAGGCAAGGAACGATAGGTGGCGTGATATCACTAGTATGGACCCCGTCGGGTTAATCCTGAGTATATACGTATATTGGCATGTAGTTTTGAGACCTTAAAGTTTATCTGGACGCTGGGCCTACTTTGTCACACTCCGAGCTTACACCCTGGACGGGACACGGTACTTGGAGTCACAAGTAACCCCAAGTCAACCCCTTGTCTATCATACGATAACATTCTAAGTAGCATGTAAATATATGCAGTGGAAGTCTAAGGCAAAAATATAAATACTTAGAGAGAATAAAGCTGGTTCATAATATTTGAAAAAAGCTACAAGTCTGAAAAACCAAATCCATCTCTGAAAGACACTATAACTGATGAGTTTCTGGGACAAGCCCTAGCTAACTCCAAATATAAATAGAAGGAAAGAGGAATATAACCGAATTAAATAATCTCCGTCCTTGAAAAATGAGGATTCACCAATTAGAAAAGTTGAAGTCTTCAGAGAGCGATCACCTAGAGAGGCTGAGACTGAGAACCTGCAGCTGTATCCTAAAATGATACAGCATAACAGTATGTGTCAGTACTTTGAATGTATTGAGTAAGTAGGAGAAACCAAAGAGTAAAATAACTGAATAAAAGTGCTGAACTGAAAAGACATGCAATGACCAACTAAAGCTACTGAACTGAATAAGTGAAATAACTGAGGTGGTCTAAAAGACCCTATATGATGGTCAAAGACATGCTCTATTTTTGAGATACTGAACTGAACTGAGCTAACTAGTGGGAGAGTCTATAACCGAAATATAACCGCATGAGCTAGACGTGGAGTCCGATGTATACACCCCATCAGTAGGACCCAATATACACTTGCCAGGGTATAAAGGCATGAACTGGGTGATCACAAGAGTATGGGGCCAATTAGGCCAATAAATATTATAAGCTATGATGGCAACGTAGTTTTGGGAACCTGGGTGCGCTGGAACCCCGGTCCGCTCGATGCTAAGTCCTACTTCCATTGGATAGTCCTAGACTGAATTCTATGCTGATAGCTCAAAACTGGGCCCCAAGACTAGTCGGGAATGCATATTTGAAAGCACCCTGAGAGTCTTAACGGGCCAGATTCTGGAACTGGGTTCTAAGACTAGTCAAAGCTGCTTATCTGGAAGTGTCATAACAGTCTAAAGAAAAACTATAATATGAAACTGGAGTACTAAGGCTAGTCAGAGATACTGGTCTAAAATGTCATGACCGCCTAGTGGACCACTAAAACTTGAGTTCTGAATCTGATTCTGATAACTGGGAGGTACTATAGACACCTCAAAAATTTTTGTAGTCAAATTGATTAGCTGACATTTTCTATCTGACACTGAGAATTCCAACATTCTTACTAAAACTGAACTGACAATAATGTGATTTAGTTTCAATGTTACTAACAACATGGGAGTCCACAACACTGATAAATCCAAGCAAAATTTCGATATTCAAGCACTAATGCAAATTTTCAAGATTTTCTAGTTCAAGAAATAGGGCTAAATTTCACTTTAAGAGATTTAACATCATTTCAGTCACGAACTAGTGGAAAATATCTATAATTAACATGGTAAAATATTCCACATGATTTTGGCGAAGTATGACCAGAAATTTCTTGACATTCAGTAGCTTCAAGTCTACAACTGATGGAGAGAAATAGGGAGGAATTTGGGGACACAAGGGAAGATCTATTCCCTTGTTGAATTCCCACATACCTAGTGAAGAAGCTCGAAAAATTTCCTTGAGAAGCTGAGGAGAAAAGGTTGCCCTAGCTCTTGCTCTGAAAAGCTCTGAAAGAAGTTCTACCATGATTTCTGAGAGTCTGGATGGGGGAGAACGAGGAAAGAAACCGTTTAACCCCTCTAATAAATCTGAAAATATTCTTAAAATAATGTATTTTAGAGTGTAGGAGGGTAGAAAATTACTGAAAGACCCTTGAAAACTCGTAGGGGAAAACTGATCGTCAGTCCTCATGGTGACCCAATGGGTCGTGGTTAGTGACCACGACTCGTGGTCACACTAATGAGGTACACTGCCTGGAGCCTCCCGTTGGTCACTATGAGGGACCTAATGAGTCGTGAGGTGAGGGACGACTCATGAGGTCTAGTCGTGAGGTGCACTGGAAGGTTTCTCCTCAAATCCAATATCTTTCCAACAACTAACCTCACGAGTCCTTCATGAGAATGGCAATCTTTATACACAAATACTGCTCATAAAAGCTGATACAAGTGGAATGACTACCTCTAAACTGGGTCACAAGTATGAACTGAATTCACTAATCATGCACATATTCATATACATGAAAGAAATTCAAACATACGAACTAAAAGCAGTTTTGGGAAGGAAATTGATATCTTAAATTGAAACTGAGTTGGAAGGGAACAAATGAGGGTATCTAGCCATCATATCCGCTTTGGCCTCCAACGTAGCTCCCTCAACCTGCTGATTCCTCCACAAGACTTTGATCGAAGCTACCTCCTTGTTCCTCAGCTTATGAACCTGACGGTCAAGGATTTATATTGGAACCTCCTCGTATGAGAGACTATCTTTCATTCCCACGCTGTCCAATGGCACAATTGAAGTTGGATCACCAATGCACTTCTTCAATATTGACACATGGAATACTAGGTGCACAGATGCCAACTCTGAAGGTAATTCCAGCTCATAAGCCACCTTGCCAATTCGCCTCAGAATTCTGTAGGGTCCCACATATCTCGGACTGAGTTTTCCCTTCTTCCCAAATCTCATCACCCCTTTCATGGGTGAAATTTATAGGTGGACCCAGTCATCCACAACAAACTCTAATTCTCCTCTCCTCACATCAGCATAAAATTCTGACGACTCTGAGCTATTTTCAATCTCTCCCTGATGATCTGTACCTCTCTGCATAGCCTCATGAATTCTGCACCTCCTACCATACAATGCTTCAAAGAGGGCCATCTGGATATTGGTGTGGTAGCTGTTGTTGTACGCAAACTCGATAAGGGGCAAATGGTCATCCCAACTACCCTTGAAATCGATCGTGCATGCTCTAAACATATCCTCTAGAGTCTGAATAGTCCACTCAGCTTGCCCATCTGTCTGCGGGTGAAAAGCTATGCTGAGCTTGACCTGGGTACCAAGTCCCTTCTGAAAAGACTTTCAGAAATGCAAGGTAAACTGGGTGCCTCTATCTGAAATAATAGATAATGGCACCTCATGAAGTGTGACCAACTCCCGGATATAAAGCCTAGCATAGTCCTTAGCTGAATCTGTAGTTTTAACTGGGAGGAAATGTACTGACTTAGTCATCCGGTCTATTACTACCCAGATAGAATCATGTTGCCAACGAGTTTGAGGTAGACCCATAATAAAGTCCATATTCATTTCTTCCCACTTCCACGTGGGTATGCTGATATCCTGCTTCATACCTCCCGGTCTGTGATGTTCTAGCTTGACTTGCTGACAGTTTGGGCACTTTGCTATGAATTCAATGATGTCTCTCTTCATGCCGTTCCACCAGTAAATATCCCGCAATTGCGGTACATTTTAGTAGCACCAAGGTGGATGGAGCATCTCGAGCTGTGTGCTTCAGCCAATATCTTCTGTCTCAAGTCACTAACGTCCGTTACACATAATTTCCCCTGGTAACGGAGCACACCATCTCCCACTTTGGAGAAAGCCTCAACCTCCTTCCTGAGAATCGCTTCCTTAAGTTTAAGTAAAGTGGGATCTTCATCCTATTTGGACTTAACTTCGACCACCAAAGAGAAATCTGACCCGCTTTGCATTACCACTCCACCCTCAGCTGAGTCAACCAACTGCACCCGTAACTGAGCTAATCGGTGAATATCTTTCGCCAATTCCTTTTTGCCTTCCTCAACATTAGCCATGATACCCATAGACACTCTGCTTAGGGCGTTAGCCACCACATTGGCTTTGCCCGGGTGATATAGCATGCTCATGTCATAATCCTTCAGAAGCTCTAACCACCTTCTCTGACAAAGATTTAGGTATTTCTAACCAAATACATACTGAAGGCTCTTGTGATCGGTGAAAACATCTACGTGAGCCCATACAGATAGTGTCTCCATATTTTTAACGCAAACACCACCGTTTCCAACTCCAAATCATGAGTCGATAATTCTTTTCATGAATTTTGATTTGTCTAGAGGCATACGCTATCACCTTGCCCCTATACATTAGAACACAACCAAGTCCAACTCTAGAAGCGTCGCAATATACTACAAACCCATTGATCCTTCCAGTAGGGTCAACACTAGAGCGGTAGTGAGTCGAGTTTCTAACTCTTGGAAACTCTTCTCACACGCATCTGACCACTAGAATTTCACCTTCTTCTGAGTCAGCATAGTCATAGGAGATTCTATAGAAGAAAAACCTTCCATAAAACATCGGTAGTACTCGGTTAGACCCAAGAAACTTCTGATTTCGATTGGGGAGGTAGGTCTGGGCTAGTCTTTCACTGCTGCTATCTTTTGAGGATCAACCTGAATACCCTCACCCAAGACCATGTGACCTAGGAAAGTCATGGACTTCAACCAAAATTCGCATTTGCTGAACTTGGAGAACAATTGGTGATCCCTGAGTGTCTGAAGTACTCTCCTCAGGTGATCAGCATACTCTTCCTCGTTTTTAGAGTATACTAGAATGTCGTTGATAAACACAATGACGAACATATCTAGATCTTGCTTAAAGACTCTATTCATCAGGTCAATAACGGTAGCAGGGGCATTTTTTAGTCCAAAGTACATAACCACAAAGTCGTGGTGACCATACCGATTCTTGAAAGCTATTTTCGGTATGTCACACTCTCTAACTCTTAGCTGATGATACCTCGACCTGAGATCTATTTTGGAGAAACAATTGGCTCCCTGAAGTTGGTTGAACAGGTCGTCAATTCTGGGTAGGGGATACCTGTTCTTGACTGTGACCTTATTCAACTGACGGTAATCGATGCACATTCTGAGGGTACCGTCTTTCTTTCGCACGAATAGCATTGAAGCACCCAAGGGAGAGATGCTGGGTCTAATAAACCCCTTATCAAGAAGATCTTTTAGCTTCTCTTCAACTCCTTAAGTTCAGCTGGAGCCATTCTATAAGGAGGGATGGAGATGGGCTGTGTATCTGGAATATGTTCTATACCGAAGTCGATTTCCTGTTTAAGAGGAACTCCGCGCAGATCTTCAAGGAACACATCTGGAAATTCACTGACAACAAGGACTGATTGGATAGCTGGGATCTCAGAGTCGGAGTCCTTGAACCAAACTAGATGGTAAATACATCCCTTAGATATAAGCTTCCTGGACATAAGGTAGGAAATAAACCTACCCTTAGGCGTTGAACTACTGTCCGACCATTCTAGAGCTGGCTCATTAGGGAACTGAAACTTGACGACCCTAGTTATATAGTCAATTGAGGCATAATCGTAGTATAACCAATCCATGCTAAGAATGAGGTTGAATTCGACCATGTATAACTTTATAAGGTCAGTAGGAATGACTTTATTACAGACTAAGATTGTTTTGTTTCTATACACTCGACTGACCCTAGCTGACTCGCCAATTGGGGTGGAGACTGAAAATGGTTCTGAGAGGACCTCTGGACTGATATCAAACTGGACTGCTACGTAGGGAGTCACGAATGATAATGTGGCCCCCAGATCAAGTAGCGCATATACATCTAGGTGGAAAAGACATAACATACCTGTAACCACATCAGGTGAGCTCTCCTGATCTTGACAAGAAGACAATGCATAAAATCAGTTTTGGCATTGACCGCCCTCTGTACCTAATGTTTTAACCTGCTGAGCTGGTCAGCTTGCTGGACCCGCTGAGGTAGTGGATTGTGACCTTTCCCATCCTGTTGACGGGCATTCCTTAAGCCGATGACCAAGCTGTCCACAAGAAAAATAGCCCCCTCAACCCTGAAGGCACTCTCCTAGGTGGTTCTTGCCGCTCCTGGGGCAAGGTGGATACCTTTTACTGGCACTATAGCTCTGGGACTGAGAGCCAGATGCTCCACCCCTCCGATCCTGGTGGGACCGAAAGGTAGGGGCGCTAGCTAAGTTGGGTGTTGGAGCCCTCTGTTGCTGCTGCTGCTGCCATGGGCGGCTACTACCTCCTGACCTATGGTGGCCATAATCTGATTGGCCAGTCCTTTCCTGCTTGTTCTTTCACTCCATGTCTCTCAGTTTTTTGGCCTCAATTTGCTGGGCATAGATAATCAGGCTGGAGAGGTCGATATCCTTAATTAACATCGCTGTCCTGCATTCTTTGAGCACTAGGTTCGACACCCTATTTATAAATTTCAGCATGTGAGCCCTTGGTTCGGACACCAACTCTGGAGCGTATTTGGACAACCTGGTGAACTCCAGAGCGTACTCTTCTACTATCTGATTTTCCTGTCACAAATTCATGAACTCCACTACCTTTGCCTCCCTGAGCTCCCAAGGGAAGAATCTTTCCAGGAAGGCTGTAGTGAACTCCTCCCATTCCACCGGTCCTACTTTCGCTGGTCTCCCCTCCTTCCACTATTCATACCAGACCTGGGCTACCGCTTTCAGCTGGTAGGCAGCCAAGTTGGCACTCTCTAAGTGACTGACACCCATAATTCGGGTGATCTTTTTAATTTCATCCACAAATCCTTGTAGGTACTCTCCCACCTTAGATCCATGAAAATCCGAAGGGTTCATCCGGGTGAAGTCCTTCACTCAGGCATCTGCTACGGAACCGTAGTTGTTGATTGGAACCGCCTGTTGGTTCACTTTGTTGGTAACAGTTTTGGCGAGCAGCTGAATGGTCGGCCTGAATTCTGCGGTAGACATCGAGTCGTCCTGAGGGGCTGTCGGGGTCGGTGGGGTAGGTCGGTGAGCATAACTAGCCCTTCTTCCATTACCACATCGCAGAGGCATGATTCACTAAAATGAAATGGAGCACGAGTTAAGATAATGATTCTAGAACTGAATTCCAACGCACGATAAAGAGTATGATATAAAGGGAATTTTTTTCCTAATAACATCTCATAGCCTACCCATCATAAGTGTGGCGCGCTTCACACCCATGAAGAGGACTCTACTCGATGCAGCTTTCAGACATCCGAGGATACTCCGAACCTAGTGCTCTGATACGAAGTTTGTCACACCCCAAGCTTACACCCTAGACGGGACACGGTACTTGGATTCACAAGTAACCCCAAGTCAAGTCCTGGTCTATCATACACTAACATTTTGAGTAGCATGCAAATATATGCAGCGGAAGTCTAAGGCAAAAATATAAATACTTAGTGAGAATAAAGCTGCTTCAAGATTTTCTAGTTTAATAAATAGGGCTAAATTTCACTTTATGAGATTTAACATCATTTCAGTTACGAGCTGGTGGAAAATATCTATAATTAACATGGTAAAATATTCCACATGATTTTGGCGAAGTATGACTAGAAATTTCTTGACATTTAGTAGCTTCAGGGCTACAACTGATGGAGAGAAATAGGGAGGAATTTGGGCACTCAAGGGAAGAACTATTCCCTTATTGAATTCCCACATACCTGGTGAAGAAGCCCAAAGAATTTCCTTGAGAAGCTGAGGAGAAAAGGTTTCCCTAGTTCTTGCTCTGAAAAGCTCTGAAAGAAGTTCTACGATGATTTCAGAGAGTCTAGATGGGGGAGAATGAGGAAAGAAACCATTTAACCCCTCTAGTAAATATGAAAATATGCTTAAATGATGTAGTTTAGAGTCTAGGAGGGTAGGAAATTACTGAAAAGAACCTTGAAAACTCGCAGGGGAAAACTGATCATTAGTCCTCACGGGCAAGACTCGTGGTCACACTCGTGAGGTACACTGCCTAGAGCCTCCCGTTGGTCACCACAAGGGACCTAATGAGTCGTGAGGTGCGGGAAGACTCGTGGCTTCTAGTCGCGAGGTGCACTGGATGGTTTCTTCCCAAATCCAACATCTTGCCAACGACTAACCTCACGACTCGTCAGGAGACCAGATGATTCGTGGTTAGCTCCCGTTAGCCTCACCGCCCAAATTTCTTCTGGAGTCCTCACGAGTGACACCACGACTCATGGTGAGTACTCGTTAGGTGCATTGCCTAATTTTTCCCGGCCTTACATTTATCCTAGACCACGGGTCATATCACGACTCGTGTTGTTGACCACGACTCGTGGTCACCCCATTCTCCAAACTTTTTCACTAAGTCCATAGGCATCACCACGAGTCACAGAATGACTTGTTCTGTGACCTGGTGCAAAATTCCCAATTTTCTCTATTTTGAGTCTTGGTTCTAGTTTTTGAGTTTTCGGGACATTACATACTCGATGCTAGACACTACTCCCAAAAATATACACATGATGGCTCGTATAGATATCATGAAATCATATATGAAGTTCATAGGCAAGTTTAAATCATAATAATCATGAACACGCTTGAAATACATGAACTAGCCATGAATTAGGGGTTCATGAGTCGGCCATAATCATAAACTTGATAATCATGAAAGTCATACATACTTGAGAAAATACTCATACTTGAAATTCATAAATTCATGAAGAGTTCTTATAGAAAATCATATTTCATAAAGCATAAATCATAAATTAGGGCTTGGGAGAATTGAAATTATAATAGAATCATAGAATTTCATAAAAAAAAATTTATCCCTAAAAGTTCATAGTTATGCTAGTAACATGAGGGATTATAATTTCATGAAAACTTGAAGGGGACATAGAACCCTATCATAGAAATCATAGTTCCTTAACAATTGAACTATACCCATAAGAGGATCATGGAGGAATTTCATAACCCAATGTAAAACCTTGAAATTCTAAATTTGAGTTTGGGGGATTTGATTGATCATGAAATTTCTTGAAGAAAGGGAATAAGGGCGGAAGAACCCATCATTCTTGAGCCCACATACTTGGAATTAACAATCAACAACTAGTCTTGAAATCCCCAATATAATTTAGGAGAAGCTTGAGCAAGAACCCTAGAAAGCTTGAGAGGTTTGAGAGCCTTTGACCATCTAATTAGACTGCTAGGAAGAGAATCAATAGGCTAGGGTTGATTATACCTCCAAAACACCCTTTTCCAAGCTTAAAATGAGTAGCTTAGGACTTGGGGGCTTGGAAATTATTAAAACACCCTTAATGATTTCGTAGGAAAAATGACACTGCCAGTCACCATAAGGGACATGACAAGTCGTTAGGTCCTCTGACAACTCATTGTCTCCCCTGGTCACCACTATTGGAAATTTTCAATTTCCCAACCTTCTCACCCCCACACCAACTTAACGAATCATTAGGGAAACAATGACTCATTCCTTCGACCCATTACCTACACTGCAATATCACCCTTTACCCACTAGATGGGTTATACCATGATTCATTGGGAGCCGTCGTGGAAGCCATGATGACTTGTCATTTCATCCGTTTCCATTGCTTGAGAAATGGAATCTCTTCAAACTGGACACCACTTAATGGGTCACTTGACGACCCTTTAAGTCACGCCACGAGTCACTGAATGACTCGTTCTGTGACCTGGTGCAAATTTTTCTGTTTTTTCTGATTCAATGGGTCTGACCTTAAGGACTATTGGAGTATATAAATATCTTCCCTTTAGGAACATTCGTCCTCAAATGTAGGCTATGCATACTGGAGGGCTAGGGAAGGAACTGCAATCCAAAAAACTAAACAACTAAAGCTGAAAACTGATGGAGTGACTGGCTCCGGACTGAAATACATGACTGATTTAAATTCATGAAACATATATACATACAATGATATGAGAGGAACTTAGAGACATGATATTGACATGAAACTATATAGTGTATTAGGGAGGGAACTGATGCCTCAAGTTGGAATGAAACTGGAAGGTTATAAACGCATATCTAGCCATCGTATCTGATTCGACTTCCCACATAGCTCCCTCAACAAGTTGATTCCTCTAGAAAACCTTTACAAAAGCTAGCTCCTTATACCTCAACTTACGAACCTGACGATCAAGGATCTCAACTGGTACCTCCTTATAGGTAAGGTTATCACTCACTCTAATGTTCTCTACCAAAACCACTAGAAACGGATCGCCGATGCATTTTTTCCTATAGAAACGGATCGCCGATGCATTTTTTCAATAAGGACACATGGAACACCGGATGCACCGCCACCGGTAGCTCCAACTCGTAGGCCACCTTGCCAACACATCTCATAAACCTGTATGGCCCAACATAACGGGGACTAAGTTCCCCCTTCTTTTTGAATCTCATAACTCCCTTCATGGGAGACACCTTCAGAAACACCCAATCATCGACTGCTAGGGGTGGGCATAAATATCGAAAAACCAAAAAACTGGACCGAATCAAACTAATTCAGTTTTTTGGTTTGGTTTTTCAGTTTTTTGGTTCGATTTCAGTTCTTTTTTTAAAATTTTGGTTATTCGGTTCGGTTTTTGAATTTAGAATTTCGGAATTTCAATTTTTCGATTTAACCAAAATTTTATATATTTTTAAAAAAATAAAAAAATATTATAACTTAATTTTAAAAAAATAAAAATACTAAAACCCAATCTCAAAGTCCATTTAGAGAATTATTTATATAATTGACACAATTACTTAAGTTTTTTAAAAATAACAAGTTTTATAATAGTTTTAGCATGTTAAGAAAATTCTTATGATTACTAATATGCTTTAAAAGAAAGATGAAATATGTAATATTTATTTAACAAAAACTTAGGGACCACAAATTATTGAAATCTTTAAAGAACCTTAATTTTTTGTTTGGTCAGTTATAAGGATATTAAGCAGATGAGAAAATTTATTATCAAATGCTATGTACGTACTACTAAATGCAATCAACTGATCCCGCGAAGAATCTGTAAATAAAAATTTAAAATATTACCTAATTATTATTTTTTTACTTAAAATTTAGCTTAGTTGAATTAGACTTTAGAATTCAAACTTAAAATAATTTATTTTGAATTTAAAAATATAAAATAACTCATTTTTAATTAAAAAATAGCTCATTTCATAAGCAAAAAATAGCCCATTAATAAGGCCCATAACGGAAAAAATCAAATTAGAAAAAGCGCATCGAATTTGAAAAAAAACTAAACTAAACCAAATTAGTTCGGTTTAGTGTTCATTACACTAAATAAAAAATTGAAAAACGAACTGAAATTTTAAAAAACCGAATCAAAAAATTGAATGCCCACCCCTATAGACTACAAACTCAAGCTCTCTTCGTCTAATATCTGCATAGGATTTATGTTGACTGTGGGATGCTTTCAGCCTATCTCTAATAAGCTGAACCTTTTCCATGGCCTCAGGAACTGAATCTGGCCCTATCAATGTAGCCTCACCTACCTCAGACCAATCAATAGGCGATCTACACTCCGCCCATAGAGAGCCTCAAACTGATCCATCTAAATGCTGGAGTGATAACTGTTGTTGTAGGCAAACTCGATGAGAGGCAAGTGATCATCCCAACTACCGTTGAAATCAAGCACACATGCTGTCAACATATCCTTGAGAGTCTGAATGGTTAGCTTGGCCTGACCATCTATCTGAGGGTGAAAAGTTGTGCTAAGCTTCACCTGAGTACCAAGACACTTCTGAAACGACCTCCAAAACTGAGAGGTGAACAGAGTACCTCTGTCTAAGATGATGAAAAAAGGGAACTCCATGCAACTGAAATAACTCCCGAATGTACAATCTATAATAGTCCTCAGCTAAATCAGTAGTTTTGACCGATAAAAAATAAGCTGCTTTGGTTAACCTATCCACAACCACCCAAATAGTGTCATACTGTCGGTGGGTATGAGGCGACCCTGTAATGAAGCCCATGTTGATCTATTACCACTTCCAAGTGGGAATACTAATGTCTTGTAGCATACCTCCAGGTCTTTGATGCTCAACTTTCACCTGTTGTAATTCGGACACTTAGCCACAAACTCTACTATGTCCTTCTTCAGGCCATTCCATCAATAGACTTTCCATAGGTCACGGTATATCTTGGTGGAACCTGGATGGATAGAATATCGGGAACCAAGATCCTCATGCAACATCGGTTCTCTCAAATCATGAACACCCCAACCACATAAACGAACCTAATATCGAAGTACACCATCCCCCCCTTGGGAGAAGACCTCTATCTTCTGATTGTGAACCGCTTCCTTCAACTTCACTAAGATAGGGTCCTCATCTTGCCTAGCCTTGACCTCAGTCACCAAAGAAGATTCGGACCCATTTTGAATAATGACGCCACCATCTGTCAAGTTAACAAGGCGAACTCCTAACCGTGCAAGATGATGCACATCCTTCACCAACTCCTTCCTCCCATCCTATACGCGTGACACGCTCTCCATGGACAATCTACTAAGGGCATCTGCCACTACATTGGCCTTGCCCGGATGGTAAAGGATATTCACATCATAATCCTTGAGAAGCTCTAGCCACCTCCTTTGTCTCAAATTCAAGTCCTTCTAAGTGAACACATATTGAAGGATCTTGTGGTCCCTGAACACATCCACATGCACCTCATACAAATAATGCCTCCAAATCTTCAAGGCAAAGACCACCGCCTCCAACTCGAGATCATGAGTTAGATAATTCTTCCCATGGGTCTTAAGCTGTCTAGAAGCATATGCAATCACTTTTCCACGCTACGTCAATACACACCCAAGCCTGATTCTCAAAGAATCATAATACACCACAAAACCATCGGTACCCTCAGGTAAGGTCAAAATTGGGGCTGAAGTGAGTCAAGCCTTCAACTCCTGAAAACTCTTTTCACAAGCATCGGACCACTGAAACTTAGCTTTCTTCTAAGTCAACTTTGTTAACAATGCTTCAATAGAGAAAAGACCTTTATAAATCTCTGGTAATAATTTGCTAAACTCGAAAAACTCCTGATCTCTGTAGGACCGACAGGTCTAGGCAAATTCTTCACCACTTCTATCTTTTGAGAATCCACCTGCACTCCCTCACAAGAAACTACATAACCCAAATATAAAATTGAGTCCAGCTGAAACTCGCACTTGCTAAACTTAGCAAACAATTGGCAATCTTTGAGAGTTTGCAATACGATCCTCAAGTGAGCAACATGCTCCTCCTTGCTCTAGAGTATATGAGAATGTCATCTATGAAGACGATCACAAACATGTATAAATACTTCTTGAACACCCTATTCATTAGATCCATAAAAGCTACAGGGATACTCGTTAGCCCAAAAGACATAACTACAAACTTATAGTGACCATATCGAGTCCTAAAGGCTGTTTTCAAAATATCACTCTCCCTAAATTTAAGCTGGTGATAGCCAGATATGAGGTCTATATTTGAAAAGCATTTATCACCCTAAAGTTGATCAAACAAGTCATCAATCCTAGGGAGGGGATACTTGGTATTGATTGTGACCTTGTTCAACTATCGATAATCGATACACATATGAAGAGATCCATCCTTATTTCGAACAAAGAGAACTAGTGCATCCATACATACCAGTATATTTTATTCATATTGATGTCCCTTCACCTGGGGACCCCTCTTCCTACAATCGTGCTGCAGATCAGGCAGAGGCTCAGATTGACAGTCACATTAGGAGCCTGATTTTAGCAGAGTAGTGATGTGCTCCTTTCTTCCAGGAGCTATGTTTTTTGTTTTGTTATATTTGAGTTTTGAGGTATAGTATGGGTAGGCCGTAGCCCTGTCCCATACAGTTTAACTTATTTTACTCTTTAGAGGCTTTTATAGACGAGTCTTTTACAATTCAGGGCCTTGTCAGCTTTTTGTTATTCAATTTAGCTTTATTATGGATTTTTCAGCATTCCAGTTGTTGGTTATTGTTGTTGAGACCTTATGGGTCCAGTATTCATTTTGATCGATTATGACAGGTGGCGTGGACGACCTACGTGTTATAGTCGCAGATGTTATATATGCGGCTTCTCGATCAGTTTAGAATCGAGTACCAATTGTGCCTTACCCCAATTTTGGGGCGTGTCAAACTTGGTATCAGAGCGAAGTCATGTCCCATGGAGTTCACAAGGCCTTGTATAGAAGAGTCCTACTTATTGGTATATTGTGCACCATACTTATTATCAGGAGGCTATAGGAAATTTAGGAGTTATTTCACTTTTTTCATCTATAGATCGTGCAAGTAGAGCTAAGTCAAGGAAAGGATAGTATCAATCATGCCATATAAGTGCATATCGTGATGATTAAAAACAAATTGAACGTTACTAAATGATACAGATGTAGGAATAAAGGAGATTGTACAGCTTGAGGCTGCCAGTATAATTTTTCCCCAATATAGGCTTGAAATTTGAGTGAGCTTTTATGTTCTTTGGCACGTTTGGATAAGGAAATAAAGCAACTGGAAGAAATTCGGAGTAGTTCCAGCTCCTCAGATGTTATCTATTTTTGAGAAAAGAAGTAGCATGGGACCTAGCATTCCTAGATTCAATTCATTAGTTTATTAGAGGTGGATAACAAGAATATGTTTTGAATGCTAAATTCAGGTAATAGTACCACAACAGTTACATTTCAAGTTTGTGGTACATTTTGAGTATCCGAGCAATGGAAAAAAAAGAGTGTATGAATTAAAGCATATGAATTTATATGGATACAAAATATATTTCAGAATGACTTTAAATCACAGACTCCCCGATGAGTGGATTACTAAATGACTGATGCTCTGTAAAGCTCAGGAGTTTGAAAAAGATGAGATTGTATTATGATGATGAGTATAGTATGTTCCATGATGAGAGATAAGAAAGATATGATGTTATAAAGACATTCTGGTAGAATGTATCGAGAAAGTATTGCCCAGGTAAAGGCAGTATGATGTAAGTTCTCAGGATTAGTAATACCCTTTATTTACTATGGGAAAGGAGGTCTATGAACTCTTGTAAAAGTAAGATAAAGATGTGGAAAATGAAATATCTCAGCCAACAAACTGAGGCAAGTGAGAAAGCTATATGAGCTAAGGCATCATAGACACGACGATTGGCAAATTAATTATAGTCGGTTGAAGCTATCAGATGAGATGGCGATGGTGATTTGCCAAAAATTTAAGTGACAATAATTTTAGTTTAGCTGTAAAATGTGAATTCATTGTCTTCTAAAGGAGTTGACAGCAATATGTGGGGGTAATCTAGTAATGCTCAAATGTGAGTCTATTTTGTACTCTTGAATATAAGAAAGAATTTTTAAGGTTGTGGAGATTTGATTTCCCTGAGTTTGGATAGGGTAAAAGTACCTCCGTTTATAGCTAAGACTTTGAGGTCTTGTTGTTAAAAGGGTTAGATTACTTACCTATTTTAACTAGCAAGTGTCATTATGAAAGAAGCCATGAGAAGGGCTGTTTAATGACCTATAGTATTGAGTGAAGAAATGGATTGGAATAAAGCCAATATAAATAAGAAACTTGTTGGAAAGTCCATACGAGCAGGGAAGCAGCTATAGATAGGACTCGATTACATTATGCGGCTAGTTAAGGTTCTAGGTAGAGGACATTTGGTCATTCGAGATTCATATCAATAAAGACTATTATGATATAGCAAAGGTACTAAGCTACATATATGATGTGAAGTAATATGGAAGACGCCCCCACCCCTCCACCTCAAAAGTATATCTGATAAGAAAGGACTTAGATTATAAAGAAAATATTTGAGAAATGGGTCCGAAAGCCCAGACTCAAGATAGTAACAAAAGTAATAGTAGTATGGAGGTTAATATTGTTTATAGAAATATTAAGGGAAACGTAAGAAAAGTTGTGATGATAATGTTGCAAGTCTTGCAGGAAAGTTATGATGTTGAGGAACTAACGTGACAAACTCGCTATAACAAGAGAAAGGGAAAGATAAAAAGTACTTTAAGATGATCATGAATTTCAAATCTTGTAATAGTTCACTTTTGATTGAGTAATGTAAATTTGAAAGATAATTTAAATAGAGTAGAGCTTATAAGGTATAAAGGCAAAGGTCTTAAGAGAAGATGGGGAAGGATAATTGTTTCTAGCAAGGCCTATGTATGGTAACTGATATTGTATGAACATTCAAATAGCTCCAGATGAGGCATGATGTAGCCAATACTGATTTTTAAATAAAACTAAAAGTTAAAGACTAAGGTTATAACAGATCGCAGCTAAAGTAAAGGTGACTTGAATAAGTTGTAGATAGTTCAAGATGGACAAAAACTATAAGATAAGAATATAGTTGGATGTTAAAGATAAGATTAACGAGTGGACCTCTCTAAAGGTGTTGCCTATGTAAAGCATTAAATATTATGATAAAAGAGTAAGTTAAGCAAGTATTGAGAAATAATAGGATAGAATCCTAAGTTTGGTAAAATAAGTTGAGAAATGCTTTGATATGAGTTAGTAAAGTATATATGCATTTATGAAAAAAAGGGATAGGTTGACTTCAACACCTGTGCTGACCCTTGCTGAAGGAATAGAAGGTTATGTGGTTTATTGTGATTTTTTCAGAATTGGTTTGGGTTATATTCTAATATACCACGGACAAAGTTATTTCCTATACCTCTAGACAACTGAGGAAGCATTAGCATAATTATCCTACCCACGATCTTGAGTTGGCCATAGTGGTAGTTGCGTTGAAGGTTTGTTGCCACTACTCATATGGGGTACATGTTGACATTTTTACTGACCATAAGAGCCTCTAGTACTTGTTTCAGTAGAAAGAGCTAAATTTAAGGTAGAGAAAGTAGTTAGAGTTGCTAAAAGATTTCGATGTATACACCATCCAGGAAAAGTAACCGACCACCGAAACATATGTTGGTTGGGTAGACAGATAGAGCATTGCATACATACTCACATTTCCATTGTTGAATATATTTTTTGTTATATAGAATTTATGTAACTGCATAAGTTGCATTGGCATAGATGAGATTCCAATCAGATTGCAGTTACCAGAGTTAGGTTGAGTCTGTCCCTACTCCTGATTCAGCTATATTAAGTTCACTCCTATTGTAGTAAGTTGTTATCAGTTTATAGAGTTCCAGGTTTTTTCATACATTAAGCTGCAAATTTATGGGAATTCTGAGTTATGTTGAGGCTGATAGGGTTGAATAAGAGGACCTTACAGCAGTTAGCTAATTTGTATGCTTGGTTATTAAATACCGAAGATAGAGGTCTTGTAGTTTAGAATACTGCAGAATCCTCCTTAGTGTCAAAAGTTAAGTAGAGGTAGTATGATGATCCATAGTTCATGTTGCTGAAAGATAGCATACCGCAACAAAAGCAGGCCCTATCTGAGTGTGGGCCAGATAGAGTTCTCAGATATCAGACTTGCTTGCGTGTATTTGATATGGGTAAGTTACGTGATCATAGTATAAGCTCATTATTCCCATTACTCAGTACATCTAAGGGCCACGAAGATGTATCATGACCAGAGACAGTTATATTGGTGGCATGGTATAAGGAAAGACATTAACAATTTTGTGGCTCAATGTCCTAATTACTAACAGGTAAAGGTTGAACTTCAGAACCCAGGAGGCATAACTTAGAATTTAGATATTCCAGTATGGAAATGGGAGATTGACAAAATCAGCTCACTTCCTGCCAAGCCAGACTACTAATATTGCTGAGGATTATGCCATACTTTACATATGTGAGAAAGATTGCCTGCATGGAATTCCCCTATCTATTTTTTCACCATAGAGGCGCACAATTTACAGTGAACTTTTGGAAGTCTTTCCAAAAATCTAGACACTCATGTAAGCCTTAGTATAGTTATTCATTCCTAGATTGATGGACAGGCCGAACGCCTTGTACAAACACTGTTGCATGCCTATGTTTTATACTTTTATGGAAGTTAGGATGACCATATGTCTTTGATTGAGTTTGAATACAATAATAGATATCATGGAAGAATTCAAATGGCTCTATATGAAGCTTTATATGAGCGGAGGTGTAGATCTCAAATAGGCTGGTTTGAGCTCAGCGAGGCAGAATTATTAGAGCCGGATTTAGTGCATCAGGATATTTATAAGGTGAAGATCATTAGAGACATACTTCAGATAGCTCAAAGTAGGCAAAAATATTATTCTAAGGTACATCGTCGAGCGCTGAAGTTCGATATTGATGATTGGGGCTTTCTGAAGGTAGGTAGCCTATGAGTTGGAGTTGCCGCCAGAGCTAGAAACAACCCATCTGGTATTTCATGTTCTAATGTTAAAAAATGCATAGGAGACTCAGCTAGTGTTATGCTTATTGAGGATGTCCATATTTATGAGGAGATGACCTATTTGGAGGGCCAGTCGCTATCCTTGGTCGACAGGTCAGGAGCCTATGAACTAAAGAAGTTACATCGATTAAGGTATTATATTGAGGAAGCAACTTGGGAAGATGAGGAGAAAATGAGGAAGACATTTCCTCACATATTTACGAAACTGATTTTATATTGAGGTAGGTATTTGATATGTTGTTCCTTAAGTGGTTCTGTATTTTTAAAGCATGATAAAGTGAAGTTAACCCTCATTCAAGGACGAAAATTTCTTGGGGGGGGGGGGGGGGGGAGGATGTTACACCCTAAAATTTTTTGGTGATAATGTGATGTTTGTATGCTATGTTAAGAGAATTATGAGTTATATATTGGTCGTAGGTGAGGAGGGAAACATTGTATGAAGGAAAAAATGAAGAGTATTGAAAGTTCATAAGTAAAGGTCAATTTTAAATAACCATATTTCTCAATTTATAATGAGTTATAAGTCCTACAACCTATAAAATTGAACTTCTTTGTGTCTAGTTTTTAGAGCATCAAACCGCTTGTCAATCGGACTTCAGAGCAAAAATTTAGAGGCATTTTACACGGACACTATCAAGCAGTGACATAGCCAACGCCCTAAAAATGGCCACTGCCCCACCTCTTTATATTTTGAAATAGTTTGTTATGAAATTATTTGCAACTTTTCCAGAAGTGACCACACTCTCAAATTCTCTCTAATTTCCAGAAATCTACTAAGGAATAATAAGAAAACCTCAAACAAAGTTCATCCAAAATACAAGATAAGGTGAGATAGCTGATAGCAAGTTGTGCTAGGAGTGGGATGGCTTTTTGGAGCTTGTTTTGGCAGTTGTTTAGGGGCAAGGTGCTGCATTTTCAAAGCTTTTCGAACTGACTACATGTTTCCCTTTGAGAAGGAATTGAAGTTAAGAGGAAAGGTAAGGAGTATACCCCTTTAAATTCACCAAACTTGCAAGCTAAAAAGGTGGAAATTGGCAGCTAGAGAAGCTATTGTTGGGACTTTTTTTGGCTGAAGTTCTTGTTCGTTTTCCCTAAGATTTGGGCAGGATTTTTGTCTGGGAATATACTTATTATTGTGGGGATGAATTATAAGAGAAGTTAGATAATTTTTCTATTCTTTTTCCCCCTCAAAATTTAATGAAAACAAGTATAGAAAAATGACTGATGTTGCTGTTGTTATTGGTTGGTTGTTGTTGTTGTGGCTGCCGGTTGGAGAATTATTTTGGCTGCACATTATGATACAAATAAGTCTTGTCCTTGCCAATAAATTCAATATATTTAGTAGGTTGAAGGATGGTCGTTGAATGAGGAAGTCGGCAAAAGGAAAACATCGGAGTAAGGTATGTTAAGGCGTCCCATACTCGTTGTTCAAGCACGAATATATATTTTCGAAAGGGACAATATTCTTATATCTTTACACTCCTATTGAATCAAGTATAATTCTTTACAAAGGGATAAAAGTGCATGACATTGAGTTTGAATCGTTTAAACATGCTTGAAACAAGTAAATGTGAAGCGAGGTATGTGTTACTTCCAATTGTGTTGTAGTTTTAAATCGAGTCTGAAGTCTCCTTATCGTGGGATCCGTGAGCTGGTCCTTTACTGTATTATGTGTATATGTAATGTGAAGGCTATCTAAAGGTCTGTTTTTCAAAGAGAAATTGAGAAAAGAGTTAAGACAGCGATTTGTAAATGAGTTTAAGCTAAGGATGTCACAATCTAGTATGGGTAAATGAGCTTATCGAAGTGAAAATGCCTTATCATGGCTGTCCTTTATCTTAGGTATATGTTATGAGGTACATGAGGCTAAGGGGAGATTCAATTATTTCTCTGCCTTAAGAGAACATCTGGTTATTGATAACACTCAAACCACATCGCTTACTAAAGTATGAAGCGGACGTTGTCAATAAAGAACCCAACTAGATGTTGGGGTCGAACCCACAGGTAATATGGGAGAACTAGATTACAGCCGGTAAGTGAACTTGTGAGGTAGTTACTTCAAAATTAAGGGGGTTCTAAAGAAAATCAATAATAAAAACAAGTATTAAAATTATGGTTTTGAATCAATATTAAAGGATAACTAAGGTTTGTGTTCCCCATGGGTTCATAACTGCTTTGGGTATACACTCGTGATTATCACCAATACTTACTTAAAGAACTGATAACTTAGGATCATTCAAACGACTGACCAGTTCCTATTGAATGACTATACTCAATCACTCGACTAAGTCTCATGAGCAGTTTAACATTATCTGTTATCACTAAGTTACAGATTTAACTATCCTGCAACCACAGCTCAAGTTAATACAATAATTATCAAAATCAAGGCTCTATTATAATTCTATTTTCCTAATATCTACCTTTTAGTCCTAAGCTAGTAAAGAATTCGAGTTTGTCCCAATGTTGCACACCGTTAAGAAACGTTTAAGAATGAAGAGAATACAATATAAGTATTTTGTATTGATTTCAAAATCACTTTGTGCAACCCTAGCTTGTTAATCCACCATGGTTCCCACAACCCTAGCTATGGAGGTTTTAGCCTCTCATAGTTGTAAGATTGTGTATTGCATTCATGATTAATAACATAAATCAATACTTACAAGAATGAATGACAAAAACACTTCCTTTAATTAATCACAAAAATCTTTAAGAACAAATAACAAGAACAAGAAGAATTCAAGAAAAGGCTGATCACAAGTTCAATCAACTCAATTCTCTCTTTCTCTCCTAAAAATATCTTCTCTGATTGCTTCTAATCGATTCTCTCCTCTGTCTCCAGAAAAATAAAACCTAAAACATATTTATACAGACACAAGAATCCTTTCCTAGGCTAACTGGATGAATTTCCATATCTGTTTCCGCATTCATCACGAGCCAACCTACGACCCATAGTAGCATCCTACGACCCATAGCTTCCTTTTGTACCTTGCATGGTTGGTTGAATTTTGGCTAAGATCCTGGTACGATTCATACCTCCATCCCAAGATCTTGAGTTCATCACGACCGTCATGGTACGATTCTACCTTTTTCCCATGGTTCGTACTTTCTTTCTGTAGCACAAGTCAGCCTCTTTATGCAATATTTCTGGATTTTGTCATGACTTCATCACCACGACTCATACCAGCTTGGTACGACTCGTACTGAGACTTGTACATTGCATCTCTTCAACTCTAGCCTTTTATAATTTTTCATGGCCATCAGTACGACTCATAGGACCTTCCTACGGCTCGTACTATGGTCTGCACTTTGAGCATATTTTGCATACTTCAGGCTTTCTTTTGCAATTTTTAGGTCCAACACCAATTTATTCTGCAACCAAAGGAAAAGTGCCTTATATCCACATAACACACCTAAGTCCATGCTATTTTCTTAGTTTTGAGCATCAAGAGTGCTGTAAATCCACAGCACATCAACACCCTCAACTTAAGACTTTTGCATGTCCTCAGGCAAAGAAAAGAAAAACTAAACGCGACGCTCAACTAGAAAATAGACTTAAGATACTACAGCCAATATCCAAACAAAACTTGCACTTTCTATACAAACTCTATTGACCTTTTCTCATAGAACAACATCCGCTAATGAATTACAAGCAACCTCAAAACATCATAAATATGGATCAAAACATGTCACCCATCTTTCAATAGGCATTCAAGTCATCACCAATGTTTCCACACAGACCAATGGTAAAAGCAAACATAATTCATATACCCTCACACAACTGAAGTCCCCACTCAAACATGAGATGTCAAAAATAACATGGGACTAACCAAGTAAGGCGCTCACTCTCATAAAGAAGTTATAAGTATTATGTGTCAGATACCTCTTCTAGCCATTGCAGTTGCCTCTGTCGCTCCATCACAGTCAGGGATCTAATCTGCTTCATTGCCTCCACCCTGTAATCATACTCTGGCATCATCCTGATAGGCACAAACTGTGACATTCGATCAATGATCTGCTCAGATATATCAACCTCTCAACCTCGGACCATAACACTCTCCAGACGAGGCTGGTCTTTTATCTTCTGCCCTTCCTTTGCCTTTACCACCATAGTGGCTAAGTAGTTGGCATAGAACTCCCTAACTAATTCTTCTGTGTACTGTGGTGGAGTCTTAGCCATCCAATCAAAACCATAGAAGCTAAAAATATTCTTTATCTCCTATACTTCATTCAGTGAGGTTGTGAGGATCCGCGGTTCTTCTTGGATGCTTCTCCTTGGCTTATTCTTAGCGGTGAGAGAGATGCCTTGCTCATAGATTTCTTTAGCTCCCAGCACTCTTCACCGAATTGTACGGCTTCCCCTGGGTGGGGTCTGTTCTTGTGCAACATTAGGAGCCTTCTCCTTTGACTCTTCACTACCGCTTTCTTCTCCACTTTGGGTCTCCCCTGGCCCTTCTTCAACATTGGAGTCATTGCCTGACTTCTGTTGTTCCTCTAACTCCCTCCTCAGACTGGAGAGCTCGAGCGGATGTGGCAGTGGTTGCTTTAGCTTGGGCCTTTTCTTTTGCCCTAGTGGTTCTGGTTCCTTCAGTGTTTGAAGTGTCTACTTGATACTCTTCAACTGAACCACTAGGTGAGTCTCCTGCCTTGTCAGACTCCGACTCAGTTGTTTCATCAATCAGTGTCCTTTGGGCTTTTGTTTTGTCTGCGCAGCGTTTCTATGTCATTGTACCTATAGAGAAAGAAGTTAGCATTCCATGTTTGAAAAAGAAGATTTATAAAGGAGATGTTCAGATTCTCATCGCAGGTCGTAATTACAGGTCATACCATGTGGGTACGCCTCGTGAGAAGTCCCAGCATATCAACCATCTTTCAGTACGACTCACAGGTATGACTTGTACCACAAAGGTACTATTCATACCTTGAGTCGTCTGATGAAGCCCTGCGTTTGTATTTTTGTGAATTTTTCCATGACTCATGGTATGACCTGTAGGTCGATTCCATGAGTCGTAGGAAAGACATTATTATGCGACCTTGCTTAGGTTGGTGGTACGAGTGCTCAGTACGACTCGTAATAGCAACCTACGATCCGTACTGTGCCTCCTACCGCTTCCAGATTTTCTTTTTCTCAGTTTGCAAGGGTTCTTTTCACATTTTGAGGTACTCAGATTTCCCCCCAGGTTTAGGCTCATCATTAACTCAATTTAACCCATGCCCAATCTTCCCTTTTTTGACCTACTACCCATAACTCATGGTGTTTCAAGACCTAAGTTCATCAAAATTTAGCATCTCTTTAATCGAAAATGAACATTACACAAAACCCTAATCATTATCTCTTTTTTCTTCAAAATCATGTTTCGAGTCTAGTGAGTGACTCACAGGGGTTTTGACACCATGACTCTCAACCTATGCATCTTAGCAACGTTTAATACAACACACTTACTTGATTGATGCTTCATCAATTGTAAATGACCGTGTAGGGTTTTCAGACTTGGGTCGAGCAAGAATTTTTCTTGATTTTCAGTGATGTTGAGTTACGGGTAGGGGAAGTGAGTTTGAGTCGTGTTTTTGAGTGTTTAAGCGTGGGAGAGGGTGTTTGTGGGGTTTAAATAGGTAAGGGAAAAATTTTAAAAAATTTTGGGCCGAGTCGGGTATTATGGCCAATTTTGACCCATCATGACTAGTACCACGAGTCGTAGGAAGTGCCTATGGCTCATCCTTTGGACTCGTGCGCGACCCTGTTGAAGAAAACTTACCTGACGACCTATGAATAAATCCTACAACTCGTACCACTGAGGTACGGTCCGTCGGATGAATGTAGGTCGAAGTTTGGAGCCATTTTTTCTGAACCTCGCCACGACTGATGCTACGGGCCCATAGGATCTCATATCGGGTCGTACTAAGGGCCGTAGCAGTTGATGTTTCAGCCTCATGTTTTTCAATTTCCCTGCACACTGAGCACACATTAGTTTAATAACTTGGTTTGCCTCCTAAGAAGCACTTGATTTAACATCGTGGCATGACGTGGGTAGCTTGGTTACTTAGACTTCACCAAACTACAACTTGGGTTGCCTCCCAAGAAGTGCCTGGTTTAATGTCGCGACACGACGCAAATCTCTTGACTACTCAAAGTTCATCAAGTGATTCATACTCATCCTCCAGCACTAAGATCACACTAAATTCCTTGGGTTGCTTCATTGTCCTACAGATTTGAATGTGACCTCTTCTTGATTTAATCTAAACTTTAGCAGGCCAGCCTCCACATCTACTAGAGCTCTCTCGGTTGCAAGGAATGGTCGCCCCAAAATGATGGGTACCTTATAATCAACCTCACAATCCAAGATCACAAAGTCTGCTGGAATATAAATTTGTCTACCTTGACAAGCACATCGATTTGGATGCCCACCAGCTTCTTCATTGTTCTATCGGCCATCAGTAGCCGCACGTTGGTCGGTGTGGGGGCTCTCAATCCTAATTTCTTGAACATGACCAAGGGCATCAAATTAATGCTAGCTCTCAAATCACAGAGTGCCCTTGCAAACTCGACATTGCCAATCATACATGGTAAAGTGAAGGCACCTGGGTCTTTCTTTTTCTGTGTTAGGACCCTTGTAGCTATGGCAATACAGTGATGCACATTGTCAACAGGCTCATAACTCACTAATCTCTTCTTAGTCACCAGGTCCTTCTAAACTTTGCATATTCTAGCATCTTCTCTAATGCTTCGACCAATGGTATGTTCACAGATAGTTTCTTAATCATTGAAAGGAATTTCAGGAACTTACCATTCTCTGCCTTCTTCTTCGTCCTTTAAGGGAATAGTGGTGGTGGTCTTGGATAGCTTTATGCATTTGGGTTGCCCGTTGATCCATGTATGGTCCCTTCTGACCTCTATGGGCCTCTCGAAACTCACCGTTCTCTCTCTCAGCACTTGTATCATCTTCCTCAATTATGCTTTCTTTCTTCCATTCAACTTCAACTAGAAATCGGGGGGTCGATTGTGGTTTTACCACTCCTAGTCATCACCTCCATACAATGTGCATCGTTCTTTGGATTTTGGACAGTGTTGCTAGGTAGCGTACCTTTTTGTCTGGGGTTCATTGACGCTGATAGTTTCCCAAGTTGGTGTGCTATCTGCTTGATGGCAGTAGCATGAGATTCCACTTTCTGACCCATACTTGATAAGTCACCTCGGATCTTCTTTAGCTGATCATCAGTGGACCTCACCTTCTTCAATAACTCATCCATCATTCTCTCCAACTTTTATTTCCCAACCTCCCCTTCTCGTGCATTGGGAGGCACATAGACTCCATCCCGGTCATTGAGGTATCCATCTTTTCGTCTCCAATCTCCTTCGTGCTCACGACCTTGGCTCCTGTCTCTGAACCCATTTCTGTTGTAGTTGTCTCTATACTGGTTATGAACTTGATTTCCAAAATATTGGCACCAATTGTCTTGTCCAGACGCTTGGGCGTTTGTTTGGAAACCCGCCACTTGACTATCTAGGAAGTTTGCCTCTTCATCAGAATCAGAGTGATCAGCTCCTTACTTCCTTCCTTGAGTTCCCACTGCATTGACCTATTTGGATCCAACTCCCATAATGTGCTTTGTCAGCAGGTCCAACGATGTGCACATATGAGTCAACTCCTGGTTGCGCTCTTTTTCTTTTCTTAGTTGGTCTGCAGTCAAACCAACAACATATGTGCCTGCCACTGCATCAGCCTCCCCTCGTATACCAGGCCCTATTTGTCTTAGTCACCCTATCAAGAATGGTGGCAACTTTCTCCCAGGTGTGACTCATCAATGTTCCTCCAGCCACTGTGTCTGCTACAGCTTTGGTGCTATTGTTCGAAATATGTAAAAAATTTCCAACAAACTATCATCTGGGATTTTGTGGTTAGGGCACTTTGTCAACTTATTTTTGAATCTCAACCAAGTTTCAAGAAGTGCCTCAATCTTAATCTATCGAAAATTATAGATCTCATCCTTTAGTTGCAACATACTGAACGAGGGAAAGAATCTCTCCAAAAAGGCCTATTTGAGCTTGCTCCAGTAGGTTATGGAGTTGTTGGGAAACTCCGATAACCATAAGGTAGCTTTCCCTGATAGAGAGAAAGGGAAGTTTCTGAGCCGTATTTCATCCCGGCTTACTCCGGGCAACATGTACGCCTTGCATATTCCTACGAAGTTCATTAAGTGCAGGTTGGCGTCATCCTCTGCATGACCACTAAACAACTCTTTCATGTTCAGCAATTGAATCATGGTGCTCGTAATGTCAAATTCTTCCCCAGTGGGTAGTGGTGGTGGCATAATTGCTCCAATCGACCCAACTTCATCAATGTCTGAGTCATCATCATCAAAGAACTGAGGGGCAATTCTATGAGCTCTATTGCCCCTTCTCTGTCGACCAACATTTACTGCCTCATCTCTGTCATCTTCCGCATGCTGTAGTGCAGCTTGTCGAGCTAGCTCGGCTTGCCTAGCTTCTTCAGCTATGCGGGCTTCTCTTAGCTCGTGGTTCTCCATTCTATGCAATGCTCTCTCGATCTTCAGATTTAGTGGAACAAAGGTATCTCCTCTACTTCGAGTGCTTGGCATTCATTGGAGAATAGCCTTAGGTATCAAAAACACAAAAACAACGTAATTAAGGAAATAACTACCAAAAGTCAAATACAAGCTAATAACCTAGTCTCAGTCGTATTCCTTGGCAACGGCACCACTTTTTGGTAACGTTCAAACCACACCTCTTACTAAAGAATGACGCGGACGTTGTCAATAAATAACCCAACTAGAGATTGAGGTCGAACCCACAAGGAATATGGGAGAACTAGATTACAGCTGGTAAGTGAACTTGTGAGGTAGTTACTTCAAAATTTGGGGGGTTCTAAAGAAAATCAATAATAAAACAAGTACTAAAATTATGGTTTTGAATCAATATTAAAGGATAACTAGGGTTTGTGTTCCCCATGAGTTCATAGTTGCTTTGGGTATACACTTGTGATTATCACCAATACTTACTTATAGAACTGATAACTTAGGTTCATTGAAATGACCGACCAATCCCTATTGAATGACTATACTCAATCATTCGACCAAGTCTCATGAGCGGTTTCACACTATCCGCTATCACTAAGTTCCATATTTAACTATCATGCGACCACAACTCAAGTTAATACAATGATTATCAAAATCAAGGCTCTATTGTAATTCTTTTTTCCTAATCTCTACCTATTAGTCCTAAGCAAGTAAAGAATTTGAGTTTGTCCCAATGTTGCGCACCATCAAGAAACTTTTAAGAACGAAGAGAATACAGTATAAGTATTTTGTGTTGGTTTCAAAATCACTTTGTGCAACCCTAGCTTATTAATCCACCATGGTTCCCACAACCCTAGCTATGTAGGTTTTAGCCTCTCATAGTTGTAAGATTGTGTATTGCATTCATGATTAAGAACATAAATCAATACTTACAAGTATGAATGAGAAAAACACTTCCTTTAATTAATCTCCAAAATCTTGAAGAACAAATAGAAAGAACAAGAAGATTTCAAGAAAAGGCTGATCACAAGTTCAATCAACTCAATTCTCTCTTTCTCTCCTAAAAATCTTTTCTCCAATCGCTTCTAATCGATTCTCTCCTCTGTCTCCCAAAAAAAAACCTAAAATGTATTTATAAAGACACGAGAATCCTTTTCCTATGCTAACTGGATGAATTTCCATATCTAGTTCCACATTTGTCACGAGCCAACCTATGATCCGTAGCAGTATCCTACGACCAGTAATTTCCTTTCGCACCTTGCATGGTTGGCTGAATTTTGGCTAAGTGTTGGATCTTGGTACGATTCATACCTCTATCCCACGATCCGTACTGAGCTCCTGTGGTTTGATTTTGAAACTTTGGAATTCTTCTGAAGTTCATCACAACGGTCATAGTACGATTTGTACCTTCTTCCCACGGTTCGTACTTTCTTTCCGTAGCAGGAGTCATCCTCTTTATGAAACTTTTTTGGATTTTGTCATGACTTCATCACCACATCTCGTACCAGCTTGGTACGACTCGTACTGAGACTTGTACATTGCATTTCTTCAACTCTAGCCTTCTGCAATTTTTCACGGCCATCAGTACGATTCGTAGGACCTTCCTACAACTCGTACTATGGTCTGTACTTTGAAAATATTTTGCATACTTCAGGCTTTCTTTTGCAATTTTTAGGTCTAACACCAATTTATCCTGCAACCAAAGGAAAAGTGCCTTATATCCACATAAACACACCTAAGTTCGTGCTATTTTCTTAGTTTTGAGCGTCAAGAGTGTTGTAAATCCACAACACATCAGTTATCGAATTTCTGAATCCTAAATGTGCCTAAGTGTTGTCTATACGCTTGTTGAGTTACTTATGTTGTCCAAACCTTTTTATTACTATGAAAGTATGTTCATCTAAGTGTTATTTAAAAAGTTTACGTGATATATGTGCTTATGTGCAACTATGAATTATGATAGAGGCCTATTCAGGTTGCAATCTCAAAATTAGTCATTTTTATGCTATATGTGTTAGATAGACATAACATGAGCCCAGTCGGCTCCGGATATGAGACTATGACCTTGCCACTGACTTGGTATGTCTGGTGGGCAGTTGTCCTTTGGCATATTTAATATATGAGACCTATGACTTTACCACCGATGCGGTTATGTCAGGTGGGCAGTTGTCCTTTAGATATGATACTATGATCTTACCACCAACGCAGTTATGTTAGGTGGGCAAATGTCCCTTCAGTTATGATACCTTCGAGATGGACATCTCGTAGGACAGTATTGATTGACCAGATTAGGTTATTGTTTGATTAGGGACTGTATAGCTTATGAATAATGTCGTATGACTTGTATATGTGCTTACTTGATTGTATTCATATAATGTATCATATTTTGTTTAGATATCAGCTTTAGAGTCACAGGTTGTATCTTTTCCCTACTTTGGTTTTAAGTATCTTGGATTTATTTATGTTTACTATTTCAACCTTACATAATAGTACATTTCATTCATGCTGACGTCCCTTCGCCTGGGGACCCCTTTTTGATAATGCTCAAACTCACACTTTTTGGCAAAGTATGAAGTGGACATTGTCAATAAACAAACGAACAAAGAGGTTGTGGTCGAACCCACAGGGAATAAGGTAAGAACTAGACTAATGTCGGTACTTAAAATATTCGGTGAGTTATCTCCAACTTGGGGGGTTTAAAGAAAAAACAATAATAAAACAAGATCGCAATTGTGGTTGTTATCAAGATTTGCAAATAACTAGGGTAAGTAATCCCCATGGGTTCATAACTACTTCAGGTATACACTCGTGATCAATCCCAATTCTTACTTGTAGAACTAATAACTAGGATTCATCCAAAGGACTGGTTTGTCCCTATTGGATGACTGTACTCACTCACCGGGTAAGGTCTCATGAGCGATTTCAAACTAACCGTTATCAATACGTTCCAAATTAACTTTCCTGTGACTGCAGCTAAAGTCATACAAAGATCATAAAAATCAAAGCTTTGTTGTAATTCTCTTTCCCTAATCTCTTCTTCTCTAGGTTCAAGTAAGTAAAGAATTCAGGCAAGTCTTAACATTGCACTCCGTGTAGAAACATTTAAAGATGAAGAGAATACAATACAAGAGTTTAGCATTGGTTTTGAATCACTTTGTGTAACCCTATTTTGTTAATCCACCATGGTTCCCATAACCCTACTTGTGGAGGTTTCAGCCTCTCGTGATTTTAAGACTATAATTAGTATTTATAGAAAAATACATAATCAAATACTTACATAAATAATTGGAAGAAAACCTACTTTGAATATTGATGAACAAAATCAAGAACAATTGAGAAAACCAAGTGTTGATCTCAAGAATTGCTCTCCAAAAGTTGATAATAGTTCACAAACAATTAACTAAAAAATCTTCTCTCAATGTAATCACACGTCTACGCATCTCTCTTTACTAAAAAGAACATAAAAGGTATTTATACAAACATCAGAAAACTTTTCCTAAGCTAACAGGAAAATTTCCCTATCTGGAGCCGAATCGTCCTACGACTGGTCATACGACCCGTAACAGGATTGTACGGGTCATACCTTGCTCTCGTACGTTCCTTGGCTACTGTAGGATTGACTAAGTGTTGGCAACTGATACTACTCGTACCATGGTCCTACGAGTCGTACAATCCATCCGTGGCTTGGTCCTGAGAACTTTGACATCTTCTGAAGTTTTCTACAAGTGTTGTGGTACGCCTAATACCTTGCTCCTAAGACTCATAATTGCTTGTTGCATCTTGAGCTCTGCCAAGTCTTTAAGAATCACTGAAGCTCTCCATGGCTCCTGGTACGGGTCATAGGTAGATGTTACGATCTGTGGGTTCCACCCGTACCAAGAAACTGTTTGTGCAAATTTTCTCTTAAGTTTTCCACCACTCCAGTTATGGCTCGTATCATCTTGGTATGAGTCGTAGTGAGAGTCGTACTTATCCTTCGCATTGTTTCAGCCTTCTGAGTTTTTCCATGAGTCTCTGTACGGCTCGTACTGAGATTGGTACTTGACTGATTTTCTGCACTTTTTTTTTGCACATTTTTGCTCCAACACCTATTTTCCCTGAAAACAGAGTAAAAGCACCTCATATCTATATAAACATACCTAAGTCCATGTTATTTTCTCAGTTTTAAGTGTCGCAAGTGCTGTAAACTCACAACACATCAACACCCTCTACTTAAGACTTTTGCATGTCCTTAGGCAAAGAAAACAACAAAAAAAAAACTACAAACGATGCTTAACTAGAAAAAAAACTTAGGATCTACAGCCAATATCAATCAAAATTTGATCCATAAACTCAAACATCTTTTGACCCTTTTTTGGTAAACCCAATCATCATATGCACATCAAGTAACCACAAACCATGATAAGCAGGGATCAACATATGTCATTTAGCTATTAGCATATAGTCAAGTCATCACCAATGCTTTTCACACGGACAACTGGCAGAATAAAACACAAAGCAAGTACCCTCACAGTAAATAAAGTCCTCCATTCTCAGATATATAAAAATAAGAAACATGAGACTGAACAAGTAAGACTCTCACTCTCACAACGAAGTTCCAAATATTGCACATTGGATACCATAGGCTTACCCTTATTTTCTTTACTTTGGCTCTTCGGATGGTCAGGCTAGGAACACTATGGGACTTGATTCGGCTTGTAATGTAGGCTGTCGGGCAGGGTATGGTAGATATGGAATCTTTTTTAGTGATTAAACCCTTCTTGGCACTACATACATGTGGCTCCACTTTTCACTTTTTTTCACCCTTTTTGCCTTTTCAACTTTTTCCTCCATTTTCACCATTTTTATGCAATTGTATGGGTGTGGTGTGTTTTAAAATTTTCATTCATTTTTTTTCTTCTTTTGTCTTTTAACACCACATCTCTTTTTTAACCCTTTTTCTTTTCTCTTCCTTTTTCACCTCGCCAAGATCTATGCACCCCTACTCTAGCGACATCTGAACTTAGGCATTTTTCCTAGGTTGAGGTTCACAATGTCCAAGGAGGGACCAGGGACAAAACAGACTCATTATAAAAAAATGGTTACGGTTGATCAGTTAATCAAAGAAAAATGATTCATTTAAGGCTCAAAATTGGGATCAAGGGAATCATATTATTCTGGTAGGGTACTTTAAGCTAAAATGGGCTAAACAAAAACTCCTATGATCCTTTCCTAACCAACCATCCTAAAACCTATGTAAAGACCAACCAGGTAAGTTCTAAATCCTCTACGCAGTATTGAACTAGGTATAGACCACACTCACTCAAGGTACATGTTTTGTATTCATTCTACTTGTTCGGTTTATACATGGATAACTAGAACTACTCATGCTAATACACTAAATGGCACAAAAGATCCACAGAAATCATACTTTGCAATCAACAAGTACATAGTTAACCATCAAAATTTTTAAATAGGGTCAATTTTTCAAAACTTCAAAACTAGTGCAATTTATTAGCTGAGTAATCCTAAGCTACTTTCTAATTATACAGGAACATCCTAAACATGTCGGTTCTACTAGATAGCATGCTCGAGGGAAAAGAAATATGGCAAGAAAAACCCTCAGATGAATCCAAAAATCCCAAAAATACAAGTATATCCCCTCCCCTTTTAAAAAGCATGCATCATCCCTGAAGCATAGAATATAAAACAGAAGGAAGGGAACATGCCTGTGGATACTCAAACATCACCTTACATGGGTTGTCTCCCATGCTGCGTCTGATTTACCGTCGCGGCACAATGTAACTTTTATGATTCTTCGGGCATCATCAAGGTACACCGCTTCAATTCCTCTTATTTCCTCAGTGTCTCCCAGATATAGTTTTATACTTTTGCCCATTCACCTTGAACCTTTTTCCATCTTTATTTTCAAGCTTTATTGCACTGTATGGGGACACATTCACCACTCTATATGGTCCCATCCACCTAGATTTTAATTTTTCGAGATGCAAACGGAGCCTTGAGTTGAACAGCAGGACCAGATCACCAATATTCATCTCCCTCTTTACAATCTTCTTATCATCATCCACCATTTGTACCAAACCTAGTGAATATATGCTTCCGCAGAAATGTTGTGACACTTTTGCCTTCATTGTAGGTAGTGCAATAGCCTCAACCCACTTGGAGATATAATCTATCACTCCCAAGATGTATTTCATCCCATATCAGCTAACAAATGGGCCCATGAAGTCAATAACCCATACATTGAATAACTCAACTTCCATGATAGGGGTCAATGGTAACTCATGCTTGCGAGTAATGCCACCCTATCTTTGGCAGCGATCACATGCCTTGGCATAATCATAGGCATCTTGGTGGATATAGGGCTAGTAATACCCGCATTGCAAGATTTTTTGTGCAGTTCAGCTACCACTATGATGACCCCCCAATTGGGGATGAGTAACAAGCCTCCAGAATTCTCAATATTTCTACCTCTGGAACACTCCTCCAAATTATCCCATCAATACAAATGCGAAATAAGTATGGTTCTGTAACACCCCGAAACTTTCCTAGACCAAACTCTGACCTTGCAAGAAAAATCCAGAAGAAACTAGAAATGTTGCCTCAGAATGATCGAGACAACGAGTCGTGGTTAGCTCCAATGACCCTTTGTCTCAGTCATGGTCAGCCCTGCCTTGGTCCTTCGGGAACCAATGGGACATGGAATGACCCGTTGTGAGAAACAATAAGCCATCCTATCACTCGTTTATCCCCAGCTCAGAACACCCTTTTCCAGGGACCCACAATTCAACCAACGAGTTGTCTTATGATTCAACGACTCGTGGTATGAGTTGTTAGTTGGGATTCCCAGAAATCTCTTTCAGTGACAACGAGTGGCAACAATGACCCGTTGTATCGCACAACGAGTCATTGTGATCACCCATGGTGAAAACTTTAGAGATCCTAAGATTTTTTCCAGTGGAGGTGGTGACTCAATACAATGACCCGTTGGGCCTACCAACGAGTCATTGTGTTGCTCGTTGTTAGGCTTCCCAGATTTTTCTTCTAGTGGCCACGGGAGGTACCAACGATCCATTGGTTCATCCAACGGATCGTGGTCCCTCTCATTGCCAATTTTAGTGAACCAAAAATCTAGGCCCTGGGACCAACGACTGGTCCCAATGAGTCATGGTCTCAACCAACGACTCGTTGAGTGACCCGTTGGTCCTAGTTGGCAGTTTTTCCAGATTTTTCTTCAAGGGATATTTTAGTAATTTCTCACCTTTTAATCCCTAAACTACGTTGTTTTGGGTTATTTTCAGGGACTTTAGAGGGGTAATTGATGATACACTTCACTCCACTCATTCCCTTAGAAGTCAGATCATAAAAACTCTCTCAGAAAGACTCAGAGCAAAAGCTAGCACAATCGATTTTCTTCTTAGATTTTCAAGGGATTCTCTCTGGAATTTCTTAATCAGGTATGTGGAAATTCAACAAGGGAATTGTTCTTCCCTTGTGTCCCCAAAACTCTTCCATAATCTTCTATCATTTATTGCCCTGAGGTTTCAAAATTTAGAAAGTTTTCAAGCAGAATTCTATAAATTTCAAGTGGAATATTATCCATGTTTTTAGCTACTATATTTTCCAAATTCTTAGAAATCATGTGGAAACTAGCTTCTTGTAAAATGATTTAGCTCTAGCTTTTGAATGCAGTAAACTAGAGTCTTGCATAATTGAGTAGTTATTCATGTTGTTTAATTCTATCAGTGTTGGGATTCCCATATTATTAATATTAGTTGAAATCTCAATCAATTGCATGCTAGTCCAGTTTCAGTCAAAATGTTAGCATGTTAGTATTTTCATAAATGTCAGCTAATCAGTTTGACTACAGTCTTTTCTTGAGGTGTCAGTGGTGACTCCCAGTTATCAGTTATTAGACTTAAATATCAGTTATCGAATTTCAATTTGTTTCTTATACGGTTACGACGCTTTCAAATAAGCAGCTCTGACCAGTATTAGAACTCTAGTTACAAAATTCGATTCGATAAGACTCTCAAGATACTTCCAAATAAGCATCCCGGACTTAGTCTTGAATATTTGGAGCTATCAGCTTAGTAGTCAACCTAAAACTATCCAGTGGGAGTAGGACTTAACATCGAGTGGACCGGGGTTCTAGCGTACCCAGGTTCCTAGAACTATGTTGCCACCATATGTTATTTTATTGGCCCTACATCCCTACACTTGTGATTACCCAGCTTATGCCTTTATATGGGTCCTACCGATGGGCTGTATACATCGGACTCCATATTTAGCTTATGTGGTTATATGTCGGTTATAGGCTCTCCCACTAGTCAATACATTTTCAGTTTAGTTCATCTCAGTACAGTTCTAGATTTACTCAGTCCAGTTTAGTTTAGTACAGTTAGCTCAGATCAGTATCTCAGATTCAGGACATGTTTATGACCACCAGTCAGGGTCATTATTGACCATTCTAGTTATATTTCAGTTGTTCAGTTGGTCATCACATGTCATTACAGTTCAGTTATTTTTCCTTTATGTTATATTTTCTCCCACTTACTCAGTACATTCAAAGTACTAACGCATACCTTCTATGTTGTATCATATCATGATACAAGCGCAGGTTCTCAACCTTAGCATCGTTATATGATTTCCTTTCGGTGATATTAGCAGCTACAGTTGGTGAGTCCTCATCTTTCAAGGATGATATTTTATTATTCAGTTATTTCTTTCAGTAGACTTTAGAGTTAGCCGGGGTATTTTCCCAGCAACTCATCATTTATAGATGGCTTTCAGACACAGACTCAGACATTCAATTTTGATTTTAGATGTATGAACTTTATCAAATTATCTTTCTTAAATGGTTTTTATTATTTAAGCTTCCGCTATGTTTACTCAAATTACCAGTGTTATGATAGACCATGGGTTGGCTTGGGGTTATTTCTGACTCCAAGTACCATGTCTTATCTAGGGTATAGACTCGGGTCTTAACAAACTTGGTATCAAAGCACTAGGTTTAGAGTATCCTAGGATGTCTTAAACCAACATCAAGTAGAGTCCTTTTCATGGGTGTGAAGCACCGCCACACTTATGACGCGGAGGCTACGAGACATTATTAGGAAAAAAACTCCCTTTTTTCATACTCTTTATCGTGCATTGAAGTTTAAATCTAGAAACATTCTCCTAATTCATGCTTTATTTCATTTTAGTAAAACCATGCCTCCAATATGCGGAAATGGAAGAAGGGCCGGAAACTCTTATAGACCTACCCCACCAGCTGCAGCAGCCCCTCAGGATGACCAAGTGTCCTCAGTGGAGTTTAGAGCGGCAATCCAGTGGCTATCCCAAACAGTGACAAACCAAGTGAACCAGCAAGTGATTTCGGTTAACCCAAATGGGTCCGCAACAACTGCCAGAGTTTGGGACTTAACCGGAATGAACCCTCATCCTTTCATGGATCCAAGGTGGGAGAGGACCCACAGGAGTTCGTGGATGAGGTACGGAAGATCACCCGAATTAGGGGTGTTAGCTCTGCTGAGAGTGCTGAGCTGGCTGCCTACCAATTGAAAGGGGCATCCCAGATCTGGTACTATTAGTGGAAAGAAAAGAGACCAGTAGGAGCGGAACTGGTGGACTGGGAAGAGTTCATAACAGCATTCCTAGACAGATTCTTCCCCCCAGCAATTAAGGGAAGCTAAGGTTGCAGAGTTCATAAATTTGAAGCAGGGCAACAGATGGTGGAGGAATATGCACTAGTTCACACGGTTGTCGAGGTATGCTCCAGAGATGGTAGCCAAGCCAAGGATTCGCATGCTCAAATTCGTCAATGAAGTATCAAACTTAGTACTGAAGGAGTGAAGAACCGCGATTCTCATCAAGGGCATCGACCTATCCAGGCTCATCATTCATTCCTAGCAGATTGAGGCAGAAAGTTGAAGGATATTAAGCGGGAGAATAAGCAAGCTAGAATAGGTCAGTCGGATTATGGCCACTAGAGGTCCGACGGCAGTAGTCACCCACAGCAGCAGCAACAGAAGACTCTAGTACCCACATCAGCCAGTGCCCCTACTTTTCAGTCCCACAAGGATCGAAAGGGTGGAGCATCTGGCTCTCATTCCAGAGTTACATTGCCAGCAATCGTTACCTAGCTTGTCCTAAGTATGGAAAGAACCATCCATGGGAATGCCTTCAGTGCAGAGAGGGTTTCTTTGGGTGTGGATAGCTAGGTCACCGGCTTAGGGAATGTCTGTCAGCAAGACGGGGGAGATCACAGTCTACCACTTCAGTAGCTCTAGCAGGCTGGTCTCTGACCAGCTAAGCAGGACAACACTTCAAGTATGAATGGTGGTACCGCTTTTATGCTTTTTCCTCTCATCAGGATCAGGAGAGCTCACCTGACGTGGTCACGGATATGTTACATACTTCCACCTAGATGTGTATACTCTACTAGATCCAGGAGCCACATTATCGTTCGTGACTCCCTATGTAGTTGTCCAGTTTGAAATTAGTTTGGAAGTCCTCTCAGAACCATTCTCAGTCTCTACCCCAATAGGTGAGTCAATTAGAGCCAGCCGAGTGTATAAAAACTGCCCAGTATCAGTATTGAATAAGTTCATTCCAGCTGATCTAGTAGAGTTAGACATGATTGATTTCGATCTCATTCTTGGAATGGATTGGTTACACTCTGGTTATGCCTCAGTTGACTGCAGAACTAGAGTCTTCATATTTCAGTTCCCTAATGAGCCAATTTTAGAGTGGATGAGCAGTAGTTCAGCGCCCAAGGGTCAGTTTATTTCCTACCTAAGGCAAGGAATCTCATTACCAAAGGGTGCATTTATCATCTAGTTTGGGTCAAATATTCCAACTCTGAGACCCCAACTCTCCAGTCAGTTCTAGTTGTCAGCAAGTTCCTTGACGTGTTTCCCGAAGATCTCCCCAGAGTCCCTCCCGAGCAGGAAATAGACTTTAGCATAGACCTTCTTCTAGAAACTTAGCCCATCTCCATCCCTCTTTATAGAATAGCTCCAGCTGAGCTTAGGGAGTTGAAGGAGCAGTTAAAAGACCTTCTTGATAAAGGTTTCATCAAGCCCAGCATCTCTCCATGGGGTGCTCCAGTATTATTCGTGTGAAAGAAAGACGGTACTCTCACAATATATATCGATTACCGTCAGCTGAACAAAGTTCTCCAAGATTGATCTCAGGTCAGGATATCATCAGCTTAGAGTCAGGGAATATGACATACCAAAAACAGCCTTTAAAACTCGGTATGGTCACTATGAATTCGTGGTTATATCCTTTGGACTAACTAATGCCCCCACAGCTTTCATAGACCTGATGAATAGGATTTTCAAGCTGCATCTAGACACGTTCGTTATTGTGTTCATTGATGAAATCCTATGTATTCCAAAAATGAGAAAGAATATGCTAACATCTGAGGGTAGTGCTACAGATGCTTAGAGATCGCTAGTTGTTTGCTAAGTTTAATAAATGTGAATTTTTGTTGAAGTCTGTGACTTTCCTTGGTCACATGGTCTTGGGTGAGGGTATTCAGGTAGATCCTCAAAAGATAGCAGCGGTGAAAGACTGGCCAAGACATACTTCCCCAACCAAAATCAGAAGTTTCTTGGGTCTAGCCGGTTATTACCGACATTTTGTGGAAGGATTTTCCTTTATTGCATCTCCTCTGACTAGGTTGACTCAGAAAAAGTTGAAGTTTCAGTGGTCAGATGCGTGTGAGAAGAGTTTTCAGGAGTTGAAGACTCGACTCACTGCCGCTTCAGTTTTAACCTTACCGGAAGGAACAGATGGGTTTGTTGTATATTGTGACACTTTCCAGAGTTGAACTCGGTTGCATTATGATGTACCGAGGTAAGGTGATAGCTTATTCCTCCAAATAGCTCAAGGTTCACGAAAAGAAATATCCGGCTCATGACCTTGAGTTGGCAGTAGTGGTGTTTGCATTGAAAATATGGAGGCATTACCTTTACAGAGCTCATATGGATGTTTTCACCGATCACAAGAGCCTTTAGTATATGTTCATTCAGGAAGACTTGAATCTTCGTCAGAGAAGGTGGTTGGATCTATTGAAGGATTATGACCTGAGTATGCTATACCACTCGGGCAAGGCAAATATGGTGGCTGATGACCTAAGCAGGATGTCCATGGGGAGCGTGGCTCATGTTGAAGAGAACATAAAAGAACTGGCAAAGGATATTCACAAGTTAGCTCGGTTGGGAGTGCAATTGGTTGATTCAGTTGAGGGCGGAGTAGTAGTGCAAAGCGGATCATATTCCTTGTTAGTTGTTGAAGTTAAGTCAAGGCAGGATGAAGATCCCATACTGCTTAAGCTAAAACAAGTTGTTCTCAGAAAAGAAGTGGAGGCTTTCTCCAAAAGGAGAGATGGTGTGCTTCGTTACCAGGATAGACTGTGTGTACCAGATGTAGGTGACTTGGGACAATAGATACTGGCAGAAGCACAAAGTTTGAGATATTCTATCCACCCAGGTGCCACTAAGATGTACCGTGATCTATGGGATATTTACTGGTGGAATGGCATGAAAAGAGACATTGCATAATTTCTGGCTAAGTGCTCGAACTGCCAGCAGGTTAAGGTGGATCATCAGAGACCAGGGGATATGACTTAGGATATCAACATACCCACATGAAAGTGGGAAGAAGTGAATATGGACTTTATTACAAGTCTACCTCGTACTCGCCGGCAACATGACTCAATCTGGGTGATAATAGACCGAATGACTAAGTCAGCAAATTTCCTCCCAGGTAAAACTATAGACTCAGCTGAAGATTATGCTAGGCTATATATCTGGGTGCTAGTCAGACTACATGGGTTGCCCTTGTCCATTATTTCAGATAGAGGTACCCAGTTCACCTCGCATTTCTAGAAGTCATTTCAGAAAGGACTCGATACCCAGGTCAAGCTCAGCACAGCTTTCCACCCTCAAATAGATAGAAAAGCTGAGCGGACTATTCAGACCTTAGAAGATATGCTGAGAGCTTGTGTGGTCAATTTCAGGGGCAGTTGGGATGATCACCTGCCTCTTATCGAGTTTGCATACAACAACAGCTACCACTCTAGTATTCAGATGGCCTCGTTTGGGGCATTATATGGTAGGAGGTGTAGGTCTCCTATAGGGTGGTTTGAGGTTTGTGAAGCTACCTTGATAGGGCCAGACTCAATTCAGGAAGCTTTTCAGAAGGTGCAACTTATCAGGGGAAGGTTGAAAACAGCGCAAAGCCGACAGAAATCCTATGCTGACATGAGGAGAAGAGAGTTAGAATTTGTGGTAGATGATTGGGTTTATCTGAAAATTTCACCCATGAAGGGGGTGATGAGGTTTGGAAAGAAAGGGAAATTCAATTCAAGATATGTGGGACCCTATAGGATTTTGAGGCGTATTGGCAGTGTGGCATATGAATTAGAATTACCTCTAGAGTTAGAATCTGTGCACCCAGCCTTCCATGTGTCACTATTGAATAAGTGAATCAATGATCTAACTTTAGTTGTGCCACTAGACAGTGTGGGAGTGAAGGATAGTCTCTCTTATGAAGAGGTACCAGTTCAGATCCTTGACCATCAGGTTCGTAAGCTGAGAAACAAGGAACTCGCTTTGGTCAAAGTCTTGTGGAGGAACCAGCTAGTTGAGGGAGCCACATGAGAGGCAAAAGAAGACATGATGGCCAGATGCCCTCATTTATTCCTTTCCAATTCAGTTCCAGTATTAGGTAATAATTCCCTCCTCAATACTCTGTTAAGTTCCGTACTCATCAGCTCTATTCAGATTTTCAATGTGCATTCTAGTTGCATCAACCCTGTTAGCATGGTTAAGTCAGTTACTCCTTCAAAAACCAATTCATAGTCTCAGTCTGGGAATTTCAGCTCTTTTCCCAGTTTTCCAGCAGTTTTAGCCTTCATTCAAGGATGAATGATCTCAAGGGGGAGATATTGTAACACCCCAAAATTTTCCTAGACCAAACTCACACCTTGCAAGAAAATCCAGAAGAATCCAGAAATGTTTCCTCAGAATGACCGAGATAACGAGTCGTGGTCAGCCCTTCCTTGTTCCTTTAATAACCAATAAGATATGGAATGACCCGTTCTAAGAAACAACGAGTCTTCGTATGATTCAATGACTCGTGGTGTGAGTCATTAGTTGGAATTCCCACAAATCTCCTTCAATGACAACGAGGGGCAACAATGACCCGTTGTATGACACACCGAGTCATTGTGACCACCCGTGGTAACAAGTTCAGGGATCCTAAGATTTTTTCCACTGGAGGTGACGACTCAGTACAATGACCCATTGGGTCTACTAACGAGTCATTGTGTTGCTCATTGTTAGGCTTCCCAGATTTTTCTTGTAATGGCCACGGGAGGTACCAACGACCCATTGGTTTATCCAATGAGTCTTGGTCCCTCTCGTTGTCAGTTCAAATGAGCAAAAATCCAGGCCCCAGGACCAACGACTGGTTCCAATGAGACGTGGTCTCAACCAACGACTCGTTGAGTGTCCCGTTGATCCCTGTCAACAGTTTTTCCAGATTTTTCTTCAAGGGATATTTTAGTAATTTTCCATCTTTTTAATCCCTAAACTACATCATTTTGGATTATTTTCAGGGAATTTAGAGGGGTAATCGACAATATACTTCACTCCTCTCATTCCCTTAGAAGTCAGATCATAAAAACTCTCTTAGAAAGACTCAGAGCAGAAGCTAGGGCAATCGATTTTCTTCTCAGATTTTCAAGGAATTTTCTCCAGGATTTCTTCACTAGGTATGTGGGAATTCAATAGGGGAAATGTTTTTCCCTTGTGTCCCCAAAACCCTTCCATAATCTTCTATCAGTTATAGCCCTGAGGTTTCGAAATTTAGAAAGTTTTCAGACAGAATTCTATAAATTTCAGGTGGAATATTATCCATGTTATTAGTTGCTATATTTTTCAAATTCTTAGAAATCATGTGGAAACTAGCTTCTTGTAAGATAATTTAGCCCTAGCTTTTGAATGCAATAAATTAGAGTCTTGCATAATTGAGTAGTTATTCATGTTGCATGATTCTATCAGTGTTGGGATTCCCATATTATTAATATTAGTTGAAATTTCAGTCAACTGCATGCTAGTCTAGTTTCAGACAAAATGTTAACATGTTCAGTATTTTCAGAAATGTCAGCTGATCAGTTTGACTACAGTCTTTTCTTGAGGTGTCAGTGGTGCCTCCCAGTAATCAGTTATTAGACTCAAACATCAGTTATCAGATTTCAGTTTTTTCTTTAGACGGTTATGACACTTCCAGATAAGCAGCTCTGACCAGTCTTAGAACACCAGTTACAAAATCCGGTCCGATAAAACTCTCAGGGTGCTTTCAGATAAGCATCCCTGACTTAGCCTTGGACCCCAGTTTCGAGCTATCAACTTAGTAGTCAGCCTAGGACTATCCATTGGGAGTAGGACTTAACACCGAGCGGACCGGGGTTCCAGCGCACCCAGGTTCCTAGAACTACATTGCCACCGTAGGTTATTTTATTGGCCCGATGTACCTAGACTTGTGATCAGCCAGCTCATGCCTATTGGGTCCTACCGATGGGGTGCATACATCGGACTCCACGTTTAGCTCACGTGGTTATATGTCGATTATAGACTCTCTCACTAGTCAGTACAGTTTCAGTTTAGCTCAGCTCAGTACAGTTTTAGATTTACTCAATTTAGTACAGTTAGCTCATATCAGTATCTTAAATTCAGGGCATGTTCATGACCACCAGTCAGGGTCATTATTGACCATCCCAATTATATTTCAGTTGTTCAGTTGGTCATTACATGTCATTATAGTTCATTTATTTGTCCTTTATGTTATATTTTCCCCACTTACTCAGTACATTCAAAGTACTGACTAATACCTTCTATGTTGTATCGTATCATGATACAGGCGGAGGTTCTCAACCTCAGCATCGTTAGATGATTTCCTTCCAGTGATATCAGCAGCTACAGTTGGTGAGTCCTCATCTTTCGAGGATGATTTTTTATTATTCAGTTATTTCTTTCAATTAGACTTTAGAGTTAGCTGGGGGCTTGTCCCAGCAACTCATCATTTATAGACGGCTTTCAGACATAGACTCAGACATTTAGTTTTGATTTCAGATGTATGAACTTTTCTCAAATTAGCTTTCTTAAATGGTTTTTATTATTTAAGTTTTTGCTATGTTTACTTAGATTACCAGTGTTATGATAGACCATGGGTTGGCTTGGGGTTACTTATGACTCCAAGTACCGTCTCTCATCCAGGGTATAGACTCGGGTCGTGACAGGTTCATCCCAATAGTATCTTCAAGCATCGAATAAGAACTTCTTCCTCTATTGGGGAGTCATATATGTTGGGATCATGTCGCTGACAAATAATTTGCAAAGTCAGCGAACTAGGGAATCAAGTCCTAAGATGCAGCTAATACCTGTTCGTCTGGGAAAGCATCATCGATATCAATCTCCTCTCTTTAGTCTCAGATTCCAATCTAGATAGGTGACCAGCTACCTGATTTTCAGTTCCTTTTCGGTCTTTGACCTCAAACTCGAATTCTTGGAGCAACAGTACCCATCTGATTAACATGGGTTTAGCATCCTTTTTAGACATCAGGTACCTCAAAGAAGCATGGTCCGTATGGACGATCACCTTAGTTCCAAGCAAGTTTGCTCTAAACTTCTCAAATGTAGAGACCACTGCTAGCAGCTCCTGTTCAGTGATTGTGTAGTTCTTTTGGCCCGTGTTGAGTGTTTTTCTAGGATAATAGATAGGATAAAAAATCTTCACTCTCCATTGCCCCAAGCCGCACCGAGAGCGACCCCACTAGCATCACACATTACCTCAAACGGAAGAGACCAATCTAGAGCTATAATAATAGGAGTAGTGGTGAGTTTCTCTTTCAAGCACTCAAAAGGCCTTCAGACATGCCTCATCCAATATGAACTTCACCTCCTTCTCAAGCAATCTACACAATGGTTGTGCAATCATTGAAAAGTCCTTGATGAACCTCCTGTAGAATCATGCATACCCTAAAAAGCTTCTGACCCCTTTTACGGAAATAGGTGGTGGCAATCCTGCTATTACTTCAATTTTCGCCTTGTCCATCTCAATCCCTTTTCCAAAGATTTTGTGACCCAGCACTATTCCTTTTTTGACCATGAAATGGCATTTTTCCCAATTTAGAACTAGATTAGTTTCTTCGCATCAGTTCAGCACTTTGCCCAAATGCTTGAGGCAAGATTTGAATGAGTCACCCACAATTGAAAAGTCATCCATGAATACCTCGATGGTATTCTCCACCATATCCAATAATAGACTTCATACAGAACTGGAATGTGGTTGGTGCATTGCACAATCCAAAAGGAATTCTCCTGAAAGCAAATGTTCCATAAGGGCAAGTGAAGGTGGTCTTCTCTTGGTCTTCTGGGCTATAGTGATCTGATTGTACCCTGAATAACCATCAAGGAAATAGTACCAGCCTCTACGTGCTAACCTGTCAAGCATCTGATCCATGAATGGCATCGGAATGTGATCTTTCTGGGTCGAGTGGTTAATCTTTCGGTAATCCATGCATACACGCCATCCTGTGACTGGTCTTGTCGGTATTAGCTTATTCTTCTCATTAGGTACCACTGTGATCCCACCTTTCTTTGGCATACACTATACCGGACTTACCCACTTACTATCCGCAATAGGGTAAACTACACCAGCATCTAGCCACTTGATAATCTCCCTTTTCACTACTTGCATCGGTGGGTTCAGGCATCGCTGATGCTCTATACTTGGTGTGCAATTCGGCTTGAATTGGATTTTGTGAGTACATATGCCTGGAGGGATCCCAATGATGTCAGCTATGGTCTAGCCAATTGCCTTTTTGTGCCTTTTTAATACTGTGACCAGAGCTTCTACTTGCCACTCTTTCAAGTCAGCTTCAATAATCACTGGCAAAGTGTTGTCTTCACCCAAGAATGCATATTTGAGGTGGGGAGGTAATGCCTTCAGTTCTAGAATTGGTGGTACCTCCATTGATGGCTTTGCTTGCAAAGTAACACAGTTCTTCATGTCAAGGTCTAACTTCTTCGGTCTGAAGTTGTATGACCCCATTCCTTCTAGGGCATTTACCAATTTCGTGCACCCCGATGCTCCATCTCCCTCATAGTTCATCAAGACAACTGCTAATATGTCAATATTCATCATCTCTCCCATGGGCCTAGCATCCTCTTGTCTTCCATCTGGGTGTTCGTAAAGGTAGCTTTCTTGGTGTTATCCTGATTAAATCACAAAAGAAAAACAAAGAAAAAGTAAACGGGGAAATAACACCCAAAAGTTAAATATAAGCAATTCTCTAATCTTAGCCATATTTTCCGGAAACGGCTCCACTTTTTAATAACACTCAAACTCACACTTCCTGGCAAAGTATGAAGCGGACGTTGTCAATAAAGAAACCAACAAAGAGGTTGGGGTCGTACCCATAGGAAATAATGTAAGAACTAGACTAATGCTGGTACTTAAACTTGTTGGTGAATTATCTCCAAATTGAGGGGTTTAAAGAAAAAAATAATAATAAAACAAGATCGCATTTGTGGTTGTTATCAAGATTTGTAAATAACTAGGATAATTATTCCCCGTAAGTTCATAACTACTTCAGGTATACACACGTGACCAATCCCAATGTTTACTTGTAGAACTGATAACTAGGGTTCATCTAAATGACTGGTTCGTCCTACTCAATCACTGGGTCAGGTCTCATGAGCGATTTCAAACGAACCATTATCAATATGTTCCAAATTAACTTTCCTGTGACCGAAGCTCAAGTCATACAATGATCATAAAAATCAAGGCTTTGTTGTAATTCTCTTTTCCTAATCTCTACTTCTCTAGTTTCAAGCAAGTAAAGAATTCAGGAAAGTCTTAATGTTGCACACCGTTAAGAAATGTTTAAATATGAAGAGAATACAATACAAGTATTTAGAATTGGTTTTAAATCACTTTGTGTAACCTTATTTCGTTTTTCACCATGGTTCCACAACCCTAGTTGTGGAGGTTTTAGCGTCTCATGATTGTAAGATTATAATTAGTATTCATAGACAAACACATAATTAAATACTTGCAATGATAATTGAAAGAAAACCTGTTTTAAATATTGATGAACAAAATCAAGAATAATTGAAAAAACCAAGTATTGATATCAAAAGTTGCTCTCCAAGACTTGATAATAATTCACAAACGATTAAATAAAAAAATCTTCTCTCAATGTAATCACACGTCTACTCATCTTTCTTAACTGAAAAAATATAAAAGGTATTTATACAAACATCAGAAATCTTTTCCTAAGCTAACAGGAAAATTTTCATATCTGGTGTCGACTCGTCCTACGACTAGTCATACGACCCGTAATAGGATTGTACGGATCTTCCCTTGCTCTCGTATGTTCCTTGGCTGCTATAGGATTGACTAAGTGTTGGCAACTAGTATGACTCGTACCATGGCCCTAGGAGTCGTACAATCCATCCATGGCTTGGCCCTGAGAACTTTGACATCTTCTAAAGTTTTCCACGAGTGTTGTAGTATGCTTCGTTCCTTACTCCTACAACTCGTAATTGCTTGTTGCATCTTGAGTTCTACCAAGTCTTTAAGAATCACTGAAGTTCTCCGCAACTCTTGGTATGGGTCATAGGAAGATGTTATGATCCGTGGGTTCCACCCATACCAAGAAACTGCTTATGCAAATTTTCTCTAAAGTTTTTCACGACTCAAGTTACGGCTCGTACCATCTTGATATGACTCGTACTGAGAGTCGTACTTTGCCTTCGCATTATTTTAGCCTTCTAAGTTTTTTCACGAGTCTTAGTATGGATCGTACAATCTAGGTACGGCTCGTAGAATCTAGGTACGACTCGTACTGAGATTGGTACTTGACTGATTTTCTACTCTTTTATGCATCTCTTGGACATTTTGCCCCAACACCTATTTTCCCTGAAAACACAGTAAAAGTACCTTATATCATTATAAACATACCTAAGTACATGTTATTTTCTCAGTTTTAGGCATCGAAAGTGTTGTAAACTCACAGTACATCACCCTTCCTGCAATCGTACTGCAGGTACAGGCGATACTCGATCAATAGTCACGTTAGGAGCCTGATTCAGCAGAGTAGTGGTATGCTCCTTTCTTCCAGGAGCTATGTTTCTATTTATATTTGAGTTTTGAGGTATAGTATGGGTAGACCGAGGCCCTATCCCATGCAGTTTAACTTATTTTACTCTTTAGTGGTTTTCGGGGATGAGTCTTTCACAGCTTAGTTTAGTGAAGCGTTTTGGGCCTTGTCAGCTTTCCGTTGCTTAGTTTAGCTTTATTATGGCCTTTTCAGCATTCCAATTATTGGTTATTGTTGTTGAGACTTTATGGGTCCAGTATTCACTTTGGTTGATTGTGACAGGTGGCCTAGACGGGCGACGTGTTACAGCAAATGTTATATAGCCGACTTATCAATCAGTTTAGAATCGAGTGCATGTTGCGCGTTACCCTAGTTTTGGGGCATAACACTCTCCTTATGCTTCTCGCTCTTATCTGTTTTCTTCTTCTCCATAGTTCTCTTCCTTTGATTCTCCCACTTTCCACACAAATTCTTTTGTTGATCATGACTATCCTCGTTTATCCTCTCCTATTACTTCTCCTATGCCTAGCCACACCTACTTCATCCACTCCTCCTTCCCCTATTTCTCTTCCTCCTTAAACTCCCATTCCTGATTCTATTCCTTTTATCTTTAGAAAATCTGCTAGGGATCATCACATGCCCTCTTATTTGCAAGACTAAATTTTCAATATCATTTTTTGACCAATCTCACCCAACACTATTTTGCTTCACCAGTCACTTCTTCCATCTTACCTTTCTCAGCTATATCCTAATATGATCAATCCTTTTTAAATTATATTTCGAGTGCTTTTGAACCTACCACTTTTTTTAGGGCTCTTTTCATTCAGGATGGCAAGAAGTAATGTCCAAAGAATTTGAAGCCTTGGAGGCATACAAGACCTGAAAAGTGTTGCAATTACCTAACGATAAGAAGATTTTACTATGAAAATGAGTTTACAAAATTAAATATAAACATGATGGCTTTATTAAAAGACTAAAAACTTAATTTTGTTATTTGTGGAGACATATAAATGAAAGAAATTGACTTCACAGAAACTTATGTCCTTGTGTTTAAATTACTACAATTAGGTGTTTGTTGGCTATTGAAGTAAAAAAGAGATGGGTTGTGTCCCAATTTAATATGAATAATGTCTTTCTGCATAGTGATTTCCAGAAAGAGGTATATATGAAATCCCCCCCCCTCCCCGATATGACACCACCTCCACTTACTCTGTGTAAGCTCAAGAAATTCTTTTAAGTTCTGACCTCACGGAAGTGGTATGCAAGGCTCACCTCAGTCCTCAATTTAAAATGATATCTTCATTCCATTAATGACTATTTTTTATTTTTTAAAGTTTCAGAAGGTAGGGTTACTATTCTTACAGTCTATGTAGATGACGTATTGATCATAGTCAATAATCCTATAAAATTAACATATGTAAAAACATTTCTACAGTCTGAGTTTTGCAGAAAAGATTTAGGGTGTGCTCATTAATTTTTAGGGATAGAATTACTTAAAGAGCCTCGTGATTTAATTCTAAGTCAAAAGAAAATTTACCCTATATCTGCTCACTAAGTTTGGCTATTCTGATTTGAAGCAAGTTCCCTCTCCTCTGGATTAACTTTAGGCCAATGTTGGTGATTTTCTACCTGACCTCTGCTTTGCCGTTCAACAATTGATCAATTATATGCAAGCCTCTCGCAAATCTCATTTTGATGCGGCTTTATGAGTACTACATTATCTTCTCAGAGATCCTGGTATGTGGATTTTCTTCTCATCTTCCCCTTCTTTTGATCTTCTTGCTTTTTACGACTCCTACCGGGGGTTTTGTATAGATTTCAGACATTAGTAAGTGATTTTTTCATTACCTTAAACGGAGCTCTCATATCATGAAAATCCAAAAGTAATTTTTGATTTCCCTATCATCGGTTGTAGCTGAATGTAAATCCATTACTGGAGTGATGGCAGAATTGACTTGGCTTGTACGGTTATTCACCAATCTTAGTATTCCACCATCACGTCCAGTTCCTCTTCACTCCTATAGACAAGCAGAAATATAGGTCGCTGAAAACTCAATCTTCCACAAGTCATATACCAAGCATGTGGAATATCGATTTCCACTTTGTACGCCATTAGTATCTTGTCAGGTTCACTTCACTCTCGTTCGTTCCCTCAGTTGCCCAGCCTGCAAATTTCTTCAGAAACCTCCTTTTGGGCCTCATCATTGTTCTTTCTTAGACAAGCTAGGAGTTATTCCACCACCCTCCATCTTGATCAGGGAGTGTTGGGAATATGATTTCCCATTTCACATATGAACGTAGAGAAGGCATGATGAAGAGGAGGGACTGTTGACACCCAATTTTGACCTCCCTACGCCCCGTCTAAGCTTCTTATTAATACATATATGCATATTTTTGAAATTATCTTTTTATGTAATTATTTAGTTCATATTTATAATATTTTAGAAATTAATTATCATAATTTTTTAAAAGTGTTGCAAAGTTATTCCAAATTATAGTTTTAAGATATTCACTTACATTTAGTTTCAATTAAGTGATTTTCTATGCTTATTTAATTATGTCATACATAGCATATTGCATAATAATATACATACATACTTTCAATTAAATGAGGTTTATTTATAAAATATAATTTACTTAAATTTTTATAAATTATTTAATTTCGTAACAATAATATTTATATAGTTTATCGTAAATTAAACTATTATGTTACCTATATACTAACTCATTTACAAATGTAGTATTTTTATTAATTTAATAGTAGCTAATTCAAATTTTTCTCCAATTTAAATTCTAGCCACTTTCTATCCAATTCAAACCAATTTTGACAATTTTCTATCTATTTTATGTCAATTTTAGCCATTTTCTTTAAAATTCGGCCACATTTTAAATTCTAATACAATTTCAATTTAACCCTACCCATTAACCCCATCTGGATGACCCGTGTACCATCCGAACCCGACCCATTTCATCTTAAAACTAACTCAACCTTCATCTTATCTAATTCTTTTTCATCATTTTTTCCCTCCACCAAAAAAGGCCGCAGCCCCTTCTCCTCTCCCCCTCGAGCTCTCTCATCTTTTTCCAGTGAAACGCCTTTAACCGGAGACAACAGCAGCCACCAACTTCATCCTTTTCTTCTTTCCCTCTCCTCTCCGGCCATCGTCCCACTACGCCGGCAAAACCTCACCAGCTTTGCCTTTCCATCGCTGGTCTCTACTGACCGGAGAAGTACCACACCTCCGTCGAACCCAAATCTCCCTCTTCCTTCCCTCTCTTCTTCTCCACCGTCCATCGGCCACCATCGATAAAAACAAAAGACCCAGCCGCCGACTTTATCCCCTCTTCTCCTCCCTTTCTTCTCTCCGACAGACCTCACCTTACTCCACCATCTCCGGTAACATAGCATCATCGGATAGACCCCTCACCATCATCCCCCTTCTCTCTCTTCGTTTCCCACTTCATCTCAAATGAAGCCATCATAACTCACCAAAACAGAAGAACCAGAGTCGCTCTTCCTCTCTTCCTCTCTTCACCACCAAACAACCAATGTTAACTGGTAGAAGATGCTAATTGTCCGACCATCCTCGTCTCCCGTTAGATTTCAAGATGCACGAGTTTAAAATAAATTTGTGAGAATCTATCTTCCACATGGTCTATTTTTGTTTGATTATTATGACATTTTGATAAAATTATTAGATGTGAGATTATACAAATGTTTCACATATTTTCATATAATTTTTCTTGATGTGTATTCATTTATGTCCTTATTTTAACATATGTGAAAACCTTGAATTTCATGCTTGAATTTGCATCAAAAATTCTTATTTTTGTTTACTGGCTGATCAGTGCTCATATTCTATTGATGAATAAGCATGTGTTATGAATTTCTGATTTTTCTAAAAAGAAATTTTAGTTGCCTTGTGAATTATGTCATGGCTTCGCTGGCTGATTTCTCGGATCGATCTTATAGCTGTGACTGATTTCTTTTTTTATTTTTTTCTTGAAGAATGGGATCCTTGAAAACTCTTGTACGTTAAATGTACAGACTATGCTCTATGCACTTTAATTTTAAAACAGGAGACAAACTTTGGCTAATGTTACTGAATTGATTTTGTCATTGCAAGTTAAAAGAAATTCTCTTGATTTAGATTTGTTCATAATGAAATAGTTTTGGTATTTGATGATTTATGGTAAGCTAACCACTAAGTAATTATTTCCCTGTTGATTTATATTACCATGTAACCTAGAAGTCCTTACCTTATACAGTAACAGGATAGTCTTGAAGCTGGCTATAGTTTGAGTCCTTTAATTGACTTTACTATATCAAGTAAATTATTTCGACTAAGTAAAATATCCCATGACATCTTCCATTTCTTTGGCACTAAGGTATTTGTGGTAAGTTTCATTAAATGACCTTCCATAATTATTTGTGACATCTATTATTATTTCCTTCGAGATGTTAAACTTGTTTGGTAACTTTTGATATTCCAACATTTATGGTAATCCAACCAACTTAATGTTTTATTTATTTGGTTAAACTTTGAATTGTTTAACATTAATTGATTCTAACTATGCTAATTAAGAAAACATTATGTGATTGATTTCCTTGATTACCTTCCCTTCTTTTATGTTCCTAATTAATTTGCTTAGAAGATTAATTTTCTTGTCCATATTGAGGAATACCCTATAATATATAAGTATGCATTTTCTCCACTTTTGGGTGGGGGAAGAGACAAACATTACTTATTCCTTAACAATAAAAAATATTTCTTCTTCTTTTTAGCTAAAAAAAGAGACCGTTGAATACTTGACCTTAACTCGTTTCCTCTTATGCCTATTACAAGCCAAGTTAAACTTGTTTACTCTATTGTTTGCTGATTTATTGTGCTCTCTTTCTTAATATGATTAATGTTTCTTCCACGTGTCACCATTATATGATGATGATTAAAAGTTTTCCCTGTAACGTTTTAGCATTTAATATCTATTTAGAATCATAAAATATGTTTATATGCCTATGAGAAATATGTTCTAGTATTAACTAAACATAGCCTTAATTGGGAATGTATATTGTATATGTGTGCTTTGTTGGTATTTGTGTGTGTTCAACAAGTATCCTTTGATTGTTTGGAATGAAACGGAAGAGTCGCTCGGGTTTGGGCCTAAAAAGGGATGTGAAAAGCTTAATTTGATGTTATTTATTTATTTATTTATTTTTGTATTTTATGTTTTCGCTATTTCATTCATTTTTGTAATGTAATAAACATTGATATAGTGGAAAAGGAGATGTTAAAAGGGGGCTGAAAATTATGTGCTAGTTGTTTTTAATTTTTATTTTTTAAAGTTTCTTATAAGTTTGCATTATTTTATTTTTTTATTTATTTTAAAGAAAAGTCATTTTTTTTAATTATTTGAATTAGACAGTGCATTTTTTAATTATGTAATTACCTTCTCTTAACATATAGTTATTGGAGGTAAAAGAAATTAGGAGGTCTAATTTCAAACTTTTTAAAATTAAGCCGACCCTTTCTCCGGAAGCAACATCAACCAAAGATTAAAAAAATATTTATGTGTACTTAGATACTAGATACTTTGTGTGTTATATTTAAATTTCAAATTTTTTCACAAGTATATTATTATTATTATTATTATTATTATTATTATTATTATTATTATTATTATTATTATTATTATTATTATTATTATTATTATTATTATTATTTTCAAACTTAAAACCGACCTCCAATTAATTTGTTGCTAAGGTTGAGGATCACGATTCATAATATCGTGTTGCCATCCCAATAAAGCAACAAATATTTTTTAAAATTTTAAATTCTTTTTAAGCTTGTCTGATATTTGAAAAGCATTTAAATTGTTATAAAGTATTTATAAATTATAGTTTTTCTTGTCCTTTTATTTTTGTTTGTGTAATTAAGAGTTATATGTTGTGAGTTAGCAAACAAATATCCTTAGAATATTTCTTTTATCTTTTCAAATGTCTTTTCCTGATTTGTTCGAATATCTTGGCTCTGTTAATTTCTTTGTCCTTTAAATTACCTACGTATTTAATAAGCTTATATTGTCGTAATCACCTAGTATTACTTAAAAAATAGTTTAAAATATATGTAACTTACTTCCTCATCTTGAAAAAGAAAAATTTTTTTTTAATAAATAAGTTTGCGTGTTAAAATTATTTTCTTTTAAGCTTTATACTAATAAGAGTTTTATTCATCTTAAAATCAATTTCATATGTCTAAATAGGAAATTACTCATTTATTATCTTATCATATAGTTTTCACATTAATTTGGTGAATGATTTAATTTATATTTAATTTATTTATGTAGTAATAAAAATAGTCTTTTTAACTATCTTGTGTAGTAAATATTTTAAAATATTGTATTTTTATTTCTTTGATAAGTTTGCATTATCTTATTACTCAAATTTTATGTTAATCATAAATTTATTTTAATTTGTGCTTAAACATTTATTTGTATTGAAATAAGTCTTATATATAGTCTTAATGAATTTTTAGCTATATTTTGTCGTTTAATTTTCGCATTAACTAGTATATAATTTAATTTGCTTATTTATTTTAATAAGAGTTTATTTAATCAATATAATGGACTATTTTTTATCCATTAGTTAACTCCCACATATTTATGAATTCGGTCGGGACCCACAGGTGTGGAGCTCGAAGGCTGCTTAACATCTTCCTTTCAAGTTAATTTGAGTTCTTACCCGATTCTGGTGATGTAGGCTAGTTACACAGGTCTTTCTGTATAATTAGTTTAGTTCGGTGCACTAACGCACCATAATTCATTATGTGGAGACTCATCACTCTTTTTAATCTTAAAAGAGTTGTCATGTGTCGAGTTTCATTTTTCGCAAGGAAAATGAGGCGCGACAGCATGGCGACTCTGCTGGGGATTTCAGGTCTCTAACCATAATGATTTTATTTTTATGTGGGATTTAATTCTTTTAATTTATGTTTACTGTTTAGGATCCCTGAGAATCCCTTCTTTTTTTCATATCTTGTGCATTTTCTTTCTTTTAAGATTCTGCCATATTTAAATTTTCATGTCTAAATAGGAAATAACTCATTTATTATCTTGTCACATAGCTTTGCATTAATTTGGTGAATGATTTAATTTATATTTAATTTATTTATGTAGTAATAAAAATAGTCTTTTTAACTATCTTGTGTAATAAATTTTTTTAAAAATTATATTTTTATTTTTTTGGATAAGTTTGCATTATCTTATTACTCAGATTTTATGCTAATCATGAATTTATTTTAGTTCATGTTTAAATATTTATTTGTGTTGAAATAAGTTTTATATATTGTCTTAATGAATTTTTAGCTATATTTTGTCATTTAATTTTTGCATTAACTATTATATAATATAATTTACTTATTTGTTTTAATAAGAGTTTATTTAATCAATCACATAGTCAGTTTCATTTTATTAATGGACTATTTTTTATCCATTAGTTAACTCTCACGTATTAATGAATTCGGCCGGGACCCACAGTTGTGGACCTTGAAAGGTGCTTAACACCTTTCTTTCAAGATAATTTGAGCCCTTACCCGATTATGGTGACGTAGGCTAGTTACACAGGTGTTTCTATATAATTAGTTTAGTTCGATGCCTTAACGCACCATAATTCGTTAGGTGGCGACTCTTCACTCTTTTAAATCCTAAAAAAGTTGTCATGGGCCGAGTTTTATTTTCCGCGAGGAAAATGAAGCGCGATAGTATGACGACTCCGCTGGGATATTTTAGGTTCTAATCATTACGAGTTCGTTTTATGTGGGGTTTTACTTAAGTTTTTTTATTGTGTTTTGAAATATATATATATATATCCTTTCCTTTTCTGCTTAGTTGTTTCTTACCATGTTTAATTCCTTTGCTTTTGTCACTTATTTATTTTCATGTTTAATTGATTATTTTTCCTTATATTGCTTCAAGCATGAAGTTACTAACGTTTTGCTCTCCCTTTTGTTTTTCTATTTATTTATATCTGCATTTATCATTATTTGTTTAATTTTTATTTGCTTTTCTTATACTGTAATTACGCTCATATTTTCCCCCATTTGGGAATCTCTCACTGTCATACACTTGATAACGGTTGCATGGTTTCACAACCGTTCACTATTAAAATGCCCTTCGAGAAATGCCTCATGATTTGGTCGATCAGCGGTGCGTCGACGGTCATGAACTTCCTCACTCTCAAGTTATCCGCTTGGGGGAACCGTGTCATACACATTCTTAATTTTAGATCTTTATCGTGTATGCCTTTAATAAAGAATACACATCGTCTCAAACTTAGAAAATCGCGATGTCCATGGCACGTCAAGATTTAGTAAAACTTTGCCTTGAGCCTTAAGGATTCTCTATCCCGAAAAAGACGTCTTCATAATCTTTGTGCATTTAATTTTTCCCTTTTCCTTATCTCCTTCCTTGTTTAAATTATTATATTTTTCTATGTTTCCCTTTCCTTGCTTAAAATATTTACTTTCATTTTTAGCTTTTTTCTGTTTTTGTTTGATTTATTTTCTTCTCTTACTACTTGATTAATTTAATGCAACTATCCCTTTACGTAATTTATTTGACATAACGGATGATTTATTTTATCTATAAAATTTTTATTTTCTATATTGCTTCGTTAAATAGTTGTTGCATTTCTTAATTGCTTATTGTGTGCATATGATAATTACTACAGTTTTTCATTCCGCTTATACTCCTCCCTTTTGGAAAGTTCTCACTATCACATATTCTATACGTGAGTTGTGCTTTTCACTTCTCCGAAATCCCTTTTAAAAAACTCAATTAGAGAGTCGGTATATACTTGGGGTGAATGGATAGTTTTACAACCATGTGATCACATACCTTCTCATATAAGAATTTTTCAGTCCCTCTACCCTTCTCATATAAGAATTTTTCAGTTCCTCTACCCAACTATTAGAAATTTAGGTTAAGTCATGCATGCATTATCCTTAGGAGGTCTTGATACCCTTCCTATATTAAGACCATTAGATTGACTTTGCCTAAAGTCCAATGAGATTTACAATCTCGAAAAGGACATTATCATATCTATTTGCATTTTTTATTTGAGAGGTCAATATGTCTAAAATGTAGACTATTTTCTCCTTAGGTGGGAAGGGTAAAACTAACACTTTATGATGCAGGTGTTGAGCACAAATTCACGTCGTATAAGCCAAGAAGAGGCTGAAGATGGAAGAGCATTTCCATTTAGGCTATAGCTTTATTTTTGTAATTTTTATTTTCTTATAATATCTCATTATGTGAATAAACAATAATTTGTTTATTATTTTATGTATTTGAGATTTTAGTGGAGCAAATATAATGACACATTATGACATATTCGACTCTCAAAATGGGCTAGGACTACCTCTTGCAACAAAGAGGGCCCCAAATTAGGAAAACGTATTAATGTGTTTAATCTTTCGTCTATAACATGAAATGTCTTAATGTGTTTACTTGTCTTAATCTTTTATCTACAACATGTCACACCTCGAGTCTCTTTACTGATTTTATTGCTTATCTTTATCAATCTCCTTCCTAAGGTTGATTTGTGCGTAACTGTCCGTCATACGCTTCTCCCAGTCGGTCAAAAGGAAAATGAATGACAGTAATGGTTCAACAGTCAGAATTGACACAACCATTCTAAGAGATTTCACAGAGAGTTAAGAGAGGAGGTATCCACCTGAGTTTAATGACATGATTCTAAGGATGGAGCAAAGGATTTTGGAACTCCAAGGCGAATTATCCCGAGTTCGAAATACGACCAACCTCTCGGTCCCATTGAAAAATTCGTTGGAACCGCAAACTGAGGTCCACGCCCCTACCAAGCCTCATGTCACTTTTACTAGTCTTCCTCTGTCATCCTATCAAGCCTCATATCCTCAAAACAATTCTAGTCATACCTACTCACTTCCTCAAAATCATATACAACATCTGCACAATGATTATGCAACTCCTTCAAATCAAGCTGCCTCACAACGTCCACCCACCATATCTCATATCCAACACTTACCTCCCACCTCCAACATGTCTTACACCCATGCTCTAGGAAATCATACCTTGAACCCCATTTGTATTGAGATTGCTCTAGTCACTCAACACCTGAGAGAATCTGTACTCTCTGAGAAAGACAGCTTGATACAGTCTATGGTCGCGGAACTCAAAAAGATGAACGATCATATACATAATATTGAAGGGGCCAAGGGGATAGAAGGCCTAAGTTATGAAGACCTATGCATACATCCTGAGGTCGAGCTACCGGCGGGATACAAACCTCTAAAATTTGAAAAGTTCACTAGCACTAGTGATCCGAAAGCCCACTTAAGGATGTATTGCGACAAGTTGATTGGAGTAGGGAGAGATGAAAAAATGCGAATCAAGTTGTTTATGAGAAGCTTGACTGGGGACGCCCTAAGTTGGTACGTTGAGCAAAATCCTAGAAAATGGATTAATTGGACTGGTATGGCTACAACTTTTGTAGAGCGGTTCGGTTTCAATATAGAGAACGCACCGGATTTGCACTACATTCAGAACTTGAAAAGAAAGCCCACAGAGACATTTAGGGAATATGCAACCCGTTGGAGGTCTGAGGCCACTAGAGTGCGACCTCCAATGGAGGATGTACAAATGAAAGACATCTTCATGCGAAATTTAGACCCACAAGTATATGATAGGCTAATGCTGGTTAGTGAGAAAAGCTTCGCCGAAATCATCAAATTAGACGAAAAGATTGAGGACGGTATCAAGAATGGTATCATAATCGATTGGAAAGCATTGCGAGCCGCTAACAAGACTTTGTAGCCTGGTAGGATTCATGAGAACAAGAATACCATTATCGATTGGAAAGCATTGCGAGCCGCTAACAAGACTTTGCAGCCTGGTAGGATTCATGAGAACAAGAACATGAAAGAGGTGAATGTTGTATCGCCTACAGAAGGGTCGAAAACTCCTTGGAACTACCAAGCACCTCCACTTCGATACCAAGTGCCTCCATTTCAATCTTCCGCACCAACATTTTATCACCCAATGTCGTTCTATTACCCTACTACTTATCCTATTCATAATACACAACCTACACATTTTCAGTTTCCTCCATCTACAATTCAAAGGCCACCAGTTTATCAAAATCCACCGACTCAACAATCTCACAAGCCCGCGAGACTCCAATCAAATTCATTAAAGTGGTATACTCCTTTGGGTGAGCTTATAACCCAATTATATGAGAGAGATTAAAGGTCGCCGGCTATATCACTCCAATTCCCCCAACAATGATGGATACACACGCAAAATGGCTTGATCATGCTAAGGTTTGTGATTATCATTCGGGGATGAGAGGACACACCACAGAAGAGTGTCGAGCTTTGAAAGATAAGATTCAAGCATTGATTAATGACAAGGTGATACTCCCGAAATGAAAAGTTTGATTTTCTCCTTTATTTGAAAGCCTTTTACTACTTGTAATCTGAACTACATTGGACCTGATTCCCGTTTAAGAGGGATACATAGGTGCCCCTATGGGGTTCGGTCTATATCTTAATAAAAACTTTTTTTTCTCTTTTGCCGAGTCTGAAACTAGGGCAGAACTTTTGAGAGGGTCTAAAAAATTCCATGGATCAAGCTTTTCTACATAATTGGGGCAGAATTTTTGAGTGGACCTCAAAAATTCGCAACAAGGGAATCTATGTCATGAGCTACACTGGGGCATAAATTTTGAGAAAGATCTCAAAATTTCATCAAGTCTAAGTCAAGCCAGGGATTTATTCTTTGAAAGGATGTCTATGGGAAGGCGTGACATTCAGCCTGATCATAAGTCCGAATCTCGTGAAATTGAAATAGAAACATACAAATAGAGGCATCAATCAGCCTTCCCCCCTTTCAAATCTTACGACTTTTCTTTGAGCACATGAGCAACAGGTACCAAGTTTGCAATCATTTTGGATACTATCAGGATTTACGAAGGTATCAACGGTAAAGTTAAACTACTTGAAACTCGTCCATGAACGGGATTAAGCGATACCCTCTTAGTAAGTTACTCGAAGCTAAACACTGTTTTTCTAAAAAAAAAGCTAAACATTTTTATTTTGATTTCCCTAAGGGTTAAGCACTATCCTCTAATTTTTCGGGCTAAGCATTGTCCTATGGGTTAAGCACTACTGATCTTGGGCAGAAGTGCATGCCCAAGTGATACTCAAACGCTTCATTTCGTCTTGTTTATCGATGGTTATGTGTACATTCTCATATGATTTGTAGTTAAATGTGAATTTATACTAACCAACATGATTAGTGTTGTTTTGCAGGTAAAATGGAATTTTGGGAAGCTAAGATACATGTTGGTAAAATCGAAAATGGACTTGGAAACAAGGAGTGGAAAAGGACAAGGAAGAGCAGCAAAAACAAGGGCTCCGTGATGGAGCCGTGTCACATTGCCATCGCGGAGGCACTCTGCCTCAAATGAAATAAATTTGGCAATTTCCAGTGGAGGTGCGCGATAGCACCGTGTCACGTTGTCCAGGCTCCGCGATGCAAGACATGGCACGTTGAGGTTAAATTGTCTGGGGGGCCGACTTCCAGTGAGGGTTCGTGATACCTCCGTGGCACGGAGGGAGTGCTCCGCGATACATTCTGTGCCACGTTGCTTGTTATTTCGAGAAAAATTCTCAATAGTATAAATAGCACACTTAGGTTTTATTTTAAACATTCCGACTTGGTTGAGCAAGAACGTGGGTTACAAGCAGTTGAGGGGACAAAAATTCTAGGGTTCTTCTCTATCTCTTTCTCTTTTATCTCAATTATTTGTATGAATTCTACTTATTTGATGATGTTAAATCCACAAATGAGTGGCTAAATTCACTTTTTGTTGAGGTTAAGAACAATTGTAGTGGAATGTAATTGTTAATAATTTAAGTTTTCATCTTTTCTTCAATGGTTGTTCTATCAATTCTTGTTCTTACTGCATTAATGTTTGGCCTATGTTAATGTATATCTAAAAAATCCAATTTTGATTTTGAAAAGGAAAGAAATTGGGAAGATGTGAATTGGTAGGATATGATCTCTTCTTAGTTTAGAAAATTGAGAATTGATTTACATTCAGAACAGAAATATATCTGAGTGTCTTATTAGTCAATTGAGGAATCGGGAATATATGGCTAGAACATGAAATTCTTTTATCACAGAAATATAGATTAAGAGTCATGATTCTTAAGTTGGATAGGAGTCAAAAGTTCCAATCCATAGGCAATAATTCTTGACTAGCAACCGAAGGAAAGATTAACTGAATTGTATTGATAAATTAATTCCCTGCATGTTCGTTTTAACCTCAGCTTGCTCATTACTATTGTTCAGACTCACTTTATAATTTTTCCTTAGATTCTTATTAATTAGTAAACTCAAACTCTTAAAATATTATTTATTTGGTTGTCTGCATTCTTAAAGATATAGTTCATTAACACTTAAGTTAATTAGTACCGTAGTTCAGTCCCTGTGGGATCGATACTTGGCTTTACTTAAGCCACTTTACTACTAGTTCGACCACGTGCACTTGCGTGTAGTCACCACAGCACCGAACAAGTTTTTGGCGCCGTTGCCGAGGACTGGCAATTGGTAAAATTATTTTCTTAGTGTTAGTTTAAAAATTCTATTTAAGTGCTGACAACTTGATCTTAGCCTTTTCCTTGCAGATATTGAATTATTCTGAACACTGGCAAGAGACAAGGAGTTGGTGGATTCATACATAAAGCCGGAAAGACAATTTTATCATCAAAGAAGGGAAGCTCTAGAGAAAAAGCTACAGTTGCTCAGACAGGCAATTTTGGAGCAACAACAGAATCCACCACTTGTGAGGGCAGTGTTAGTGCCCGAGGAAATGGCAGCTAGGCCGGTTCGCGAAGTGGAAATCCCACATGCTAACAATGTTACATCAAGTATTCGCAGACCAGAGCCAGGAGGGAGGTTTGAGCTTAAACAGAATATGGTGCAATCGTTGCACACCAGCAGGCAATTCACAGGTCTCCCTCATGAAGATCCACAACAACATCTCCAAAACTTTTTGGAGATAAGTGATACTTACATCCCCGCTCGAGTATCATCCGATTACGTAAGGCTTAACATTATTCCTATTTTCATTATTGGGGGAAGCAAAGAGGTGGTTGAAAGCTGAACCACCTAACTTTATCACCACTTGGGATGATCTTACAAGAAAGTTATTGATAAGATTCTTTCCATCCAGGAAAACAGCAAGACTTAGAAGTCAGATTCTAAGTTTTAAACAAAGAGAGGGGGAGAATCTGTATCAAGCTTGGGAAAGGTTCAAATCATTGTTAAGGGTTTGTCCTCACCATCACCAATCCAATGATGTGTTGGTGCATACTTTCATATAGGATTTGGAACCCCACACAAAAATTTTGCTAAGCTCAGCAGCTGGGGGACAAGCATTAGAAAAGACTTATAAGGAGCTGTATACTTTGTTAAATCGTATTTCACAGGGAAATCCAAAATGGAGTGCGGACTCTTCAAGAGGAGGAACAAGAAAAGCGGTAGGAGTCTTTGAGGTGGATGGTTTTACAGCTATCGCTGCACAGATAGCTGCATTGCAAAATCAACTCAACACCCACTTCAGCAGTATGAGCTTGAATCAACCACAAGCCCCAGTTAATGTAGTGCAGCAGGTCTGGTGTGAAGTATGCGGTAGTAATGAACACTCAGCTGAGTGTTGTGATGCAATTCCAGATTCAGTGAACTTTGTTGGGAACGTCCAGAGAAATAATCACCAGCAGCAATATGGCAATAATTACAACTCAAATTGGAGGAATCATCCGAATTTCTCTTGGGGTAGTAACAGCCATCAAGGGTAGAGTTCGAATCAGGGTATGCAGAGAAATCAAGGGGGGCAACAGAATTATCAGTCTCAGTACAGAGAAAACAATGAACCTCCTCCACCACCCATCAGTATTGAGGAAATGTTTAAAACAATGATAGCTAACCAAGCTGAAATGCAGGCTGATTATGTGAAATTAGCGGCAGACTTGAAAAACCTTCAGTTAGCTACAAAGGCGTTGGAGTACAAGTTTGGACAACTAGCTAGAGCTCAAAACACCAGGCCCAGAGGAGGACTACCGAGTGACACTGACCCGAATCCCAAGTAGGTCAATGCAGTGACAACAAGGAGTGGTTTACAACTAAAGGAGGTGGAACTAGAAAGATCACCACAGCAATCAGGAGCAGTGGAAAAAGATAGGGAACAGATGATGAGAGGGGGAAGGAGAAGGCAGATGAAGCAGAAAGACCACCACCCCCGTTCCCGCAAAGATTAAAGAAACACAAGGAGGAAGCTTGTTTTAAAAAATTCATGGAGGTGCTTAAACAGGTACACATTAATTTACCTTTGGTTGATGTTTTGCAGGGAGTGCCTAAATATGCAAAGTATATCAAGTACATCGTAGCTAACAAAAGCAGATTGACGGAGTATGCTACGGTGGCGCTTACTGAGGAGTGCACTTCCCGGATTCAGAACAGGTTGCCAACAAAGCTCAAGGACCCTGGGAGCTTTACAATTCAGATCACAATCGGGAAAAGTATCCAAGCTCGCAGATTGTGTGATTTGGGAGCGAGCATAAACTTGATGCCGACATCGGTGTTCATGAAGTTGGGGCTGGGCAGTCCTAGACCAACTACAATGATCTTGCAGTTAGCAAATCGTTCTTTGGCAAGAAGAGATGGCATTGTGGAGGACGTGCTGGTGCAAGTGGGCTCCCTCACATTCCCGGTAGATTTTATTGTCTTGGATTTTGAGCCGGATGCGGAAGTCCCATTTATTTTGGGACGTTCTTTCTTGGCAACCGGGAGAGTGTTAATTGATGTAGCTGCAGGACAGCTAACCATGCGAGCGCATGACAAAGTGGAGGTATTTGATGTGTATAAGGCCATGAAGCTTCCGTCCATCTATAAGGAGCTTACAGCAATCAATGTGCTAAGCCAAGAAGAAATTATTCAGATTGTTGATTCTCAAGATCCATTGGAGAGAGCGTTGCTGAGCTCCGGTCATTTTGGAGATAGAGATACTTATGAGATGGTGCAAATGTTGAATGAATCAAAATGGTATCTCAGGAAGCAAGACTTTCAGCCGTTGATGAGGTCCCTGGAACCATTGCCAAAACCATCTATTGAGGAAGCACAAAAACTGGAGTTGAAGACATTGCCTCCACATTTGAAATACGTCTTTTTGGGGGAAGACGACACCTTGCCAGTCATCATCTCCTTAGAATTGATGGAGGCGCAGGTAAAGGATGCATTGGTGGTTCTCAAGAGGAGGAAGAAAGCAATGGGATGGCAAATGTCAGACATTCGGGGTATCAATCCAGCTTTTTGCACACACAGAATTTTCATGGAGGAAGGAGCAAAGACAACTGTACAACATCAGCGGAGGTTGAATCCGGTGATGAAGGATGTGGTTAGGAAGGAACTGATTAAGTGGCTTGATGCAAGTGTGGTCTATCCTATTTCAGATAGTGAATGGGTCAGCCCATTTAGTGTGTCCCAAAGAAAGAAGGGATGACCGTGTCATCAATGAGAAAAATGAGCTGATCCCTACACGCATAGTCACAGGCTGGCGGATTTGCATGGACTACAGAAAGCTCAATGAGGCCACAAGGAAAGATCACTATCCTATCCCGTTTATTGATCAGATATTGGATAGATTGGCTGGTCAAGAATATTATTGTTTCCTTGATGGCTATTTTGGCTATAACCAGATAGCCATAACACCGGAGGACCAAGAGAAGACTACTTTCATATGTCCTTATGGGACATATGCTTTCCGGCGGATGCCATTTGGTTTTGCAATGCACCCGCCACATTCCAGAGATTCATGATAGTGATCTTCCTTTATATGGTGGAAGATTTTGTTGAGGTATTTATGGATGATTTTTCTATTTTCGGTAATTCATTTTTTACTTGTTTGCAGAATCTTGACAGGGTGCGAGCTCATTGTGAAGAATCCAACCTTGGACTCAACTGGGAGAAATGTGATTTCTTAGTCAAGGAGGGTATCGTCCTTGGCCATAAAGTGTCTTGCAAGGGGTTGGAAGTCAATCATGCAAAGATCGAGGTTATTGAAAAGCTACCACCACCTATGTCAGTGAAGGGTGTTCGCAGTTTTCTCGGACATGCAGGGTTCTACAGATGATTCATCAAGAACTTCTCTAAAATTTCGAGACCAATATGCAGGTTGCTAGAAAAAGAGGTGAAGTTTGAGTTTTATGAGGATTGTGTCAAAGCATTTGAGGAGTTGAAACAGAAGTCGATAGAAGCACCTATCCTCATTTCTCCGTATTGGGAGCAACCATTTGAATTAATGTGTGATGCAAGCGATGTGGCTTCTGGAGCTGTATTGGGGCAGCGGAGGAATAGAATTTTTCATTCTATTTACTATGCAAGCAAAACACTGGATGCAGCCCAAGTCAATTATACAGTCACAGAAAAGGAGATGCTAGCATTGGTGTTCGCATTTGATAAATTCATGTCCTATTTAGTGGGTTCTAGAGTAGTGGTGTATACCGATCATGCAGCGATCGGTATCTGTTTAACAAGAAGGATGCAAAGCCCAGGTTGATCAGATGGATCTTGTTGTTACAAGAGTTTGACCTAGAGATTCAAGACAGAAAAGGGAGCGAGAATCAAGTGGCAGATCACCTATCGCGATTGGAAAGCCGGTCACATATGAAGGAAGGTGACAACATCAAAGAAGAGTTCCCGGATGAGCAGCTCTTGGCAATAAGGGAAGCTAAAATCCCTTGGTATGCAGACATTGTTAATTTGCTAGTGAGGGGAGTCTATCCACCGGAGGCTACGACTCAGCAAAGAAAGAAGTTGAGACATGATTGCAGGTATTATATTTGGGATGAGCCGTACTTGTTTAAGCAGGGACCGGATCAGGTGATGAGAAGATGCATTCTGGAGAGCCAGATTGCAGAAGTGTTGAGGAGTTGTCACTCTTCATTGTATGGAGGGCACCACGGAGGCGAGCGGACAGCGCACAAGGTGCTACAGTAAGGTTTCTTTTGGCCTACACTGTTTAGAGACTCTATCGCATACGTAAAAATGTGTGACAGATGTCAAAGAACAGGCACAATTGGTAGAAGGCAAGAAATGCCGCTGCAACAGATATTAGAAGTGGAGATCTTTGATGTATGGGGTATAGATTTCATGGGCCCATTCCCACCGTCATTTGGTAGTCGTTACATCTTGGTGGCCGTTGATTATGTATCAAAGTGGGTTGAAGCAACAGCTTGCCCCAGGAATGACAACAAGGTGGTAACAAAATTTGTGAAAAAGCACATTTTCACCAGGTTTGGGACACCCCGAGCCATTATCAGTGATGGAGGGGCTCATTTTGTAAATGCAAGTTTCAAGAATTTTCTATCTAAGTATGGGGTGCACCACAAGGTAGCAACAACATATTATCCCCAAACTAGTGGGCAAGTGGAGCTGTCGAACAGAGAAGTAAAGCAGATTCTACAGAAAATAGTGAATGCATAACGTAGTGATTGGTCAAGCAAACTCAACGATGCGTTGTGGGCTTATAGAACTGCGTACAAGACACCAATTGGGACTTCTCCGTACAGATTGGTCTATGGAAAGGCGTGTCATCTGCCTGTGGAGCTAGAACACCGAGCTTTCTGGGCCATGAGAAAATTTAACATGGATCTAGAGCTAACTGGTAAGAAGAGGCTGATGCAACTCAGCGAACTTGAAAAGTTTCGTTGGCATGCTTATGAAAGTGCCAAGTGCTACAAAGAGAAAACAAAGAGGTGGCACGATAAGCATATGGTGCATCGAATCTTTGAGCCGGGCCAGAAAGTATTGCTATTCAATTCAAGATTGAGGCTTTTTCTAGGAAAATTGCGGTCCAAATGGTCAGGGCCGTTTAAGGTGGTAAGAATGACCCCGCACGGGGCGGTGGAGTTGTGGCAAGAAGATAGAAGTGCCACGTTCTTAGTAAATGGGCAGCGATGTAAGCATTATTGGGGTGAGGACTTTATTCGAGAGAAGATGTCCATCACTCTAGAGGATGATTGAGCATTGAATGATGTCAAGCCGCAACGGTATATCAGGCGCTGCACGGGAGGCAACCCGTGAAATTATTGTAATAGATGAGTAGAAATATTTGGAAAAAAAAAGAAAAAAAAGAAAAAGAGAAAAAGAAAAAATATATATAATAAAAATTTTGTTTGCGCTGAAACCTATGAATTCCAACCAATTTCTTGTGTTGAAGTGATTTTCAGGCGGAACGGAGGGCAAAAATGCAAAGAAATGCAAAGGAAAAAATCAAGGTGAGAAAAATAAAAATTGACACATTACAGTGAGCTACGCGATGGCTCCGTGTCACGGAGGGGGTGCTCCGCGTTACCCTCCGTGACACGTTGAAGAGTGTTTCAGATTTTTTAAAATTCCAGAACACTGGCGTGATGGCTCCGTGTCACAAAGGGGGTGCTCCGCGTTACCCTCCATGACACGTTGAGTGTTATTTCACGTCGAGTCACACCGGGTCGTCGGGTAACCCACGCAAAATATCACTTTAAAACCCCGATTTCCCTCAATTTCTTCATTATTTTCCATTCCCTCCACGACCAACACCCCAAATTCCCTTCTCCCCCAACGTGACACAGACCTAGGCATCAATTTTCTTCGAGTTTTCTTCAATTTCATCGGATTAAAGGTATGTTCTTGAACTTTACCTCATTTTTGTTTTAATTTTCTATTCTTGAACTTGTGTAGTGATTGAAACTTTCCCTAAGTGAAAATTAAGCTTGAATTCATTTAAGTTATGATTGATTGATGTTCATAGTATCGTTGTGAGTATATGAACTCGATGAATGCATGTGTTATTGAATTTTTTGCGAAATTGTTAGCTAGGGTTTGAAATTCAATATGAAGAAGACTAAAATTGTTTGAAATGTTGAACAAAATTGGGTTGTGCATGTTGGGTGAATTTATGTTGTGATTAATGTTGAATATGCTACGTAGACAAGGGGTTTTCGGGAGAATGAAATTGGTGAATTGCATAGGGTGTTGAGAACAAAAATTTGGCTAAGTGCTATGATGTTGAAAGTGAATCGATGGCGATAATTTTATTCATTGTACGAAGTCTGAGTAGTACATAGTAATTGTATGTTTGATTGTACAGGAACAATGTCAGGCAGACAAGACAAGGGTAAAGGCGCATCCACATCGGGCGCCGACAGAAAAAGAATAAGATTAAGAACAGCAGTTCCAGCGGTTCCAAGAGGCCAACGCCGACAATACGAAACCCGATGGGTGATGGACGAAGGGAAGAAATGGTATGCAAAACACAAAGAAACCAAATACTTCCCGGAGGAGCAAATATCAAGGGAGCCGCTGGCATAGGAATTCCCGCGGATCGTACATCGAATTGACACCGCTGGGATTAACTTCATCTTCGAAGAGCCCAGGGAATGCAATCTCCATCTGATTCAGGAGTTCTATTCCAACTGGAACCCGACCCTCCGCAGTCACACCGTCAAAATCAGGGGGCAGGTTGTCACTTTTGAGTCCCATCACTTGAATGCTATATTGGGGGCGTGGGACACAGACACCCATGTACTTCGGCAATTGAATATCACCCCACCTTATTCGGGCATCAGACGCACTCTATGTGGAACCCGTTCGACAGCAAGGTGGAGCAGGCACAAGGAGAGGGGCTACCACCAGACACTGCCCTACTCGCAGATGAACAGGAAAGCCAGGATCTGGCTTAAAATTGTGTGCTCATGCTTGATCCAGGGGGCGCACATGACAGATGTCACCCGGGACCGAGTCTGGTTGGTGTATGCCCTGATGAATGGGCTTGAAATAAATGTTGGGGCGGTGATCATCTCCGCCATGAAAAGAGCCTGACTACATCAGGGGCACAGATACGGGTTCGGTGGTTTACTTACCACGTTCCGGAGGGGCCATGATATCGAGGAGGAGACCCTGCATTACATCCCACAGATTGACAGGAGTGCCTTGGATGTCACCAAAACCAAGGTACCTGACACTCTCTTGGGTCGGTGCTCACACTAGCCGAGCAACATGCTCGGGATGATCAGTATATGGCCCGCATGTACGGGATGCAGATGCTGCAGTTGTGCATTGGCGGGAGGCTGGCAACGGAGGATGAGTTGTGGCAGCTCGAGCTGGATTACCCATTCGGCGAGAATGCCCGAGCTCTATGCAGAGTGGGGCCCGCATTTGTAGAGCCCGTAGATGATAACGTCCCCACCGATGAGGTGACACGACGGGAGGACTCAGATGTTGAGTCAGACAAGGACAGCGGGGGCAATTTTGATGTGGGAGACGAGGCAACGACACCTGATGAAAAAGTTGAATACTTCGATTGATCAGGGAGTTTCACCACCCACCTTTGTGATATGTTGAAATTTTGTGAACAATGGGGACAATGTTCGGTTTAAGTGTGGGGTGGGAGTAGTTAGGTGCCAGCTGCTTCGTTTTTGTTTATGTTTATGTTTTGTGTTGTTGTTGTGCCTGTGAAAAATGTGACTCTGTGACTTTGTGTTATGTGTTTTGTAATTAAGTGGTGTTGTAATGAATGTTAAGCTGTTGTGTGTTGTGTTGAGCTGTTGGTTGTTGTGTAAATATTTTTGTTTTCTATCAAAATTTTTAAAATTTTTTGTTAAATTTCTTTTATGTTGGGTTTCTCGGCCTTTGTTTTCGGTGCTTTTACCGAGAATAGTCCTATTGAACCAAAGTCGTAGACAGTGACCGTTCCCTATGATGGATGGATGACCACCGTCTTAAGGGAAATGTAGTCGATAGGAGTAGTTTTTTTCTTTCTTTTCTTTCTTTTGTTTGTGTCCAAAACGTGTCGTTACTTCATGGTTCGGAATTCTTGTTATGTGTTGTACATGATATTAAGTTGCAAAGGTGATTCGTATGAAAGCATGAAAATGTGTAAACATGTTGAGATACCTAGGCCATAGAGTTCGATTCGGTGTGATCGAGGCTTAATAGTGAATTCTTGTAATTAGCTAGTTGAAGAGTCTGTGAATATGTCTTGAGTTGAGCATTTGCATTGAGTGTGAGGTGAGGTTTCGATTATTCCATGCTATTGTGAAGTGTCTAGAACTTTCCTGGTGTGTGTACGAAACGAAGTGAAGGATGTGTATTGTATGAAAGGATGTAGGCGTTTCTTTGATTAAACCTAAAGTTCCTCCATTATCATACCTACCTTGAATGTGCATCCTAGTTAACCCCATTGAGCCTTTAGCTTATTTTTTCTTTCTTTGAAGAGGTACAAATCGAGCTTAATCCCTTCTTTTCATTAGCCGTGAATTTGATCCAAAACTCTTAAGCGCTCAAGAAAAATAATTTTTCCCACAGTGTAAAGGAGTACAAAGTGTGAAATGGAAGGAAAAGCGGAAGTGGTGAAAGTTAAAGAAAAGGTCAAAGGTGCACTTGCTGAAATTAAATAAACTAAAGATGTATAACTAATCTTTGCTAGTAAGTCGAATGTGCTTAAAGAAATGGGAACAAAAACAAAGAAAAATATTCTTCAAGAATGGGAGGATGGAGGAAGAAATAAATGGCCGTAATGATGGTGGGATGTATTGAAAAGCGTTTAAGGAAGCTAGTTGCTATTATTGCTTAGCCTAGTATTTGCTAGTTCCTTAGCTTACATTACAACCCGTTAAGTCTTACGTGACATCACTCGTCCTTATATTAGTGGAGTAATACACTAGAGGCAAGCCTATGGTTCATGACATGATGCATGTGAATTCCTTGGGAGAGAGAATGAAATTGTATTCATATACCCCTACATGTAGTGCTTTGGAAATCATATGATAGCAAATGGGGTATTTTTCTTGTTTTGTGAGGGCACATGCTTGACGAGAGATTAATTTCGTGTCGGATGTCTTGATCAGTTGACTTGCACGAGTTTGCCAAGATCGAGAATCGATTCTTGAGCTTAGGAGATAATTTGATGTACTTCATTGTATTGATGAAACTATGCATGTTTTCTTGATGATTTGCTATATTAAATAATCGGTATAGCCGTAGCTTGAATTGTTGAGCCAAAGTAGCTATGCGTGAGGGTCAATTGCATGAGATATGAGAGTATTGTTCGAGGAAGAACAAGAGTTTAAGTGTGGGGTAAGTGATCTTGGGCAGAAGTGCATGCCCAAGTGATACTCAAATGCTTTATTTCGTCTTGTTTATCGATTGTTATGTGTACATTCTCATGTAATTTGTAGTTAAATGAGAATTTATACTAATTAACATGATTAGTGTTGTTTTGCAGATAAAATGGAATTTTGGGAAGCTAAGATACATGTTGGTAAAATCGGGAATGGACTCGGAAACAAGGAGTGGAAAAGGACAAGGAAGAGCAGCAAAAACAAGGGCTCCGCGATGGAGTCGTGTCACGTTGCCATCGTGGAGGCACTCCGCCTCAGATGAAATAAATTTGGCAATTTCCAGTGGAGGTGCGCGATAGCACTGTGTCACGTTGGCCAGGCTCCGCGATGCAGGTCATGGCACATGGAGGTTAAATTGCCTGGGGGGCCGACTTCCAGTGAGGGTCCGCGATACCTCCGTGGCACGAAGGGAGTGCTCCGTGATACACTCCGTGCCACGTTGCTTGTTATTCCGGAAAAAATTCTCAATAGAATAAATAGCACACTTAGGTTTTATTTTAAACATTCTGACTCGGTTGAGCAAGAATGTGGGTTACAGGCAGTTGAGGGGACGAAAATTCTAGGGTTCTTCTCTATCTCTTTCTCTTTTATCTCAATTCTTTGTATGAATTCTACTTATTTGATGATGTTAAATCCACAAATGAGTGGCTAAATTCACTTCTTGCTAACGTTAAGAACAATTGTAGTGGAATGTAATTGTTAATCATTTCAGTTTTCATCTTTTCTTCAATGGTTGTTCCATCAATTCTTGTTCTTACTGCATTAATATTTGGCCAATGTTAATGTATATCTAAAAAAATCCAATTTTGATTTTGAAAAGGAAAGAAATTGGGAAGATCTGAATTGGTAGGATATGATCTCTTCTTAGTTTAGAAAATTGAGAATTGATTTACATTCAGAACAGAAATATATCTGAAAGTCTTATTAGTCAATTAAGGAATCGGGAATGTATGGATAGAACATGAAATTCTTTTATCACAGAAATGTAGATTAAAACTCATGATTCTTAAGTTGGATAGGAGTCGAAAGTTCCAATCCATAGGCAATAATTCTTGACTAGCAACCGAAGGAAAGATTAACTGAATTGTATTGATAAATTAATTCCCTGCATGTTCGTTTTAACCTCAGCTTGCTCATTACTATTGTTCAAACTCACTTTATAATTTTGCCTTAGATTCTTATTAATGAGTAAACTCAAACTCTAAAAATATTATTTATTTGGTTGTCTGCATTCTTAAAGATATAGTTCATTAACACTTAAGTTAATTAGTACCGTAGTTCAGTCCCTATGGGATCGATACTTGGATTTACTTAAGCCACTTTATTACTTGTTCGACCACGTGCACTTGCGTGTAGTCACCACAGCACCGAACAAGTTTTTGGCGCCGTTGCCGGGGATTGACAATTGGTAAAATTATTTTCTTAGTGTTAGTTTACAAATTCTATGTAAGTGCTGACAACTTGATCTTAGCCTTTTTCTTGCAGATATTGAATTCTTCTTAACACTGGCAAGAGACAAAGAGTTGGTGGATTCATACATAGAGACGGAAAGACAATTTCATCGTCAAAAGAAGGAAATCTCTAGAGAAAAAGCTACAGTTGCTCTGACAGGCAATTCTGGAGCAACAACAGAATCCACCACTTGTGAGGGCAGTGTTAGTGCCCGAGGAAATGGCAGCTAGGCCGGTTCGCGAAGTGGCAATCCCACATGCTAACAATGTTACATCAAGTATTCGCAGACCAGAGCCAGGAGGGAGGTTTGAGCTTAAACAGAACATAGTGCAATTGTTGCACACCAGCGGGCAATTCACAGGTCTCCCTCATGAAGATCCACAACAACATCTCCAAAACTTTTTGGAGATAAGTGATACTTACATCCCCACTAGAGTATCATCCTATTACGTAAGGCTTACATTATTCCCATTTTCATTATTGGGGGAAGCAAAGAGGTGGTTGAAAGCTGAACCACCTAACTCTATCACCACTTGGGATGATCTTGCAAGAAATTTTTTGATAAGATTCTTTCCATCCGGGAAAACAGCAAGACTTAGAAGTCAAATTCTAAGTTTTAAACAAATAGAGGGGGAGAATCTGTATCAAGCTTGGGAAAGGTTCAATCATTGTTAAGGGATTGTCCTCACCATCACCAGTCCAATGATGTGTTGGTGCGTACTTTCATATAGGGTTTGGAACCCCACACAAAAATTTTGCTAGACTCAGCAGATGGGCGACAAGCATTAGAAAAGACTTATGAGGAGTTGTATACTTTGTTAAATTGTATTTCACAGGGAAATCCAGAGTGGAATGCGGACTATTCTAGAGGAGGAACAAGGAAAGCGGCGGGAGTCTTTGATGTGGATGGTTTTACAGCTATCACTGCACAGATAGCTGCATTGCAAAATCAACTCAACACCCACTTCAGCAGTATGAGCTTGAATCAACCACAAGCCCCAGTTAATGTAGTGCAGCAGGTCTGGTGTGAAGTATGCGGTAGTAATGAACACTCAGCTGAGTGTTGTGGTGCAAATCCAGATTCAGTGAACTTTGTTGGGAACGTCCAGAAAAATAATCACCAGCAGCAGTATGGCAATAATTACAACTCAAATTGGAGGAATCATCCGAATTTCTCTTGGGGTAGTAACAGCCATCAAGGGCAGAGTTCGAAACAAGGTATGCAGAGAAATCAAGGGGGGCAGCAGAATTATCAGTCTCAGTACAGAGAAAATAATGAACCTCCTCCACCACCCATCAGTATTGAGGAAATGTTTAAAACAATGATAGCTAACCAAGCTCAAATGCAGGCTGATTATGTGAAATTAGCGGCAGACTTGAAAAACCAGCAGTTAGCTACAAAGGCGTTGGAGTACCAGTTTGGACAACTAGCTGGAGCTCAAAACACTAGGCCTAGAGGAGGACTACCGAGTTACAATGACCCGAATCCCAAGCAGGTCAATGCAGTGACCACAAGGAGTGGTTTACAACTAAAGGAGGTGGAACCAGAAAGATCACCTCAGCAATCAGGAGCAATGGAAAAAGATAGGGAACATAATGATGAGAGGGGGAAGGAGAAGGCAGCTTAAGCAAAAAGACCACCACCCCTGTTCCTGCACAGATTAAAGAAACACAAGGAGGAAGCTTGTTTTAAAAATTTCATGGAGGTGCTTAAATAGGTACACATTAATTTACCTTTGGTTGATGTTTTGCAGGGAATGCCTAAATATGCAAATTATATCAAGGACATCGTAGATAACAAAAGCAGATTGACAGAGTATGCTACGGTGGCACTTACTGAGGAGTGCACTTCCCAGATTCAGAACAGGTTGCCAACAAAGCTCAAGGACCCTGGGAGCTTTACAATTCAGATCACAATCGAGCAAAGTATCCGAGCTCGCGGACTATGTGATTTGGGAGCAAGCATAAACTTGATGCCGACATCGGTGTTCAAGGAGTTGGAGCTGGGCAGTCCTAGAACAACTACAGTGATCTTGCAGTTAGCTGATCGTTCTTTGGCAAGACCAGATGGCATTGTGGAGGACGTGCTGGTGCAAGTGGGCTCCCTCATATTCCCGGTAGATTTTATTGTCTTGGATTTTGAGTCGGATGCGGAAGTCCCATTTATTTTGGGACGTCCTTTCTTGGCAACCAGGAGAGCATTGATTGATGTAGCTGCAGGACAGCTAAACATGCGAGTGCATGACAAAGTGGAGGTATTTGATGTGTATAAGGCCATGAAGCTTCCGGCCATCTATGAGGAGCTTACAGCAATCAATGTGCTAAACCAAGAAGAAATTATTCAGATTGTTGATTCTCAAGATCCATTGGAGAGAGCGTTGTTGAGCTCCGATCATTTCGGAGATAGAGATACTTATGAGATGGTGCAAATGTTGAATGAATCAAAATGGTACCTCAGGAAGCAAGACTTTCAGCTGTTGATGAGATCCCTGGAACCATTGCCAAAACCATCTATTGAGGAAGCACCAACACTGGAGTTAAAGACATTGCCTCCACAATTGAAATACGTCTTTTTGGGGGAAGATGACACCTTTCCAGTTGATCTTGGGCAAATTTATATGCCCAAGTGATACTCAATTGTGTCATTTTTGCCTTGTTTATCTATCGATGTTTATACATTCTCATGTGATTTGTAAAATGTGAATTTATACTAACCAACATGATTAGCGTTGTTTTGCAGGTGAAATATAAATTTGGGAAGCTAAAATGCATGTTGGGAGAGATCGGGGTTGGACTCGAACACGAGCAAAGGAAAAAGCACTTGAAGGCACAAATTAAAGGGGCTCCGCGATGGAGCCGTGTCACGCTTCCATCGCGGATGCATTCTGCTTGAATGGTGACATTATGCCTATTTCCAGTGGAGGTGTGCGTTGGGGTAGTGGCACGTTGGCCTAGCCCCGCGTTGCACGTCGTGGCACGTTGGGCCTAAGTACCTGGACAACTAAATTCCAGTAAGGGTCCACATCGGTGGCGTGTATACATAATCTTTGTTATTGAGTCAAGTGTGCTTAAAGAGATGGGTCAAAATAAGGACAGATTTCAAGAATAGGAGGACGAAGAAAGAAACAATGCCCATGAGGTTGATGAGATGTATTGAAAAAGCGCTTAAGGATGCTAGTGGTTATTATTGGTTAGCCCAATATTTACTAGTTTCGTAGCTTACATTACAACCCGTTAAGTCCTACATGATCCTACATCACATTTCCTTATATTAGTGGAGTAATACACTAAAGGCAAGCTTATGGTTCATGACATGATGCATGTGAATTCTTTTGGGGAGAGAGAGCGAAATTGTGTTTATATGCCCCTGCATGTAATCTTTTGAGTTCATGTGATTAAAAAGGGAAAATTCTCTTGTGTTGTGAGGTCACATGCTCGAGAGAGATTAAAATTCGTGTCGGATATCTTGATCAGCCGATTTGCATGAGTTTTCCGATATCGAGAGTTGATTCTTGAGTATAGGAAGTCTTAATGTGTTGAAGGTCATTGTATCGATAAGACCCTGCATGTTTTCTTGATGATTTGCCATATCAAATAATCGGTATAACCGTAGCTTGAATTGTTGAACCAAAGTAGCCAGGTTGGGGTGTCAATTGCATGAGGTGTAAGATTGTTGTTCGGAGACGAACAAGGATTTAAGTGTGGGGTAAGTGATCTTGGGCAAATTTATATGCCCAAGTGATACTCAATTGTGTCATTTTTGCCTTGTTTATCTATCGGTGTTTATACATTCTCATGTGATTTGTAATAAAATGTGAATTTATACTAACCAACATGATTAGCATTGTATTACAGGTGAAATATAAATTTGGAAAGCTAAAATGCATGTTGGGAGAGATCGGGGTTGGACTCGGACGCGAGCAAAGGAAAAAGCACTTGAAGGCACAAATTAAAGGGGCTCCGCGATGGAGCCGTGTCACGCTGCCATCGCGGATGCATTCTGCTTGGATGGTGAAATTATGCCTATTTCCAGTGGAGGTGCACGTTGGGGCCATGGCATGTTGGCCTAGCCCCGGGTTGCACGCCGTGCCACGTTGGGCCTAAGTACCTGGACGACTAAATTCCAGGAAGGGTCCGCGTCGGTGGCGTGTCACGGAGTCAGTGCTCCGCGATGCACTCCGTGACACGTTGCTTATTATTCCGGGAAAAATTCACACAAGTATAAATAGAACACTTAGGTTCATTTTTAATTATTCTGACTTGGTGGAGCAAGAACGTGGGTTACAAGCAGTTGAGGGGACGAAAATCTTAGGGTTTTTCTCTATCTCCTTCTTCTTTATTTCAATTGCTTGTATGATTAACACTCATTTAACGATGTTTAATCCATAAATGAGTGGCTAAATCCCCTTCTTGTTGAGGTTAAGAACAATTGTATTGGAATGTGATTATTGATTATTTGGTTCTTCATCTTTTCTTCCATGGTTGTTCTATTGATTCTTGTTCTTACTGCATTAATGTGTGGCCAACGTTAACGTATATCTAAAAAGTCCGGTTTCACTCGAGAGAGCAAGAAATTGGAATGTTGTGAATTAATAGGATATGATCTTTTCTTAGTTTGGGAAAATTGAGAATTGATTTACCTTCAGGATAGAAATATACCTAAAAGTCATATTAGTCAATTAAGGAATCGGTTTTGTAAGGCTAGAACATGAATTTCGTTTTATCACAGAAATGTAGGTGGACGGTTCATGATTCTTAAGTTGGGTTAAATACGAGAGTTTTAATCCATAGGCAATAATTCTTGACTAGCAACCGGAGGAAAGATTAACCAAATTGAATCGATAATTTGTTTCTTCACATGTTCATTTAACCTCAGCATGCTCATATTCATAGTTCAGACTCAAATTGTATATTCGTTTATAATTAGCATAAAATTAGAAACCAAAGTACCAAACTCTTCTTCACACTGTTGTTTGCATTTTTAGAGTTAAAGTATAGTGACACTTGAGTAGATTGTTACCCTAGCCCAGTCCCTGTGGGATCGATACTTGGCTTACTTAAGCCACTTTACTACTTGTTCGACCACGTGCACTTGCGTGTAGCTATATACCCAAAAGCAGTCGAACAAGTTTTTGGCGCCGTTGCCGGGGATTGGCAATTGGTAAATTTTTCTTAAGTGTTAGTTTACTATTTCTTCTAAGTGTTGACAACTTGGTCTTAGCCTGTATTTTGCAGATACTAATTTCTGTTGAACACTAGCAAGAAACAAGGAGCTGGTGGACTCATATTTAGAGCCTGAAAGACAATTTCATCGTCAAAGGAGAGAAGCTCTAGAGAGAAAGCTACAGTTGCTCAGACAAACAATCATGGAGCAACAACAGAATCCTCCAGTTGTAAGGGCAATGTTAGTGCCCGAGGAAATGGCAGCTAGGCCGGTTCGCGAGGTGGCAATCCCACATGCTAACAATGTCACATCTAGCATCCGCAAACATGAGCCAGGAGGGAGGTTCGAGCTCAAACAAAACATGGTGCAATTGCTGCACACTAGCGGGCAGTTCACAGGTCTCCCTCATGAAGATCCACAGCAGAATCTCCAAAATTTTTTGGAGATAAGTGACACTTACATCCCCGCTGGAGTGTCATCAGATTATGTCAGGCTTACATTGTTCCCATTTTTACTGTTGGGAGAAGCCAAGAGGTGGTTGAAAGCTGAGCCACCCAATTCTATTACTACGTGGGATGATCTTGCAAGGAAATTCTTGATACGATTTTTTCCATCCGGTAAGACAGCAAAACTTAGAAGTCAAATTCTAAGTTTTAAACAGAGAGATGGAGAGAATCTGTATCAGGCGTGGGAGAGATTCAAGTCTATGTTGCGGGATTGTCCTCCTCATCACCAATCCAATGATGTGCTGGTGCACACTTTTATAGAGGATTTGGAAAATCTTCCTAGACTCAGCAGCTGGGGGACAAGCATTGGAGAAAATTTATGAGGAGCTGTATACCTTGTTAAATCGTATTTCGCAGGGAAATTCGTAGTGGAATGCTGATTCATCAAGAGGAGGAACAAGGAAAGCAGCAGGAGTTCTAGAAGTGGATGGTTTTACAGCTATTACTGCACAGATAGCTGCTTTACAGAATCAACTCAACACCCACTTCAGTAACTTGACCATGAAGCAGACTCAAGCCCTAGTTAATGTAGTGCAGCAGATTTGGTGTGAAGTGTGCGGAGTAGTGAGCACTCAGCTGAGTGTTGTGGAGCAAATCCTGATTCGCTGAACTTTGTGGGAAATGTACAGAGGAGCAACCACCAACAGTATGGCAACAGCTACAATTCCAACTGGAGGAATCACCCGAATTTCTCTTGGGGTAGCAACAACCATCAAGGGCAGAGTTTGAGTCAGGGGGCACAGAGGAATCAAGGAGGGCAGCAGAACTATCAGGCACAGTATAGAAACAACAATGCACCTCCTCCACCACCATCACCCAGCATTGAGGAGATGTTCAAGACAATGATAGCTAACCAAGCTCAATTGCAGGCTGACTATGTGAAATTGGCAGCTGAGGTAAAGAACAACCAGTTAGCTACTAAGGCACTGGAGTATCAATTTGGGCAATTTGCTGGAGCCCAAAACACCAGGTCTAGAGGAGGACTCCCAAGCGACACGGATCCCAACCCCAAGCAAGTGAATGCGGTGACCACAAGGAGTGGTTTGCAGCTTAAAGAGGTGGAACCAGAAAGACCACCTCAACAATCGGGAGCAGCAGAAGTTGAGAGGGAGCAAATTGATGAGAGGGGGAAGAAAAAGGAGGCCGAATCAGAAAGACCACCACCCCCGTTCCCTCAGAGATTAAAGAAACACAAGGAGGAGGCGTGTTTCAAGAAATTCATGGAGATGCTGAAACAGGTACATATTAACTTACCTCTTGTTGATGTTTTGCAGGGAGTGCCGAAGTATGCAAATTATATTAAGGACATCGTGGCGAACAAATGTCGGTTGACTGAGTATGCTACGGTGGCTCTCACGGAGGAGTGCAATTCCCGGATACAAAACCGGTTTCCCACAAAGCTCAAAGACCCTGGGAGCTTTACTATACAAATTACAATTGGGAAAAGTATCCGAGCTCGTGGATTATGTGATTTGGGAGCGAGCATTAATTTGATGCCGTCATCGGTATTCAAGAAGTTGGGTCTAGGGAGTCCTAGACCAACAACAGTCATATTGCAACTAGCGGATCGTTCCTTAGCCAGACTTGATGGCATTGTGGAGGACGTGCTGGTGCAATTGGGCTCCCTTATCTTCCCGATAGATTTTGTCGTGCTGGATTTTGAGCCAAACGCGGAAGTCCCATTTATTTTGGGACGTCCTTTCTTGGCGACCGGGAAAGCACTGATTGATGTAGCTGCAGGGCAGCTAACTATGCGAGCACATGAAAAGGTGGAAGTGTTTGATGTATACAAGGCCACCAAGGTCCCGACTGTGTACGAGGAACTCTCGGTGATCAACGTGATTGATCGAGCTGATGATGCACAAATAGTTGAGTCACGAGAGTTATTGGGAAAACCACCGGAGCGATGTACGCATTACTGGGGTAAGGACGGTGGTCGAGAGAAAACGTCTGTCACCCTAGAAGATGACTGAGCTTAAGGACGTCGAGCCGCAACGGAAACCAGGCGCTGCACGGGAGGTAACCCGTGAATTTTTCTGTGTAAAATGTGAATAGATTTCGTAGAAAAAGAAAAAATGAAAAAAAAATCAAAAACAAAATTTTTATATTTGTTATTTTTTATTATTTTTTAGTGAAACCAATAATTCTAACAAATTTCTTGTTGTAAGATGAATTTCAGGTTGAACGGAGGATAAATATGCAAAGAAGCGCAAAGGAAATATTGAGGTATGAAAAATAATCAAAAGTGGCAAAACAGTGAGCCCACGGGATGGCTCCGTGTCACGGAGGAGGGCCTCCGCGTTACCCTCCGTGACACGTTGAAGGTATTCTGGAATTTTTACAAATTCTAGAACACCTGTGCGATGGCTCCGTGTCACGGAGGGCATGCTCCGCGTTACCCTCCATGACACGTTGAGGTGTATTTCGCGACGGGTCACACCGGGTCGCCGGGTGACCCGCGTGAAAAACCCCCCTTTTAATCCCGATTTTGCCTCAATTTTTCCCATTCCTCACCTCCTCCGCGACAATTAACCCGAACCCCCCCCCCCCTCCTTCCCCAATGTGACACGGCCTAGGAGTTCAATTTTATCAACTTTTCTTCGATATTATCGAATTTAAGGTATGTTTGTTAACTTCATCTCATTTCTTACCTTATTTTTCCGATTTTTAGCATAGGAAGTGAAGAAAACTTTCCCTAAGTAGAAATTAAGTCCAAATTCGATTGAGTTATTGTTGATTGAAGTTCGTAGAATCATCGTGGTTGCATGAACTCGAAAATTACATAGCTTGATAGGATTTTTAATAAAAGCATAGCTAGGGCTTGAATCTGAGTGTGAAACGGAAAAATTGAGTTGAACTTTGGAATTCTAGTTGTGTTGTTTATGTTGGATGAGATGAGTCAGTTGTGCTAACTGTAATAAGCTAAAAGACCGACGGATTTTCGGGTTAAGGAAATTGTGGAAATTGCAAGAAATGGATGAATTATATGGATTCATGTAGATAAATTTTTTTCTTGTTTCTTTGTTCTCCTTGCTAAGTGCTATGTGATGGAATGTTATCGCTGGTTATTATAATGATTAGTTGTACAAAGTCTGAGTAGTACATAGAATGTATACCGTCGAATTCTCTGAATGCACTAAGCATAGGTGTTATGTTTTGTGGTTTGTTTGTGAAAATAAGTACGATCTTGCCGTAATGTTATGATTTTGGCTAAAGACTAAGTGTGGGGTAGCCTAGCTTAACCCAACCTTAGTCGAAGATAATTTTAATTGGCTTAACATTAAACTTGTCTGTTTCGTTTGACAGGAACAATGGCAAGCAGGCAAGACAAGGGAAAAGGCGCATCAACATCAGGCGCCGGAAGAAAAAGAATTAGGCTGGGAACTGCAGTCCCAGCAGCACCAGCGGTTCCACGCGGCCAACGCCGTCAATACGGAACCAGATGGGTGACAGAGGAGGGGAAGAAATGGTACGCGAAGAACAAGGAAAGCAAATACTTCCCCGAAGAACACATTGACAGGGAACCGTTGGCACAGGAGTTCCCCAGGATTGTCCAAAGGATCGAGGCAGCCGGGCTGAATTTCATCTTTGAGGATCCCAAAGAATGCAACTTGCACTTGATTTGGGAATTCTACGTCAACTGGAACCCGACTCTCAGAAGTCACACCATCAAGATAAGGGGGCAAATAGTCACTTTTGAGACCCACCACCTTAATGCCATCTTAGGGGCGCGGGACACAGACGCCCATGTGCTTCGACAGCTAAATATCACTCCACCATATGCGGATATCAGACTCACTTTGTGTGGAACCCGGTCTACAACACGTTGGAGCAGGCATAAGGAGAGGGGCTATCATCAGACCTTGCCCTACTCACAGATGAACAGGGAAGCCAGGATATGGCTGAAGATTGTTTGTTCCTGCCTAATCCCAGGGGTACATATGACAGATGTAACCCGGGATCGTGTATGCCTGGTGTACGCCCTGATGAAAGGGCTGGAGATCAACGTGGGGGCGGTGATTATCTCCGCAATGAAGAGAGCCCGTTTGCATCAAGGGCACAGGTATGGGTTTGGTGGATTACTCACCACATTCCTGAGGGGCCTGGATATTGAGGAAGAGGCCCTTGACTACATCCCGCAGATGGAGCGGCGGGCCTTAGATGTCACCAAAACTAAGGCACCCGACACCACTCACGGGCCAGTTCTGACACTAGCCGAGTGACATGCTCGAGATGATCAGTACATGGCTCGCATGTACGGGATGCAGATGCTCTAGCTGCGAATAGGCGGAAGACCGGCAACAGAAGAGGAGCTGTGGCAGCTCGAGCTAGACTACCCTTTTGGCGAAAATGTCAGGGCTCTATGTCAAGTTGGGCCAGCTTTTGTGGAGCCCATGGATGATGACGTCCCCACAGATGAGGAGACACATCGTGACGACTCTGATGTTGAGTCAGATGATGACGATGGGGGCGATTCAGACATGGGAGACGAGGCAGCAGCACCCGATGAAGAAGTGGAATACTTTGATTGATCAGGGAGTTTCACCACCCACTCTTGTACTATGCTAATTTTTGTGAACACTGGGGATAGTGTTCGATTTAAGTGTGGGGTGGGAGTAGTTAGGTGTTGGTTGCTGTTGTTTTTAATGTATGTTTCTACTCTGTTGTCGTGCATGTGAAAAAAATTGTTACCTTGTGATTGTGTTGGTTATGTTTTGTATTGTAAGTAATGTGAAGTTGTTGTGTGCTGTTGAATGTTGTTAGCTGGCTTTGTACATATTTTTGTTTTATCGAAATGATCGATATTTTCAAAATTTTCTCATGAATTTTTAAATTTTTGGGTTTCTCGGCGTTTATTTTCGGTTCTTTTACCGAGAATGGTCCCATTGAACCGAAGTCTTAGTTAGTGACTGTTCCCTATGATGGATGGATGACGACCGTCTTAAGGGAAATGTAGTCGTTAGGAGTAGATTTTTTTCATTTATTTTTCAGTTTTTTTCTTTTGTAGGTTGCATCCCAAAACCTGTAGTTACTTTATGGTTGCGGAATTCTGGTTGCGTGTTGTACATGATATTTGAAATGCAAAGGTGATTCTTATGAAAGCATGCAATTGTGTAAATATGTTGAGATACCTAGGCCATAGAGTCGATTCAGTGCGATTGAGGCTTAATGTTTGAATTCTTGTAATTAGCTTGTTCAAGAGTCTGTGAATGCGTCTTGAATTGAGCATGTGGGATGAGTGTATGGTGAGGTTTTGTTTATTCCATGCTATTATGGAATGTCTAGAACATGCCTGGTGTGTGCACAAAACGAAATGAAGGATGTGTATTGTAGGAAAGGATGTAGGCATTTCTTTGTTTTAACCGAAAGTTTCTCTTTTTCATTATTCTACCCACCTTGAATGTACACCCTAGCCAGCCCATTATGCCTTTAGCCTATTATTTTTCTTTTGCCAAAAAGGTGTAAACCGAGCTTAACCCCTTCTTTTCATTATCAGTGAATTTGATCCAAACCTCTTAAGCGCTTAAGAAAAGAAAATAATTTTCCCAAAGTGTCAAAGAGTGAGAATGATGAAAAGAAAAGAAAAGCAGAGTGATGAAAGGAAAGAAAAGGTTGAAGGTGCACTCGTTATAAATTAAATATAACGAAGATGTATACATAATCTTTGTTATTGAGTCAAGTGTGCTTAAAGAGATGGGTCAAAATAAGGACAGATTTCAAGAATGGGAGGACGAAGAAAGAAACAATGCCCATGAGGTTGATGAGATGTATTGAAAAAGCGCTTAAGGATGCTAGTGGTTATTATTGGTTAGCCCAATATTTACTAGTTTCGTAGCTTACATTACAACCCGTTAAGTCCTACATGATCCTACATCACATTTCCTTATATTAGTGGAGTAATACACTAAAGTCAAGCTTATGGTTCATGACATGATGCATGTGAATTCTTTTGGGGAGAGAGAGCGAAATTGTGTTTATATGCCCCTGCATGTAATCTTTTGAGTTCATGTGATTAAAAAGGGAAAATTCTCTTGTGTTGTGAGGTCACATGCTCGAGAGAGATTAAAATTCATGTCGGATATCTTGATCAACCGATTTGCATGAGTTTTCCAATATCGAGAGTTGATTCTTGAGTATAGGAAGTCTTAATGTGTTGAAGGTCATTGTATCGATAAGACCCTGCATGTTTTCTTGATGATTTGCCATATTAAATAATCGGTATAACCGTACGTTGAATTGTTGAACCAAAGTAGCCAGGTTGGGGTGTCAATTGCATGAGGTGTAAGATTGTTGTTCGGAGACGAACAAGGATTTAAGTGTGGGGTAAGTGATCTTGGGCAAATTTATATGCACAAGTGATACTCAATTGTGTCATTTTTTGCCTTGTTTATCTATCGATGTTTATACATTCTCATGTGATTTGTAATAAAATGTGAATTTATACTAACCAACATGATTAGCGTTGTTTTACAGGTGAAATATAAATTTGGGAAGCTAAAATGCATGTTGGGAGAGATCGGGGTTGGACTCAGACGCGAGCAAAGGAAAAAGCACTTGAAGGCATAAATTAAAGGGGCTCCGCGATGGAGCCGTGTCACGCTGCCATCGCGGATGTATTCTGCCTGGATGGTGAAATTATGCCTATTTCCAGTGGAGGTGCGCGTTGGGGCCATGGCACGTTGGCCTAGCCCCACGATGCACGTCGTGCCACGGCCTAAGTACCTGGACGACTAAATTCCAGTAAGGGTCCGCGTCGGTGGCGTGTCACGGAGTCAGTGCTCCGCGATGCACTCCGTGACACGTTGCTTGTTATTTCGGGAAAAATTCCCATAAGTATAAATGGAACACTTAGGTTCATTTTTAATTATTCTGACTTGGTGGAGCAAGAACGTGGGTTACAGGCAGTTGAGGGGACGAAAATCTCAGGGTTTTTCTCTATCTCCTTCTTCTTTATTTCAATTGCTTGTATGATTAACACTCATTTAACTATGTTTAATCCACAAATGAGTGGCTAAATCCCCTTCTTGTTGAGGTTAAGAACAATTGTATTGAAATGTGATTATTGATTATTTGGTTCTTCATCTTTTCTTCCATGGTTGTTCTATTGATTCTTGTTCTTACTGCATTAATGTGTGGCCAACGTTAATGTATATCTGAAAAGTCCAGTTTCACTCGAGAGAGTAAGAAATTGGAATGTTGTGAATTGATAGGATATGATCTTTTCTTAGTTTGGGGAAATTGGGAATTGATTTACCTTCAGGATAGAAATATACCTGAAAGTCGTATTAGTCTATTAAGGAATCGGTTTTGTAAGGCTAGAACATGAATTTTGTTTTATCACAGAAATGTAGGTGGACGGTTCATGATTCTTAAGTTGGGTTAAATACGAGAGTTTTAATCCATTGGCAATAATTCTTGACTAGAAACCGGAGGAAAGATTAACCAAATTGAATCAATAATTTGTTTCTTTACATGTTCATTTAACCTCAGCATGCTCATATTCATAGTTCAAACTCAAATTGTATATTCGTTTATAATTAGCATAAAATTAGAAACCAAAGTACCAAACTCTTCTTCACACTGTTGTCTGCATTTTTAGAGTTAAAGTATAGTGACACTTGAGTAGCAGTCCCTGTGGGATCGATACTTGACTTACTTAAGCCACTTTACTACTTGTTCGACCACGTGCACTTGCGTGTAGCTATATACCCAAAAGCAGCCAAACACCAGTCATCACTCCTCAGAATTGACGGAGGCGCAGGTAAAGGATGCATTGGTGGTTCTCAAGAGGAAGAAGAAAGCAATTTCTGGCAAATGTCAGACATTCGGGGTATCAATCCAGCTTTTTGCACACACAGAATTTTCATGGGGGAAGGAGCAAAGACAACTGTACAACATCAGCAGAGGTTGAATCCGGTGATGAAGGATGTGGTTAGGAAGGAAGTGATTAAGCGGCTTGATGCAGGTGTGGTCTATCCTATATCAGACAGCGAATGGGTCAGCCCAGTTCAGTGTGTCCCAAAGAAAGGAGGGATGACCGTGGTCATCAATGAGAAAAATGAGTTGATCCCTACACGCACAGTCACAGGCTGGCGTATTTGCATGGACTACAGAAAGCTCAATGATGCCACAAGGAAAGATCATTATTCTATCCCGTTTATTGATCAGATATTGGACAGATTGGCTGATCAAGAATATTATTGTTTCCTTGATGGCTATTCTGGCTATAACCAAATAGCCATAGCACCGGAGGACCAAGAGAAGACTACTTTCACATGTCCTTATGGGACATATGCTTTCCAGCGGATGCCATTTGGTTTATGCAATGCACCCGCCACATTCCAGAGATTCATGATAGCGATCTTCCTCGATATGGTGGAAGATTCCGTCAAGGTATTTATGGATGATTTTTCTATTTTAAGTAATTCGTTTGCTACTTGTTTACAGAATCTTGACAGGGTGCGAGCTCGTTGTGAAGAATCACACCTTGTACTCAACTGGGAGAAATATCATTTCTTAGTCAAGGAGGGTATCGTCCTTGGCCATAAAGTGTCTTGCAAGGGGTTGGAAGTCGATCGTGCAAAGATCGAGGTTATTGAAAAGCTACCACTACCTGTGTCAATGAAGGGTGTTCGCAGTTTTCTCGGACATGCAGGGTTCTACAAACGATTCATCAAGAACTTCTCTAAAATTTCGATACCAATATACAGGTTGCTAGAAAAAGAGGTGAAGTTCGAGTTTTATGAGGATTGTGTCAAAGCATTCGAGGAGTTGAAACAGAAGTTGATAGAAGCACCTATCCTCATTTCTCCGTATTGGGAGCAACCGTTTGAATTAATGTGTGATGCAAGCGATGCGGCTGTAGGAGCTGTATTGGGGCAGCGGAGGAATAGAATTTTTCATTTTATTTACTATGCCAGCCAAACACTGGACGCAGCCCAAGTCAATTATACAGTCACGGAAAAGGAGATGCTAGCATTGGTGTTCGCGTTTGATAAATTCAGGTCCTATTTGGTGGGTTCTAGAGTAGTGGTGTATACCGATCATGCAGCGATTCGATATCTGTTTAACAAGAAGGATGCAAAGCCCAGGTTGATCAGATGGATCTTGTTGTTACAAGAGTTTGACCTAGAGATTTGAGATAGAAAAGGGAGCGAGAATCAAGTGGCAGATCACCTATCGCGATTGGAAAGCCGGTCACATGTGAAGGAAGGTGACAACATCAAAGAAGAGTTCCCGGATGAGTAGCTCTTGGCAATAAGGGAAGTTGAAATCCCTTGGTATGCAGACATTGTTAATTTGCTAGTGAGTGGAGTCTATCCACCAGAGGCTACGACTCAGCAAAGAAAGAAGTTGAGACATGATTGCAGGTATTATATTTGGGATGAGCCGTACTTGTTTAAGCAGGGACCGGATCAGGTGATGAGAAGATGCATTCTGGAGAGCCAGATTGCAGAAGTGTTGAGGAGTTGTCACTCTTCATTGTATGGAGGGCACCACGGAGGCGAGCGGACAGCGCACAAGGTGCTACAGTAAGGTTTCTTTTGGCCTACACTGTTTAGAGACTCTATCGCATACGTAAAAATGTGTGACAGATGTCAAAGAACAGGCACAATTGGTAGAAGGCAAGAAATGCCGCTGCAACAGATATTAGAAGTGGAGATCTTTGATGTATGGGGTATAGATTTCATGGGCCCATTCCCACCGTCATTTGGTAGTCGTTACATCTTGGTGGCCGTTGATTATGTATCAAAGTGGGTTGAAGCAACAGCTTGCCCCAGGAATGAAGACAAGGTGGTAACCAAATTTGTGAAAAAATACATTTTCACCAGGTTCGGGACACCCCGAGCCATTATCAGTGATGGAGGGGCTCATTTTGTAAATGCAAGTTTCAAGAATTTGCTAGCTAAGTATGGGGTGCGCCACAAGGTAGCAAGAGCATATCATCCCCAAACTAGTGGGCAAGTGGAGTTGTCGAACAGAGAAGTAAAGCAGATTCTATAGAAAACAGTGAATGCATAACGTAGTGATTGGTCAAGCAAACTCGACGATGCGTTGTGGGCTTATAGAACTGCGTACAAGACACCAATTGGGACTTCTCCGTACAGATTGGTCTATGGAAAGGCGTGTCATCTGCCTGTGGAGCTAGAACACCGAGCTTTCTGGGCCGTGAGGAAATTGAACATGGATCTAGAGCTAACTGGTAAGAAGAGGCTGATGCAACTCAGCGAACTTGAAGAGTTTCATTGGCATGCTTATGAAAGTGCCAAGTGCTACAAAGAGAAAACAAAGAGGTGGCACGATAAGCATATGGTACATCGGATCTTTGAGCCGGGCCAGAAAGTATTGCTATTCAATTCAAGATTGAGGCTTTTTCTAGAAAAATTGTGGTCCAAATGGTCAGGGCCGTTTAAGGTGGTAAGAATGACCCCGCACGGGGCGGTGGAGTTGTGTCAAGAAGATAGAAGTGCCACGTTCTTAGTAAATGGGCAGCGATGTAAGCATTATTGGGGTGAGGACTTTATTCGAGAGAAGACGTCTATCACTCTAGAGGATGATTGAGCATTGAATGACGTCGAGCCGCGACGGTAAATCAGGCGCCGCACGGGAGGCAACCCGTGAAATTGTTGTAATAGATGAGTAGAAATATTTGGAAAAAAAAAAGAAAAAGAGAAAAAGAAAAAAAATATAATATAAATTTTGTTTGCATTGAAACCTACGAATTATAACCAATTTCTTGTGGTGAAGTGATTTACAGGCGAAACGGAGGGCAAAAATGCAAAGAAAAAAATCGAGGTGAGAAAAATAAAAATTGATACATTACAGTGAGCCTACGCGATGGCTCCGTGTCACAGAGGGGGTGCTCCGCGTTACCCTCCATGACACGTTGAAGAGTGTTTCGAATTTTTTAAAAATCCAGAACACTGGCACGATGGCTCTGTGTCACGGAGGGGGTGCTCCGTGTTACCCTCCGTGACACGTTGAGTGTTATTTCGCGTCGGGTCACACCGGGTGGCCGGGTAACCTGCGCGAAATATCACTTTAAAACCCCGATTTCCCTCAAATTCTTCATTATTTTCCATTCCCTCCGCAACCAACGCCCCAAATTCCCTTCTCCCCCAATGTGACACGGACCTAGGCATCAATTTTCTTCGAGTTTTCTTTAATTTCATCGGAAATTGAATATGAAGAAGACTAAAATTGTTCGAAATGTTGAACAAAATTGGGTTGTGCATGTTGGGTGAATTGAATTATGTTGTGATTAATGTTGAATAAGCTACGTAGACAAGGGGTTTTCGGGAGAATGAAATTGGTGAATTGCATAGGGTGTTGAGAACAAAACTTTGGCTAAGTGCTATGATGTTGAAAGTGAATAGATGGCGATAATTTTATTCATTGTACGAAGTCTGAGTAGTACATAGTAATTGTTCCATCGATTTATATGAATGCACTAAGCCGGTTAAATGTTAAGAATGAGGAAAATTATGAATGTCTTGTCGAATTGTTTTGATTGTGGCTAAAGACTAAGTGTGGGGTGACCTAATTAAACCCAACCTTAGTTGAAGCTAATTATGACTTGAATAACATTGGGATTGTATGTTTGATTGTACAGGAACAATGTCAGGCAGACAAGACAAGGGTAAAGGCGCATCCACATCGGGCGCCGACAGAAAAAGAATAAGATTGAGAACAGCAGTTCCAGCGATTCCAAGAGGCCAACGCCAACAATACGGAACCTGATGGGTGATGGACGAACGGAAGAAATGGTATGCAAAACACAAAGAAACCAAATACTTCCCGGAGGAGCAAATATCAAGGGAGCCGCTGGCACAGAAATTCCCGCGGATCGTACATCGAATTGACACCACTGGGCTTAACTTCAGCTTTGAAGAGCCCAGGGAGTGCAATCTCCATCTGATTCGGGAGTTCTATGCCAACTGGAACCCGACCCTCCGCAGTCACACCGTCAAAATCAGGGGGCAGGTTGTCACTTTTGAGCCCCATCACTTGAATACTATATTGGGGGCGCGGGACACTGACGCCCATGTACTTCGGTAGTTGAACATCACTCCACCTTATTCAGACATCAGACGCGCTCTATGTGGAACCCGTTCGACAGCAAGGTGGAGCAGGCACAAGGAGAGGGGCTACCACCAGAAACTTCCCTACTCGCAGATGAACAGGGAAGCCAGGATCTGGCTTAAAATTGTGTGCTCATGCTTGATCCCGGGGGTGCACATGACAGATGTCACCCGGGACTGAGTCTGCTTGGTGTATGCCCTGATGAAGGGGCTTGAAATAAATGTTGGGTCGGTGATCATCTCCGCCATGAAAAGAGCCCGACTGCATCAGGGGCACAGATACGGGTTCGGTGGTTTACTTACCACGTTCCTGAGGAGCCATGATATCGAGGAGGAGGCCCTGTATTACATCCCACAGATTGACAGGAGTGCCTTGGATGTCACCAAAACCAAGGCACCTGACACTACTCATTGGCCAGTGCTCACACTAGCCGAGCGACATGCTCGGGATGATCAGTATATGGCCCACATGTACGGGATGCAGATGTTGCAGTTGCGCATTAGCGGGAGTCCGGCAACGGAGGATGAGTTGTGGCAGCTCGAGCTGGATTACCTATTCGGCGAGAATGCCCGAGCTCTATGTAGAGTGGGGCCCGCATTTGTGGAGCCCATAGATGATAACATCCCCACCGATGAGGAGACACGACGGGAGGACTCAAATGTTGAGTCAGACGAGGACAGGGGGGGCGATTCTGATATGGGAGACGAGGCAACGGCACCTGATGAAGAAGTTGAATACTTCGATTGATCAGGAAGTTTCACCACCCACCTTTGTGATATGTTGAAATTTTGTGAACAATGGGGACAGTGTTCCGTTTAAGTGTGGGGTGGGAGTAGTTAGGTGCCAGCTGCTTCGTTTTTATTTATGTTTATGTTTTGTGTTGTTGTTGTGCCTGTGAAAAATGTGACCCTGTAACTTTGTGTTATGTGTTCTGTAATTAAGTGGTGTTGTAATGAATGTTAAGCTGTTGAGTGTTGTGTTGAGCTATTGGTTGTTGTGTAAATATTTTTGTTTTCTTTCGAAATTATTGAAATTTTTAAAATTTTTTGTTAAATTTCTTTTATGTTGGGTTTCTCGGCCTTTGTTTTCGGTGCTTTTACCGAGAATAGTCCCATTGAACCAAAGTCGTAGACAGTGACCGTTCCCTATGATGGGGATGACAACCGTCTTAAGGGAAATGTAGTCGATAGGAGTAGTTTTTTTCTTTCTTTTCTTTCTTTTGTTTGTGTCCCAAACGTGTCGTTACTTCATGGTTCGGAATTCTTGTTACGTGTTGTACATGTTATTAAGTTGCAAAGGTGATTCATATGAAAGCATGCAAATGTGTTAACATGTTGAGATACCTAGGCCATAGAGTTCGATTCGGTGTGATCGAGGCTTAATAGTGAATTCTTGTAATTAGCTGGTTGAAGAGTCTGTGAATATGTCTTGAGTTGAGCATCTGCATTGAGTGTGAGGTGAGGTTTTGATTATTCCATGCTATTGTGAAGTGTCTAGAACTTGTCTGGTGTGTGTATGAAACAAAATGAAGGATGTGTATTGTATGAAAGGATGTAGGCGTTTCTTTGATTAAACCGAAAGTTTCTCCATTATCATACCTACCTTGAATGTGCATCCTAGTTAGCCCCATTAAGTCTTTAGCCTATTTTTTCTTTCTTTGAAGAGGTACAAACCGATCTTAATCCCTTCTTTTCATTAGCCATGAATTTGATCCAAAACTCTTAAGCGCTCAAGAAAAATAATTTTTCCCACAGTGTAAAGGAGTACAAAGTGTGAAATGGAAGGAAAAGCAGAAGTGGTGAAAGTTAAATAAAAGGTCAAAGGTGCACTTGCTGAAATTAAATAAACTAAAGATGTATAACTAATCTTTGCTAGTAAGTCGAGTGTGCTTAAAGAAATGGGAACAAAAACAAACAAAAAAATTCTTCAAGAATGGGAGGATGGAGGAAGAAAAAAATGTCGTAATGATGGTGGGATGTATTGAAAAGCGCTTGAGGAAGCTAGTCGCTATTATTGGTTAGCCCAGTATTTGCTAGTTCCTTAGCTTACATTACAACCCGTTAAGTCTTACGTGATCTTACATCACTCGTCCTTATATTAGTGGAGTAATACACTAGAGGCAAGCCTATGGTTCATGACATGATGCATGTGAATTCCTTGGGAGAGAGAGCGAAATTGTATTCATATACCTCTACATATAGTGCTTTGGAAATCATATGATTGCAAATGGGGTATTTTTCTTGTTTTGTGAGGGCACATGCTCGACGAGAGATTAATTTCGTGTCAGATGTCTTGATCAATTGATTTGCATGAGTTTGCCAAGATTGAGAATCGATTCTTGAGCTTAGGAGATCTTAATGTGATGTACTTCATTGTATTGATGAGACTATGCATGTTTTATTGATGATTTGCTATATTAAATAATCGGTATAGTCGTAGCTTGAATTGTTGAGCCAAAGTAGCTATGCGTGAGGGTCAATTGCATGAGATATGAGAGCATTGTTCGAGAAAGAACAAGATTTTAGTGTGGGGTAAGTGATCTTGGGCAAAAGTGCATGCCCAAGTGATACTCAAATGCTTCATTTCGTCTTGTTTATCGATTGTTATGTGTACATTCTCATATGATTTGTAGTTAAATGTGAATTTATACTAACCAACATGATTAGTGTTGTTTTGCAGGTAAAATGGAATTTTGGGAAGCTAAGATACATGTTGGTAAAATCGGGAATGGACTTGGAAACAAGGAGTGGAAAAGGACAAGGAAGAGCAGCAAAAACAAGGGCTCCGCGATGGAGTCGTGTCACGTTGCCATCGCGGAGGCACTCTACCTCAGATGAAATAAATTTGGCAATTTCCAGTGGAGGTGCGTGATAGCACCGTGTCACATTGGCTAGGCTCCGCGATGCAGGCCGTGGCACATTGAGGTTAAATTGCCTGGGGGGCCGACTTCCAGTGAGGGTCCGCGATACCTCCGTGGCACGAAGGGAGTGCTCCGCGATACACTCCATGCCACGTTGCTTGTTATTTCGGAAAAAATTCTCAATAGTATAAATAGCACACTTAGATTTTATTTTAAATATTATGACTTGGTTGAGCAAGAACGTGCGTTACAGGCAGTTGAGGGACGAAAATTCTAGGGTTCTTCTCTATCTTTTTCTTTTATCTCAATTATTTTGAATTCTACTTATTTGATGATGTTAAATCCACAAATGAGTGGCTAAATTCACTTCTTGCTGAGGTTAAGAACAATTGTGGTGGAATGTAATTGTTAATCATTTCAGTTTTCAAATCTTTTCTTCAATGGTTGTTCTATCAATTCTTGTTCTTACTGCATTAATGTTTGGCCAATGTTAATGTATATCTAAAAAGTCGAATTTTGATTTTGAAAAGGAAAGAAATTGGGAAGATGTGAATTGGTAGGATATGATCTCTTCTTAGTTTAGAAAATTGAGAATTGATTTACATTCAGAACAGAAATATATCTTAAAGTCTTATTAGTCTATTAAGGAAACGGGAATGTATGGCTAGAACATGAAATTCTTTTATCACAGAAATGTAGATTAAGACTCATGATTCTTAAGTTGGATAGGAGTCGAAAGTTCCAATCCATAGGCAATAATTCTTGACTAGCAACCGAAGGAAAGATTAACTGAATTGTATTGATAAATTAATTCCCTGCATGTTCGTTTTAACCTCAGCTTGCTCATTACTATTGTTCAAACTCACTTTATAATTTTGCCTTAGATTCTTATTAATTAGTAAACTCAAACTCTCAAAATATTATTTATTTGGTTGTCTACATTCTTAAAGATATAGTTCATTAACACTTAAGTTAATTAGTACCGTAGTTTAGTCCCTGTGGAATAGATACTTGGCTTTACTTAATCCACTTTACTACTTGTTCGACCACGTGCACTTGCGTGTAGTCACCACAGCACCGAACAACTATCCTAAATTTTAGGGGCTAAGCATGGTCCTATGGGTTAAGCATTATCCTAAATTTTAAGGGCTAAGCATTGTCCTATGGGTTAAGCACTACCCTAAATATTTCTTTAAGGGCTAAGCCTTGTCCTATGAGTTAAGCACTACCCTAAACGTTTAATTAAGGGCTAAGCATTGTCCTATGGGTTAAGCACTACCCTAAATATTTCTTTAAGGGCTATGCCTTGTCCTGTGGGTTAAGCACTACCTTAAATGTTTCTTTAAGGGCTGAGCACTACCCTAAAGTTTTAAAGGCTAAGCACTGTTGTATGAGTTAAGCACTACCCTTCAATTTTTAAGGCTAAGCATTGCCTTCTAAATATTGATCGAGTTAAGCACTACTCTCTTGAAATTTATTCGAGCTAATCATTATATTTGCAAAATAATACCTTATTCTTATTGACTACTCATTTTTATTCAGTATTTTAAGATTTGCAGGCTACTATTGTGTCATTTCAAGTTACTCCCATGAAATTAAATCAAGCTACTACTATGCTACTTTCGAACTTTCTAGCTACTACTATGCTACTTTCAAGCTTTCAATCTACTTTCAAGATCCTATCACATTTTTAAATCCGTTGTTTTACTTATGAGCTACTATTATTGTGCTACGTTCTTTTGATTTCTGGATGGGTTAAGCTCCACCCTCCAAATTTTAAGGGCTAAGCATGGTCCTACTGTTTTGACATTGTTCGGGTTAAGCATTACCCTCTAAAAAGTTCTCCAATTTATACCTTTATTTTCGCAAAAATTATTCCTATTGGTCTCTTCTCATCATCATTTATTTATCTATCTAGTTATTTTCAAGTTCTACCACTTTTCACTGCACTTAGAAGCACCTTTCGTTTTCGTTCTGTTTCAATCTTTTACCTTTCAAACTAGCCCTCATTCTGATATTACTGCATTGTGATATGAAAGTAATAATTTTGTCTATCTCTCTTGTTTCTGTATCCTCATCAGTTCACACTTCGTTCATTCTTTATTCAAGCCCATATTATGAATTTTCTTTTAGGGATTTCATTTCATCGTTAAATCTAGAACTACACGAGGCCTGATTCTCGTGAAATCCGAAATATGTATGCGACTTGAAACTGAAGTCTCAGCCTCAATATCTTCGTAATTTCATCCGGACCCACCAAAATTTTTCTTCGGTCGGACAAAATCGGCTACTAAGTCAACTTTCTTTGCTTGACAATTCATCCTTTATTCCCGAGAAAAGAAGGGGCAGTTGTTGACACCCAATTTTGACCTTCCTACGCCCCGTCTAAGTTTCTTATTAATATATATACGCATATTTTTAAAATTATCTTTTTACGTAATTATTCAATTAGTATTTATAATATTTTAGCAATTAATTATCATAATATTTTAAAAGTATTGCATAGTTATTCCAAATTATAGTTTTAAATTATTCACTTACATTTAGTTTCAATTCAATGATTTTCTATGGTTATTTAATTATGTCATACATAGCATAATGCATAATAATATACATACATAATACTTTCAATTGAATGAGATTTATTTATAAAATATAATTTACTTAATTTTTATAAATTACTTAATTTTGTAAAAATAATATTTATATAGTTTATCATAAATTAAACCATTATGTTACCTATTTACTAACTCATTTACAAATGTAGTGTTTTTATTAATTTAATAGCAGCTAATTTAAATTTTCCTCCAATTCAAATTCTAGCCACTTTCTATCCAATTCTTACCAATTTTGATCATTTTCTATCTATTTTATGTCAATTTTAGCCATTTTTTATTAAAATCCAGCCACATTTTAAATTTTAATTCAATTTCAATTTAACCCACCTATTAACCCATCCGGACGACCCGTGTACCATCCGAACCCGACCCATTTCATCTTAAAACTAATCTCAACCCTTCATCTTATCTAATCCTACGGGTTGAGATTAAATCCTAATCTTTTACCATATTTAATTACTACCCCTCCAAACCCTAATTTGTTTTTCATCATTTTTTCCCTCCTTCACCAAAAAAGGCCGCAGCCCCTTCTCCTCTCCCCCTCGGGCTCTCTCATCTTTTTCCGGAGAAACACCTTCAACCGGAGACAACATCTGCCACCAACTTCATCCTTTTCCTCTTCCCCTCTCCTCTCCGGCCACCGTCCCACTTTGCCGGCGAAACCTCACCAGCTTTGCCTCTTCATCGTCGGTCTCTACTGACCGGAGAAGTACTGCACCTCCGCCGAACCCATATCTCCCTCTGCCTTCCCTCTCTTCTTCTCCACCGTCCATCGACCACCACCGGTAAAAACAAAAGACCCAGCCGCCGGACTTTGTCCCCTCTTCTCCTCCCTTTCTTCTCTCCGACAGACCTCACCTCGCTCCATCATCTCCGGTAAACAAACACAGCATCACCGGATAGACCCCTCACCATCATACCCCTTCTCCCTATTTGTTTCCCACATCATCTCAAATGAAGCCATCGAAACTCACCAAAACAGAAGAAACCACAGCCGCTCTTCCTCTCTTCCTCTCGTCACTACCAAACAACCGATGTTAACTGGTAGAAGATGCAAATCATCCGACCATCCTCATCTCCCGTTATATTTCAAGATGCACGAGTTTAAAATAAATTCGTGAGAATCTGTCTTCTACATGGTCTATTTTTGTTTGATTATTATGACATTTTGATAAAATTCTTAGATGTGAGATTATACAAATGATTCACTGATTTTCATATAATTTTTCTTGATGTTTATTTGGTTGTGTCCTTATTTTAACATATGTGAAAACCTTGAATTTCATACTTGAATTTACATCAAAAATTCAAATTTTTGTTTACTGGCTGATCAGTGTTCATATTCTATTGATGAATAAGCATGTGTTATGAATTTCTGATTTTTATTTCTAAAAAGAAATTTTAGTTGCCTTGTGAATTATGTCATGGTTTCGCTAACTGATTTCTCATATCGATCTTATAGTTGTGACTGATTATTATTTTTTTTCTTGAAGAATGGGATCCTTGAAAGCTCTTGTACGTTAAATGTACAGACTATGCTCTATGCACTTTAATTTTAAAATGGGAGACAAACTTTAACTAATGTTACTGAATTGATTTTGTCATTGCAAGTTAAAAGAAATTCTCTTGATTTATGATTTATTAATAATGAAATAGTTTTGGTATTTGATGATTTGTGGTAAGATAACCACTAAGTAATTGTTTCCCTGTTAAGTTATATTACCATGTAACTTAGAAGTCCTTACCTTATACAGTAATAGGATAGTCTTGAAGTTGGCTATATTTGGGTCCTCTAATTGACTTTACTATATCAAGTAAATTATTTCGATTAAGTAAAATATCCCATGACATCTTCCCTTTCTTTGGCACTATGGTATTTGTGGTAAATTTCATTAAGTGACCTTCCATAATTATGTGTGAAATCTATTATTATTAACTTTGAGATGTCAAACTTGTTTGGTAACTTTTGATATTCCAACATTTATGGTAATCCAACCAACTTAATATTTTATTTATTTGGTAAAAATTTGAATTGTTTAACATTAATTGATTCTGGCTATGCTAATTAAGAAAATATTATGTGATTGATTTTCTTGATTATCTTCCCTTCTTTTATGTTCCTAATTGATTTGCTTAGAAGATTGATTTTCTTGTCCATATTGAGGAATACCTTATAGTACATAAGTATGCATTGTCTCTACTTTTGGGTGGGGGAAGAGACAGACATTACTTATTCCTTAACAATAAAAAATATTTCTTCTTCGTTTTAGCTAAAAAAGAGACTGTTGAATACTTGATCTTAACTCGTGTACTCTTCTGCCTACTACAAGCCAAGTTAAACTTATTTACTCTATTGTTTGCTGATTTATTGTGCTCTCTTTCTTAATTGGTTAGTGTTTCTTCCACGTATCACCATTATATGATGATGATTAAAAGTTGTATTTGTAATGTTTTAGCATTTAATATCTATTTAGAATCATATAATATGTTTATATGCCTATGAGAAATATGTTCTAGTATTAACTAAACATACCCTTAATTGGGAATGTATATTTGTATGAGTGTGCTTTGTTGGTATTGGTGTGTGCACAACTGGTATCCTTTGATTGTTTAAAATGAGACAGAAGAGTCACTCGGGTTTGGGCCTAAAAAGGTATGTGAAAAGCTTAGATTTGATGTTATTTATTTATTGATTTATTTATTTATTTTTGTATTTTATGTTTTCGCTATTTTATTAATTGTTGTAAGGTAATAAACATTGATATAGTGGAAAAAGGGATGTTAAAGGGGGGCTGGAAATTATGTGCTAGTTGTTTTAACTTTTATTTTTTAAAGTTTCATATAAGTTTGCATTATTTTATTTTATTTATTTATTTTAGAGAAAAGTCAAAAAAAATTTTAATTATTTGAATTAGACAGTGCATTTTATAATTATATAAATACTTTCCCTTAACATATAGTTATTGGGAAGGTAAAAGGAATTACGAGGTCTAATTTCAAACTTTTTAAAATTAAGCTGATTCTTTCTCCGGAAGAAACATCAACCAAAGATTTAAAAAATATTTATGTGTACTTAGATACTAGATACTTTTTCTGTTTATATTTAAATTTCAAATTTTTTCACAAGTATATTATTATTATTATTATTATTATTATTATTAAACTTAAAACCGACCTCCAATAATTTATTGCTAAGATTGAGGATCACGATTCATAATATCGTGTTGCCATCCCCATAAAGCAATAAATATTTTTAAAATTTTTAATTCTTTTTTAAGCTTGTCTGATATTTGAAAAGCATTTAAATTGTTATAAAGTGTTTATAAATTATAGTTTTTCTTATCCTTCTTTTATTTTTGTTTGTGTAATTAAGAGTTATATGTTGTGAGTTAGCAAACAAATATTGTTAGAATATTTCTTTTATCTTTTCAAATATTTTTTCCTGATTTGTTCGAATATCTTGGCTCAGTTAATTTCTTTGTCCTTTAAATTACCCGCGTATTTAATAAGTTTATATTGCCGTCATCACTTAGTATTACTTAAAAAATAGTTTAAAATATATGTAACTTATTTCCTCATCCTCAAAAAAAGAAAATTTTAATAGATAAGTTTGCGTGTTAAAATTATTTTCTTTTAAGCTTTATACTAATAAGAGTTTTATTCGTCTTAAAATGAATTTTATATGTCTAAATGGGAAATAACTCATTTATTATCTTGTCACATAGTTTTCGCATTAATTTAGCGAATGATTTAATTTATATTTAATTTATTTATGTAGTAATAAAAATAGTCTTTTTAACTATCCTGTGTAGTAAATATTTTAAAATATTATATTTTTATTTTTTTTTGGATAAGTTTGCATTATCTTATTACTAATATTTTATGTTAATCATGAATTTATTTTAGTTCGTGCTTAAACATTTATTTGTGTTGAAATAAGTTTTATATATTGTCTTAATGAATTTGTAGATATATTTTGTCGTTTAATTTTCGCATTAACTAGTATATAATTTAATTTACTTATTTGTTTTAATAAGAGTTTATTTAATCAATCACATAGTCAGATTAATTTTAATAATGGACTATTTTTTATCCATTAGTTAACCCCCACATATTAATGAATTCGGCCGGGGCTCACAGTTGTGGACCTCGAAAGGTGATTAACACCTTCCTTTCGAGGTAATTTGAGCCCTTATCCGATTCTGGTGACATAGGCTAGTTACACAGGTCTTTCTGTATAATTAATTTAGTTCGGTGTCCTAACGCACCATAATTCGTTAGGTGGTGACTTTTCACTCTTTTAAATCCTAAAAGAGTTGTCACATGTCGAGTTTCGTTTTCCGCGAGTAAAATGGGGCGCGACCGAGACGACAGAGAGGACTAAGTCTCAAACAAAAATGAGATTTTATCGGCCAAATCTAAGTCTTTCATCTCAACTTTTTCGAGAGATCACAGTCGTTGATTCATTTTATCAACTCGTGATCATACCCCTTCATTTGATTAGAGATGAGAATAATTCTAGTAGTTTTCAAATATTATGGGTATAAAATAACTATTTTAATTATTTTATTTTATAATGTTTATTCAGTCAGGTAGGAATTAATTAACTAATATAAGTGAGTAAGTTTACAAGTAGAAAAGGTATAGAATATTTTTTTATTTTGAATAAATAGATGTAAAGATTATGAATGAAATATAGAGAAAATTTCTACATTTTCAATCTTAATTTGCTTTTTTAACAAATTAGCTTTTAAATATAAGTGTTTAAAGATTTTTTAAGTGTTGAAATTTATTTTATAAATAAGTAAGTTATGTATTTGAATAAAAGTGTTGAAACTGAAAAAAAAGTTATTGTTGTGTTTGGTACACAAGTGCTCTTAAGCAGTTTTTTTGTCAAAATGACTGAAATACCCTTAATGAAAAGAAAAGAAGAGACACTTCTAGAGTTCTATGGTAGTAAGGATAGTATTGAAATAAGAAAAAATATAAGAGGATAAAAAGGGTAAAGTTCTTGGTCAAATTAAAATGACTTTTAAGTCAAAAAGTAGAAAGTTGAGGAAAGCCAACTTTTGGCTTTTAACTTTTTAAAGCAATTTTGAGCTTATTTTAAGTACTTTTTTATTTTACTAAACACTTAAAAAAATTAAAAAAAATACTTAAAAACTAATTTGACCAACTTTTAAGTCAATCCGAACACCCTCTTAGTTTTCACTATCCTATTCATCTTTTACTCCTCTTGGATCTACATAGTAGGTAAGCCGGCCACTATAATTTCCAAAAGCTATCTTCAACTATACAATCTTTTGACTATTTCACGTTACTTGTTAGTTCATAACTAAGAACTCTCCTCCTTTATCAGAGCATTCATCTTTTATTTTACCAAAAAAATAAATATAATAAACCCCAAAAAGTGGCTCGAAAAGATTCATATAGAGAATCAAACTAAAGAAGATTATGACTTAGTCATGTTGGTTCTTCTACATTAGATTCAGTATTTACAAGGAGGCTTTATTGTCTGTTCAAAGATTATGTCAAATAGAAAAAAAATACCCTTCTTCTCGAGTCAAATAACCCAAAGCAGTGGCAGATGGAGTTCATGATTTATGAATTCAATCGAATCAATAGTTTGATGCAAAATATAATCATATATATGTGTGTGTGTAAAGAGTTATCTCTGAACCTATAATTTTGAAAAAATAATGAATTTGATGTTAAAAAGTTTAAAATTCCAAATATATATAATTATTAAATTAAGTTGGAACTAAGATGTTAAAACCAAACCTCGTTATAGTGGTAATTATTAGATTAAGATGTTGCAGTTAAACCTCATTATATTGATAGTGTTTTCTTGAAAATTTAATGTGTATTATAGTGAGGTGCGGTTATATTGACATAGAGGCGAACCTAAAGTTTGAAAACAGTGGGGGGCACTATTATATTAATAAAATATCAATAAATTTTCAATAACGACTAATGAATATCGTATCTGACTGATCATCGGTAGCGTGAGCAGTGACAAAAATAAAATATATAGGTGAATGTGGTTATAATAAAACTTTAACATAGATGAATCAATTGAGAGTGATAGTTTAGTGGTTAAGATTATGTATAACTTAATAAAATGATGTAAGTTTGATTCTTGACTCAATCATTTGTTTTCTTTACTTTTATCTTAAAGTGCAAAAATAAATTTTTAAAACCAAAAAAATGACAAACTTTTAAAGTGCAAAAACAGATTTTAAAACCAAAAAAATGACAATAGATGGATTTGAACCCAATTCTTTAAGTAAGGAAAACACTCTGGCGACCAATGTGCACCCCTCCAACTTTCAATCTGTGAAGTGCACAATTTAATATGAATTAGGAACTGAAATAGGCCTCAAAACAGATATAAAAATAAGTTATTTTTTTAACTCAATACGAAAATAGGCTTAGCGGATTGAAATTTAGTCCGCGCTATATGCTTTCTTAAAACGGAATAGTAACGGTGGATATAACAAATTAAATTATTCCGCCTTATACAGCGGACTAATCTAGTCCATTATATATACACAACCAGGTCATCTTCTTTACTAAATTATTCCGTTATATAGAAAATTGTCATGACGCCAATAACTTATCTAAATTTTCATGAGAACTACAAGTATACGATGAATACATAATAAACACAATATCTAACATATGAGGACCTCAAAATACATTGTCAGAAAGCTTGCAAGCAAGAGAAAAAACAATCACAAAACTCTTTCAAACATTTGACAAATGTTACTAGCTTACTGCTTAATTTTAGGTGTGCAAGTGAAAAAAAATACGGTAGAGAGAGTGGTTGATAAGGCGTCAAGTTAGGTCAGATGACCAAATACATCATTCTTAAAAGAAAAATTAGGGAACCAAGCAGCCCAGAGATGATGTTTGTATTCTGATGAAGTGATTGGCTTTATTAATGGCATCAAGAAGATGCAAAGTATTTATAAAATAGAACAAAAAGAGCAAAAACTTCAGAGATGGTTTGTCTCATTAAGAAAAAAATTAGTCCCCTACATCTACATCAGATCATCTAAAAAAACCCATTTCTACCCCAGATCATCTAGAAAATATAATTTAGTAAAGAAGATGATCTGAAATTTGTATATGTAACATACTAAATTAGTCCGCTATATTCATCGTCACTGTTTCATTTTTAAAAAGCCTATAGCGGATATCAAATTAAAAAAGCGATTTATTTCTGTATCTGTTTAAATTTTGGGGCCTATTTCAGTTTCGGACTCAATTTAATATGTAGTAATTCCTCAAGATATATACGCATAATATACATAAATTTTTTGAAAGTTAATGGGTGCACATGCACCCCCAAGCTCTCATGTGGGTCTGCCTCTGTACTGACATTTGACGTTTAGATCTTATTTAACTATTATAAAAACAATACGCAAAAAATTTGTTTAATGATTTTGTGTACTAAGAAGAAGGAATATACTTGTCAACCAATTTAACCAAAAAATAGAAAGAGTATGAAGGTAAAAAAAGCAAATACTAGCAGCCTTTCATTGGAAAATTATGAGCATAACTAATGGGTAGAAATTCACTATGTGCATGATATTAAAGTTTATTATCGTAAATATTTTAATATTTATTTTTATATATAATATATTTCTTATAAAATATCATTATACAATATTTAAGTTTGACTATCTTATAGGAGTAATTTTATAAAAAATATACCCCTAAAAATGAATGTCATTGTTATTATAAATAAAATGCTATTATAAAAAAATTAAAACGTAATATGAAAAATTAAATTTTTGAAATTAAAAAAATATTATTAAAATAAATAACTGTGATAATAAAATCGAAAAAAGAGTCAAAAATACCTATAACCTATGAGAAAATGACTCATAAATTCCCTCCTTCCATCTTTTGGTCTAAAAATACCCTCAATCTTTATTTTTGACTTAAGAATACCTCTCCCCTTCTTTTGGTCTAAAACTACCCTCAACCTTGAAAATTTAATATTTAAAGGTTTGAAATTTTTTTCTTTACTTTTTCTTTTAAGAATTAATAAAATCGATATAATTTAAACATACAATTAAAAATTTTAAAATATTATGTTTAATATATATTTTTATCATTAAAAATATTATTCTCTTGATAATCTTGTATAAAATGGAGAAGAAGTGCTAACATATAGGATGATGTATCAACTTTGTTTTATTTTTAATTCATGAAATGAAAATATTTTGAGATTTTAAATTTAAATAATTTTTTAAATCTTTTTACGAGATTAAGAAATGAGTGCAACAATTAAATATTATTATAAGTATATAACTGTTATTCACTATAAAAATTTTAAAAATATTAAAATATTATTATTATTATTATTATTATTATTATTATTATTATTATTATTATTATTATTATTATTATTATTATTATTATTATTATTGAGAAGTTTGATCATACATACACTATTAAAGAAGGAAATGGAAGAAGTTAGTAAATAATTAAAAATAAGTGTTATGTTAGTCCGTGTATAAATAATAGAAAGCAATTTAAGTAATAAATAAATAGAAACGGACCAAAAATACATTTAACCTATTTCTAGCTAAGTATTTAATATTACGACAAAGAAAGTGTCAAAATTTAAAATAGAAAATTCTCATTTTTACATATTAGAGATCATCGTTTTTACATATGAAGTATCTAAAAATACCCTCAACCTTGAAAATTTTAATATTTAGAGATTTAAAATTTTATTTTCTTTACATTTTATTTTAAAAATTAATAAAATCAATATAGTTTTCACATACAATCAAAAATATAAAATTCAAAGTTTGTTCTGCATATTAAACTGTGAATATTTAATATTAATAATTTACTATCAATCATGCACTTTAGTTTTGCGGGCAAGCAAACCTGATATTTGTTAAGTTTTACAAAATCAATATTTAAAAAAAATAATTTCTGAATTTCTAATCAAGGTGATCTAGAAAGGTACTCATTATAATATATATATATTTTTTTTATTTTTTATTTTAAAATTTTAAGTTTATGTATAAATTATATCGATTTTATTAATTCTTAAAATAAAAAGTAAGAAAAATAAAATTTCAAACCTTTAAATATTACATTGTCAAAATTGAGGGTATTTTTAGATAAAAAATAAAAGGGAAGGAATATTTAAAAATAAAAATTAAAGATATTTTTAAATATATAAAAAATATATATTTATAAATCACTTTTAAGAAATTGCAGAGTTTTTTGATCCTTTTCCTTTATTTAATGGACATGTGGCCATATGCAAAATTTGAGCTTCCAATATATTGGCATGGAAGTGCAATCATGGCATGGCCATGCCCCAAAAAGAGCAAAAGTGAGACAATATTACAGAGAGACGTGCACGCAAAACTAGGCTGATTTTGTCCTCTCATTGGGCCTCTCTCCTCACCACCCCACACTTCCTTTTTGGGGTGTTCTCTTTGTTTTGTCAGCTTGTAATCCTTGACGCGGTTTACGTCCCAAATCAAATGCTATTATAATAGTAGTAGTAAGAAAGAGACAAAAATAAAGCTATTTGACTTTGACTTCTATCCTATATAGACTATGGTGCCTCAAACAGTTTCACAAACTTCCAAAATATAACAACACTAGCATTTTATTACTATACTAGATGAGGAAGGGTCCTTTTACAGGCCCAATATTTAAGTTAATTTTTTTAAAAAAAATTAAAATTATTCTATTCTTGTTTTTTTTCATCCAAAAACATAAGGAATTATAATAATTTTTATATTTATATTTTCTAATAAGTAACTTTTTTTAATATATCAAATTAAATGATAATTTATAATATGTTTTGTTTAATTTAACTAATTTAAAAGAATTACATATTTCATTGTTCATTATTTTAATATATGCTCAGCATATAAATTCAAACATTGAATTGAACATTTAATTTAAATAATATGCTTTTTACATTTTGTATTTAATTATTTTAGGTAATAGATTAAAACAAAATGTAACAATCATATCTATTGGTAAAATTTTGAAAGAAAACAATGTGTCTTGTGTACATTAAATTTAAGACAATAATTTAGTATAATAAATAGAAAAATAGTCGCAAAAAAGATTTACATATCCAATGGGATACTATAGTACTCTCGTAGAAAAGACATTGATGATTATTAACATTATATAAATTATAACTAAATGTGATAACTAACAAATATGTCTTTTAAATTTTTTTGGGTCTAAAAATATATAATTTTCTTCAATTTTAAAGTAAATATAAATAAAATTATGTAATTTAAGTAAATATGATATATACTTCTTCTATTTTAAAATACGTGGTATTTTTATTTTTTTTAATTATGTTTCAAAATAAGTGGTGTTTCACCTAACCAAGAAGACATTAATTATGTAATCAAGAAAATACTAAAAAGTTGCAAATTTTTTCAATATATTTGTTAAGGAAAAATTAGTAAAAATATGTCTTACTTTATAGGAATGGGTAATTCTTTTAAGAGACGTGCTCAAGTTAAAAATACCGCTTATTTAAAATGAAGGGAGTATATATTATATGTTACTTTTCATAGTAATGTTTAAGAGAACTTATTAATTATTTGATATTCATTGTTGAAGAAGGAAGTATATATGGAAATAAGTAAAAATATCTTTAAAGTATAAAAAATTGAAGAAAAACAGATCCTTGTTAATAGTTTGGTCCGAATATCTCTATTATTAATTTTGAATCAAACATACCTTTTTCTAATAACCATATTTTTCTAAAACACATTCTTTTTGTTCATAAGAATGTTGTAACCCTCACTAATTTTCATATATATATAAGATTACTAATCCATCACTAATTTTTATTTTGATGATGAAAAAATCTTTTGCTAATAAAATAAAAAATATTCTTATTTTTTAATCTTTTTCGAGTAGAAGAGGATGAACATTTGCTAATATAATCTTTGGTTTTAAAGATAAGATGCAACAATCATTTCTTCAAATAAGAAAATATCTTTAAAATATTGTCAATAGAGCTATTGTTGATCCTTTTTTCATTTTAATTTTAAAATCAAGAAATATATTAGAAAATACTACTTCAATTTGGAAAAAATTAGGAAATAAAAATATTTCTGTTATAAATATATTTGTATTATAGTGAATGTCTACAAAGGTATTTGTATTTTAGTGGATACATGTGTTTATATTATAGTGAAAGTCTATCTTTTGGAGAAAGGTTAGGAGGAATTATTCCTATAAATAGAGGGGTTCTCCTTCATTGTATTTCATCCCATCAAGAGAAATAAGAACTTCGCTCCTTCTCTCTTTCTCTATAATATTCTTGTTCTTTCTTTATTATTTCATAACACGTTATCAGCACGAGTCTCTGCCTTGAATACTCACTTTGAAAGATCTGAGGTAAGAAAAATTAAAATTTCTTTTTCGAAAGATGTATTACTTAACCACAGGAGTGATATTTCTTTGGTGATATTATTGCTCTACGACTCTACTGTCTCAAAATTTGAAGCCCAAGGTATTATTTTTCTCTTTCTTTTAATATGGCTAACCTTACAAAACTTGATTTTGTTGCCATTCAAAGTTTGGGCAAGAACTATCTTTCACGGGTGTTGGATGCTGAAATCCATATGGATGCAATGGGTATTGGAGACACCATTAAAAATGAAAACAAAGCATCAAATCAAGATCGTGCTAAGGCTATGATATTCTTGCGTCATCATCTTGGCGAAATTTTTAAAATTGAATATATCATGATTAAGGATCCACTTGTTTTGTGGAATAGCCTAAAAGAAAGGTATGACCACCTAAAGATGGTCATCCACCCAAAGGAACGATATGATTGGATCCATCAAGACTATAAGTCTGTTCATGAGTATAGCTCATCAACATTCAAAATTGTTTCTAAGTTGAAACTATGTGGAGAAACTATTAATAATGTTGATATGATTGAATATGTGGTAGTACACAAAATTAATTGAGAGCTCCGGAAGAGCTAATGTATTACTACTTGAAGGAATGAAATTATTGTAGTAAGTCTCAAAAGGAAACTTATAAGTTTCAAGGACATTGAAAAAAATTGAGACTATAAATTATGGGAAGATCTAATATCTTCATGCTACTACAATTGAAGCAGGTTATAAATATTTATGTAAAAGATCACCCGCCGTTTTTTTTATTTGTAGTACATAAATATGGGTATAATAATGAAATCACATACGAAAGTAAATTAGAAGTTTACTCAAATAAGTTGGCATAACTAGTTGGCCATCCCGGTTCAAATGTGATGCAAAAATAATTAAGAATTCACGTGGCTATATGTTGAAGAAATAAAAAATTCTTCAAGAATTCTCTTGTGTTGCTTGTTCTTGGGATAGGATGATCCTGATCAGCGAAGATTGGAATTATATTCCCTGAAATTTTGGAACTTATAAAAGTGTGAATATGGGCCCATTCACCTACCATGTGAACCATTTGCTAATAGATGCATCTATGGTATGGGCACATGTGTTTTAATATCAACTTGCAATTGATTTTTGTAAGGTTGTTGCTTGAATTATTAAATTAAGAGCATAGTTCCAAATTATAAAATCATGTTGATAATGCTGATTCATATCTATGTTGGTTTAGCAAAAATTGTATGCCTCCAATTATAGCTAATCACTGGTTATGAGAATAAAACTCTCAAATAAAATTTGGAACGAGATATGTTTATTTAACATATAACAACACTTAAATGCATCAAGCCAACAAGGTTCCCCTATCACAATTGGTTCAGGGTCAGGAACCAAATAATTCCATCTAATAATTTGAATGTGCGATATATGATTCAATTGCTCCACCACAAAGCACAAAGATAGGTCCCCAAATGAGCTTGGAGGGTAAATGTTAGTTTTTCTAATATTAGGGGGAGAAGTGATTAGCAGCTGAAAATTGAGTGTAGGATGAATTTTCTAGATCCTCGAAAAAAAAAAGATGAACTTAAAGTTCAATAGATAATTCACTTGCAAAATATTGCAAATTAATTGCCAGTTATATTTGCTAACTCTATTTTATAATTCAGTTGCAAATGCTCCAACGAAAGGTCCTTGAAGGACAGGGTCTATGAGACGCCTGAAGCGTGATAAACCAAACGGTTCCAAATATAGAGCTCCTTGAAGAAGGAGTGGAGCAAATGTTTAAGATGTTCATAATGATAATGCAAGTGCTTAAAGCACCACGACATAACACTTCATAAAACCTTGGCAATGGTTCAAGTACCTGAAAATGATGAAAAATGAAAAGATCTCAATAAGTTATGTCGCATTGGAACTGATATCAAAATGATCGTCGACGATACCTTTGATATAATGTAGCGCTCAATATTATAAATATTGACGAGGATCTTGAATTTAAATCTGTCAAAAAGTATGGACAAATAAATGATTGGCCAATTAAAAATACGCAATTCAAGTATAATTCCAGTGGATATAAATGAATTCTTGTGGCATAAAGATTTTTCGTAAATTCTGACATTATCATATGGAGAGGTCCTCTTGTGGTGGATGCAATTATTTTGAGCTTCCTCATAAGTCTGACAATTTATGAAAAACTTGATATGCGCATAATGAAATTATTTTCATGTGTAGAGAGACTGAAGGATATATGAAAATCTTTGAAGGATTTAAAAGAACAAGGAAATTCTTGGTCCTAAAGATATAGTCCGCTCATACTAGGAGACATTGGAATGAGATCAAACACATAATGCGTATTTAAAAGGGACTATCGATATGAACTTATATTATTCTAACAATTGCAGTCCCGATCTTATTAGTTATACTGATGTTGGGTATTTATCTGACCCACACAAAACTCGATCTCAAACTGGCTATGTGTTCATATGTGGAGGTACTGCCATATCTTGGAGATGTACAAAGCAGTCTCTCGTAGCTACTTCATCAAATCATGTTGAGATAATAGCTATTTATGAAGAAAATCGAGAATGTGTGTGTTTGAGGTCCATGATACATCTCATTAGAGAAAAATGTGGTTTGAAATATGACAAATTACCCACAATTTTATATGAAGATAATGCAGCATGCATAACACAACTAAAAGGAGGATTCATAAAAGAAGATAGAAGAAACACATCTTGCCAAAGTTCTTCTACACACATGAGCTCCAAAAGAATGGTGATATTAACATGCAATAGATTCGTTCAAGTGATAATGTGACTGATTTATTCACCAAATCTCTACCAACTGCAAATTTCAAGAAGATGGTGAAGAAGATCGGGATACAAAGATTCAAGGATGTTCTAATTAGAGGGAGTTAATATGCGCTGTACTCTTTGTTCCACTGGGTTTTCCTTGTAAGGTTTTTAATGAGGCAGCCAAAATGCGTATTATTAGATATGTGTACTCTTTTTCCTTCACTAGATTTTTTTCACTGGGTTTTTTCTAGTAAGGTTTTAACAAGGCACATTATCTATCAAATAGACATTCAAGGGGGAGTGTTATGAATATATTTGTATTATAGTGAATGTCTATAAAGGTATTTGTATTGTAGTGGATACATGTGTTTATATTATAGTGAAAGTCTATCTTTTGGAGAAAAGTTAGGAGGAATTATTCCAATAAATAGAGGGGTTCTCCTTCATTGTATTTCATCCCATCAAGAGAAATAAGAACTTCTCTCCTTCTCTTTTTCTCTATAATATTCTTGTTCTTTCTTTATTATTTCATAACAATTTTCTATTTTATTAGAATTTTTTTTCATTATCTAAATGAAAATTAATAATGAGTATGATCTTATATTATGACCTATATAATCAGTTTAAAAAGTGCATGGGATTATTTTATTTTAATTGATAAAATAAAATTAAGAAGAAAAAGATTACTTCTCAGTTTTTTTATTAGTTAAAGGAATTATAAAAGAAAAGAAATAAGAAAATAAGTTTTAAATATAATATTTTATTAAAAAAATAATACGTATTAATAAAAAAATATTTTGACCCAAAAATAAGAATAGAAGTATTTTTGGACTAAACAATTAATAACAAAAGAATTTTTGAACTGAATATTTTTGAATCAAATTATTAATATATGATATTTTTATTTTAAATATCACATAGTGTAAAAGATATTTTGATCTTTTTTAACAAGTAAATATTATATATATTAGATTCTCTTATATTATTTTTAATAACTAACACATTTATTATTAAAACAAGTTAATAACTTTAATTATAAAAGTTATTTAATTAAGTTACTTTGTATCATTTCTAATATAATAAATAAATATAAATAAATATGGAAGGACTTTCTTTCGGCTCATTTTTACTTATAATAGCTATATTAAGAATTCAAGAAATAATTAATTATTATTTTTAATTCTATTTTTAATATTTAAGTTACTTTAAAATATGAAAAAAATTTATTATTATATATATATTTAAAAAGTATTAATTAATTAATAGAATTATATTAGTCATATTAATAATTTTTATTTTTTTTAAAAAAATATTTAAACTTTTATTTTATGAATTAAAAAAAAAAGAAGAAAGAAGAGAGTATGTGATTTATAAAGTTGAATTATACAGTTTCTTAGTTAGAATGAAATATTATGTTAAATTGATTTCTTGACAATAAATGAATCAAGTAAAATAGCATACGACTATCAAAAAATTCAAAAGGAAGCAATGTATGAAAATTTAGGGGATTCACCGAAAGAAAAGCAATTGAGAGTAACCTTTTTTAAGAATAAAAGTTGCTGGAGAACTTTTTAATCAGATCCACTCTATTTTTTTCTTTTTACTTATTGCATTTTGTTTTTTAATAATTGAATTGTATAAATTATGATTAATATTTTAAAAGAATTTTTTTATTAATATAAAAAAAATTATAACTTATAATTTTTCATATAATTCTTAAATATTTAAATTTTAATTTTTTTTAATTTTTTAAAAATTAAATCAACTCTCATAAAATAAAACATGACAAGTAAAAAAAGAGAGAGTAATATTCAAGAAAATTTTGTTTTGAGCCAATGAAAAAACAAAATAAATTATAAAATGAAGCTAAAAGAGAATTTAAAATTAGTATATAACCATCAGCTTTAATGAAACACTTTAATTTTAAAAAAATTATTACAATTATTTTTTAATAAAAAAATTTTATTTTTATACGTAATTTTAAAAAAAATATTTTTTAAAGAAATTATCACAATTGTTTTAATTTTATAGATCTCATTTCTTTTATAATTTTAAAAAAATATATCATAATATATTACCCAATAACTTTTATCTCAATATAGCCACGTGGCTAGCTATGTGGCAGCACAATCGACAATAAATGTCTGTAATAATTAGATAAAATGGGCCCAACAACTTAAAAAAAAAATCAGCTTAGTTTTTTATTTCAGTACACCAGCTTTGTCAAAATATCTAATATATCATGCTGTTTAACTGTATTTACAATGATGCCCTTGGTTTTCCATGACTTCACATTTCTATGTAATAGATGAGATGATCTCACCCTCACAGGCATTGTCACAACTTCTATTTATTTTTTTAATAAAATAAATTCCATTAAAATGATTCTTTTCTTTTTCTTTTTAATATTAAAATTGGCCGCAATCATCGCTGGGTGTTCTCATATTGCTCTTGATTTTTCCAGTTTCTACTTTGTCAACGGATTGGCTCTTTCATCTCTAGACTCCCAATAATATATACTATTTAATTCCTCTTTTTTTTAATTGTTATTTTCATTTATGCTACCAGCTAATTTTTCTTGAATTTTAAGAAAAAAATCATGTTACGTTTCAATTATAGGAAAAAAAAAAGGACCAATTCTTCTCCTTTTTGCTCATTTAAATTTAAAAATTTAAAATTGTTCACACTTTTGAGGTGAAGCCAATTATAAAAATTGAGCTATTTAAATATTCCATTTCAAACAGCAGACTGATGTGCATATTACATTAATATTTCAAGAGCATTCCGAATTTTAAGAAGAATAAAGAACTTCTTCAAACTAGAGTAAAATAAATTTCTTCGCACTGATATATAAATGCTTAAAGAATCTTTTATAAAAATAATGTCAAATTGTATCTAATTAATTGCTTTCATCAATCACATGAGTAGATACTAGTAGAGTCGTCGGTAGCTCAAAAATTATCAAAATTATATTAAACTTCTCCTTTAAAGATGGTGCATATTCCAAGTACATAACCAAATTAACCACTAGAAAGAATCGAAAATTGCAAAAAATATAAAAAATAAAAAAATGTGAATAGGTCACACCTAGTCCAAAGTAACAAAATTTATATACCATAAAATCTCATATATTCGTTTGAAATCTTGGAAAGGATTTGTTTTCAGTTTTAAAGGAGAGTTGAAAAGAATAAGCTGGTGGCTGTCTGTCTAGAATCCAAGTCTATAATTTTTTTCTGTTTAAAATATAACATTTTATGTCCTTTATATAGCCGTCCAATGGAAGAATGATACTAATTAACCATTATCTTGAAGAGAATCGCCAAGTGAATGTCTTCAAAATAATGGCAAACATAACAAATAGCACTAAATTAATTTCTTATAACAAAAAAAGATGCTCCATTCAGTGAATCGATAATTGCAACAATTTTAACTTCGAACGAAAAATAAAATTATTTTTGAGGTCAAGCGTAAATGAACATGTTTGAAAGACTCAAATCATGTTGAGGACTTAGACATACTCCCTCGTTCATCTTAAGTGACAATGTTTGACTGATTATAGAGTTTAAGAGAAAAATATTTATGCAAATTTTAGTCTAAAATAAGTTATAAAATATTTATGTGATTATAAATTTAATATTATTAGAAATAAAATTAGAAGTTTAAAATTAAAATATTTTTAAATAAAGAAGTATGACATTCTTTTAAAACATTTTTTTAAAAAAAAGTATGACATATAAATTGGGATGACTGGAAACTAGGGTCTCCATTCTTGAAACATTTGGATGCTGTCTTTTTCGAGCTCTCAATGTGAATTTGCCTCAAATCGCCGATGTCATTAGCTATAGAGACTTATTACAGGTGAGATCTTTCCTTTGCATGCCTTATCTTCTTCTTGTGATTGTATGGACAACTTTTACCTGATACTAATACAAATCTGATTCTGCTATGTACTCCGAGATTTAGGTTGATTCTACTTCAAATCACCTTAAGCTATCACTAGGTGTTGTAGAATCAGAACCAAGGAAGTCCAAATTCAAGTTTTGGAGTTTTGCAACATCAAAGTCTTTGCGAGATCAGGTTAACCCTTTCACAATACAATTACAAATCTAGATTTTATATTGAGAATTCATAATTAAAATCCCCTCCAAGAAAGGTAATACCACATATTGGATAGAGCTTTATTAAAGGGAATGTCAAAACTCAGAGCATGTGCATTTTTATAACTTGTTTTGATTTTGTATCACTAGTAAATAAGTTGTATTTATAATAACTATACTGTGAATGATATTCTGTTACTTTTCCAATGTTTCTCTTTCGATTCAGATATTGTTTATGTATATCTAGAGAATGCATGCCTATGTATGCTGTCGCCGCCTGGTGCCTTTCTCTTGAGCATTCTAATTCTCATTTGTGAAACTTCATTTTTGTCTACATTTATCATCTTTTTTACTTCAGTGTGTATTTCTTGATATGATTGATAATTTTATACCTGCAAAATAAAAAATATGTTAGTGAAAAAATCTGTCAATGTATTGCCTTCTCCGAAAGTCTGACTGAGTTATATGTCCCTTCATCCTCCATTCTTTTATCTTCCTCATTGTCATACTAATGCTCCATGTTTATCCCACTCCCTATCCACAATCTTCTTCATTGGCAATGAGTCAATTTTCATAATAAGAGGCAGTAGGTTATTTCCAACACAGTATTCTATTCCCTTCAGCATTCTTGTAGCTTCTGCATTTAAACTTGTTGGTTCTGCTATTTTATTGGAATTAGGATAAATAAAGTCCTCTCTATGATCTCTAATATAAAAAACTATAGAGTTAGGGTTTGGGTTAGCACTGGATGTCCCATAAATGTTACATTTATTGTAACACCCCAAAAGTTTCTAAGACTAGACTCGAGGTTTAGAGTTTGAATCTGCAGAGAAACTGACAATTTTCCTCAGTACCAGTCCCAATATGAATCCCGACATGAAGGTACGAGTCATACCACAACTCATAGCTTTAGGTCCAAAGAAATCAGAAGTGGCCAAGAAACCACGACAAGATCCCATGACTCGTACCGGAGTGGTATGGGTCGTACTAAAGGATCATAGGGAAAGGGGGGGGGTTTCAGAGAATTTTTCAAGAAAGGATCAGTAGCTACAAAGACTCAGTACGAGTCATAATATGATGGTATGAATCGTCGTTTCAGTCGTGAGTTGAGATATGATAATTCCTCGGAATTTTAAGCTAAGTTTGGAATGGTTCTAGGTATATGGAGAGACCTGAACCCGATGATTTTTTATGGTGACAAGGTGTTAAGATTAATTATTAAGTGTAAGAAGTGCATCGAATTAAAATTAAGGTCATAAGAAACTTCTAGTATAAAGTTGAGTTGAGAGCTTTCCTGTCGATCGAGTTTTTCATATAAGTTCTTACAAGGGTCAATTTTAATGACTATAACTCCTATTTTACAAAGTGTTTTTAGATGATCCAGCATATCAAATCGAAGCAGTTTGAGTCTTCTTTCCAACTCATCTGACCTTGCATCAATTGGAGTTGGGGGTTAAATGTTATGCCTAGTTTAGTGAAGCACAATTAGGTTTGACGGACAGGACTAGCCCAGTCACCACGAGTCATGGTATGACTCGTGGTATATAGGTAAACTCATATGAAGCACCCTAGTAATAGTTTCAGCAAGCTTTTAAGCCACCCAGGAGCCATAGGATTTTCACATCATGACCCGTGGTATGTCACCACGAGTCATGGTACGACCCATGATGACTGGCAGGCAAATTTTTAAGTGTGATTCTTTAGGGGTATTTTTATAAATTTTTATACTTTTAACGCCTAAACTAGGTCATTTTGGGCTTCCAGAGGGTGTATTAGAGGGTTTTACTTAGACTAAACTCTCATTTTTCTCCTAACACCTCAATTGGAAGATCAAATCCTCTCAAGGGTTCTTCATCATCTTCTTATCAATCTCTCTTGGATCTTCAAGCCAAGTTAAAGATTCTTCAAGCCCAGGTATGTAGGGTTATGAATGGAAATTTCTTCCACCCTCATGCCTAATTTCATTTCTATCTCATGCATTCAAGTCTCCAAGCATGATCTTATGAAATTCTCGGGTTAGACCCAATTGTGATAAAATCTCTCATGATCACTTAGAATTCAAGTATCTTATGATTCAATTAATGAATTATGACTACCAATACATGTTTCCTACCAAGAAATCTCATGAATATATCTTTTCAAGTTTATGATGGTTTCACCCAATTATGCATGTTTTCATGAATTTCAAGCTTATGGACCTATATCTTCAAATCATGATGATCTATTCAAGTATGTATGAATTTCATAAAAATCAAGTTTATGTATTTTGGCCAATTTTGTGGCACTATTTAGCTAGTTCACATATATCAAGTATGATTATGATTTCATGATTTTAAACTAAGCCCATGCAAGATCAAGTATGTTTTCATGATAATGACTATGAGCCATGTGCCTGTTTTTGAGAGCAGTATCTAGCACCGAGTATGCCAGGGGTTCAGGCAAACCCCAGATCTTAAAACTACATGCCACCATAGGTATATATTTCAGTTCAAGCCCTACGGGGATTCATAAGTAATATCACGCCTTAATCGTTCCTTGTCTTGGCAAGCTTGGAACAGTTCTGCCAACTTGAACGAAATAGTTGGGCATCATGTAAGCTCTATCATGATGGTTTCTGTTATGATGAGTCTCCCATTGTTACTCATGTTTTAAGTTATTAATGTTCATGACTTATACCATATTTTAGTGTATTTGACCCGTTGATCCTTTATGAGCTTTTGTTTGTGATTTCAAGCATGGAAAACTACATGATTTCTACTTTCAAAAGTTTGGGTCATTATGCTTCAACTTATGATGAATAACTCGTGTTTATGAATATCTCACGATCATGATGTTAGTATGTGGTCTCTACTCTCATGTTTTAGCTTATCTTATACTCATGGTCTTATTTTACTATTTTAGGAGCATGTTTTACTTACCCTACATACTCAGTATATTCAAAGTACTGACCACATACTTCTATGCTATATCTTCTCATGATATATGTTCAGGTGATTAGTCTTAGCCTCGATGTTAGCTTGCTTCTGCTCAATCTAGTACCATCCCAATTTCGCGAGTCCTCATGATCCAAGGACGACAATTTTGGTTCATGTCTCTTTCTTTTATGTCTTTCAGTTTCAAACTTAGCGAGCTAGTTGAGGGTGTTTTCCATCAGTTCATCGTATGATTAGAGGCTTTTCAGATAGCTATGTATAGATGGTTCAGCGTTGTTGACTTGTTGTTTACGCTTATGCTTTATGATATGCAGACTTCCGCTTATGTTGTGTTCATGCTTTATTTCCGCTTAGTTATGCTCGTAATCATACTGTGTATGTGCCATGGGTTGGCTTGGAGCCATTCATAGTTCTAGGTCCCGTATCTCGGTTCGGGACCCATGCTCGAGTTGTGACAAACTTGGTATCAGAGCATTAGATTTAGCGTGTCCGAAAGCCGCGTTAAGTAGAGTTTTTTCATGGGTGTAAAGCGTGCCACATTTATGAGGAAGAGGCTACAAGATGTTTTAGGAAAATTTCTTTTTTCATGATCTATGTCATGTGATAAAGTTCGTCTTTCTCTATTCATCTAACTCATGCTATACGCATTTGCAGTAATGTGCCTCCCCGCGAGTCAATGGAAGAAGGAATAGAAACGGCAATGGACATGGAAATGGAAATAGAGATGGGCATTAGCCAACCAACCAGCTCCAAATGATCCTTTGCATGAGCAGGTGACTCATGCTGAGTTCACGGCTGCATTTCAAATGTTGGCCCAGGCTATGACAATTCAGGTCAACTAGTAGGCAGTGATTCATTATACATGAATGGTAATGCGGCGGTAGCTAGATTGCGAGACTTCACCAGGATAAACTCGCTAGAGTTTCATGATTCAAAGATGGACGAGGATCCACAAGAGTTCATTAAGGAGATACAGAAGATTACTCAAATTATGGTTGTGTCAGGAGTGGAGAGTGCAAACTTGGTATCTTATCAGCTGAAGTGGGTAGCTCATATTTGGTTCTGACAGTGGAAGGAGGGCCATGGAGTAGGTGCTATTCCTATTGGCTGGGATGAGTTTCTTACGACGTTCTTGAACTAGTTCTTTCCCCGAGAGTTGAGGGAAGCAAAAGCAGCAGAGTTCGTGAATTTGAAGTAGAATGATATGACTGTTCAAGAGTATGCCCTGAAGTTCACCCAACTATCCAAATATGCTCTAAATATGGTGGCATAGATGAAGGCTCATATGAGCAAGTTCTTGAATGGCAGTCTTAGATTTATTGTTCAAGAAGTGCAGGATTGTTATGCTGATTAGCGACATGGACATCTCCTAATTGATGATTTATGCTCAGTAGATAGAGGCAGAGCAAATAAAGGAGAAGGAGAGAGAGGTCAAGAGGGTCAAGATAGGGAGCTTTAGGTACTCTCGATAGTGGTCTGGTGGTGGACATCACCCCACAGTCCCATCAGAGGTCATCAGCTCCAGCTCCATCATCGACCAATGTTCTATCCAGACCGAGAGGTGATCAGCAGGGTAGAGCGTCAGACTCCAGAGTTCAGAGGAGCATGTCAGGGGAGCACACTTTTCCAGCTTGCAGAAAGTGTGGTAAGAACCACCTGGGAGAGTGTTTGGTTTGCTCGAATGTTTGCATTAGGTGTGGGAAGCCTAGGCTCATGCACAGGGATTGTCCTACAGTCAGAAAGGGTGACGGTAGAGGTCGGGCCCCAACCACCACTTCAGCAGCTCCAATAGCTCGCCCACCTCAGCGGGGCGCATCTTCTAGTGCAGGTGTCGGGTGTTCGGTGCTTTTGCTTTGGGTATAGAGCTATACGCAAGTGCACGTGGTCGAACAAGTAGTAAAGTGGCTTGAGTAAGCCAAGTATCGATCCTACAGGGACTGGGATGAAGTGCAATCTGCTCAAGTGTACTATATTTTAATTCTAAAAATGCAGACAACAGCGTAACCAAAGGTTCGATATTTTGATTTATAATTTTTATACTAAATCTAAAACAACTATCTAATGTGAGTCCGAACTATGAATGAGAGCATGCTGAGGTTAAACGAACATGTAATGAAATTAATTATCGACATAATTTGGTTAGTCTTTTCCTCCGGTTGCTAGCCAAGAACTATTGCCAAGAGATTAAAACTCTCGTATTTAACCCCACTTAAGAATCATGAACCATCCACCTACATTTCTGTGATTAAATGCAATTCATGTTCTAGCCATACAAACCCGGTTCCTAAATTGACTAATACGACTTTCAGGTATATTTCTATCCTGAAAGTAAATCAATTCTCAATTTTCCCAAACTAAGAAAAGATCATATCCTATTAATTCACAACTTTCCAATTTCTTGCTCTCTCGAGTGAAACCGGACTTTTTAGATGTACATTAACGTAGGCCACACATTAATGCAGTAAGAACAAGAATTAATAGAACAACCATGGAAGAAAAGATGAAAAACCAAAGAATCAACAATCACATTTCACTACAATTGTTCATACCCTCAGCAAGAAGATGAATTAGCCACTCATTTGCGGATTAAATATCGTTAAATGAGTGTTAAACATACAAGCAATTGAATACAAGGAGAAGGAAAGAGAGAAAAAACCCTGATAATTTCGTCCCCTCAACTGCCTGTAACCCACGTTCTTGCTCCACCAAGTCTGAATATTGAAAAATGAACCTAAATGTTCTATTTATACTAGTGGGAATTTTTCCCGGAATAACAAGCAACGTGTCACGGAGTGCATCGCGGAGCACTGCCTCCGTGACACGCTACCGACGCGGACCTTCACTGGAAACTGGGGGTCCAGGGAATAAGGCCCAACATGGCACGACGTGCAACGCTAAGCCATGCTACCGTGCCACGGACCTATCGCGTACCCTCTCTGGAAATTGGGCAAAAATTCCCTATCCAGGCAGAAGGCCTCCGCGATGGCAGCGTGACACGACTCCATCGCAGAGCCCCTTTAGTTTGTGCTTTCCAATGCCTTGTCCCTTGCTCACGTCCGAGTCCAACCCCGATATCCTCCAACATGCATTTTAGCTTCCCGAAATTACATTTTACCTGCAAAACAATGCTAATCATGTTGGTTAGTATAAATTCACATTTTATTACCAATTACATGAGAATGTATACACATTGATAGATAAACAAGGCTAAAATTCCACATTTGAGTATCACTTGGGCATATAAATTTGCCCAAGATCACTTACCCCACACTTAAATCCTTGTTCGTCCTCGAACAACAATCCTACACCTCAGGCAATTTACATCCCAACCTCGCTACTTTGGTTCGACAATTTAGGCTACGATCATACCAATTATTCAATACAGCAAATCATCAAGAAAACATGCATGGTCCTATCAATGCAATGACCTTCAATACATCAAGACCTCCTAGACTTAAGAATCGACTCTCGATATTGGCAAACTCATGCAAATTAGCTGATCAAGATATCCGACACGAAAATTAATCTCTCATCAAGCATGTGCCCTCACAACACAAGAGAGTCTTCCCTTTTTTGCTCATATGAACTCACAAAATTTCAAGCAGGGGCATGTAAGCACAATTTCGCTCTCTCTCCCAAAAAAATTCACATGCATCATGTCATGACCCATAAGCTTGCCCTTAGTGTATTACTCCACTAATATAAAGAAGTGCAATGTAAGATCATGTAGGACTTTAACGGGTTGTAATGGAAGCTACAGAACTAGTAAATATTGGATTAGCCAATAATAGCCACTAGCAACCTTAAGCGCCTTTTCAACACATCCCATCAAACTCATGAACATTGTTTCTTTCTTCATCCTCCCATTCTTGACGTTTTTCTTTAGTTTGGCCCATCTTATTAAGCACACTTGAAACAACAACAAAGATTATTCATGCACCTTCATTGTAGTTTATTTATAACAAGTGCACCTTCAACCTTTTCTTTTCCTCCATCACTCGGCTTTTCTTTTCTTTTCACCATTCTCACTCTTTTGACACTTTGGGAGAATGATTTTCTCTTCTTAAGCGCTTAAGAGTTTTGTATAGACTTTACGGCTAATGAAAAAAGGATTAAGCTCGGTTTACACTTTTTGACAAAAGAAAAAAAATAATAGGCTAAAGGCTCAACGGGCTAACTAGGGTATACAATCAAGGTGGGTATGATAATGAAAATTAGAAACTTTCTGTTAAAAACAAAGAAATGCCTACATCCTCTCCTACAATACACCTCCTTCATTTCGTTTTGTACACACACCAGGCAAGTTCTAGACACTTCACTATAGCGTGGAATAACAAAACCTCACTTCACACTTATTGCACATGCTCAATTCAAGATGTATTCACAGACTCTTCAATCAGCTAATAACAGGAATTCAAACATTAAGCCTCAATCACACTGAATCGAACTCTATGGCCTAGGTATCTCAACATATTTACAAAGTTGCATGCTTTCATATGAATCACCTTTGCATTTTAAATATCATGTACAACACGCAACCAGAATTTCGCAACCATCAAGTAACTACAAGTTTTGGGATGCAACCCACAAAAGAAAAACAACTGAAAAATAATTGAAAAATCTACTCCTAACGACTACATTTCCCTTAAGATGGTCGTCATCCATCCATCATAGGGAATGGTCACTACTATGACTTCGGTTCAATGGGACCATTCTCGGTAAAAGAACCGAAAACAAACACCGAGAAACCCAAGAATTGAAGAAATTTTTTTAAAAGTATCGATCATTTCTATTAACAAAAATATGTACAAAATCAGCTAGCGACATTCAGCAACACACATCAATTTCACATATATTTACAATACAGAACAACAACTTAATAATTCACAAATCACAGGGAACAACAAAATTTCACAGGGAACAACAAAATTTCACAGGCACGACAACAGATTAGGACATACATACATAACAACACAGCCCAACACCTAACTACTCCCACCCCACACTTAGCTCGAACACTGTCCCCAGTGTTCACAAAAATTAAAATAGCACAAAAATCGAGTGGTGGAACTCCCTGATCAATCAAAGTACTCCACTTCTTCGTCAGGTGCTGCTGCTTCATCTCCCATGTCTGAATCACCCCCGTCGTCATCATCGGACTCCACATCAGAGTCCTCCCGACGTGTCTCCTCGTCTGTGGGGACATCATCATCCGTGGGCTCTACAAATACTGGCCCCACTCGGCATAGAGCCCTGGCATTCTCGTCGAAAGGGTAGTCTAGCTCGAGCTGCCATAGCTCCTCCTCTGTCACCGGCCTCCCGCCTATCCTCAGCTGGAGTATCTGCATCCCGTACATGCGAGCCATATACTGATCATCACAAGCATGTCGCTCGCCAAGTGTAAGCACTGGCCCGTGGGTGGTGTCGGGTGCCTTAGTTATAGTGACATCTAAGGCCCGCCGCTCCATCTGCAGGATATAATCAAGGGCCTCTTCCTCAACATCTAGGCCCCTCAGGAAGGTGGTGCGTAGCCCACCAAATCCGTATCTGTGCCCCTGATGCAACCGGGCTCTCTTCATGGCGGAGATAATCACCGCCCCCACATTGATCTCCATCCCTTTCATCAGGGCGTACACCTGGCATACACGATTTCGGGTTACATCTGTCATATGTACCCCCGGGATTAGGCAGGAACATACGACCTTTAGCCATATTCTGGCTTCCCTGTTCATCTGTGAATAGGGCAAAGTCTGATGGTAGCCCCTCTCTTTGTGTCTGCTCCATCTAGCCGTCGATCGGGTCCCACACAATGTGCGTCTGATGTCTGCATACGGTGGGGTAATGTTCAGCTGTCGAAGCATGTGGTCGTCTGTGTCCCGCGCCCCTATGATAGCATTGAGGTGGTGGGGCTCAAATGTGACTATTTGCCCTCTGATTTTTATGGTGTGACTTCTTAGGGTCGGGTTCCAATTGGCATAGAATTCCCGAATCAGGTGCAAGTTTCATTCCTTGGGCTCTTCAAAGATGAAGTTGAGCCCAGCTGCCTCGATCCGGTGGACAATCCTAGGGAACTCATGTGCCAATGGTTCCCGTGCGATATGTTCCTCGGGGAAGTACTTGTTTTCTTTGTGCTTTGCGTACCACTTCTTCCCCTCATCTGTCACCCATCTGGTTACGTATTGGCGATGTTGGCCGCGTGGAACCGGTGGTGCTGCTGGGACTGCTGTGCCTAGTCTGATTCGCTTTCTTCCGGCGCCAGATGTTGATACGCCTTTCCCTTTTTCTTGCCTGCTTGCCATTTTACCTGTCAACCCAAGTAGACAAGATCAATGTTAAGCCAATGAATATTACGACTAAGGTCGGGTTAATCTAGGCTGCCCCACACTTAGTCCTTAGCTACAGTTACAACATACCGGCAAGATCATGCTTATTTGCACAAATAAACAACCAACTATACAAACATGCTTAGTGCATACGAAGAATTCGACAGTATATATTCTATGTACTACTCAGACTTCGTACAGCTAACAACAATCATTACCATCGATAACCTTTTAATCCATCTCACTTAGCAAGGAAAAAAAAAAAAGAAACGAAAACAACAAGAATTTATCTACACGAACCCATACAACCAACCCAATTCTTGCAAATTTCAATATTCCCCTAACCCGAGAATCCGTCGGTCTATTAACATGATAACAACTAGCACATCGACTCATCTCACTCAACATGTACAACCCGGCATGAATTTCACAAGTTCATTACATTTTTCCGCTTCAACTTCAAAAACAAGACCTAGAAATGATGATATCAAGAAAATTCGATTAAATTATGCAATTAACGAGTTCAAGCAATCATAATGATATTCCAAACATTCATCAACAACAATTCAATTGAATTCATGATTAATTTCTACTTAGGGCAAACTTAGCTCACCTCACATGCTCAATATCGAAGAAAATCGACAAGAAATGAGATGAAATCGAAGAACATATCTTGAAGTTGAAGAATTGAAGATGACTCAATGATTTTCTTGGCCTATTCCGTGTCACGTTGAAGGGGGATGGGTTTTAGGGAGTTTGGTCGCGAAGTGAGTGAAAAATAAGGAAAAGTGAGGGGGTTTCGGGGTTTAAAAGTGGGAAAATCGCGCGGGTCACCCGGCGAACCGGTGTGACCCATCGCGATATACACGGCAACGTGTCACGGAGTGCCTCGCGGTGCACTGCCTCCGTGACACGGAGCTGTCGCGAGCCTGTTCTAGAATTTTTTTAAAAATTTCGGATTTATACCTCAACGTGTCACGGAGGGTAACGCGGAGGTCCTCCTCCGTGACACGGAGCTATCGCCCTAGCTCACTGTTTTGCCACTTTTTATTAATTTTCATACCTTGAATTTTCCTTTGCGATTCCGTGCATATTTTCCTCCGTTTGACTTGAAATTCATCTCACTACACGAAATTGGTTAGAATTATAGGTTTCACTCTAAATAAAAATAAAAATGAAAACAAAAACTAAAAATTTTGTAGTTAATCAAGAAAAAGAAAAAGGAAAATCTATTCACACTTTACAAAGAGAAAAATTTTTCACGGGTTGCCTCCCGTGCAGCGCCTGGTTTACCGTCGCGGCTCGACGTCATTTAGCTCAGTTGTCCTCTAGGGTGATGGACGATTTCTCTCAATCACCGTCCTCCCCCCAGTAGTGCTTACACCGTTTTGGTGGTTTTCCCAATAACTCTCGTGAATCCTTAATCCTTAAGCCTGATATAGATTCTCTCCCTCTCTCTGTTTGAAACTTAGAATCTGACTTCTAAGTCTTGCTGTTTTACCAGAGGGAAAAAACCGTATGAAGAACTTCCTTGCAAGATCATCCCACGTAGAAATAGAATTCGGTGGCTCAGCTTTCAACCACCTCTTGGCTTCTCCCAATAGTGAAAATGGGAACAATGTAAGCCGGACATAATCTGATGACACTCCAGCGGGGATGTAAGTGTCACTTATCTCCAAAAAATTTTGGAGATGCTGCTGTGGATCTTCATGAGGGAGACCTATAAACTGCTCGCTAGTGTGCAACAATTGCACCATATTCTGCTTAAGTTCGAACCTCCCTCCTGGCTCAGGTTTGCGGATGCTAGATGTGACATTATTAGCATGTGGGATTGCCACCTCGCGAACCGGCCGAGCTGCTACTTCTTCGGGCACTAACATTGCCCGTACTACCGGTGGATTCTGTTGTTGCTCCATGATCGTCTGTCTGAGCAACTGCAGCTTTCTTTGTAGAGCTTCTCTCCGCTTACTACGAAATATTCTTTCTGGCTCTATATACGAGTCCACCAGCTCCTTGTCTCTTGCCAGTGTTCAACAGAAATTAAATCTGCAAAATACAGGCTAAGACCAAGTTGTCAACACTAAGAAAATAAAAATATAGTAAATTAACACTTAAACCAAATTCACCAATTGCCTGTCCCCGGCAACGGCGCCAAAAACTTGTTCGGTGCTTTTGCTTTGGGTATAGAGCTACACGCAAGTGCACGTGGTCGAACAAGTAGTAAAGTGGCTTAAGTAAGCCAAGTATCGATCCCACAGGGACTGGGATGAAGTGCAATCTGCTCAACTGTACTATATTTTATTTCTAAAAATGCAGACAACAGCGTAACCAAAGGTTCGATATTTTGATTTATAATTTTTATACTAAATCTAAAACAACTATCTAATGTGAGTCCGAACTATGAATGAGAGCATGCTGAGGTTAAACGAACATGTAATGAAATTAATTATCGACATAATTTGGTTAGTCTTTTCCTCCGGTTGCTAGCCAAGAACTATTGCCAAGAGATTAAAACTCTCGTATTTAACCCTACTTAAGAATCATGAACCATCCACCTACATTTCTGTGATTAAATGCAATTCATGTTCTAGCCATACAAACCCGGTTCCTAAATTGACTAATACGACTTTCAGGTATATTTCTATCCTGAAAGTAAATCAATTCTCAATTTTCCCAAACTAAGAAAAGATCATATCCTATTAATTCACAACTTTCCAATTTCTTGCTCTCTCGAGTGAAACCGTACTTTTTAGATGTACATTAATGTAGGCCACACATTAATGCAGTAAGAACCAGAATTAATAGAACAACCATGGAAGAAAAGATGAAAAACCAAAGAATCAATGATCACATTTCATTACAATTGTTGATAAGCTCAGCAAGAAGATGAATTAGCCACTCATTTGTGGATTAAACATCGTTAAATGAGTGTTAAACATACAAGCAATTGAATACAAGGAGAAGGAAAGAGAGAAAAACCCTGATAAGTTCGTCCCCTCAACTGCCTGTAACCTACGTTCTTGCTCCACCAAGTCAGAATATTGAAAAATGAACCTAAGTGTTCTATTTATACTAGTGGGAATTTTTCTCGGAATAACAAGCAAGGTGTCACGGAGTGCATCGCGGAGCACTGCCTCCATGACACGCTACTGACGCGGACCTTCACTGGAAACTGGGGGTCCAGGGAATAAGGCCCAACGTGGCACGACGTGCAATGCGGAGCCATGCTACCGTGCCACGGACCTATCGCGTACCCTCTCTGGAAATTGGGCAAAAATTTCCTATCCAGGAAGAAGGCCTCCGCGATGGCAGCGTGACACGGCTCCATCGCGGACCCCCTTTAGTTTGTGCTTTCCAATGCCTTGTCCCTTGCTCACGTCCGAGTCCAACCCCGATATCCTCCAACATGCATTTTAGCTTCCCAAAATTACATTTTACCTGCAAAACAATGCTAATCATGTTGGTTAGTATAAATTCACATTTTATTACCAATTACATGAGAATGTATACACATTGATAGATAAACAAGGCTAAAATTCCACATTTGAGTATCACTTGGGCATATAAATTTGCCCAAGATCATCGGGCAGCGCCAGAATAGGTTTTATGCACTATCATCCCGTTTAGAGCAAGGGAGTTCAACTGATGTGGTCATTGGTAGGTTATGAGTCTTCCATCTTTTTGTTTATGCATTGCTAGATCCAGGAGCCACACTATCCTTCGTGACTCCTTACATTGCTATCAGTTTCAGTTTCTATCCCAAAATCCTATTAGAATTCTTCTCAATCTCTACTCCTGTCAGTGAGTCAATGATAGCTTGACGGGTATACATAAACTACCTTGTCACAGTTCTTCAAAAAGTCACCTCAGTTGATTTAGTAGAGTTAGACATGGCTAAATTAGATGTTATTTTCATTATGGATTAGTTGTATTCATGTTATGCTTCAGTGTATTGTAGAATTCTTACGGTAGAGTTTCGATTTTCGGGTGAACCAATCCTCGAGTGGAAGGGTAGTTCAGTTGTGCCTGTAGGTCGCTTTATTTCCTATCTTAATTCAAGAAAGATGACCCCCAAGGGTTATGTATACCATCTAATTTGGGTTAAGGATTCTACATCCAAGACCCCGACTCTTCAATCAGTTCCTGTGTTATGTAAGTATTTGGAGGTGTTCCCAGATAATCTAGAAGGAGTACCTCCCTAGTGAGAGATTGACTTTGGTGTTGAACTTCTCCTTAATACACAATCCATATCTATTCCTCCTTATAGAATGACTCCACTTGAGCTAAAAAAGTTGAAGGCGTAGTTGAAAGATCTCTTAGATAAGGGTTTTATCAGGCCTAGTAAGTTCCCGTAGGGTGCTCCAATTTTCTTTGTTCAAAAGAAGGATGGTTCTCTCAGGATGTGCATTGATTATAGCCAGTTGAACAAAGTCACAATCAAGAATAAGTATACTCTTCCCAGGATTAATGACTTGTTTGACCAGCTTTAGGGTGCCAAGTGCTTTTTGAAGATAGGCCTCAAATCCGGCTATCATCAACTCAGGATTAGAAAGAGTGACATCCCGAAGACAACCTTTAGGACTCGGTATGGTCACTATGAGTTTGTTGTTATGTCACTTGACTAATGAATGCTCTTGTAGATTTTATGGACTGGATGAACAAGGTGTTCAAGCGGTATTTGGATATGTTCATCATTGTCTCATAGATGATATCCTCATATACTCTCGAAGCGAGGAGGAGCATGCCGCTCACTTGAGGATTATGTTGCAGACCCTCAAGGACCATCAGCTGTTTGCTAAGTTTAGCAAGTATGAGTTTTGGATGAACTCAGTAGCATTCTTGGGTCATGTGGTGTCTAGTGAGGGTGTGCAGGTAGACTCTCAGAAGATAGAGACAATGAAAAATTGGCCTAAACCTGCAGTCCTACTGACATCAGGAGCTTTTTGGGCTTAGCAGACAACTATAGTAGATTTGTAGAGGGATTTTCATCCATTGCAGCACTGTTGACTAAGTTGATCAAGAAGAAGGTTAAATTTCAGTGATCCGATGCTTGTGAGAAGAGCTTTCAGGAGTTAAAGACTTGAATGACTTCCGCCTCGGTGTTGACCCTACCCGAGGGAACAGATGGTTTTGTGGTGTATTATGATGCTTCTTGGATTGGCCTGGAGTGTGTGTTGATGTAGCATGGTAAGGTTATTGTTTATTCCTCGAGATAGCTGATTACGCTCAAACCACACTTCCAACTGAAGTATAAAGCGGACGTTGTCAATAAAGAACCCAACTAGAGGTTGGGGTCAAACCCACAGGGAATATGTAAGATCTAGATTACAACCGGTAGATGAACTTGTATGGTAATTACTTCACAATAAGGGATTCTAATAAAAAGAAATAATAAAAATAAACAGCAGTCAAGATTATATTTGTGAATCAATAATTAAAGGATAATTAGGGTTTGTGTTCCCTATGGATTCATAACAGCTTTGGGTATACACTCGTGATCTTTACCAATACTTACTTACAGAACTGATAACTTAGACTCATTCAAATGATCGACCAGTCCCTATTGAATGACTATCCTCAATTACTCGACTAAGTCTCATGAGTTTTGAAAACTAACCATTATCACTAAGTTCCTAATATAACTATACTGCGATCACAACTCAAGTTAATACAATAATCATCAAGATCAAGGCTCCGTTGTAATTCTCTTTTCCTAATCTCTACCTCTTCGGCCAAAGCAAGTAAAGAATTCAGGCACTTCCTAACATTGTACACCGCTAAGAATCATTAAAGATGAAGAGAATACAATATAAGTATTTAGTATTGGTTTTAGACTCACTTTGTGCAACCCTAACTAGTTAATCCACCATGATTCCCACAACCCTAGCTATGGAGGTTTTAGCCTCTCATAGTTGCAAGGTTGTGATTTGCGTTCATGATTGAAAACATAAAACAATACTTACAAAGATGATTGAGAAAAAAAAACAATTCCTTCAATTAAACCCCGAGATTTTGAATAACAAGTAGCAAGAACAAGATGAATTCAAGAAAAGGTTGATCACAAGGTTGAACCAACTCAATTCTATCTTCCAACAATGCAAAATTGCTTACTACAATATTTTCCTACTAGAATCAAGTCTATTCGTCGTCCTCTCTGAAAAATAAAACATTAAAAGTATTTATAGAGACACAAGAATCCTTTTCCTAAACCAACAGGACTGTTTTCCATATTTGTCACCGACCTCGTCATGGGTCCACCTATGACTCGTAGGGGCTTCTCATGGATCATGACATCAACTCATGGGTTGGAGTGTTGGCTGAATTTTTGCTAAGTGTTGGGCCAAGGTACAATTCGTACCAACATTCTACGACTCGTACATTGACACCCGTGGCTTGATCCTGATCTTTTGAAATTTTTCTGAACTTCACCACGACCTGTATGGTATGACTCGTACCTTCATCTCATGGGTCGAGGGTGCTCTCGTACTGAGAATCAGCCCTTTGTGCAATTCTACTGGATTTCATCACGACTGTCTTACCACGACTCGTACCACCATGATACGATTCGTGACAAGTCTCATATGTTCAATTTTCCAGGTTAAACTTTCAGCTTTCGAAGGAATGTTGTAACACTCTTGCCTTCATTATTTGGCTATGAAACAACCTCCACCTATTTTGATACATAATCCACAGCCACCAGAATGTACTTCATCGAATATGAGCTAATGAATGGGCCCATGAAGTCAATGCCCCACACATCAAATAATTCTACCTCCAAAATTTGGGTTAATGGCAACTCATGTTTACGGATAATATTGCCTTGCCTTTGGCCCTTATCACATGACTTGGCAAGGTCGTATGCATCTTGATGTATAGTTGGCCAGTAATACCCGCATTGCAAATTTTATGTGCTGTTCTGGTGCCACTATGATGCCTCCCTACAGGAGATGAATGACATGCCTCCACAATGCTCAACATCTCCACTTCTGGGATACACCTACAAATGATCCCATCCACACAAATGCGGAATAAATATGCATCCCAGTAATACCATCTGACATCAAATAAGAACTTCTTCTTCTGCTGAGGAGTCATGTATGCTGGCATTATGTCGCTAACCAAGTAGTTAGCTATCTTCGCAAACCAAGGGATCAAGTCTTGTGATGCAGCTAATACCTGCTCGTCTGGAAATGCATCATTGATCTCAACCTCCGTCTGCTCCTTTACTTCTGCCTCAAGTCTGGATAGATGATCTCCCACCTGGTTCTCTCTTCCCTTCCTATCTTTTACTTCAAATTCAAATTCTTGGAGCAAGAGTACCCACCGAATTAATTTGGGTTTGTCATATCTTTTAGACATCAGATACCTCAATGCAGCATGGTCTGTATGAATGATCACCTTTGTTCCGAGCAAGTATGCTCAAAACTTTTCAAACGCGAAGACCACTGCCAATAGTTCCTGCTCTGTGAATGTATAATTTTTCTGGGATGTATTGAGTTTCTTGATAGCGTAATAGATTGGATGAAAGATTTTTTCTCTCCTTTGACCTAAAATAGCACCAAGAGCAACACCACTAGAGTCACACATTACCTCAAATGGGAGAGACCAATCTGGAGCTATGATGATGAGAGCAGTGGTGAGCTTTTCTTTTAGGCACTCAAAAGCCTTTAGACATGCCTCATCGAATATGAACTTTACCACTTTCTCCAATAGTTTGCACAATGGCTGTGCTATTTTGGAAAATCCTTGATAAAGCATCGGTAGAACCCTGCATGACCTAAAAAGCTTCTGACCCCTTTGATGGAAATAAGGGGTGGCAATCCTGAGATAACTTCAAATGGTGAGCTTTTCTTTTAGGCACTCAAAAGCCTTTAGACATGCCTCATCGAATACGAACTTTACCTCTTTCTCCAATAGTTTGCACAATGGCTGTGTTATTTTGGAAAATCCTTGATAAAGCGTAGGTAGAACCCTGCATGCCCTAAAAAGCTTCTGACCCCTTTGATGGAAATAGGGGGTGGCAATCCTGAGATAACTTCAAATTTTGCCTTGTCCACCTCAATTCCCTTTCCCGAGATTTTATGGCCCAACACTATGCCCTCTTTAACCATGAAATGACATTTTTCCCAATTTAGGACCATATTGGTTTCCTCACATCTTTTCAGCACTTCCAGATGCTCAAGGTAGGACTCAAATGACTCACCTACAACCGAGAAATCATCCATAAACACTTCGATGGTGTCTTTTACCATGTCTGAAAATATGGACATCATACAACACTGAAAAGTGGCTGGAGCGTTACACAATATGAATGAAATTCTCTTGAAAGCAAAGGTCCCATATGGACAAGTAAAGGTGGTCTTCTCCTGATCTTCTAGAGCAATAGTGATCTGATTGTAACCGAAATATCGGTCAAGGAAGCAGTACTATCCACTACCTGCCAGTCTATCAAGCATCTGATCCAGGAATGGCATTGGAAAGTGATCCTTCTGAGTGCAATTTTCCTATAGTCCATGCATACATGCCATCCTATGACTGTTCATGTTGGTATCAACTCATTCTTTGCATTGGGAACCACCGTGATCCCTCCCTTCTTTGGTACGCATTGAATAGGGCTTACCCATTGACTGTCAGCTATGGGATATATTACCCCAGTGTCCATCCACTTGATAATCTCCTTTTTTACCACTTCTTGCATGGGCGAGTTTAAACGAAGCTGATGCTCTATGCTTGGCTTAGAATCTGGTTCCAGCTAGATTTTATGGGTGCATATGCCTGGTGGGATTCCGATGATATCAACTATGGTCAATCCGATTGCCTTCTTATATCTTTTCAATATGTTGACCACAGCTACCACCTGCTCATCGGATAAGGTTGCTGCAACTACAACCGGTAAGGTGTTGTTCTCTCCAAGGAATGCATACTTGAGATGTGGAAGTAGTGCCTTCAGCTCAAGGACAGGTGGTTCCTCCATAGATGGTTTGGCTAGTGGTGTTGAAAGATTCTTTAAATCCAGGTCTAGCTTCTTTGGGATGAAGCTATATGGCCCTATTCCATTTAATGCATTAGCCGTCTCTGTATATTATGGGCTCCCATTATCTCCATAATTCATTATCACAGCTGCCAAAGTATCATTAGTCAAAATTCCTTCCACTAAGGTTGGAAGCTGATCGTGTTCCATCTTTGGGTGTTTCCCCTAGATGAAACCCTGAGGATATCACAAAAGAAAAACAAAATGTCAAAAGTAAAGTAACTACCAACAAGTCAAATACAAGCTAGTAACCTAGTCTTAGCCATATTCCCTGGTAACGGCGCCACTTTTTGATAACGCTCAAACCACACTTCCAACTAAAGTATGAAGCGGACGTTTTCAATAAAGAACCCAACTAGAGGTTGGGGTCGAACCCACAGGGAATATGGAAGATCTAAATTACTGCCGATAGATGAATTTATATGGTAATTACTTCACAATGGGGTGATTCTAATGAAAAGCAATAATAAAAATAAATAGTAGTCAAGATTATATTTGTGAATCAATAATTAAAGGATAATTAGGGTTTGTGTTCCCCATGAAATCATAACAGCTTTGGCTATACACTCATGATCTTTACCAATACTTACTTACAGAACTGATAACTTAGATTCATTCAAACGATTGACCAATCCCTATTGAATGACTATCCTCAATTAACTTGACCAAGTCTCATGAGTTTTGCAAATTAATCATTATCACTAAGTTCCAGATATAACTATCCTGCGACCACAACCCAAGTTAATACAATGATCATCAAGATCAAGGCTCCGTTGTAATTCTCTTTTCCTAATCTATACCTCTTCGACCAAAGAAAGTAAAGAATTCAGGCACTTCCTAACATTGTACACCACTAAGAATCATTAAAGATAAAGAGAATACAATATAAGTATTTAGTATTTGTTTTAGACTCACTTTGTGCAATCCTATCTAGTTAATCCACCATGGTTCCCACAACCCTAGCTATGGAGGTTTTAGCCTCTCATAGTTGCAAGGTTGTGATTTGCGTTCATGATTGAAAACATAAAACAATACTTACAAAGATGATTGAGAAAAAAAACAATTCCTTCAATTAAACCCCAAGATTTTGAATAACAAGTAGCAAGAACAAGATGAATTCAAGAAAAGGTTGATCACAAGGTTGAACCAACTCAGTTCTCTCTTCCAACAATGTAAAATTTCTTACTACAATGTTTTCCTACTAGAATTAAGTCTATTCATCATCCTCTCTTAAAAATAAAGCATAAAAAGTATTTATAGAGACACAAGAATCCTTTTCCTAAACCAACAGGACTGCTTTCCATATCTGTTGCCGACCTCATCATGGGTCCACCTACGACTCATACGGGCTTCTCACGGATCGTGACATCAACTCATGGGTTGGAGTGTTGGCTGAATTTTGGCCAAGTATTGAGCCAAGGTACGATTCATACCAACATGCTACGACTCGTACATTGACACCCGTGGCTTGATCCTGATCTTTTGAACTTTTTCTAAACTTCACCACGACCAGTATGGTATGACTCATACCTTCATCTCACTAGTCGTAGGGTGCTCTTGTACTGAAAATTAGCCTTCTGCGCAATTCTTCTAGATTTCATCACGACTGGCTTACCACGACTCGTACCACCATGGTACGATTCGTGACGAGTCTCATAAGTTCAGTATTCCAGGTTAAACTTTCAGCTTTTGATCAAAGCCCTCAGTACGACTCGTAGGTCCATCAATCATACTGTGGTCTGCACGTTTTGCCTTTTTTTTGCACACTTTTAGCTTCCTTTTGCATTTTATTGTTCCAATACTCATTTATCCTGAAATCAATGGAAAAGTGCCTCATATCCACATAAATACACCTAAGTCTATGCTATTTTCTTAGTTTTGAGCGTCAATAGTGCTGTAAATTCACAACACATCAATAACTTAAGACTCCTGAGAAGAATTACCGATGATACCACCAACCGCAAGAAACTCACTTGGCCGTTAGGTAATATAGGACGGTGAAGTCTCGATATCATACCCATAGAGACTTGATAGATTAATTTCTTAAGTTTGATCCTTTATTTCATTATTCAAGAAAACACAAGTAAAATAGGGAAATGGTTTTGAGATTACTCGACTAACTTGAAATATAAATTAGACTAAGAAACTAAATTCGTTTGCAAGGAGTTTGTAATCCAAATAAGGATTAAAATCCAGGATTTTGACACTTTTGCTTTCAAGTTGAGTAGGATTCAAATATGCTAGACAAAATTCTTTTAAGATTGCTAGTTGCAAGTAACGAACTCACTTCTCAACTACTCTCCCGAATAACCAAAAGCCATCTCATGAATCCTAACACCTATATCCTTATGGTTGCAATAGAAATATGAGATGACGGTTGAAGCTACTTGGCTCAATTGAGTAAGGTTGTAGAGTACATCTCTATCCTCAACAATGATCAACTCTTGAACTATTGAACAAGATAATTAAAACCTTCTCTATATTTCCTTTTAACCCTCATTAGTTTCCTCTCCTGAGTTCAACCAACGAGCCAATGGATAATACTCGAAAGGTGATCTGTCTAACGAATAAGCATGAAATCAAGTAAGAATAAATAATCTTGAAAAGAAGAATCAATGTTTAGAATAAACAAATATTCAAACTACAATCATCAAGCCATAGCCAAAACCCTAGAAAAGGAGTTTAGCCACTCATGTTCAAGTGCAAAACCAAAGAATTCATCAGTTGAATTAGCAAAGATAAAAACGAAAAAAGAAAAACCTAAGAAGAAAATAAACTTCTTGTCTCTCCCTTAAAAGACTGCATACAATGATCGATCTGATTGAAAGATGCCTAACAAATGCCTTAGACAAAGTATTTATAAGCACAGTAAAAATTGACTCTTTTTCCCTTAAGTAATTCAACTTTTTCACTTAGAAAAATATATCCCGGACATATCCTTGCGCGCCACGCCATCCATCTCTCCAGACTTGCCTTGAATTTCCTCTGAAGTTGGGATTTTGGTGCACTACTTCTCCCATCTCACCAAGGTGTTAGTCAAAATTCTGCACTTCTAGGATCTGGCACCCCACTTTTGCCAATGCACCAGAGTGCGAGAAAATTTGTTCAAGTTTGGAACCTCTATGGCATATTACTCCACTTAATTCACCAATGTGTTTATAAGAAATTCTTTAAAGTTTGAGGTATAGCATGCCACTCCAACAATCTCACCAGGCCAAATTTTCCTCGACTTTTTCTTTCTTCATACCTTGGATCATTTTTGAGTCTTTTTTCATGTGTTACCTGCTAAAATCATCTAAAAACACTTGTTAGCTCATTTAACACACACATTTCTGAAATCATGCCTTTCATAAGGATAATCATCTCAAAATATAATAAAAGATGGGTAAAAATATGGTAAATGGGTATAAGAATATACCTAATATCACCATCCCACACTTAAACCATTTTTGGTCCTTGATTAATCCTTACTTATATGCAACAAACACTTATTTTCACATAACTTGTCACCTCTATCAATGCTCACTCAAGCAACTAGAACAGAGCACATGAATAAGTAGTTCCTCAATTCTTAAACAATCCACAACAGATACAAAAAGAAGTTTTTCACATTCGAAACTACATACTTTCTATAACCGACTCTTCTTCTTCAAAACAGGGCTAACTTGATTAAGTGTGGAAATATAGCACATAATATACCAATTCTAACCATCTTGTGCCCTTGATCTTGGGCAGATTTATATGCCCAAGTGATGCTCAAACGTATCATTTTCATCTTGTTTATTGTGCAATGTGTATACATTTTCATGTAATTGGTAATAAAATGTGAATTTATACTAACCAACATGATTAGCATTGTTTTGTAGGTAAAACATGATTTTGAGGAGCTAAAATGCATGTTGGAACAATATCGGAGTTGGACTTGGATGCGAGCACGAAAAAGACATTAGACTGCACAATGTAAAGGGGCTCCACGATGGAGCCGTGCCACGCTACCATCGCGGAGGCACACTGCCTGGAGGGTTATTAATTCATCAACTTCCAGTGAAGCCTCGCGACAGCTCCGTGGCACGGAGGCATGCCTCCGTGTTGCATGCCGTGCCACGTTGAGGCTTTATTCCCAGACCCCAGATTTCCATTGAGGGTCTGCGTCCACGCCGTGTCACGGAGGCCCACGCGGAGCACTGCCTCCGTGACATGTTGCTTGTTATTCCGGGAAAAATTCCCACTAGTATAAATAGTACACTTAGGCTTATTTTTAATTAATTCAGACTTGGTGGAGCAAGGACGTGGGTTACAGGCAGTTGAGGGACGAAAAAGCTCAGGGTTTTTCTCTCTTTCTTTCTTCTTTCAATCAATTGTTTGTATGATTAACACTTGTTTTAGGATGATTAATCCACAAATGAGTGGCTAATTCTCTTCCTTGCTGAGGTTATGAACAATGGTGATGAATTTTGATTATTGAATTATATGGTTTTTCATCTTCTTCTTCCATGTTGTTCTATTAATTCTTGTTTCTACTGCATTAGTGTGTGGCCGACATTAATGTACATCTAAAAAGTACGATTTCACTCGAGAGAGCACGAAATTGGAAAGTTGTGAATTAATAGGATTTTGTTCTTAACTTGATTTGGGAAAATTGGGTTTTGATGTGCTTTCCTGATAGAAATATACTTGAAAGCCGTATTAGTCAATTTAGGAATCGGAATTGTATTTCTAGGTCATAAATTGCATTTGATCACAGAAATGTAGACGGATGGTTTATGATTCTTAAGTGAGATTAAATACGAGAGTTTTAATCTCTAGGCTAATGTTCTTGGCTAGCAACTGGAAGAGAAGATTAACCAAACTATGATTATAATCAAGTTCATTACTTGTTCTTAACCTTGGCATGCTCATATCCATAGTTTCAATTCAAAGTAGATATTCGTTAATAGTTTTAGTATATAATTTATAAACAAAAATTATTTAACTTTTGGTTACGTTGTTGTCAGCATATATAGAAGTAAGATAGAATATAGTATACTTGAGCAATTTTTACTTATGCAGAGTCTCCTTGGTTCGATACTTGGCTTACTTAGCCACTTTATTACTTGTTTGACCACGTGCACTTGCGTGTCAGTTTTTAACCCCAACCAAAGCACCGAACAAGTTTTTGGCGCCGTTGCCGGGGACACTAGTCAATTGGTGAAATTGTGTTAAGTGTAAATTTACTGTATTTTTATTTTATTTTCGTAAGTGTTGACAACTTGGTCTTAGCCTGTATTTTGCAGACTTGATTTCTGTGAACACTGGCAAAGGACAAGGAGCTGGTGGAATCTTATATAGAGCCTGAACGTGAATACCATAGTAAACGCAGAGAAGCTCTACAGAAGAAGCTGCAGTTGCTCAGACAATCCATTATGGAGCAACAAAATCCACCGGTTGTGAGGGCAGTGTTAGTGCCCGACGAAGCAACATCAAGGCCGGTTCGCGAGGTGGCAATCCCACATGCCAATAATGTACATTCAAGTATCCACAAACCAGAGCCTGGAGGGAGATTTGAACTTAAGCAAAACATGGTGAAACTGTTGCACACAAGCGGGCAATTTATCGGTCTCCCTCATGAAGACCCACAACAACATCTCCAAAACTTTTTGGAGATAAGTGACACTTATATACCCGCTGGAGTGTCACCTGATTATGTTCGGCTCACACTATTTCCGTTCTCATTACTTGGTGAAGCCAAGAGGTGGTTAAAAGCTGAACCACCAAATTCTATATCAAGTGGGATGATCTAGCACGGAAGTTCTTGATAAGATTTTTTCCCTCTGGTAAAACAGCCAGACTTAGAAGTCAAATTCTAAGTTTCAAACAGAGGGAGGGAGAAAATTTATATCAAGCCTGGGAAAGATTTAAATCCATGTTGCGGGACTGTCCTCATCATCATCAGTCCAATGAGGTGTTGGTACACACATTTATTGAGGGTTTGGAACCCCATACTAAAATTTTGTTAGACTCAGCAGCTGGAGGGCAAGCGCTGGAAAAAACTTATGAGGAGCTGTACACTTTGCTAAATCGGATTTCACAGGGCAATCCAGAATGGAATGCTGATTCATCTCGAGGTGGAGCAAGGAAAGCAGCAGGAGTGCTTGAAGTGGATGGATTTACAACTATCGCTGCACAGATAGCTGCCTTGCAGAATCAGTTGAACAACCACTTCAGCAACATGAATTTGAACCAGTCTTCAGCTTCAGTCAATGCGGTCCAGCAAATGTGGTGTGAAGTGTGTGGAAGCAGTGAGCACTCAACTGAGTGCTGTGGAGCAAACCCAGATTCTGTTAACTTTGTGGGCAATGCACAAAGAAATCCGCAGCAGTTTGGTAGCGGCTACAACTCAAATTGGAGGAACCATCCAAATTTTTCTTGGGGTAGCAACAACCAACAAGGCCAAAGTTCGGGTCAGGGGATGCCAAGAAATCAAGGAGGGAAACAGAACTACCAATCTCAATTCAGAAATCACAATGCCCCTCCTCCACCACCATCACCTACCATTGAGGAAATGTTCAAGACCATGATCGCTAATCAGGTGCAATTGCAGGCTGACTATGTTAAATTGGCAGCCGAAGTGAAAAACAATCAATTAGCGACCAAGGCTCTTGAGTATCAATTTGGGCAATTTGCTAGTGCCCAAAACACAAGGCCCAGAGGAGGAATGCCTAGCGACACCGATCCTAATCCGAAGCAGGTAAGCGCAGTGACCACACGGAGTGGTTTGCAGCTGAAGGAGGTGGAACCGGAAAGACCACCTCAAAAGCATGGAGCAGCAGATGTTGAGGAAGAACAAACTTCGGATAGGGGGAAGACCAAAGAAGCTGAATCAGAAAGGCCTCCACCCCCGTTCCCTCAACGACTCAAGAAACACAAGGAGGAGGCGTGTTTCAAGAAATTCATGGAGGTGCTTAAACAGGTACATGTTAATTTACCTCTTGTTGATGTCTTGCAGGGAGTGCCAAAATATGCCAAATATATTAAAGACATCGTGGCCAACAAAAGTCGTTTAACTGAGTATGCCACGGTAGCTTTGACGGAGGAATGCACTTCCCGAATCCAAAATAGACTGCCCACGAAGCTAAAAGACCCTGGAAGTTTTACTATTCGGCTTACCATTGGGCAGAGTATCCGAGCTCGTGGATTGTGTGACCTGGGGGAGAGCATAAATCTGATGCCATCTTCGGTATTCAGAAAGTTAGGTCTAGGGAGTCCTAGACCTACAACCGTAATCTTGCAGTTAGCAGACGAATCCTTAGCTAGGCCGGATGGCATTGTTGAGGATGTGCTTGTGCAAGTGGGATCCCTCATTTTTCCGGTTGATTTTATTGTTCTGGATTTTGAACCAGACGCTGAAGTCCCATTTATTTTGGGATGACCCTTTTTGGCAACCGGGAAAGCATTAATTGACGTGGCTGCGGGTCAACTTACAATGCGAGCACATGACAAGGTAGAGGTATTTGATGTGCTAAAAACCATGAAGCTGCTAGCTATAAATGAGGAGCTTTCGGAAATTAGTGTGGTTGAACATGGAGAAATTAGGCAGGTTGTTGAATCTCAAGACCCATTGGAAAGAGCGTTGACGCATTCTGATCATTTTGGGGATAAAGAGGTGTGTGGAATGGTCCAATTGTTGAATGGGGCACCTAATCATCCGAGGAGACAGGAATTCCAGTCATTGATGAGATCTCTAGAGCCTTTGCCGAAACCATCCGTTGAGGAGGCACCGAAGTTGGAGCTGAAAGAATTGCCTCCCCATCTAAAATATATCTTTTTGGGGGAGGGGGAGACGTTACCAGTTATCATCTCTGCAGACTTGACGGAGGCACAGGAAATGGCAGCATTGGGTGTCCTCAGAAAGAGGAAGAAAGCAATGGGTTGGCAAATGTCTGACATTCAGGGTATTAATCCAGCTTTCTGCACACACAGGATATTCATGGAGCAAGGAGCCAAACCAACCGTTCAGCCGCAACGGAGACTTAATCCAGCAATGAAGGATGTGGTAAGGAAAGAAATAATCAAGTGGCTTGATGCAGGTGTGGTCTACCCAATTTCAGACAGTGAGTGGGTCAGCCCCATTCAATGTGTTCCTAAGAAAGGGGGGATGACTGTAGTACCCAACGAGAAAAATGAGTTGATCCCTACTCGAACAATCACAGGCTGGCGGATTTGTATGGACTACAGGAAGCTAAATGAAGCCACGAGGAAATATCATTACCCCATCCCTTTTATTGATCAAATACTTGATAGGTTAGCAGGACAGGAGTATTATTGCTTCCTTGATGGGTACTCTGGTTATAACCAAATAGCCATAGCTCCGGAGGATCAAGAGAAGACTACTTTCACCTGTCCTTATGGGACATATGCTTTCAGGCGGATGCCGTTTGGGTTATGCAACACACCCGCCACATTCTAGAGATGCATGATGGCTATTTTCCATGACATGGTTGAGGATTTTGTTGAGGTATTTATGGATGATTTTTCTGTTTTCGGTAATTCGTTTGCTACTTGTTTACAGAATCTTGACAGGGTGTTGGCTCGATGTGAAGAATCCAACCTTGTATTAAACTGGGAGAAATGCCACTTCTTAGTGAAGGAGGGGATTGTCCTTGGCCACAAAGTATCTAAAAAGGGGTTGGAAGTCGATCGTGCTAAGATCGAGGTTATTGAAAAATTGCCACCACCAGTGTCAGTGAAAGGTGTGCGCAGTTTTCTGGGGCATGCAGGATTCTACAGACGATTCATCAAAAAATTTTCCATCATTTCTAGACCACTATGCAGACTGCAAGAAAAGGAGGTAAAGTTTGAGTTGAATGAGGAGTGTGTTACAGCATTTGAAAAGTCGAAGCAGAAATTGATAGAAACACCTATACTTACTTCTCCTGATTGGGAACAACCATTTGAGTTGATGTGTGATGCCAGCGATTTGGCTGTGGGAGCCGTATTGGGAAAAAGAAAAAATAGAATTTTCCATTCTATTTATTATGCAAGCAAAACACTGAATACGACCCAGAGCAATTACACAGTCACAGAGAAAGAGATGCTAGCCTTGGTGTTTGCATTTGACAAATTCAGGTCTTATTTGGTGGGTTGTGGTGTACACCGATCATGCAGCTATTCGGTACCTATTCAACAAGAAGGATGCTAAGCCCAGATTGATTAGATGGATCTTATTGTTGCAGGAGTTCGACCTTGAGATCAGAGACAGAAAGGGAAGCGAGAACCAAGTAGCAGATCACCTATCACGACTGGAAAGTCGGTCGCATGTGATGGAAAGTGATAACATAAATGAAGAATTCCCAGATGAGCAACTCTTGGCGGTGGGAGAAGCTGAAGTTCCCTGGTATGCAGACATAGTCAACTTGCTAGTGAGCGGAGTCTACCCACTTGAAACAACAGACCAACAAAGAAGGAAATTGAGGCATGACAGCCGGCATTATGTATGGGATGAGCCATATTTGTTCAAACAGGGACCAGATCAGGTGATGAGAAGATGCATCCCCGAGAGTCAGATAGCAGAAGTGTTGAGGGGCTTCCATTCTTCGTTGTATGGAGGGCATCACGGAGGAGAGAGAACAGCGCACAAGGTTCTACAGTCAGGTTTCGTTTGGCCAACACTGTTCAGAGACTCTATGGCGTATGTCAAAAAGTGTGATAGATGTCAGCGTACAGGATCAATTGGCAGAAGACAAGAGATGCCTTTGCAGAATATACTGAAAGTTGAGCCCTTTGATGTATGGGGCATTGACTTAATGGGTCCATTCCCACCGTCATTTGGTAATCGTTACATCTTGGTGGCTGTAGATTATGTGTCAAAATGGGTGGAAGCAATAGCTTGCCCCAGAAATGACAACAAGGTAGTAACGAAGTTTGTGAAAAAACACATCCTCACAAGGTTCGGGACACCCCGAGCAATTATCAGTGATGGAGGGGCTCATTTTGTCAATGCAAGTTTCAAGAAATTACTAGCCAAGTATGGGGTGCGCCATAAAGTGGCAACAGTATACCACCCCCAAACTAGTGGGCAAGTAGAGGTGTCAAATAGGGAGGTGAAGCAGATTCTTCAGAAAACGGTGAATACACAACGGAATGATTGGTCAAGCAAACTCGACGATGCGTTGTGGGCTTACCGAACTGCTTATAAGACACCGATTGGAACCTCACCATATCGATTGGTCTACGACAAAGCATGTCATCTCCCGGTGGAATTAGAGCACCGAGCTTTCTGGGCTGTAAGAAAACTAAATATGGACTCAGAGCTGGCGGGCAAAAAGAGACTAATGCAGCTCAGTGAACTTGATGAATTCCGCTGGCATGCCTACGAGAGTGCTAAGTACTACAAGGAAAGAACAAAAAGATGGCACGATAAGCATGTGGTGCATCCAATTTTCGAGCCGGGACAAAAAGTTTTGCTCTTTAATTCGAGGTTGAAGTTGTTTCCTGGTAAGCTAAGGTCTAAATGGTCGGGACCATTTGAAGTGGTAAGAATGACCCCTCACGGGGCCGTAGAACTGTGGCAAGAAGATCGGAGTGCTACATTCTTGGTAAATGGGCAGAGATGTAAGCATTATTGGGGGGAGGACAATGATCGGGAAAAATCGTCCATCACCCTAGTGGATAATTGAGCATAAAGGACGTCGAGCCGCGACGGTAAACCAGGCGCTGCACGGGAGGCAACCCGTGAAAAATAATTTTTTTTACTTTTACTTTGTAAAGTGTAAATAAATTTTATTTTATTTTTCTTTTTCTTGATTTAGTACAAAATTTTTCGTTTTAGTTAGTATTTTTCATTTTAGTTAGGGAAATCTATTAATCTAACCAATTTGGTTTAGTGAGGTGATTTTCAGATCAACCAGAGAGAAATGTGCGTGGAATCGTGAAGGAAAAGGCAAGGTATGAAAAAATGAATAAAATGAAGAGACAGTGAGCTGGGGCGATGGCTCCGTGTCATGGAGGAGGACCTCCGCGTTACCCTCCGTGACACGTTGAGGTTTAATCTGGAACTTTTAAAAATTCCAGAGGACTGTCGCGATGGCTCCATGTCACGGAGGCAGTGCACCGCGATGCACTCCGTGACACGTTGCCCTTTAATTTGTGACGGGTCACACCGGGTTGCCGGGTGACCCGCGTACTTTTCTTCATTTTAAACCCCGAAAAACCCCTTTTTCCCTCATTTTCTTACTTCTCCGCGACCAAACACCCGAATTTCCCTCCCCCAACCAACGTGCCACGGTATTAAGCAAAGAAATTATCGAGTTTCTTCGATTATTCAACTTAAAGGTATGTTTTCCTATTCTCTCTCAAGTTTTTGTCGATTTAGTCAAATTTGAGCATGGGAGGTGAGATAAATCACCCTAAGTAGAAATTTAGCATGAAATTGAGCTATTCTTTGATTGATAAATGTTCGGAATGTTGTAATGAGCGTTTGAACTTGTCGATTGCATGAATGATTCGAAGTTGATTGTGAAATTCAATTCTAGGTCTTGGGTTGTTGAAATTGAAATGGGTAACTTGGTAAATTTGTGAATTATATGCCGGGGTATGTTCGTGAATTGAGATAAGTCATCGTAAATATTGTTTGAATGTAATAGACGACGAATTCTCGGGATTTTGGGAAAAAGTTAAAAGTTGTTCGAATTGGTTGGTTACATAGGTTCATGTGTATATAGAATTTGGGTTGTTGTTTTTGTTTTGTTATTTTCTTTGCTAAGTGCGATGGTTGAATTGATAGCGATGGTAGGATTGGGATTAGCTGTATGAAGTCTGAGTAGTACGCTAAAGTTATACTGTCGAAATTTTCTTTGCGAATGCACTAAGCATGAAATGTATAGTTGTTAGTTTTTGGTGTAAATAAAGTGATCCTTGCCGTAGTATCGTAACCGTAGCTAAGGACTAAGTGTGGGGTGAACTTAGCTTAACCCGACCTTAACCGAAGTTAACATGCATTTAGCTTGACATTGTGCTTGTTTATTTGTATTGACAGGTACAATGGCAAGTAGGCAGGATAAGGGTAAAGGTGCATCTACTTCAGGCACCGGGAGAAAACGACTTAGACTGGGCACAGCAGTCCCAGCTGCACCAGCTGTTCCACGCGGCCAACGCCGCTAGTACGGAATGAGGTGGGTAACTGATGAAGGGAAGAAGTGGTACGCTAAACACAAGGAAAACAAATACTTCCCCGAGGAGCATATTGCACGGGAACCACTAGCACAGGAGTTCCCCCGCATAGTGCAAAGGATCGAGGCAGCTGGGATCAGCTTCATATTTCAGGAGCCCAAGGAGTGCAACTTACATCTAGTCTGGGAGTTCTATGCAAATTGGAACCCGGCAATCAGAAGCCACATAATAAAGATCAGAGGGCAGATTGTCACTCTGGAACCCCAGCAATTGAATGCCATCATTGGAGCACGGGACACAGACGCCCACGTTCTCCGCCAGCTAAACATCACCCCACCATATGCCGATATCAGACGCACGTTGTGTGGGGCTCGATCCACAGCCAGATAGAGCAGACATAAGGAGAGGGGTTACCACCAGACTCTGCCGTATTCTCAAATGAACAGGGAGGCAAGAATTTGGCTGAAGATAGTCTGTTCGTGCTTGATCCCGGGGGTGCACATGACAGATGTGACCCGGGACCGTGTCTGCCTGGTGTATGCCATGATGAAAGGGCTAGAGATTAATGTTGGGGCGGTCATCATATCTGCCATGAAGAGAGCCCAACTACACCAGGGCCACAGGTATGGGTTTGGAGGACTTATCACCACCTTCCTCCGGGGACTCGACGTCGAGGAAGAGGCTTTGGACTACATCCCGCAGTTGGAGCGGAGGGCCCTTGATGTGACCAAAACTAAGGCCCCCGACACAACACACGGGCCAGTGCTGACACTTGGCGAGCGACATGCTCGCGACGACCAGTACATGGCACGGATGTTTGGTATGCAAATGCTTCAGCTCCGGATTGGTGGGAGACCAGCCACGGAGGAGGAGCTATGGCAGCTGGAGCTGGATTACCCATTTGGCGAAAATGCCAGGGCTTTGTGCCGAGTGGGGCCAGCCTTTGTAGAGCCCACTGATGATGATGTCCCCACGGACGAGGAGACACGTCGGGAGGACTCCGATGTGGAGTCCGATGATGACGATGGAGGTGACTCGAACATGGGCGATGAGGCAGCAGCACCGGATGAAAAAGTCGAATATTTTGACTGATCAGGGAGTGCCACCACCCAATTTTGTGATTTTTAATTTTTGTGAACACTGGGGACAGTGTTCGATTTAAGTGTGGGGTGGGGAGTAGCTAGGTGCTGGGGCTGGGCTGGTTTGCTTGTATGTTCTTTCCTCTCTTTGTATTTATGTTTATGTTTCCCTGTGTTTGTGAAGTGCAAACTGGTTTGTATCTGTATATATTTGTGGTAAGTGATGATGTGTGTTGTGAAATGTTGTGGTTTGCCAGCTAAGTCTGTAGAAAAAAATTTCTGTAAATATTTTCTTATGTCTTTTTCCTCTATCGAAATGATCGATATTTTTAAAATTTTGCGAAAATATTTTGTACATATTAAAATACTTTGTAAATATTTTTCCATCGAAATGATCGATGTGTTGAAAAATTTTTCGATTTTTATTTTTGGGTTTCTCAGAGTTTGTTTTCGGTTCTTTTACCGAGAATAGTCCCATTGAACCGACGTCTTAGTTAGTGACTGTTCCCTATGATGGATGGATGATGACCGTCTTAAGAGAAATGTAGTCGGTAGGAGTAGTGATGTCAATTTGTTTTCAGTTTTTTTTTGGTGGATTGCATCACGGAACCTGTAGTTACTATATGGTTGTGAAATTTTGGTTGCGTGTTGTAACTGATATTCAAAATGTAAAAGTGATTCGTTTGAAAGCATGCAATCTTGCAAATATGTTGAGATACCTAGGCTGTAGAATTCGATTCGGTGTGATTGAGGCTTAATTTTTTCCAATTCATGTAATTGGTTAATTGAAGAGTCTGTGAATGCATCTTGAATCGAGCATGTGCATAAAGTGTGAAGTGAGGTATTGTTATTCCATGCTATTGTGAAGTGTCTAGAACTTGCTTGGTGTGTGTACAAAACGAAATGAAGGAGGTGTAGTGTTGGAAAGGATGTAGGCATTTCTTTGTTATTAACCGAGAGTTTCTATTTTTTTTCTTGTCATACACTACCTTTTTATGTGATTGTATACCCTAGTCAGCCCGTTGAGCCTTTAGCCGATTCTTTCTTTATTTTGTCCAAAAATGTATAAACTAAGCTTGATTCTTTCTTTTCATTAGCCGTAAAGTCTATACAAAACTCTTAAGCGCTTAAGAAGAACAGAAAATTTTTCCCAAAGTGTCAAAGAGTGAGAATAGTGGAAAGAAAAAGAAAAGCAGAGTGAGGAAAGAAAAGAAAAAGGTGGAAGGTGCACTTGTTATAATGAAATGATAATGAAGGTGCATGAAAAACCTTTGTTGTTGTGTCAAGTGTGTTTGATGAAATGGGCCATACGAAAGTAAACCAACATGAATGGGACGATGAAAAAAGAAAAGAGAGAAACAATGTTCATGAGTTGATGGGAATGTGTTGAAAAGGCGCTTAAGGATGCTAGTGACTATTATTGGCTAATCCAATACATACTAGTTCCATAGCTTCCATTACAATCCATTAAAGTCCTACGTGATCTTACATTGCATTTCTTTATATTAGTGGAGTAATACACTAAGGGCAAGCCTATAGGTCATGACATGATGCATGTGAATTCTTTTGGGAGAGAGAGTGAAATTAATTTCTATATGCCCCTGCTTGAATGTTTGTGTGTCAATTGAACAAAAAGGGGAAGATTCTCTTGAGTTGTGAGGGCACATGCTTGATGAAAGATTGATTTTCGTGTCGGATATCTTGATTAGCTGATTTGCATGAGTTCGCCGATATCGAGGGTCGATTCTTAAAGTCTAGGAAGTCTTGATGTATTAAAGGTCATTGCATTGTTAAGACCATGCATGTTTTCTTGATGATTTACAATATTGAATGATCGGTATGACCGTAGCGTAAATTGTCGCACCATAGTGGCGAAGGTTGGGATGTAATTTGCATGAATTGTGTATTTGTTGTTCGAGGACGAACAAGAATTTAAGTGTGGGGTAAGTGATCTTGGGCAGATTTATATGCCCAAGTGATGCTCAAACGTATCATTTTCGTCTTGTTTATTGTGCAATGTGTATATATTTTCATGTAATTGGTAATAAAATGTGAATTTATACTAACCAACATGATTAGCATTGTTTTGTAGGTAAAACATGATTTTGAGGAGCTAAAATGCATGTTGGAACAATATCGGAGTTGGACTTGGATGCGAGCACGAAAAAGACATTAGACTGCACAATGTAAAGGGGCTCCGCGATGGAGCCGTGCCACGCTACCATCGCGGAGGCACACTGCCTGGAGGGTGATTAATTCATCAACTTCCAGTGAAGCCTCGCGACAGATCCGTGGCACGGAGGCAAGCCTCCGCGCTGCATGCCGTGCCACGTTGAGGCTTTATTCCCGGACCCCAGATTTCTAGTGAGGGTCCGCGTCCACGCCGTGTCACGGAGGCAGTGCTCCGCGTTGGCCTCCGTGACACGTTGCTTGTTATTCCGGGAAAAATTCCCACTAGTATAAATAGAACATTTAGGCTTATTTTTAATTAATTCAGACTTGGTGGAGCAAGGACGTGGGTTACAGGCAGTTGAGGGACGAAAAAGCTCAGGGATTTTCTCTCTTTCTTTCTTCTTTCAATCAATTGTTTGTATGATTAACACTTGTTTTAGGATGATTAATCCACAAATGAGTGGCTAATTCTCTTCCTTGCTAAGGTTATGAACAATGGTGATGAATTTTGATTATTGAATTATATGGTTTTTCATCTTCTTCTTCCATGTTGTTCTATTAATTCTTGTTTCTACTGCATTAGTGTGTGGCCGACATTAATGTACATCTAAAAAGTCCGATTTCACTCGAGAGAGCACGAAATTGGAAAGTTGTGAATTAATAGGGTATTGTTCTTAACTTGATTTGGGAAAATTGGGTTTTGATGTGCTTTCCTGATAGAGATATACTTGAAAGCCGTATTAGTCAATTTAGGAACCGGAATTGTATTGCTAGGTCATAAATTGCATTTGATCACAGAAATGTAGACGGATGGTTTATGATTCTTAAGTGAGATTAAATACGAGAGTTTTAATCTCTAGGCTAATGTTCTTGGCTAGCAACTGGAAGAGAAGATTAACCAAACTATGATTATAATCAAGTTCATTACCTGTTCTTAACCTTGGCATGCTCATATCCATAGTTTCAATTCAAAGTAGATATTCGTTAATAGTTTTAGTATATAATTTATAAACAAAAATTATTTAACTTTTGGTTACGTTGTTGTCAGCATATATAGAAGTAAGATAGAATATAGTATACTTGAGCAATTTTTACTTATCCAGAGTCTCCTTGGTTCGATACTTGGCTTACTTAGCCACTTTATTACTTGTTTGACCACGTGCACTTGTGTGTCGGTTTTTAACCCCAACCAAAGCACCGAACAGCCCTCACTTATTTAGTGATGTTTTTTCCCTTATATTATCAATTCAAAACTTGGAACATAGTAAACAAGGCACACTTACTCTCACAAATGATTTTTCATACATAAATTAAGAATCTTTCATTTATGTTCTTACAACAAGTAAATATGTTATTTTGTGTGGGCACCTCTCTTTCATATTTTCTCTTCTTCCTATCCACATTTTTGTCTTTCCTTTCCCTTAACATTGTTACACCAGTGGAACCTTCATTCTTAAATCTCAAAGTGCCTCAGACTATCTTTGGATCAAACATTCTGGAGGTCACACAACAAAAGGGAATAGGCTTGTTTTGTGGCTACAAATAAAATTAAGGCTTATAGCTCAATGGGGTTAACTAGGGATAATGTTAAGTAAGGTACAACAATAATGGACAAACATGACTTTTTATCAAAGAAATGCCTTAATCATATCTTATCTCTTTGGCAACTAGCTATCATATACACACTTAGGCAAGTTCTAGATATTACACTATATACAAAACACAAAAAATTCAAGCTCATATCTCATGGCATCATGATCCGAGTTAGTTTTTTATGGACACATATCCACACAATCATATTGAATGAATTATCATTATTAACCCTAAAGTCTATTTTCTTGAGTCAAGTTAAAAATGTGTCTCTCATGGAATTTGTACTTCTCTTGCATTCACGATGATTAGTTCATTGTTTCTAGCTTAACTTCTAAGTCGAATATCAAGAGCACATAAGTGGTAGTTTTTTTGACTCCATCCTAAAAAATTTTTAAAAATGATGACTAATTTTTTCTTAAGACGATCGTCATCCATCTATCACTAACACCAACCACTATATCTATGACGGACTCTAAAATTTTTTTTGACTCTCACTTAAAACACTTAATTAAAACAAACACACAGAGACGAACAATCACATAACATAGCATCATTCATACTACTTATTACATCCCAAGCTAACTAACACAGAATTCTAACAACTGTTACTACATCCCACTCTAACAATTTAGCAAAGATAGAATAAAAAGAAAAGTCTATTTCCTCCACCCTACACTTAAATAGTGCATTGTCCCCAGTGCAAAAACATATCATGTCAAAGTAGGAAGAGAAAAAAAACTTCCTGGGCTATATGAAAAGTCATCATAATAAGGATTATACTCATGATCATCATCATCATCATCTCCTTCTGTGTCATCAACCTACGTAGCTCCAGTGGTGGCATCATCCCCTCCTCCTCATCATCATCGTTAACTGCATTAGTCAGCACTGTAGTCTCATCATCATATAACGATTCCTCAAAATCCGTCCACCTTGCACATAATCATGGAACTTTTTGTGAGTGGATACTGCTCCTTTAGTTCCGATATCTCTTCAATAGTCGCAGATCTACCCCAATTCGTCAACTGCAGCTCAAACGTCCTAAACATATGACCTCTCCTACTGTTGTCCCCAGCATGGCGCTTGGCTGGAGTAAGGCTTGGAGTTGATGAGTTGGTTGGCTCCTTGACCTTTGTGACATTAATCATTTTTCCTGCCAAGTGCCCTGCTAGGGGTAGATAAAGGTCAACCTTCTCTTTCTCAATACCAAGCTCACGCAAGAACTGAGTCAACAAGTTGTCATAACAATACTTCCACGGGCAGTTATCCCTTGATCGTCGCATGTTGCCCCTTGGCACTGTGCCAAAGTTAATTGGAACCCCTTCATTTGCATATACACCAATACTACTCACTCTTGAGTGATCTCCGTGGTGCGTGTCTCTTGGAGAAGTATAGTGCAGACCAACTTGACTTAAACTCTGGCCTCCTTAATGAAGTAGGAGAACGAGAGTGTCAAATGAGTGCAATTTCACCTCTTGCCTATAGAGCAGCTGAATGCTCTTCTGTTATACCCCGGGAGCCCAAGGATCAGACCTGGGAGTTCAAATGGGAAAAACTAAAATTTTTGCACCAGGTCATAGAACGAGTCATTCTGTGACCCATGAGGATGGACCACAAGTTATTAGGTGACTCGTGGTGAGGGGTTGGGGCCAAGTTTGGAAGATGGAAATTTAAGTCACCATGGGCGTGACCACAAGTCGTGGTCAATCCTCACGACTCATGGGGTCAGCCGTGGTCAAGGGGAATGAGTAAAGGAAATTGGGTAGGCAGGGTACTCAACGAGTGGTAAGCACAAGTCATGGAGACCCCTGACAAGTCGTGATGTGACCCGTTACGAGCCCAGGAGATAAGGCAAGACAGTGTACTTGATGATCAACATGACGAGTCCTGACCAGTAAGGACGAGTCGTTAGGTCCCTCGTTGGGACCTCCTGGCAGTTAAGTTTCTGCGAATTAGTCAGGGCCTTTTCGTAAATCTTAAGTTTCTAAAGCTTATACTACTGTTTAAGGCTCGTTTTAGTGGGTTTTAGGAGGGGAAAAAACCTATTCTATGTTATTTCCTTCCATGCGTGCAAACTTGAGAGGTTGAGGAGGTGATCTACAGAAAGTTTTAAACATTCAAATCCTTCTTGGGCAATCAGAGAAGTGGTAGAATCAAGTATTTTCAGGTATGTAGGGTTACAAATGGGTGTATCCGATCACACCCATGCCCATTCTCTAGCAATTAATGGAATCTACTAAATATATATTGGGGTTTTAATTCGATGTTTATGAAAATATAATGATTGCAAATGGGTTGTTTTAAATAGTGATTTAAATTATATTTTTTGGATTTTTATAACTATTTTGATTATCAAATTATCGATTTTGATTTCTACTAAATTAAGTCTAATTATGTAGGATCTATAATGAGTGATTTATGATCTTCACTTCAATTGTTGATATTTACAAGCCTAGCATGAATTATGATTTAATTATGGATTTGTTCAATTACCCATTGATCTTGGGCATAATTACATGCCCAAGTGATACTTTATAACTTAGTTTTGCCTTGGTTATGTATTTAATTATGTATATTCTCATGCCTTTTTATATAAATGAGAATAAATATTAACCAACATGATTAGTCTTTTTTTTGAAGGAAATAATGCATTGGAGGACCCAATCTATGATTTGGTGAAGTGGAGGAATGATTTCGGGAGCGAAATACCAAAGTTGGAATAAATTGAGCAATTTCCAGAGGGCTTCTGCGATACCTCCGTGTGACGGAGGCAATGCTCCGCGATACACTCCGTGTCACGGAGGCAGTGCTCCGCGATACACTCCGTGTCACGGAGGCAGTGCTCCGCGATACACTCCGTGCCACGGAGCCATTCGACGATAGGCATAATTTTGCACAATTGTCATTTACTATAAATAGGTCCCTTAGCTCCTAAAAACAAAAAATCATGATTTTATTCTGAAAAACCAGCTAGGAGTGAAGGGAGAAGTGGGAGAACTCACCTAGGGTTCATCAATTTCATCTTCTCTTCTACCAATTCTTGTAAGTATGTTACTTTAACAGTGTTTTCTTGTAATTTTACGAACATGAGTGGCTAGACCCCTTCCTCTAGGGTTGAAGCCATGAGTTATGATTGTGTTTTTACGAATTTGTTTTGGAATTAAGTTATTAATTGTTGTTTTGTCTTGCATTCTTAATTATGATTGTTTTTATGATTGATCACCATGAAAACACACGCATTAAGCTTAGGTAAATGCTTGACAAAGATAACCTAGGCATGGTCAAAAGAATGTAGGGAGAAAGATTGTATCTCATGATATAATTTGTGGTTAGGATAGGAATATACTTAATGCCTTGCTTGGTTGATAAAATGGAAAGATAAAGATACCAACTTAGAATCGTATTCCACCACTCGAAGGAGTAGCTGTGCAGCTAAGATTGGTTAAATGGTTGGAGGTACGGAAGTACCCAAATCAATGACATAAACCCCATAAACCACATCCACTTAGTGAATTACCCACGAACTAGAAATAACATCCTCGCTCAACAATGTAGTAGTGAGGCTAGTTTGTTGTGTTTAGAGGTTCGGAAGACCATGAACATGCAATTCTAATTATGTGAGATGATAATTGATAGTTTCATACTTAAACCATTGCAAATCGCAGTATCGCATGATTATCCAGCTTTAACTCTGGTTGCTCCTTGAATGAATTCAGAGTATTTCGTTGACCGCCCCTAGACTTAATTAACTCTATCGAAAACTTCTATAATCAACATTTGCGACATTTAATATCACACTTGAACTTGATAGTTAGCTGAATTGGTCCAGTCCCTGTGGGTTTGACATCCAGCTCTTAAAAAGGTCCACTATATTACTTGTACGACCCATACACTTGTGGGCTCATCAAGTTTTTGGCGCCGTTGCCGGGGACTCGGCGAAGTTTACTGAATTTGTCTGTTTTTGTGTAATTTTTAAATTTCCTTAAGTGTTGAATTTTTTTTTCTTTATTAGTTTTAGATTTATTTTATTTTTATTTTTTAATATGATACCCTTCTTAACATGACATCATGGAATATAAATGGGTTAAATGGTGGATACTCTTACTTTGATGAGTCTTGTCTGAATTGCGGAGGACGCCACTTGTGGCAACACTGAAACACGTGCTATATATGTGGTGGTCAAGATGGCCATTGAGATGACTGTCCGAATGCATACTCCCCTCCCCGAGCCCCTACTATGATCCTTCTGTTGTTTTTGCTGAATATAGGCATGATGAAAATCAGGACTCAGAAAGCCAAGCTCAAATATAAGACATGCTAAAACAGGTCCTTGAGCAAACAGGAGCAATGAAGGAGGAGATGGAAGCATTAAGAATTCAGCAAGAGGAAAATGGAAAGGCCTTGAAAATGATAAGCAACAAGTTCATGGAGATGAGGGCTGAAGCTGAAACTTGCTCTGAAGTGCAAGTGATGGTTTTATGCAGTACTCAGGAGGGACTACAAGGAGAAGATGAGAGTGAGTTCTTGAAACAAACTCAACTGTTGGAAGCTCCCGAGAGTCTCCATGATTGTCTCACACGTATAGCCGATCCATTCTTGAAAGAAGAGATAGAGTACCTACCATTTGAAATTCATGAGGAGTTAGATGTTAATATGGAGAAGGTATATACAAGTAAGAAAGTCGAGCAAAATGCAGTTTCAGAGTTGAGGTGTATTGTACCCCACTCGAATAATTTTCGACATTGAGTTTGGTTGAAAACCTAGATGTAGAGTCTTCCAAACTTGTGGAGAAAGAAATAGAGGAGGAACAAGCCCCATATATTCTGAAATTTGCTGACTCGGAGAGACAAAATGACTTCGCTTACTTAAGGGCCAATAAGTGCAAAAGGCGACATCTACTGCTTGGTCCTTTCATTTTTTCACCACCACCACTGGAGCATAAGAGGAAAGTAGAGAAGAAATTAGGGGTGAGATTCATATCCTCAAGGTGGAGGAAAAAGTGGTGAAACTTGATACGTCGTGCCGCGACGTAAAATTAGGCGCTACTTGGGAGGCAACCCAAGGGTACCATAGGTACCATTTTAATTTCTTGCATTTGTGTTGATTTTATTTATTTTTCATCTGTGTTGTTTTGGTGGAAAGTTAAGCACAGACAGAGGGGAAGTCTGAGTACCCTTGGAGGAGGAAGCTAAGAAGCATGGATGATAAAAAGTGTGGGGTCAAACACACACTTGTGCAGATGTAAAAGATAAACATGCTGTTAGCTAGGCCTAAAGGCCTCAGGGAGTATTTCTCACCCTCTTTAAATGTTCATTTGATGCTATGGGTACATAGCATGATTCAAGTGTGGGGTGAGGGAAATTTCAAATTTTTTGTGCTTAACGATTTTTGGTGAATGTAATGCTTGTGAGAAATATTTGAAAAATTTTTGTGAGTCAAGCATAACTTTATCACCCGTTGGTTTTTCTTTTCGGTTCTTTTCCGACGGGGGGTCTTTGAACCGAAGAATTAAAATTTTCTTTGTCTGTATATGATGTTTTTAGTCATAAATAAAGACTATTTCCGACGATGGATGGATGACGACTGTCTTGAGGAAAATTAGTCAATAGGTTTTGGTTTTTGAACCCATAGCTAATTAATGGGTTGATGTTCTTGTTATGTGCTATACATGATTGTAAGATACAAGTGTGGTTAGTGTTGAAGCATGTAAGAAGTGTATAACTTTGTGTGAGACACTTAGGCTCTTGAATTTGACTCAATGTGATTGAAGCTTAATTCTGAATTCTTGTGATTAGCTGAGTAAGAGTCTGCTGAATGTGTCTTGAATTGAGCATGTGCTGAGAGTGTATGTTTTTCGAATATTCCGTGCTATTTTGGAATGTCTTGCCTGGTGTGTATATAAAACGAAATGAAGGATGTGGACTGTAGGAGATGATTTAGGCATTTCTTTGAATGAACCTAAATTTTATCCCTCACTTTACCTACCTTGAATGTTGAATCCTAGTGAGCCCCATTGAGCCTTGAGCCTACTCTTTGATAGCTACAACATAAGCTTAATCCTTTTTCTTTCATTAGCCTTGAATTTGATCCAAAACTCCTAAGCGCGTAAGGAAAAAAATCTGAAAGAGTGAAGGAGTGAGAAACATGAAAGAGAAGGAAAAGTAGCAGTTGTAAAAGTTGAGAAAGGTCAAGGGTGCACTTGTTTGAAAATGCCTGATCATTGGTAGGGAATAAGAAATAAATGAATGAAAAAGTTGTTTAAGTACTCCTTACTAATGAGCTGAGTGTGATTAAAGAAATGGGAACAAGAAGAGAAAATTCAAGAGTGAAAAGAATGAGGAGGAAGTAAGAAAAGAGATGTCCTTAGGGAAGTGTGATGTATTAAAAGCGCTTGGGGAAGATAGCCACTATTACTGGCCAGAATAGTACCTACCCGTCCCTTAGCTTATAGTACAACCCATTAAGTCCTACTTGATCTTACGTTCATACATCCTTAAATTAGTGGATTAAAACACTAAGGGAAAGCTTATGGGTCACTACATGATGCATGTGAATTCTTTGTGAGAGCGAGTGTAATTTTTATTCATATACCCATACATGGTGTGATTTGAAAATTCATGAGTTAAAATGGGTAACTCTCTTGTGGTGAGGGCACATGTTTAATGAAGGATAACATTCATGTTGGATTTCTTGATCAGTTAATTTGCATGAGTTGCTTAGATTGAGAGTGAATTCTTGAGGTTAGGAAGTCTTAACATAGTTGTATTTCATTTCAATGATTAAATCGTGCATGCTCTATTTTTAGCTTGCTATCTTAAACAGTCATTGTAGCCGTAGCTTGAATTGTCTTGCTAAATTAGCTATGTGTGAGTCTTCATGTGCATGAGATGTAAAAGGTTTGTTCGAGGACGAACAAAACTTTAAGTGTGGGGTTGTGATCTTGGGCATAATTACATGCCCAAGTGATACTTTATAACTTAGTTTTTCCTTGTTTATGTATTTAATTATGTACATTTTCATGCCTTTTTATATAAATGAGAAGAAATATTAACCAACATGATTAGTCTTTTTCATGGTGATGTCTCACTTTTATGGTCCTACCCTTGGCAAGGTATAGACACCTTCCCGACTAGGGTTATAAGTCGGGCTTCATGTGTGCTCATATAGGGTATGTCGATTAAGAGAATCTCCCACTATTGGTCATGATTTATGCATGTCTATGATTATGTATATTGGCTCAAGTTATGTTCAATACGGTTTCCCTCTCATAATTATGATTTCGATTATGCTACGAATACTTTGAAAATATTAAGCCTTATGATATGTTATATTACGATATTTATGACATGAGCATGAGGTCCTACTCCTATGATGTTTTTTTAAGTATTTTATTACATATTTTAAATTTCCATTTTACTTACCTTGCATACTCGGTACATTCCACGTACTGATCACATACTTTCTATGATGTATCATCTTATGATACAGGTCCCAACTCTCAGGCTCATCCTCATATCTAGATCATATTAGAGTACACTTTCATCTTATTGGTGAGTCCTCATGTTTCGAGGGCCGTTTGACATACATTCATGCTATTTTTATGTTTAAGTACTTGTTCAGGTTATTTGGGGGTGTTGTCCCATCAACCCGTCGTATGTAGTAGAGGCTTTCAGACAATATGTAATACTCAGCTTGCATGTATGTTTGGAGTTTTCCTTACGTTATGATATGTTATGATTATGTTTACATTTCCTTTATGCCTTGTGATTATTCTTCTGCTTATAATGAATGAAGTTAGATGTATGCTTATGCCATGGGTCGACTTGGGGCCTCTTGGGGTTCCTTGTCCCATGTTACGATCCGGGTCTACGTCCAGGTCATGAAAAACTTGGTATCAGAACCATAGGTTTGAAGTGTACTAGGGTGTCTGAAAGCCACGTTAAGTAGAGTCTTTTTCATGGGTGGATGCGCACCACACTTATGACGAAGAGGCTACGAGACGTTTAGGAAATGTTCCCTTCTTTCATGATCTATTTGTGCGATGAAAAGTCTTTCTATCCTTCTAATTTTTTCTATTCACGATTGCAGAATCATGGGTCCTCGAAGAGTGAATGGAAGAAGAAATGGAAATGGTGAAGGCCACAGAGATGGTAATGAACATGGGTGTCAGCAGGCCCCACCTGTTCAGGATCACCAAGCACCAGAGCCAGTTTCCCACACTGAGTTTCGGGCGGCTATCTAGATGTTGGCACAGGCCTTGACTGCTCAGATCAACCAGCAGGCTGTTGCGCATATCCCACAGAATGGTAATACGGCAGCGGCCCGGATTAGAGACTTCTTGAGGATGAACCCTCAGGAGTTCCTTAGGTCCAAGGTGGATGAGGACCCACATGATTTCATTGAGGAGATCTTAAAGATCACCCAGGTTATGGGGGTGACCAATGGAGATTATGTTGATTGTGCCTCCTATCAGCTCAAGGAGGTGGCCCACATATGATTCAAACAGTGGAGAGATGCTAGGGCAGTGGGTGGAGGCCCTATCGGTTAGGAGGAGTTCCACACAACATTCTTGGGTTGATTCTTCCCTCGGGAGATGAGGGATCAAAAGGCGGCCGAGTTTGTTAACTTGAAGCAGGATGACATGTCGGTTCAGGATTATGCATTGGAGTTCACCCTTTTATCCAAGTATGCGTCGGAGTTGGTGGTGGACCAGAGGGCTCGGGTGAGCCGTTTTGTACATGGAGTGGCGGACTATCTGGGTAAAGACTGCAGGATCTCCATGTTGCATTGGGATATAGATTTTTCCCGTATTATGTTGCATGCTTAGCAGATGGAGTTGGTGTATCGGAGGTAGAGAGAGGCCAAGAGGGCCAGGACCGATAGTTACGGGACTTCTCAGGTTAGATCAGGGGGTGGACAACGTGAAAGTCTCAGCACAGGTATATTGCTCCAGCACCATCATCGGCTAATATGCCATCTAGATTTCGAGGGGATCGGAGGAGCAGGGCTCCAGGTAAGGACTATCTGGAGTGGCGGACTATCTGGGTAAGGACTGCAGGATCTCCATGTTGCATTGGGATATAGATTTTTCCCGTATTATGTTGCATGCTTAGCAGATGGAGTTGGTGTATCGGAGGTAGAGAGAGGCCAAGAGGGCCAGCATCGATAGTTACGGGACTTCAGGTTAGATCAGGGGGTGGACAACGTCAAAGTCTCAGCACAGGTATATTGCTCCAGCACCATCATCGGCTAATATGCCATCTAGATTTCAAGGGGATCGGAGGAGCAGGGCTCCAAGTTCGAGAGACCAGGGTAGAATGAAGATAGAGAGAACTTTCCCAGCCTGTGCAGAGTGGGGCAAGAATTATCCTGGAAAGTGACTAGTCATCTCGGATGCTTGTTTTGGGTGTGGCAAACTCGGACATAGACTCAGGGATTGCCCTTCAGCCAGATCAGGGGTATGTGGAGCCTGTATGCCAGCAGCCAGTTTGGCCGCTCTAGCAGCACGTCCCCCTAGGGGGTGCCTCTACCAGTTCAGCCGGCGGTCAGCGTCAAAACAGGTTTTACGCTTTAGCACCCCATCAGGAGCAGGAGATCTCCCCGGATGTGGTCACTGGTATGTTGCATGTTTTTCATATTGATGTATATGTTTTGCTATACCCTAGGGCTACCTTGTCTTTTGTGACTCCTTACATTGCCAGTAGCTTTGGAGTTAGTCCCGAGACTCTGTCAGAACTATTTTTGGTTTCTACTCCTGTCGGTGATTCGATTGTAACTAGGCAGGTGTATAGAGGATACCAAGTCACTATATTGCATAAAGTAACCTCCACATACCTTGTAGAGTTATCCATGACTGATCTTAATATTATTCTTGGCATGGATTGGTTGTATGCGTGTTATGCTTTTGTAAATTATAGAACCCATGCAGTGGAATTTCGTTTTCTGGGTGAATCAGTTTTGGAGTGGAAGGATAGTTCGACTGAACCAGCAAGTCGATTTATTTTGTATCTTAAGGCCCAGAAGATGATTTCTAAGGGTTGCATGTACCATTTGGTCAGGGTTAAGGATGTCGAGTCTGATACCCCGACTATACAGTAAGTTTCGGTGGTGCGTGAGTATCCAGAGGTCTTTTCCGATGATTTACCAAGTGTTCCTCCCGAGAGGAAAATTAATTTTGGTATCGACCTTTTACCCGACACGCTGCCCATCTCTATCCCTCCTTACAGGATGGCTCTAGCTGAGCTAAAGGAGTTGAAGGATCAGTTAAAGGACCTATTAGATAAGGGCATCATCAGACTGAGCAAGTCTCCATGGGGTGCACCAGTGTTATTTGTCCAGAAGAAGGATGGTTCGCTTCGGATGTGCATCGACTATAGGCAGCTAAACAAGGTCACCATTAAGAACAGGTATCCTTTACCCAAGACCGATGATCTATTTGATCAGCTTCAGGATGCCAAGTGTTTCTCAAAGATAGATCTCAGGTCCGGATATCATCAGCTCAGGGTTCGGGAGGGCGATATCCCAAAGACAGCCTTCAGGATGCGGTATGGACATTATGAGTTTGTAATTATGTCTTTTGGAATAAAAAATGCTCCTGCAGCTTTAATGGACCTGATGAACAGGGTGTTCAAGACTTATCTTGACATGTTCGTGATTGTGTTCATTGATGACATCCTTATATACTCCCGGAGCGAGGAGGAGCATACCGTTCATTTGAGAGTAGTGCTTTAGACCCTCAAGGATCATCCAATTATATGCCAAGTTCAGCAAGTGCGAGTTCTGGTTGAACTCGGCAGCATTTTTGGGCCATGTAGTATCAGGCGAGGGCATAAAAGTAGATTCTCAGAAAATCAAGGCGGTGAAGAATTGGCCTAGACTGGTGAATCCCTCAGATATTCGGAGTTTCTTGGGTTTAGCTGACTACTATAGGAGATTTGTTGAGAGTTTCTCATCTATTGCAGCACCTAAAGGTAAAGTTCCAATGGTCGGAGGCTTGTGAGAAGAGCTTCCAAGAGTTGAAGGGCTCGACTTACTACCTTACCGGTGTTGACCCTACCCGAGGGTATAGATGGTTTTGTGGTGTATTGTAATGCTTCGAAAATTGGACTCAGGTGTGTATTGATGCAGCAAGGGAAGGTAATAGCATATGCCTCTAGACAGTTAAAGATCTATGAGAAGAATTACCCAACCCATGATCTAGAGTTGGCAACGGTGGTATTCGCATTGAAGATATGCCGACATTACTTATATGGGGTCCATGTGGATGTGTTTACAGATCACAAGAGCTTACAATATGTGTTCACATAGAAATACCTCAATCTACGGCAAAGGTGGTGGTTAGAGCTACTCAAAGACTACAATATGAGTGTTCTTTATCATCCGGGTAAGGCTAATGTGGTAGCAGACGCACTTAGTATGTGGATGAGGGAAAGAAGGAGCTGGTGAAAGATGTCCATCGACTTGCAAGGTTGGGAGTTAGGTTGGTCGACTCAACTGATGGCGGTGTTGTTGTGCAAAACGGATCAGAATTATCCTTGGTGACTGACGTGAAAGCCAGACAAGATGAGGATCTGAATTTGGTAAAACTGAAAGAAGCCGTTCGGATTCAAAAGGTGGAGGTCTTCTCCCAAGGGGGAGATGGTGTGCTTCGGTACCAGGGTCGCCTATGTGTTCCCAATGTCGATGATTTGAGGAGCTGGATATTGCATGAGGCCCATGGTTCTAGTCATTCTATCAATCTAGGTGCCACCAAGATGTATCGTGGCTTACGAAAAATCAATTGGTGGGATGGCATGAAGAAGAATATTGCAGAATTCATAGACAGATGCCCGAACTGTCAGCAAGTAAAGGCCGAGCATCAAAGGACGGGAGGCGTACTTCTTGACATTAGCATTCCTACTTGTAAGTGGGAAGAGATTAATATGGATTTCATTACAGGCCTACCTCATACTCCTCGACACAATGATTCCATTTGGGTGGTGGTAGACAGATTGACCAAGGCTGCACATTTCCTATCGGTGAAAACCACAGACTCAACGGATGATTATGCCAAGTTGTACATCCAAGAGTTGGTTCAGCTAAATAGAGTGCCGTTTTCCATTATTTTGGACCGAGGTACTCAGTTTACCACCTAGTTTTGGTGGTCTTTTCAGAAGGGGCTTGGAACTCAGGTTAAGCTCAGTACAACCTTCCATCCACAGACGGATGGCCAAGAAGAACGAACAATCCAGACTCTCAAGACATGTTGAGAGCACGTGTGATGAACTTCAAAGGTAGTTGGGATGATCACTTTCCCCTGATTGGGTTTGCTTATAATAACAACTATCACTCTAGCATCCAGATGGCACTATTCGAGGCTCTCTATGTGTGGAGGTGTAGATCGCCCGTAGGATGGTTTGAGGTTGGTGAGACAGCTATGATAGGGACATATTCGATTCATGAGGCTATGGTCAAGGTTCAGTTGATAAGGGACAGGATGAAAACCGCTCAGAGTCGTCAAAAGTCATATACTGATGTGAGGAGGAGAGAGTTGGAGTTCGAGGTGGATGGTTGGGTATTTCTAAAGGTATCTCCCATGAAGGGAGTCATGCAGTTTGAAAAGAAAGGAAAACTCAGTCCCTGCTATGTTGGTCCCTACTTGGTTATGAGAAGAATTGGTAAGGTAGCTTATGAGTTAGACTTACCCTCAAAGTTATCTTCCATGCATCCTGTGTTTCATGTGTCGCTTTTGAAGAAATATTAGGGAGACCCAGCCCTAGTAGTCTCGGTGGACAACTTTGGTGTAAACGATATCCTTAGCTATGAGTAAGTTCCAGTTGAAATATTGGATCGTCAGGTTCAGAGGCTGAGGAACAAGAAAGTAGCTTTAGTAAAGGTGCTATGGAAAAATCAGCATGTTGAGGGAACTATGTGGAAAAACGAAGCGGATATGATGGCTAAATACCCTCACCTATTCCCTAATGGCTCAGTTCTGACTTGCGGTATCAGTATTCCGCTATGACTCTATTTAGTTTTCATGTTCGGTTCATGTGTTCAAGTTTCTTTTATGTGTATGGATGTGTACATGAAGCATAAGATCAGTTCAGCTATGTGATATGAGTCGGAGGTAGTCATTCCGTTAGTTTTTGATTTAAATGATCAGTATTTGAATTTGATAATTGCATGTTTCTATTATCTGCTTGTTTTCAACATTCGAGAATGAATGTTCCCAAGGGGGAGATATTGTTATATGCCGGGAGCCCAAGGATTAGACCCTAGAGTTCAAACAGGCAAAATTGAAATTTTTACACTAGGTCACAGAATGAGTCGTTTTGTGACCCATGAGGATGGACCACAAGTCGTTAGGTGACTCATGGTGAGGGGCTGGAGCCAAGTTTGGAAGATGGAAATTTAAGTCACCGTGAGCATGACCACGAGTCGTGGTCAGTCCTCACGACTTGTGGTGTCAGCTGTGGTCAAGGGGAGTGAGTAAAGGAAATTGGGTAGGCAGTGTACTCAACGAGTGGTGACCACGAGTCATGGCCACCTCTAACGAGTCGTGATGTGACCCGTTACTAGCCTAGGAGACAAGGCAAGGCAGTGTACTTGACGATCAACATAACGAGTCATGACCACTAAGGACGAGTCATTAAGTCCCTCGTTGGGACCTCCTGGCAGTTAATTTTTTGCGAATTTGTAAGGGCTTTTTCATAAATCCTAAGTTCCTAAAGCCTATACTATGCCGTTTAAGGCTTGTTTTAGTGGGTTTTAGGAGGGGTAAAACCTATTCTAAGTTATTTCCTTCCATGCATGCAAACTTGAGAGGTTGAGGAGGTAATCTAGAGTAAGTTTTCAAGGTTCTCATTCAAATCCTTCTTGGGCAATCAGAGAAGTGGTAGAATCAAGTCTTTTCAGGTATGTAGGGTTACGAATGGGTGTATCTGGTCACACCCATGCCCATTCTTTAGCAATTAATGGAAATCTACTAAAAATCTATTGGGGCTTTATTCGATGTTTATGAAAATCTAATGATTGCAAATGGGTTGTTTTAAACTGTGATTTAAATTATATTTTATGGATTTTTCTAAGATTTTTATAACCATTTTGATTATCAAATTATCGATTTTGATTTCTACTAAATTAAGCCTAATTATGTTGGATCTATAATGAATTGATTTATGATATTCACTTCAATTGTTAATATTTACAAGCCCAACATGAATTATGATTTAAATATGGATTTATTCAATTACCCACCATGATTTGATGAGTTTCAATCCATACGTATTATCTTCAAGTATGTATAAAACCTATGATTCATAAATTATGTTTTCGCCAACTCACGGGCCTTATGTCATGGCTAGTTCACGTATGTATAATTATGTTTATGATTATCATGATTTAACTAGCCCATGAATTGATTCATGTTATACTATGAGCACTATATATGTTTGGGGAGTAGTATCGAACACCGAGTAGGTTCGGGGCCTAGGTTCTGCCCCGGATCTCATAAACTACATGCCACCGTAGGTATATTGGGACCTCCTTTGCAGTTGTCCCTAGCCAAAATGGCCATTTTTATGGTGATATCACACTTTCATGGTCCTACCCTTGGCAAGGCACAGACACCCTCTCGACTAGGGTTACAAATCGTGCTTCATGTGTACTCATATAGGGTATGTCGGTTAAGAGAATCTCCCACTATTCCTCATGATTTATGCATGTCTATGATTATGTATATTGGCTCAAGTTATGTTCAATACGACTTTCCTCTCATTATTATGATTTCAATTGTGCTATGAATTCTTTGAAAATCTTGAGCCTAATGATTTGTTATGTTACGATATTTATCATATGAGCATGATATCCTACTCCTATGATGTTTTTTTTAAAGTTCTTTACATATTTTAAATATCCATTTTACTTACCTTGCATACTCGGTACATTTCACGTACTGACCACATACTTTCTATGCTGTATAGCCTTATGATACAGGTCCGGACTCTCAGGCTCATCCTCATATCTAGATCATATCAGAGTGCACTTTCAGCTTATTGGTGAGTCCTTATGTTCCGAGGGATGTTTGACAAACAATCATGCTATTTTTATGTTTCAGTACTTGTCCGGGTTAGTTGGGGGTGTTATCCTATCAACCCATCGTATGTAGTAGAGGCTTTTAGACAATATGTTGTACTCAGCTTGCATGTATGTCTAGAGTTTTCCTTATGTTACGATATGTTATGATTATGTTTATGTTTCCACTATGCCTTGTGATTAGTCTTATGCTTATAATGAATGAAGTTAAATGTATGATTATGCCATGGGTCGAATTGGGGCCTCTTGGGGTTCCTTGTCCCGTGTTACGATCTGGGTCTACATTCGGGTTGTGACATCTTCGCACTAAGTATGGCGAATGTCATGGTATGGAGGCTTCTCAAGCAATATGAAATACATCTCTGGGTCCACCTCCAGCGTGCTAAAGAATGCATTGAAGGACCTTGCAGTGAAATAGACCACTTAGTACCTTGATCTTTGTTCTCTCTCCATACGAGGCGTTCAAATTGGCATAAAATTTTCTCACTAAGATGAGGTTGCACTCCTCTGGCTAAGCAAACACGTACCGCAACCCCAACTCATGGACGGATTCATGAATGGTGGGGAACTCAAGTGCCAAACGACCCTAGTCAATCTAATTCTCTGGGGTATACTTAGCTTCCTTTTGGGCATTGAATCAGTTGAGCCCATGCTATTCCACGGCCTTAGCTCCAAACTTCCTAGCAGGGGGTGCCTTTTGGGTTGACAAGCTCAATGCAACTCCCTTCTTGAGCCTTTTGAATCCCTTGCTAGCGACTGCTACTTCCTTGCTTTTGACTACACGTGAAGCCATAATACCTGCCAATGAACATCAATAACCACACAAACTTAGTTCATGAACAACGAGGCTAGCTAATTAGGTGTAGGATGCGCAAAACAATCCAACACTTAATTAGCTAGCATAATTGTGAGAATTTGTCAAATAGGGTACTCAGGCTTCCCCAATTATCATGCCAAATCTCATTAGCTCAATTTATTCACAAATTTTACACTACAAACCACATTCATGATTTCTTTCACACTCTTCTTATTATTATTTCACAAGAGTGCTTCAAGTTAGCCACTCACTTCACTTCCTCTATTATGTATTCATAGTTCACAACAACCCAAGTGTGGAAGTAGTCACAATATATTCAACCAACAAATTATACGAATTTCCTACTTTTCACAATGAACTAACATGAATTTTCAATCAACCCAATATTTTCACAATTCAAGCATTCACATTATTCAAGAAACTTCTCCCCCCCCCCCCCCAAAAAAAAAAAAAAAACAACTCCAAATTCACTAAATTCATGAATTAGTTTACAACCTATTCATCACTCTCTTCACACCCACAACTTAGAACCATAAAAATTCAACCAAAATAAGCAACTCAATCAAGGATACAATATTATTATGGAAGAACACATGATATTTAAGTCATGAAAACCCACATTATGAAGTTCAAGCTTCTTTCCCAATAATGGTGATTTTGGGCTTTCAATTTGTGGAAGAAAAGGTAATGGGAGCATGCTTAAAAAATTAGATACCAAATAAAGAAAGAAATTTACTTAGTTGAGTTGAAGGTTCTTGCTTCACCAAGCTTTTTGGAGAAGACAAGAAAGGGGGAATGGGAGAGGGAGTTACAACTTAGGAGAGAGAATTCTTTTTCTTTTCTTTTGACTTTCTAGAGAGAGAAGATAAGTGAGAATTAAAATAAAGGGTATGGGTCATGTGTCTTTATTAATTTAGGGTCCTTGGGTCAGATTTGAACCATGGACCTAAAATATTTTTTGCCCAAACTACCCCTGGCGCGGCGCGCCATGCACTGCACCGTACACTCAGAAAATTTTTTCTTGGTGAATTGGCTCTGATGCGGCGTGCTAGCCACTACACCAACCTGAATTTTTTTCTTCTGAAGTTTAACACCTAGCATCCCACACCAGCTATTTAGCCCTAGACTTAAAATTTTTCTAGCTTCCTTTCTTCGTATTTTCACCTTAAACTCCCTGTTCGTCTCTATAAAATAAAAAAATGTTGGAAAGATGGGTTGCCCCCCCGTAAGCGCCTTATTCATAGTTATGGAACAATATTCACGAGTTTCCTCCCGTGCATCGCCTGCTTTAACATCGTGGCACAATGCAAGACTTCTCACTCCTTCAATTAAGTAAGATGATTCATAACTTGAGCTCTTTCTGATTCATCATGAAACACATGCTGCTCAATAGCTTGCTTAGACTTTCCAGGTTCTACCATTGTGCTAGTCTTAAGCTCCTCATATTGAGGTGGCAATCTTGCTGCTTTGAATACACCAAAAACCATCTCTTGTCCATCCACAATCATCGACATCTTTCCTGATTTCACCCTTATATACATCAACGGTGGCCAAGAATCCTCTTCCCAAAATGATGGGAACTGCTTCGTCAGCTTCATAGTTAAGTATGATAAAGTCAACTGACAGGATAAACGGTCCTAATTTGATCAATACATCTTAAGTAATACCCTCAGAGTAAGTGATAGACCTGTCAAGCAGCTGTAATGTCGCTGTGGTGGGATGTGGTTCCTAAACCCAAAGTTCTAAACAATGATGCATGCATAAGATTGATGCTTGCAACCAGGTTACACGATGTTGACCCAACCTCTCGGCTTCTAATTATGACTGGAATAATGAAGCTCCCATCCTTTAACTTCTTTGTAATCATGTTTTGCATTCGAGAACTGAACTCCTCTGTCAAAGCCACAGTCTCAAACTCTGCGAGCCTTCTTTTATTTGCCACATTATCCTTAATATATCTGGCGTACGTGGGAACTTCTTTCAATCTATACAAATGGTAGATTTACATGCATCTGCTTCAACACATCAAGAAACTTGTCATGACCCGAACGTACACCCGGATTGTAGATACGGGACAAGGAGCCCCAAGAGACTCCAAGTCGACCCATAGAATGAGCATACATCTAATTCATTCACATAAGCGGAAGACTTAACATAAGGAAACGAAATAATAACATAATAACAGAGAGAAGAAAATACATGATTCATACATGACGGCCAAATACAACTGATAGTCTGAACCTCTAAACATGAAAGACGGGTTGATGGGACAGTACCCCAACTAACCCTACAATACTAAAATTGAAACTAACAATAGAGTCTGAACATATGGCCCTTGGAACATAAGGACTCACCAAATAATCTGATAGCAAATCTTGAAGAGATACTGTGGAGGGTGAGCCTGAGAGGCGGGTCCTGCATCATAAAATGATACAACATAGAAAGTATGCGGTCAGTATGTGGAATGTACCGAGTATTCAAGGGAAGCAAAATGAACATTTAAAATATATAAAACTCAAAAAGGCCATAAGAGTAGGACATCATACTCATATCATAAAAATCATAACATAACATTAGGCTCGAGGTTTTCAAAACATTCGTAATACAAACGTAATTATAATCATAGGAGAAAAGCTTTACTTAACATGACTTGAGCCAAAATACATAATCATAAGCATTCATAAATCATAAGGAACAGTGGTAGATTCTCTTAACCGACATACCCCATGTGAGCACACATGAAGTCCGACTTGTAAACCTAGTCGGGAGGCCGTTTGTATCTTGCCAAGGGTAGAACCATGAAGGGCATTATATCACCATGGAAAGGGCCAATTGGGCTAGGGACAGTCACAAAGGAGGTCCCAATATACCTATGGTGGCAGATAGTTTATGAGATCCGGGGCTTAACCTGAGCGCCGAACCTACTCGCTGTTTGATACTACTCCCAAAACATATATAATGCTCATAGTATAACATGCATGAATTCATGGGCTAGTTAAATCATGATAATCATAATCATACTTGTACATACATGAACTAGCCATGAAATAAGGCCCGTGAGTCGGCCAGGACATAATTTATAAGTTATAAGGTTCATACATACTTGTAGATCATGCATATAGCTTGAAGTTCATAAAAAATCATGATGTGTACTTGATTAAATCCATAATTTAAATCATAATTCATGATGGGCTTGTAAATATCGTTAATGGAAAAGTAGATCATAAATTGATTCATCATGAGTCATGCATAATTAGGCTTAATTTCATAGAAATCAAAATCGATAACATTATAAATAATTTAAATCATAAAAGCTGATAAAAAACCCATAGATTATGATAAGATTCTAAAATCACAAAGCCCATTAACAAATCATTAGATTTTATATAATTCTACTTGAAAACCCAAATAACTTTTGATAGAGTTTTCATGAAATGGTAGAGAACGGACATGGGTGTGGAAGAAAACACCCATTGATAGCCTTACATACCTGGAAACAACTAATTCTTCATCTCCCTTTAATTCCCAAGATGGAATTGGAAGAATTTGAAGAGGAAAGCCTTGAATCACCTTTGGTCACCTCTCTATACTCTTGCATGCATGAATGAAGGCTTAGAATAGATTATCCCTCTAAAAACCCACCTTTTATAAGCTAAAACGATGTAGTTTAGGGCCCTAGGACTTAGAAATTACGGAAAAGCCCTTACTAAAATCTCAAAGTTTGGCTGACTGCTAGTCCCCATGAGGGACTGGACGACTTGTGACCAGGGATAACGACTCGTGGCCTGGAGTCGTGAGGTACACTGCCAAAATTTCACTATGGTACCCCACGGAGGACACCACGAATCGTGGTGGGTGATCACGACTCATGGTCACCATCCGTGATCTCCACTGTGCAACTATCCTTGCTAAACAACCAGTCTAAGCCACGAGTGACCTCATGAGTCATTTGGCCTAACCACGACTCGTGGTCACGCCCGTGGTGACCCCCAGACCAGTCCACCTCCTTACTTGACCACAAGTCACTTCACGACTAGTGGTCAATCCTCACGAGCCACTTCATGGATCGTTCTGTGATCTAGTGTGAAATTTCAGTTTTTCACCGTTTCGACACCCCGATCTGATCCTTGGAATCCCAGGGTATAACAAAACTTTTTACAAGCTGCATCTTCCTTCTGGTTTCTGAACCTATGTGGAAATGGAGGGGGTGGTCTAACTTCTACCACTTTTGGCTGTTAATGACTTGACTCACCAACCTCCCTCTTGACTTTGCAACCTGTTCCCTCTGCCTTGTTATCACTAGGTATAACTTCACCCAGCTCCTCTCCATTGTGCAAAGAGATTGCATTGTCATTCTCCTTATGGTTCTTCTCAGTGTTACTTGGAAGTGCCCCTTGAGGTCTATTTGTCTACTAAAGGGCTAATTGGCCCATTTGTCTCTCCAACTCGTGGATTTGACTTCTGCATCTCATTAACAATTTGAATCTGTTGATCCATCCACTGATTCATGGTCTCCTCTAAAGAACTACCATGCTAGTGGCCTTGAGGTCTCTAGAAGTTGTTCAGGGGCCTCTAAAAGTTCTGATTTTCTTCCCATGGGGGATTAGCTGCATTCATGTATCCCTGATTATAACTGTTCCCTACAAAACCTCCACTACGACCTTGTTGACCCACAAAATAGATAGATTCTAGGTTTAGTGGACAACCTGAATATGCATGACTTTCTCCACACACCTTACATGATATGATGACTGTGGAGTCTGAACTTGCTGAACCTTATGAACCTGACTTGCTGCTGGTGTGGTCACTAACTTGCTGATCACATTCACCAACTGACTAATATCTGCCCAAATTGCTGCTACACCATCAACCTCAAGTTTCCCTGAGACTTTGGTTGCTGTTAAACCTTTGCCTGAATCATGATAATCTAGGCTCACAATTGATATGAGATTCAATAGAGCCTCTATCTCATCATTGCTTTTAGACTAGATTTTTCCTGTGAAGTAGTGTCCAGTAGAATCTTAGACTCTGGATTTAGCCCCTCTATGAAGTTGTGCCCAATGATCTCCTTTGGCTGCATATGGTGCGGACAATCTCGCAAGTATACAACAATATGAGCTTAACATACTCATCAGAAACATTTTGATAGTGAAAATTCTCACTAAGTTCTACAAATGTCATCAAATACCTGTGGAGATCCTAGTGCGGCTTGCCCTTATATTGACAAGTATTTTGAACCAATCGCACGGTTTTCTCCTTCAACTAAAAATATCAAGTGATGGCCGGCTTGATGATCGCTTTGGAAGCATTCTCCAAGTTTGGCCGAGCAAAATTTAGCACTGGAATCCTTTCTTAGTTGTGGCCTTGTGATTGCTCATTGATCTCTGCCATTTCTAACCAATGAAAATTTCTCTCAATTTTTGAATCAAATTGAGCCAAGGGTTGTCCCTGACTTCTAGTAGCTAGCATACACTGAACAGACACCACCTGAAATTTTCAACAACCAACAAGAAAGGTAAAATGCAAAATAGTGTAATAAAAATCCTAACCATAATAATTGATCAATTCAATTCCTCAGTAACGGTGCCAAAAACTTGATGTCGCCAAGTGCACACAAGCACACGTGGTCGTCAAATAATATAGGACTTTGAAGTCTCGATATCGTACCCACAAATACTTTACAGATTAATTACTTCAGTTTGAACCTTTATTTCACTTTTAAAGAAAACACAAGTAAAATGGGGAAATGGTTTTGAGATTATTCTACTAACTTGGAATGTAAATTAGACTAAGAAACTAAATTCGTTTGCAAGGAGTTTGTAATTCAAATAATGATTAATATCCTGGGTCTTGAAACTTTTGCTTTTAGGTGAGTTTTAGGATTCAAATAGGCTAGACAAAATCCTTCTAAGATTGCAAGTTGCAAGTTACGAACTCACTTCTCAACTATTCTCTCGAATAGCCAAAAACTATCTCATGAACCCTAACACCTATATCCCTATGGTTGCAGGAGAAACATGAGACGACGATGAAGCTACTTGGATTAACTGAGTAGAGTTGCATGGTATATCCCTATTCTCAACAACGATATCAACTCTTGAACTGTTGAACAAGATAATTGAAACCTACTCTATGCTTCATGTTAAGCCTCATTAGTTCCCTCTCTCGAGTTCAACCAACGAGCCAATGGATAATATTCGAAAGGTGATCAGTCTAACGAATAAGCATGAAACTAAGTAATCATAAATAATCTTGAAAAGAAGAATCAATGTAAACAAATATTCAAACTGCAACCATCAATCCATGGACAAAACCCCAAAAATAGAGTTTATTCGCTCATGTTCAAGTGCAAAACCAAAGAATTCATCATTCAAATTAACAAAGATAAAAGTGAAGAAGAAAATGAACTACTTGTCTCTACCCCAAAAGACTGCGTACAATGATCAATCTGATTAAAAGATGCCTAACAAATGTCCCAGCTAAAGTATTTATAAGTACAATAACAAATGACTCGTTTTCTCTTAAGTAGTTAAGTTTTTGGACATAGAAAAATCCATCCCGGATAGGCCCTGGTGTGCCATGCCAGCCATCTTACCAGACTTGGCTTAAATTTCCTCTGAAGTTGGGCTTCTGGTGCGCCACTTCTCCCATCTCACCAAGGTGTTAGTCAAAATTCTGCACTTCTGGGAACTAGCGTGCCACTTCTGCCAATGCACCAGAGTGTTAGAAAATTTTGCCAAGTTAGAAACCTCTCTAGCGCGCCACTCCACTCAATTCGCCAAGTTTTTGATAAAAAATTCTTCTGAAGTTTGAGGCCTGGCGTTCCACTCCAACTACCTCACCAGGCAAAATTTTCCTCAAAATTTTCTTGCTTCACACCTTGTATCATTTTTGAGTCTTTTTCTATGTTATACCTACTAAAATCATCTAAAACACTTGTTTGCTCATTCAACACACACATTCACGAAATCATGCATTTTAAAAGGATAATCATCTCAAAACATGATAAAAGATGGATAAAAATATAGCAAATGGGCATAAGAATATGCTGAACATCACCCGACATATGATCTTGAGCTAGAAGCGGTGGTGTTTGCCTTAAAAATTTGGAGACATTATTTATATGTGGTGCATGTAGGGTTCATAGATCACAAGGGCCTTCAGTATATGTTTACCGAGAAGCACCTGAATTTGCGGCAAAAGAGATGGCTTGAGCTTCTCAAGGACTATTACATGAGTATTCTTTACCATCCGTGCAAGGACAATATAGTGGCAGATGCTCTTAGCAAGTTGTCCATGGAGAGTGTCCTATGTGGAGGATAGAAGGAAAGAGTTGGTGAAGGATGTCCATCGGCCTGCACGTGGGTTCATGATCTTGGGCATAATTATGTGCCCAAGTTCTATTTTATATCTAGTTCTAAGTCAAGTTTGTCAAATTAATTAATGATACTCGCATGTATTTTATGTAAATTTGTGTTCATGAACTAACATATATGATTAGCATGTTTTTATAGGTGAAATATGCCAAGGAGGGATTTAATATGATGTTTAATGCACAAGAAGAAAGCATGGAGTGAATGCCCAAGAGGATCAAATGATGTTGCACAAATGAAGGCTGCTGCGCAAAGCAGCATTCCACGTCGACAGGACTGGGCGCTAGGCAACATGCCACGGCAAGCTAGCTGCATGCTAGGCAACGTACCATGCCCAGGCATCTGCGCATGAGATGGAATGCCATCCCAGTAGAGGTGCGCAATGATGCCAGGCCACGACAGTTGATATCCGCGTCCAGTGGCATGCCATTCCAGGCGATGTGCATAGCTCTCATCCATGCCATGCCGATGTCGACTTCCAGTAGGCCTGCGAGACAAGGCTACGTCACGCTAGCTGTGCTGCAGGACCAGCAACGTGTCACAATCCGAGCCTACACCTTGGACGTAACACAGTACTTAAAGCTTAAAGCCACAAGTGAGCGAAGTCAACCTCTAGTCTATCATACACTGGTATCCTAAATAAAGCATGTATAGCGGAAGCTTTGAATTAACAACATAAAAGCCTTTCAGAAAATGAAACTAAGAGAAAACATAAATTTTACAAAATCTGAAATCTGAATGTACTCTATGTCTGAAAGCTTTCTAACTGATGAGTTGCTGGGACAAACCCCCAGCTAACTCTAAGTCTTAATAAAACTATAAGATAATGAAATAAGGCCCTCGAATGATTAGGACTCACACTTCAACTGCAACTGAGGAGGATCTGAAACGTGATTGCTAACGCTGCTGAATCTGGGAACCTGCAACTGTATCATGAAATGATACAACATAAAAGTATGCGTTAGTACTTTGAATGTACTAAGTAAGTGGGAGAAAACATATCTAAATATAAAGTCTGAACTGAAATGACACGTAATGACCAACAGGAAAGCTAAACTGAACTACTGATGTAAACTGAAATGGTCAAGATGACCTTGTCTGATAGTCAAAGACATGCCCTAAGTCTAAAATACTGAGTCTGAGAGACCACACTGAACTGAACTGTCAAAAACTGAGAGTAAACTAAGCTAACTAGTGGGAGAGCCTCTAATCGACATATAACCACGTGAGCTAGACGTGGAGTCTGATATATACACCCCACCGGTAGAACTCAAAATACCTTGCCAGGGTATAAAGACATGAACTGGGTGATCACAAATGTCTGGGGCCAATAAGGCCAAGTAATAATGTAACCTACGCTGGCAACGTAGTTTTGGGAACCTGGGTACGCTGGAACCCCATTTCGCTCGGTGCTAAGTCCTACTCCCACTGAAAAACCTTAACTGAACTATTAGGCTGATAGCTCGAAATTGGGGTCTAAGACTAGTCAGGGGCATATAACTGAAAGTACCCTGAAAGTCTTATCGGACCAGATTCTGAAATTGAGTTTTAGACTGGCCAGAACTGCTTATCTAAAAGCGTCGTAACCGTCTAAGAACAACTGAAATCTGAACTGGGGTCCTGAGGCTACTTAGAACTACATAGCTAAAATTTCATGACTGCCTAAGTGGACCAACAACTGAATTCTGAATCTGATTTTGATAACTGAGAGGCTCCACTGACACCTCAGGAAAAGACTAAAGTCAAACTGATCAGTTGACACTTTCTGAATAATGCTGAAGAGACTCTACATTCTAACTGAACTAAACTACTAAGTAGCTTATAGAGAACACAACTCATTCCAACGACACGAGAATTTTATACTATGACGAAATTTCAAGAATTTAAAGGGATCTCATCCAACAAGGGTAAAATCATTCTTCTTAACGGAATAATTGCTCACATTTATTATAATAAAAATTACTAGGATATTCATCCCAAAACATACTTTGGAAAATAGACGGGATTTAATACCCAATAATCTTTACTCAAAAACTTAGGGCTGTAAATCATCTTGGCAAGAACAAAAACAATTTACTTATGAATTGATGAAGATCATATGAATAATAAACATGGATAATAGCCCAACTGAAATTAATGAAGCTCTTTATATTCGAAAATCTCAGGGCTAAACTGATAGGAAAATTATGGGAGGATATTGGAGGACACAAGGGAAGGACAATTCCCTTGCTGAATTCCCACATACCTGATTAAAGTTCTCCATGAGAAAAAGACTTGAACTGCTGCAATGGTGAACAACCCTAAGCTTGCTTGAAGGGTTCTTGAGAGGAGAGCTTACGGTGATTTTCTAAAAACTGAGAGTGGGACTGAGGAATGAACTGTTTTTCCCCACTAAAAGGTCTAAAATTATTATTGAAACGACGTAGTTTAAAGCTTGGGAGAGTCAGAAATTACTAAATAGCCCTTAGAAATTTGCTGGGAAACACTGCCAAGTAACCCTAACGGGTCGTGGTGGCTGACCATGACCCGTGGTCACTCCCATCAGGTACACCGCCTAGGCTCCTCAGTAGGACAACACGAGGGACCTAACGAGTCGTGGTCACTGACCTGAAGATTAAATGCTAAGTTTAATAACGAGTCATTTAACGAGTCGTTGCTACTGACGATGACTCATTGTTACACTCGTCAGGTACAATGGCTAAAAACTGATTAGGGCTGGCAACGGGGGATGTAACGAGTCATTACAGGTGACCACGAATCATTGTTCCCACCCGTCAAGGACACTGACCAACTTATAAATTTCTCGACCTAGGCCTGACCACGGTGGCTTAACGGGTCGTGGTCAGTGACCACAACTCGTGATGTCTCTCATTGGATGCACTATTTCTTATTTTCAATACTTGCTCTTTCTTCTCATGACTGACGTAACGAGTCGTTGGGTCTCATAGTGACTCATTAGGTGAGTCGTCCTATTGCATTTCTACAGTTTTTTCAGATTTTCTGATTTAAGTCCCAGATTCAGATTTTGAGTTTTCGGGGCATTATAATATCTCCCCCTTGTAAACATTCATCCTCGAATGTTTGAAAACATATAGGAAAGCAGAGAATAACAATCAAAATCTCCAGATACTGCTCATTTAACTCCAAAATTGTTGGAATGACTACCTCCGTTTCAAAGTACATAACTGAACTGAATTTACTTTTCACACACACATTCAGAAACATAAAAGAGACTTGAACACCTGAACCGAGTAATGAAAACTAAATTGAGTTGTAGGGTCAAAACTAATATGTCAAGCTGTGCTAGAGCTGGTAGGGAACAAATGTAGGTATTTGGCCATCATATCTGCTTCAGCCTCCCACGTAGCTCCCTCAACTGCTGATTTCTCCATAAGACTTTGATTGAATCTATTTCCTTGTTCCTCAGCTTATGAACCTGACAGTCAAGGATCTGGATTGGTACTTCCTCATATGAGAGACTATCTTTTATTCCTACACTGTCCAATGGCACAACTGAGGTTGGATCTCCGATGCACTTCTTCAAAAGTGACAAATGGAAAACTGGGTGTATAGCTGCTAGTTCTGAAGGTAACTCTAGCTCATAGGCTACATTGCTGATACGCCTCAAAATTCTATAAGGTCCCACATTTCTCGCACTGAGCTTTCCTTTCTTGCCAAACCTCATCACCCCTTTCATGGGCGAAATTTTCAAGTATATCCAGTCATCAACTACAAACTCTAAGTCTCTTCTCCGCACATCGACATAAGATTTCTAACAGCTCTGAGCTATTTTCAACCTTTCTCAGATGAGCTAAAATTTTTACATTGCCTTGTGAACTGAGTCTGGCCCTATCAAGGTAGCTTCACCAACCTCGAACCACCTTATAGGAGATCTACACCTTCTACCATACAATGCTTCAAATGGAGCCATCTGAATGCTAGAATGATAGCTGTTGTTGTATGCAAACTTGATAAGAGGTAGATGGTCATCCTAATTACCCTTTAAGTCGATCACACAACATATCTTCTAGGGTCTTAATGGTCTGCTCAGCTTGCTCATCTGTCTGCGGGTGAAAGGTAGTGCTAAGTTTGACCTGAGTGCCTAGTCCCTTTTGAAAGGACTTCCAGAAGTGTGAGGTGAACTGCGTTTCCCTGTCTGAAATAATAGCCAAGGGCACTCCGTGGAGTCTGACTAACTCTTGGATGTAAAGTTTGGCATAGTCATTAGCTAAGTCTGTGGTTTTGACTGGGAGGAAGTGTGCTGACTGTGTCATCCGATCTACTACCACCCAGATTGAGTCATGCTGTCGGCGAGTCCGAGGCAGACTCGTAATGAAGTTAATATTTACTTCTTCCCACTTCCATGTGGGTATACTGATGTCTTGAGTAATGCCTTCGGGTCTCTGGTGTTCTACCTTGACTTGCTGGCAGTTCGGGCACTGAGCTACAAATTCAGCGATATCTCCTTTCATGCCGTTCCACTAGTAAATATCTCGTAAATCACGGTACATCTTAGTAGTACCAAGGTGAATGGAGTATCTCGAGCTGTGTTCCTTGGACAGTATCTGCTGTCTCAACTTACCAGCATCCGGTACACACAACCTGCCCTGGTAACAAAGCACTCCATCTCCCTCTTGGGAGAAAGCTTCTATTTCTTTTATGAGGACTGCTCCCTTAAGATTAAGTAAGATGGGATCCTCATCGTGTTTGGATTTGACTTCAACTACCAAGGATGAATCTGACCCACTTTGCATTACCACACCACCTTCAGCTGAATCCACCAACTGCACCCCTACCGGGCTAGTCTGTGAACTTCTTTCGCTAACTCCCTCTTGCCTTTATCAATATGAGCCACACTTCCCATAGACTATCTGCTTAGGGCGTCAGCCACCACATTGTCTTTATCCGGGTGATACAACACACTCATGTCATAGTCCTTTAGCAGCTCCAACCATGTCTCTGACGCAGGTTTAGGTCTTTCTAGCTAAACACATATTGAATGCTCTTTTGATCTGTAAATACATCTATATAGGCTCCATATAAGTAATGCCTCCATATTTTTAGTGCAAACACTACTACTGCCAACTCCAAGTCATGAGTTGGATAATTCTTCTAATGAACTTTGAGCTGTCTGGAGACGTAAGCTATCACTTTTCCCCATTGCGTCGGAACGCAATCAAGTCCAACCCTGGAAACGTCACAATAAACAACCAATCCATCTATTCCTTCTGGCAAGGTCAGAACTGGAGCAGTAGTAAGTCGAGTCTTTAACTCCTGGAAACTCTTCTCACACTCATCCGACCACTGAAATTTCACCTTCTTCTGTTTTACATTAGTTAGAGGAGATTCTATGGAGGAGAAGCCTTCTATAAACCGTTGGTAATAACCCGCCAAGCCCAGGAAACTCCTGATTTCAATAGGAGAGGTATGTCTGGGCCAATCCTTCACTACTGCTATCTTATGAGGGTCTACTTGTATTCCTTCACCCTAGACCAAATGAACTAAGAAGGTCACAAACTTTAACCAAAATTTGCACTTGCTGAACTTGGCGAATAACTGGCGGTCCCTAAATGTTTGTAATGCTAATCTTTGGTGGTTGGCATGCTCTTCCTCATTTCTGGAGTATAGTAGAATTTCGTCGATTAATACGATGATGAACATATCCAAATACTGCTTGAAGACTCTGTTCATTAAGTCCATTAAGGTTGCTGGAGCGTTTGTTAGCCCAAAGGACATTACCACAAATTTGTAGTGACCATACCGAGATCTGAATGTTGTTTTCGGTATGTCACACTCTCTGACCTTGAGCTGATGGTACCCTGACCTGAGATCGATCTTGGAGAAACAACTGGCTCCTTGAAGTTGGTCGAACAGATCGTCGATACTCGGTAGACGGTACTTGTTCTTAACTGTGACCTTGTTCAGCTGACGGTAATCTATGCACATTTTGAGGGTACCGTCTTTCTTACGAATGAATAACACTGGTGCACTCCAGGGAGAGATGCTGGGTTTGATAAAAACCTTGTCAAGAAGGTATTTTAGCTGCTCCTTCAACTCCTTAAGCTCAGCCAGAGCCATTTTGTAAGGAGGGATGGAGATAGGCTGAGTATATGGGAGGAGATCTATTTCGAAGTCTATTTCCCGTTCCGGGGGAACTCCTGGAAGATCCTCAGGAAAAACATCTGGGAACTCACTGACTACTAGAACCGACTGGATGGTTGGGGTCTCAGAGTTGGAATCCTTGACCCGAACCAGATGATATATACATCCTTTTGGAGATGATTTCTGGGCCTTAAGGTAGGAAATAAACCTACCCTTAGGCGCTGAATTGCTTCCCATCCATTCTAACACTGGCTCGTTGGGAAACTAAAACTTGACAACTCTAGTTATGCAATTTACTGAGGCATAGCAAAATTGTAACCAATCCATGAGGAGAATGAGGTCAAAGTCAACCATGTCTAACTCTACTAGATCAACTGGAATAACTTTATTCAGGACTGAGATTGGGCAGTTTCTATACACCCAACTAGCTCTAACTGACTCGCCAACCGGGATGGAGACTGAGAATGGTTCTGAGAGGACCTCTGGACAGATGTTGAACTGGACTGCTATATAGGGAGTCACGAACGAAAGAGTGGCTCTTGGATCTAGGAGGGCATACACGTCTAGGTGAAAGAGACGTAACATACCCGTAACTACATCAGGTGAGGTTTCCTGATCCTGACAGGAAGACAGAGCATAGAAACGATTTTGGCGCTGATCGCCATCTGTACCTGAAGTGTTGGCCTACTGAGCTGGTTGACCTAAACTGATGATGTGTTAGATTGTGATCTCTCTCTCCCTGCTGACGGGCACTCCTTAAGCTGGTGTCCAAGATGTCCACACGTAAAATAGCCCTCTCGTCCCTAAAGGTATTCTCCTAGGTGATTCCTACCACACTTGGTGCAAGATGGATACCTATTCCCGGTACTATGAGTCTGAGACTGAGTGCCAGATGATCCACCCCTCTGATCTTGTCGAGATCGAAAGGTTGGGGCGCTAGCTGAACTAGGTGCTGGGGTTCTCTGCTGCTGTTGCTGCTGCTGTGGGCGGATACTACCGCTAGACCTCTGATGGCCGAAATCTGAATGGCCAGTCCTTTCCCATTTGTTCTTTCACTCCGTATCCTTTAGCTTTTCAGCCTCAATCTTCTGGGCATAGACAATTAAGATGGAGAGGTCCATGTCTTTAATCAACATTGCTGTCCTACACTCCTTGAGGACCAAATATTACACCCCATTCACAAACTTCAACATGCGAGCCCTTGGCTCAGCTACCATCTCTGCAGCGTACTTAGACATCCTAGTAAACTCCAGAGCATACTCCTCCACGATCCTGTTGCCCTGTCGCAAATTCATAAACTCTGCCATCTTTGCCACCCTCAGCTCCCGAGGGAGGAATCTATCCAAGAAAGATGTGTGGAATTCTTCCCACTCCATTGGTCCTGCTCAGGCTGGCCGCCCCTCTTTTCGCTGGTCATGCCAGACCTGAGCTACCCCTTTGAGCTGGCAGGCTGCCAGATCAGCACTCTCCGAGGATCTGAAACCCATAATGTGGGTAATCTTCCTGATCTCATCCATGAACTCCTGGGGATCCTCCCCTACCTTGGATCCCTGAAAAAATGGAGGGTTCATATGGGTGAAGTCCCGCACCATCGCAGCTGCTGCAGACCTATTGGTGTTCATCGGCACCACCTGCTAGTTCACTTGGTTGGTGACTATTTGGGCCAGCAATTGAATGGCCGCCCTAAATTTGGCGGTAGACACCGAATCATCTTGAGGAGCTGTCGGGGTGTGTGGGGCAAGTATGTTGACATTACTGGGCCTTCTTCCATTACCGTGTCTAGGAGGCATGATTCACTGAAATGAAACAGAGCACGAGTTAGAAGGCCTTTTCTGGAATTGAATTTTAACGCACGATAAAGAGTATGAACAAAAGAGAGTTTTCCTAATAACATCTCGTAGCCTCCTCATCATAAGTGTTGCGCTATTCACACCCATGAAAAGAAACTCTACTCGATGCGACTTTCAGACATTCTAAGGATACTCTAAACCTAGTTCTCTAATACAAAGTTTGTCACGACCCGAGCCTACACTTTGGACGTAACACGGTACTTGAATCCACAAGTGACCCCAAGTCAACCCATGGTCTATCATACATTGGTATCCTAAATAAAACATGCATAGCAGAAGTTTTGAATTAACAACATAGAAGCCTTTTAGAAAATGAAACTAAGAGAAAACATAAATTTTACAAAATCTAAAATCTGAATGTACTCTATGTCTGATAGCCTTCTAACTGATGAGTTGCAGGGACAAGCCCCCAGCTAACTCTAAGTCTAAATAAAACTATAAGATAATGAAATAAGGCCCTCGAATGATGAGGACTCACACTTCAACTACAACTGAGGAGGATCTGAACGTGGCTGCTAACGCTGCTGAATCTGGGAACCTGCAGCTGCATCATGTCATTAACGTATGCGTCAGTACTTTGAATGTACTGAGTAAGTGGGAGAAAACATATCTGAATATAAAGTCTGAACCGAAATGACATGCAATGACCAATAGGTAAGCTAAACTGAACTACTGATGTAAACTGAAGTGGTCAAGATGACCCTGTCTGAAGGTCAAAGACATGCCCTAAGTCTGAAATACTGAGTCTGAGAGACCACACTGAACTGATCTGAACTGAACTGAACTGCCAAAAACTGAGACTGAACTGAGCTGACTAGTGGGAGAGCCTTTAACCGACATATAACTACGTGAGGTAGATGTGGAGTCCGATATATACACCACATCGGTAGGACCCAATATACCTTGCCAGGGTATAAAGGAATGAACTTGGTGATCACAAATGTCTGGGGCCAATTAGGTTAAGTAATACTGTAACCTACGCTGGCAGCGTAGTTTTGGGAACCTGGGTACGCTGGAACCTCATCCCGCTCGGTGCTAAGTCCTACTCCCACTGTAAAACCTAAACTGAACTATTAGGCTGATAGCTCGAAATTGGGGTCCAAGACTGGTCAGGGGCATATAACTGAAAGTACCATGAGAGTCTTATCGGACCAGATTCTGAAACTGAGTTCTAGAATGTCCAGAACTGCTTATCTAAAAGCGTCATAACCGTCTAAGAACAACTGAAATATGAACTGGGGTCCTGAGGCTACTTAGAACTACATAGCTAAAATGTCATGACCACCTATGTGGATCAATAACTGAATTCTAAATCTTATTCTGATAACTGAGAGACACCACTGACACCTTAGGAAAGACTGAAGTCAAACTGATCAGTTGACACTTTCTGAAGAGTGCTGAAGAGACTCTACATTCCAACTGAACTAAACTACTAAGCATCTAATAGAGAACACAACTCATTCTAATGACACGGGAATTTCATAATATGATAAAATTTCAAGAATTTAAAGGGATCTCATCCAACAAGGGTAAAATCATTCTCCTCAACGAAATAATTTCTCACATTTATTTATAATAAAAATTACTAGGATATTCATCCCAAAACATATTTTGCAAAATAGACGGGATTTAATACGCAATAATCTTTACTCAAAAACTTAGGGTTGTAAATCATCTTGGCAAGAACAAAAACAATTTACTTATGAATTGATGAATATCATATGATTAATAAACATGGGTAATAGCCCAATTGAAATTAACGAAAACCAACATGAAAATCTCTTCATATTAAAAAATGTTAGGGCTAAACTGATAGGGAAATTATGGGAGGATATTGGGGGACATAAAGGAAGGACAATTCCCTTTTTGAATTTTCACATACCTGATTAAAATTCTCCCGGAGAAGAAGACTTGAAGTGCTGCAATGGTGAACAACCCTAAGCTTGCTTGAAGGGTTCTTGAGAGGAGAACTTATGGTGATTTTCTAAAAACTGAGAGTGGGAATGAGGATTGAACCATTTTTCCCCACTAAAAGGTTTAAAATTACTACTGAAATGACGCAGTTTAAAGCTTGGGAGAGTAGGAAATTACTAAATAGCCCTTAGAAATTCGCTGGGAAAAACTACCAGGTGACCTTAATGGGTGACCTAACGGGTCAAGGTGGCTGATCATGACTCGTAGTCCCTCCCATTAGGTACATTGCCTAGGCTCCTCAGTAGGTCAACACAGGGACCTAATGAGTCGTGGTCACTGGTCGTGGACCACACTGTCTCACACCTGAAGATTAAATGTTATGTTTGGTAACGAGTCACCTAACGAGTCATTGTCACTGATGACGACCCGTTGTGACACTCGTAAGGTGCACTTGCTAAAAACTAATTCGGGCTGGCGAAAGGGGACGTAACGAGTCGTTACAGGTGACCACGACTCGTTGTTCCCGCCTATCAAGTACACTGACCAACTTATAAATCTCTCGATCTAGGCCTGACAACGAGTGACTTAATGGGTCGTGGACAGTGACCACGAATCTTGAAGTCTCTCGTTGGGTGCACTGCTTCTTATTTTCAATACTTACTCCTTCTTCTCACGACTGACCTAACGAGTCATTGGGTCTCATAACGACTCGTTAGGTGAGTCGTCCTGTAGCATTTCTACAATTTTTCTAGATTTTTTGATTTATGTCCCGAATTTATATTTTTAGTTTTCGGGGGCATTACATAGCGTGATACGGAGCAGTTTCACCAATGGGAGAAATTTGTAATTTTTCATTTATTATAAATTAAACACTTGGCTTATTTTTTATTTTATCACGTAATATTTTTGGGAAGGCATAGAGGAGCAAAGGGAGAACGGAAGAAACTCATCTAGGGTTCGCTTTCTTTAATTCTCTTTTATCCATTCTTGTAATTACTTTAATTCAAACATTTCTCTGAACACCTGTATGAACATGAGTGGCTAAAACCCTTCTTCTAGGGTTGAGGCTATATGATATGATTGTAATTGCTTAAATTCTATGTTGGTTCAAGTTTTCTCTTGTGTTTTTTTTTGCATTCTTGATTTTTTACATTTTAATAATTGATCACCATTGAAATTCATGCTTTAAGCAAGACAAAAACTTGAAAGAACAAACCTAGGTTAGAACTACGAATGCAAGAAGCAAGTTCAAAGTCTTCAAGACTTGATTCACGGTTGGGATAGAAAGACACCTAATTCACCTTGCTTGGTTATAAAATAGGAAGATAGCTAGACACTGACTTAGAATTGTCACATCACTACTCATAGATGTAGTTGTGAAACTAAGTTAGGTTAAATGGTTAGAGGTTTGAAAGTCCATAACCAATGGCGTTAACCCCGTAAACCACTCCACATAGATAAATGCACATGAATTAGGACGTCCCATCCCCACTCAATGATGCAGTTGTGAGGCTAATTTGTTATGTTTAGAGGCTCAAAAGACCATAAAAATTGCATATATCTTGTGAGACAACAAATTAAATTTTAATACTTGAACCCAAGTTAAATGTAGTGTTGCATGATTGCCAGGCCTTAACTCTAGATGTTTCTTATTATTATTTTCTGATTAATTTGTGATCACATCTAGATTTAAAAACAAAATCTTAAATCTTGAAATATCAACACTTGTGAAGTTTGAATGAACACTTGAAATTGTAAATTCGATAAATAGACTAGTCCTTGTGGGTTTGACATCCAACTCTTTAAGAGTCACTATATTACTTGTACGATCGCGTATGCTTGCACATGCGCTGGGATGCAACAGTTCGTCTTATTGACTCATCAGATGGTGGTGTCATTGTTCAGAATGGGTCAGAATAATCATTGGCGACTGAAGTTAAAGCAAGGCAATATGAGGATCCTATCTTAGTGAAGTTGAAGGAAGCTGTCCGGAATTAGAAAGTGGAGGTTTTCTCCCAAGGGGGAGATAGTGTACTTCGATATCAGTGTCGGTTGTGTGTGTTTCAGATGTGGATGACTTGAGAGAGAGAATGCTGAGCAAGGTTCACACCTCTTGATATTCTATCCAGCCAGGTGCCACCAATATGTACCATGATATATGAGAAGTCTATTGGTGGAATGGCATGAAAAAGGACATAGCAACATTTGTGGCTAAGTGTCCGAATTATCAACAGGTGAAGGTTGAGCATCAAAGAGTTGGGTTTATTCTTCAAGACATCAGTATTCCTACTTAGAAGTGGGGAGAGATCAATATGGACTTCATTACAGGGTTTCCTGGTATGCGCTGACAATATGACTCTATATGGGTGATTGGAGAAAGGTTGACCAAATCAACACATATCCTACCGGTCAAGACTACAAATTCAGCCGAGGATTATGCTAGACTTTACATTTGGGAATTAGTATGGTTGCATGGAGTTCTATTCTCTATCATCTCAGATAGGGGTACTCAGTTTTCCTCTCAATTTTGGAGATCGTTTCAGAATGGTCTTGGTATTCAAGTGAACTTAGCACAACCATTCACCCACAAACAGATGGTTAGGCTGAGTAGACCATTTAGAATCTTGAGGACATGTTGAGAGCATGTGTGATTGATTTTGAAGGTAGTTGGGATGATCACTTACCTCTAATCGAGTTTGCCAACAATAACAGTTACCATTTTAGCATTCAGATGGCCCCATTTGAGGCTTTCTACAAGCGGAGGTATAGATCACCTATCGAATGGTTCGAGGTAGGTAAGGCTACATTGATAGGGCCTGATTCAATTCATGAGGCCATGAAGAAAGTTTAACTTATTAGAGAGAGGCTGAAAATAACTCAAAGTCATTTGAAGTCATATGTGGATGTTAGGAGGAGAGAACTTGTGTTGGAGGTTGACAATTGGGTGTTTCTAAATGTGTCTTCCATGAAAGGAGTTATGAGGTTCGGTAAGAAAGGGAAGCTTAGTCCCCGATATTTGGTCCTTATAGGATTCTGAGGTGACTCGGCAAGGTGGCCTATGAGTTGGAGCTACCAACGGAGTTAGCTTTGGTGCATTTGATTTTCCATGTGTCCTTATTGAAAAAGTGCATCGGAGATCCAACCCTAGTTGTTCCGGTAGAGAGTATTGGTGTGAAGGATAGCCTTATCTATGAGAAGGTTACAGTTGAGATCTTTGATCATCAGGTTCAGAAGTTGAGGAATAAGAAGGTAGCTTCAGTGAAGAATTTTTGGAGGAATCAGCTAGTTGATGGAGCTATGTTGGAAGCCAAAATAGATGTGATGGCTAGATACCCACATCTTTTCCCTTCCGCCTCAGTTCCTGCATGAGGTACTAGTTTCCTCCCTAGTGCTCTATTCAGTTTTATGACAAGTTCATGTCTCTCAGTTCCTTTCATATCATAGTATGCATGTATGTTTCATGAATTCAGTTCATTTATGTATCAGTTCAAAGTTAGTCACTCCATCAATATTCAGTTTATAGCTTTCAGCTTCGGGATGGTAGCTCCTTCCCTACCTTTCCAGCTTAGTTGGTCTTCATTCGAGATGAATGTTCCCAGGGGGAGATAATGTAACACCCCAAAAGTTTCTAAGACTAGAATCGAGGTTTGGAGTTTGAACCTACAGAGAAACTAAAAATTTCCCTTAGTATGAGTCCTAGTATGACTCATGAAATAAAGGTACGAGTTGTACCACAACTCGTAGCTTGAGGTCAAAGAAATCAGAAGTGGCCAAGAAACCACGACAGAATCCCATGACTCGTACCAGGGTGGTACTTGTCATACTGAAGGGTCGTATAAAGGGGAGGTTCAGAGAATTTTTCAAGGAAGGATCAATAGCTAAAAATACTCAGTACGAGTCATAATATGATGGTATGAATCATCATTTCAGTCGTGAGTTGAGATATTGTAATGCCTCAAATTTTCGGGTTAAGTTTGGAACCATTCTAGATATGTGGATAGACCTAAACCCGATGAACTTATATGGATACAAGGTGTTAAGATTAATTCTTAAGTGTAAGAAGTGCATTGAATGTAAATTAAGGTTATAAGGAACCTTTATCATAAAGTTGAGTTGAGAGCTTTCCTACCGATCGAGTTTTTCATATAAGTTCTTACAAGAGTTAAATTTAAATGACTATAACTCCCATTTTACGAAGTGTTGTTGGGTGATCCAGAATATCAAATTGAATCCCTTTGAGTCTTCTTTTCAATGCATCTGACCTTGCATCAATCAGAGTTTGGAGTACAAATTTATGGCCAGTTTAGTGAAGCACTGTCAGGTTTGATGGACAGGACTAGACCAGTCACCACGAGTCATGGTATGACTCATGGTGTGTAGGTACGACTCATACCAAGCACCTGTAGCAAGACTTTCAGCGAGCTGTTAGGCCACCAAAAGCTACATATTTGCATATGGTACGACCCCTGCTGTGTCACCACGAGTCATTGTATGACCCGTGACTACTGGTAGACAGATTTTTAAGTGCGATTCTTTAGGTGTATTATTGTAATTTCTTATGCTTTTGACTCCTAAGCTAGATCATTTTGGACTTTCTAAAGGGCGTATTAGACGGTTTTACTTATCCTAAACACTCATTTTACTCCTAACACCTCATTTGGAAGATCCAATCTGTTATACCCCGTAGAATTCCCGACACCTAGACAACCCATTCGCACGTTGGTTAAGCATATTTGAAGGCCATACGTGCTGGAGAAAGGCCCGGGAAAAGATCGGACGAGAAACCTGTCGAACCATCGCGGAAGGAGCCAAGGCAGAACCCCTCCGCGATGGCAGCGTGTCACGGAGGAGAGGCCTCCGCGTTGGCTCCGTGACACGTTGGCCTTGCCCAGGCCCAAGTATATAAAGCCCCACTTCGATTTTAAATGATAAAAACATTTATAAACTTCCAGAAAACAGAGCAAACCAGCAGAGGGAGAAAAGGAACGAAGGAGATAATATAATTTTCGTCTGATTAGGCTGCTAAACGTTGTCCAAACTAAAATTAACCTCAGATACCGAGGTATTTAGCAGCAGAGAGCATTCCTACGGATTCAGTTTCGTGAAATACGGCCGACGAATTGTCGAGGCACCGAGCTAAGGTAAGTGGAATTGCTCTAAATTAGTGTCTATGTGTTCCTAGCTGTGAGGTGAGTATTTCTCCCTTCTGGACCTCTGAAAAATAGCGAGTTTTCGGCCGTCTTTCGATAAGACTAAGTTTAGGCTATAAACTATATCGAAAGTGATGTTGCATTCTAGAGTAAAGCTGTATTTAATATTAATTGACATATTTATGAATGTAGTTGGGAGAAAATAGTTGAAGTACCAGCCGAGCCTCGTTCGACAGACGAATAGTTCAAGGATAAGGTATGTAAAGCTAGTTTCCTCGGCAAGTTAAGTAATCTCGGTACAATACAGTAATTCAAAGGCGAGTAAAATGTTCAGAAGTCATGTGTTACGTTCATTACGTATGTTGGTACGATATTAGGAGCATCGAGCTCTAACCTGCGTGAAACCTACTAGTACGACATAGATTTTAATACAAGTATTAGAAACTGCACAACATGCTCAGTATGTAATATAATACGAAATGTTAGGGTATCATTGTATTCAGTTAAAGCCCAGTAAAGCAATGTAATATCTGTAAGACATCTCAGAAATAGAACGACAAGTTAAAGTGAAGCTAGAAAGCATATTAGAACTAGTAAATCATGTTAGTATAGAAACTCAGTATACAATATGGTTTTCAGCAGAAATACTATATCCTGTTCAGTAATAGCCCCAGAACAGTCTGGCAGGAGACTCCATTCATATATATATATTTACCAGCCTCAGCACATATTAAATACGTACAGATTACTATTACTATTTCAGCATGTAATAAATACGATACTTTACCCCTATTAGCCTCAGCATGTGAGATATGCAGATAGTATTACTAGTTGAGACCGTTGTATTGTTTGGGGTCGGACTACCTAGCATCCATGACCGCCCCAGGGTTGATAGCTGTATCGACTCGTCCGCCAGAGGACGAGGATACGTCACTCTACAGAGTGGCATGCCGTCCCACAAGGGATGAAGATGGGATGCCAGTTTTCCCCATATTATGCCTTGGTCGGCTTTTAGACACCCCTGTCGAGCGGATACGCCCGGGTGTTGATTCAGGAGTCCTTCGGACTCAGGTACAGTTATAGTCAGGGGCTCAGCGAGCCCAAGTGCATACCCAGGGGATCGGCAGGACGCTTACAGGGTTATAGGAGATGGGATGACCGGGGTAGGGGTATAGATTCTGTGCTGGTTGTACCTCCCGGCTTATAGGGGCCGGGTAAGGTTTGTGTGTGCTATGTTATGTTATGTTATGTTATGCCATGTTACGTTAGATATGGGTAGATCAGTAGTAGAGTGATACGTCTCCAGGTACGACTCCTATCCCTCCCAGTACAAATGTGAGAAGGTATGACTTACATTATTAGATAGTTAATGTAATTCTCCCTACTTCAGTTTCATTAGTTACATTGTTGTTTTCAGATTTTGCTTTCAGTTATTGCTTTACATACTCAGTACCAGTGGTACTGACGCCCGGTGGAGTGCTGCATTACTTGCCTACAGGTACTCATAGACGAGCAGGCGATACCACGTGATTCCTGTCAGCGGTCGAGTATTCAGCTCCTGTTATCCGGAGACTGAATTCCAGATGTGTATTTCAGCTTTCGTTTGTTGTATAGTACGGGTAGGTCGGGGCCCTGTCCTGATCATTTCTATTGCTATTCCTAGAGGCTTGCAGTCTGTATATATTTCCCTGTGGTCAGATGAGCCGGTCGTGTGAGACCGTGCAGTTGTATAGCTGTTAGTACTCTTTCTTTCTTTTATGTTGGCCGTGTGGGGCCATAGTTTGCAGTAGTGGTGACCTTACCGGTCACGTAGCTTCCTAGTACTTCATGATTAAATTATAGATAACTAGACAACATGGTGGCCTTGTCGGCCCGCATAGGATTCCCTAAATTGATATGTTTCTGGTCAGCTGTTAGTACAGGTACAGAAGGCTATAGGCCAATGGGCCGGGGGCTGTGTTTACAGCCGTTATATAGCCCTTTGTTTCCAGAAATGTGAGTTAGATCCAGCCAGGCACCAGATGTGCCCAGGCTTAGCAATTCAGTAGTACAGGTCCTAATAGGGCATCAGGTGCCAGTCATACCCCCCAAGGCGGGGTGTGACAAACTTGGTATCAGAGCAGGTCGTATCCCAGGGAGTCTACAAGCCGTGCTAAGTAGAGTCTTGCCTATGGATGTGTTGTGCACAAATACTATAGGCAGGAGGCTGTGAGGCATGATAGGATGGTTACCTTTCCTTCTCAGTCAGTCATGCTTTAGAGCGGTACAGCATTGGGTTGAGTCCCTATAAACTTACCGTATTCTTTGATTACAGATACAAAGGGAGATCAACATTACCATATCACAGGCAGAAGATCAGATATAGCAACAGAAGAGGGCATCAGCCAGTTACATGATAACTACAGTAGTAGTAGGAGGTACTCGAAAACTCCCAGCATGATACCTTTATCGGTACTATCCCCAGTGTATGTTGATAACGTCAAAATAGGAAGTCAGGAATGTAATGTACATATGAGTTGATTTATTTATGAGCTATATGAGACCTGATTAAGATTACAGATAGGGTCAGACCAACAGGAAAGCATAAGGAAGAGAGGGAAATGCAGGAATCCCAACCACATTTTTTTTTCAAATGTGGTACAGTTATATGTTTCTATCTGTTGCAACAAGAAAAGGGCTATTCCTACCTCTTGACCTTGCTTCTAAGTACAGTAAAGGGGCATAAGAATTGAGGCGAGGCTGCCCAAAACAAGCAGTAAGTAAAGATAGATTGATTAATTCCAGTAAGTGTTAGTGAGCATAAAGAGGGAGTAAGACTGTTAGCTTACCCGAAGAAGGGGTAAAAGACCTGCTAGTGATGAATGCCTAATAATAGTCAAGTTTGAGTAGGAAAAAGGCCAAGTACGCCATATATGCTAACAGATAGCAAGACATACCTGTAGGATTATAGTTATGATCCAGTTGTGACATCGGAGGATATAGAGGTCATGTGAATCAGATGGGCCTGAATATAAGCCAGAAGAAGTATAGGCCGAGGCTTGATTAGTAATCTCATTAGCAACGAAAGGCAGGTACCTTGAACCCCAGAGTTCAGCTTAAGCAAGATGAGAGGAAGAAGCAGGAATGCCAGATTTTGGTGGGGAAATTAGGGTTACCCCCCCCAGATTGATAGAGTATCGTTTTAAGGATTAAGCCTCGGGCTGACAGTAAGATTGCGGTTTAGAATACCGTAGTATGCCCGTTCATGGAGAAGTTAAGAAATTGCTGATACAGCAATTCTAATCTAGTGTGGCCTAGAGATAAGGCCCAGCAGACAGTCATGGGCTCTTAATATAAGTCAAGTAAGGCCACAAGATTCGAAGGTTGACCCTACATCGCGGGAGTGGCGGAATTTCAAACAGCAGACAATAACTAAGGTGTTTATGTTTGTTACTTTCAGAATGGGGTGACAATACAATGAAATGATAAGTTAGGGCAAGAGATAGTATTAGGCCGTAGAAGCGGTGTATCATGTACGGTATAAGACTCAGCAGAGCATGTCAGAGATTATGTATTACCGCAGAATTCAATACATATTGTACGTGGCTAGCGATATATATATATACAGATAATAGGTATGCTGTGAGTAGCTGCCTAAGGGGTATAATCACAGATACTGATTAGTAATAGAAAGCATGTACATATTGCATTGCAGGATCCCCTTGCCAAAAAAAAAGAGAAAAAGAGAGAGAAGAGAGAAGAAAGAAAGAAAGGAGAGAAGAAAGGAGAAAGGGAAAGGAGAAGGGAAAGGGCAGATTAAGTGTGAATTACGTATGAAGTCATAGAAACTATCTCAGTTCTCAGTTATTAAGTTAACAGACTTATGTGTTGTTGCCAGATCTAGGCTGTAGGAGCTTACCAGAGTTAATGGCCTAAAACAGATGGCTAGATGATAAGGGCGCAGTTAGACGGTCTACCGACCAGCTGGCGCCTGCATTAGCAGAGAAGCATCCCTGAAGATCGGTAACATTAGTGCGTGTGCTAGAACCAGGATTAGAGGTCGAATAGGCAAATTTCTGAGATTAGCAATACCAGAATTGTTCTAGTATGTTAAGTGGTCGTACGTCATTTTCCCAGCCTTGTAGGTGAGAATCGGCCTTAGTCAACCTAGCAGTTATTATGTGAAATACCCCATAAGTCAGCCGGCCGCCCCAGTCAGAATACCAGTGGGTACCCCAAGGAAGGGTCCACATCAGTAGTCAGCGATAGACTAGTACTTCAGCTGGTTCTCGTAAGATATTTAGATACAGAGCCCTAGCAGAAGGCCAGTATTTACAGAATAGCTCATAAGACTGAGAATTCCCCAGAATAGCAGTATAAATCCAAGTGGATACACACAAGGCGTAAGAAATTGATAGTACCCTGCTAGCACAGTGTTTATTAAGACCAGGGGATCAGTAGACTCCTCGTGAAGATCCAGAGATTGATCGCCTGGGAGTAAGTTTGATTAAGCCCAGCCTTACAATGGTTTAAGCAAAATAACAGAGCAATTAGATGCCCACAAGTCTGCGGTTATGCATGAACTATAAGCACTCAAGTAGAACGGTTAGAGCATTGTTAGACTACTGCCACATTCGGGTCATTCAACCCGACTATTCAGTTACTTAAGGTTATGCAGCCAGATCATTAGAGGTCATGGTCAATATCAGGACCCCCTGACCAGATACGGGCACGTGGTGTGTAGAGGGTCGTTCAAGGTTACCTTAGCAACAAGTAGCCTTAGCATGCGGCCAGGAGGCCAGATGAGCTCTAGTTATACCGGTAGACTACTTATCAGGTTCTCCGGTATAATAAACCAGTATGACCGTCAGTTATATGTCAATCTTTTCTAAATGTGAATTTTGGCTGAGTTCAGTAGCCTTTTTGGTCACATTGCGTCGGAAGTTGGTGTACAGGTAGATACACAGAAAAAAACGAAGTAGTGAAGACATAGCCATACCTACCACTCCGACCGAAATATGCAATCCTTGCGGTTAGACGGGTACTATAGAGGGTTTGTGGAAGGATCTTCCACCTTAGCAACACCTCTGACTAAATTAACACAGAAGGCAGCAAAGTTCCAGCAGACCGAGGCATGTGAGTATAACTTCCAGGAGTTAAAAGACAGGTTAACATCATCCCCAGTGTTAGTATCGTCAGAAGGTACAAAGGGTTAATGTAGCATGGTAAAGTAATAGCTTATGCCTTCAGGCAGTTGGAGAAACATGAAAAGAATTATCTTACCCATGACTTAGAGTTAGCCGTAGTAGTTTATGCCTTAAAGAGTGAATATTTTGTATCGCCCAGGAAGGGCTAATGTGGTAGCAGATGCCCTTAGCCGTAATTTATAGAGAGGTGACATATTTTCAGATAACCAGGGATGAAGTGTGGCGATGTAAAGGCCGCATTCGTGTTCCAGATATTTTGGGGCTTCGCCAGCAGATTATGAGCGAGGCGCATTATGCCCGCTATTCTCTCCGCCCAGGCGCGACGAAGATGTACCATGATATCAGAGAAGATTACTAGTGGCCAGGTTTGAAAAGAGAAATTGCTGAATTTGTAGCCCAGTGTCCTAACTGCCAACGGGTGAAAGCAGAACATCAGAAACCAGGCGGTGATTCAGGACATAACTGTACCTCTCTGAAAATGGGAAGCAGTAAATATGGATTTTGTGGCAGGATCACCCCGTACTAAACATGGATATGATTCCATTTGGGTAATAGTTGACAGACTACCAAAATCAACTCATTTCCTGCCAGTGAGGGCTACCTTCTCGGCTGAGGGTTATGCCGAATTATATATCAGAGAAATAGTTAGATTGCATGGAGTGCCGGTATCCATTATTTCAGATAGAGGAGCACAGTTTACAGCTAGATTCTGGCAGTCGTTCCAGAAAGGTTTGGGAACGCAGATTAACTTGAGCACAGCATTCCATCCTCAGACAGATGGGCAGGCTGAACGTACAATTCAAACGCTCGAAGACATGTTGGGAGCGTGTGTGCTAGATTTCGGTAGTAGCCAAAGTGAGCATTTACCGTTAATTGAATTTGCCTATAATAATAGCTATCATTCAGCCATCCAGATGGCGCCTTTTCAGGCATTATAAGAGCGAAAATGCAGATCGCCGAATGGTTGGTTTGAAATAGGAGAATCAACATTAGTTGGCCCAGACATTGTTCGGCAGTCAGAGGAAAGGATAAAGCTTATCCGAGAACGTCTACTAACTGCTTAGAGCCGCCAGAAGTCTTATGCAGACATGCGGCGCAGAAATCTAGAATTTGCAGTAAATGACTGGGTATATCTGAAAGTGTCTCCGATGAAAGGGGTGATGAGATTTGGCAAGAAAGGCAAGCTTAGTCCGAGATTCATTGGGCCATATTAGATTCGGCGAATAATAGGCCGAGTTGCATACGAATTGAACTTGCCTCCAGAGTTAGCATCTGTTCACCCAGAATTCCATGTCTCTATGTTAAGGAAGTTCGTGGGGGCCCTTCTACAGTAGTTCCAGTTCAGGATGTCCAGGTCACAGAAGAGTTAGCATATGAAGAGGTTCCCGTAGCTATCTTAGACAGACAAATTCGCAGGTTGAGGACTAAAGATGTGCATCTGTCAAAGTATTGTGGCGTAATAGGAACCGTGAGGAAATGACGTGGGAAGCTGAAGAAGATATGAAAGCCAGATACCCTCACCTATTCCAGGCCTAGTCAGGAGACAGGTATGTCCGTATTATTACTTATGCAGTACTTTATAGTTGTATGTGTGTGAATGAGAAAGATTGATACTTAGTTATCCAGTGGATCCTAAAATATTACGTGCAGTGCCCATGTTGGACTTTTCTGCATTTCAGGTTTTGCTATAGTCCATATTACAGGGGAAACTCTGCCGAAATTTTTCTTACATTCGAGGACGAATGTTCTTAAGGGGGGGAGAATGTTATACCCCGTAGAATTCCCGGCACCTAGATGACCCATTCGCACATTGGTTAAGCATATTTGAAGGCCATACGTGCTGGAGAAAGGCTCGGGAAAAGATCAGACGAGAAACCTGTCGAACCATCGCGGAAGGAGCCGAGGCAGAACCCCTCCGTGATGGCAGCGTGTCACGGAGGAGAGGCCTCCGCGTTGGCTCCGTGACACGTTGGCCTTGTCCAGGCCCAAGTATATAAAGCCCCACTTCGGTTTTAAATGACAAAAACATTTATAAACTTCCAGAAAACATAGCAAACCAGTAGAGGGAGAAAAGGAACGAAGGAGATAATATAATTTTCGTCCGATTACGCTGCTAAATGTTGTCCAAACTCAAATTAACCTCAGATACCGAGGTATTTAGCAGTAGAGAGCATTCCTACGGATTCAGTTTCGTGAAATACGGCCGACGAATTGTCGAGCCACCGAGCTAAGGTAAGTGGAATTGCTCTAAATTAGTGTCTATGTGTTCCTAGCTGTGAAGTGAGTATTTCTCCCTTCTGGACCTCTGAAAAATAGCGAGTTTTCGGCCGTCTTTCGATAAGCCTAAGTTTAGGCTATAAACTATATCGAAAGTGACGTTGCCTTCTAGAGTAAAGCTGTATTTAATATTAATTGACATATTTATGAATGCAGTTGGGAGAAAATAGCTGAAGTACCGGCCGAGCCTCGTTCGACAGACGAATAGTTCAAGGATAAGGTATGTAAAGCTAGTTTCCTCGGCAAGTTAAGTAATCTCGGTACAATACAGTAATTCAAAGGCGAGTAAAATGTTCAGAAGTCATGTGTTACGTTCATTACGTATGTTGGTACGATATTAGGAGCATCGAGCTCTAACCTGCGTGAAACCTACTAGTACGACATAGATTTTAATACAAGTATTAGAAACTGCACAACATGCTCAGTATGTAATATAATACAAAATGTTAGGGTATCATTGTATTCAGTTAAAGCCCAGTAAAGCAATGTAATATCTGTAAGACATCTCAGAAATAGAACGACAAGTTAAAGTGAAGCTAGAAAGCATATTAGAACTAGTAAATCATGTTACTATAGAAACTCAGTATACAACATGGTTTTCAGCAGAAATACTATATCCTGTTCAGTAATAGCCCCAGAACAGTCTGGCAGGAGACTACATTCATATATATATATATTTACCAGCCTCAGCACGTATTAAATACGTACAGATTACTATTACTAGTTCAGCATGTAATAAATACGATACTTTACCCCTATTTGCCTCAGCATGTGAGATATGCAGATAGTATTACTAGTTGAGACCGTTGTATTGTTTGGGGTCGGACTACCTAGCATCCATGACCGCCCCAGGGTTGATAGCTGTATCGACTCGTCCGCCAGAGGACCAGGATATGTCACTCTACAGAGTGGCATGCCGTCCCACAGGGGACGAAGATGGGATGCCAGTTTTCCCAATATTATGCCTTGGTCGGCTTTTACACACCCCTGTCGAGCGGATACGCCCAGGTGTTGATTCAGGAGTCCTTCGGACTCAGGTACAGTTATAGTCAGGGGCTCAGCGAGCCCAAGTGCATACCCAGGGGATCGGCAGGACGCTTACAGGGTTATAGGAGATGGGATGACCGGGGTAGGGGTGTAGATTCTGTGCTAGTTGTACCTCCCGGCTTATGGGGGCCGGGTAAGGTTTGTGTGTGCTATGTTATGTTATGTTATGTTATGCCATGTTACGTTAGATACGGATAGATCAGTAGTAGAGTGATACGTCTCCAGGTACGACTCCTATCCCTCCCAGTACAAATGTGAGAAGGTATGACTTACATTATTAGACAGTTAATCTAATTCTCCCTACTTCAGTTTCATCAGTTACATTGTTGTTTTCATATTTCGCTTCCAGTTATTGCTTTACATACTCAGTACCAGTGGTACTGACGCCCGGTGGAGCGCTGCATTACTTGCCTGCAGGTACTCATAGACGAGCAGGCGATACCATGTGATTCCTGTCAGCGATCGAGTATTCAGCTCCTGTTATTCGGAGACTGAATTCCAGAGGTATATTTCAGCTTTCTTTTGTTGTATAGTACGGGTAGGTCGGGGACCTGTCCCGATCATTTCTATTGCTATTCCTAGAGGCTTGCGGTCTGTATATATTTCGCTGTGGTCAGATGAGCCGGTCGTGTGAGACCGTGCAGTTGTATAGCTGTTAGTACTCTTTCTTTCTTTTATGTTGGCCGTGTGGGGCCATAGTTTGCCAGTAGTGGTGACCTTGCCGGTCACGTAGCTTCCTAGTACTTCATGATTAAATTATAGATAACTAGACAGCATGGTGGCCTTGTTGGCCCGCATAGGATTCCCTAAATTGATATGTTTCTGGTCAGCTGTTAGTACAGGTACAGAAGGCTATAGGCCAATGGGCCGGGGGCTGTGTTTACAGCCGTTATATAGCCCTTTATTTCCAGAAATGTGAGTTAGATCCAGCCAGGCACCAGATGTGCCCAGGCTTAGCAATTTAGCAGTACAGGTCCTAATAGGGCATCAGGTGCCAGTCATACCCCCCAAGGCGGGGTGTGACAAACTAAGATGTGCCCAGGCTTGGCAATTCAGCAGTACAGGTCCTAATAGGGCACCAGGTGCCAGTCATACCCCCCAAGGCGGGGTGTGACAAACTCCTCTCAAGGGTTCTTCATCATCTTCTTCTCAATCTCTCTTGGATCTTTAAGCCAAATAAAAGATTCTTCAAGTTCAAGTATATAGGGTCATTGATAATGCTCAAATTATATCCCTGAAGAAGTATAACACAGATGTTGTCAATAAAGAACCCAATTAAGGTTGGGGTCGATCCTACCAGGAATATGGTTACGATACAGACTAATGCTAGTATTTAAACTTTTAGTTTAGTTATTTCCTAATGGAGGATTTTAAATCAAGTAACAGTATTTTGAAATGGAGCTGTGATCATAGTTATTCAATTAACTAGGAAAGTGTTCCCCATGGCTTCCTTGCTAGGTCAGATTATTACACTCGTGATCAATCCCAATACTTAGCCTGTAGAACTGATAAATTATGCTCATCTAAACGACTAATTCATCCTTATTAGATGAGTCTACTCAATCATCGAGTTAGGTCTTATGAGTGATTTCACCTTAACCTTTATTAGTAGTTCCAAACTACTCTCCTGCGACTGCAACTCAAGCTATTTAATGAAACTCAATTTCAAGGTTTTGTTGATCCTTTATTTTCCTAATCTCTTCTTCTATCGGTTCAAGAAAGAAGAGAATTTGGGCTAGTCCTAATGTTGTACACATTAAGAAACATTAAACATGAAGAAAAGAACAATACAGGCATTCATATTAGTTTAGAATCACTTTGTGTTAACCCTAGTTTGTTATTCCATCATGGTTCCCACAACCCTAGTTGTGGAGGGTTTAGCTATTCATAATTGCAAGAATAAAATCAAATTTCATGAAAGTAAATATAATTGAAGACTTACAATATTAATGAAGAAAACCCCAAGAATTAATTGCACAATCACTTGTCAAAAATCCAAGAACAATATAGAACTTTGTCAAAGTAATCGAGTATTTTCTCTCCAAGAACTTTAGAAACCCCAAAAATATGATTATAAGTCAAAAGTATTGGTCTCTATTAAAGAAAATAACCTAAAAGTATTTATACAATTAATGAAATTCTTTCCTAATTTAACAAGGATTCTGCTGCCACTTCGTCCTACAAGTCGTAGCATGATGCAATGAGTCGTAGGAGGCTTCCGTACCACAGGACTGCAACTTTTGTATTCTTAGGTACTGGAGGATGCATGACTCGTAAATGATGCTATGAATCATAGGATCTTGTTGTGGTATGCACTTCTAAAACTTGGCATCTCTACTGTTCCTCATACAGGTCCTTATAACGGTTCGTACCATGCTGGTACAACTTGTACAATCCTTTAGTGCCCTGAATTTTTTAAGTATGCAATCCTCTGATTCTCACCAAGAGTCTGTCAATATGGCTCGTATGTTATTGTTACGACTCGTGGCTTACACTCGTACAATGGAATATGGAAATGCACATCTTCTGTATCTCAAGTTACGGGTAGTCAGTATGGCTCGTACCAAGATGGTACAACTCGTACTTTCAGTCGCATGTTGCCTCTGCACTTGTGAATTTTCTCTGAAGTTCTGTCATGGGTGCCAGGTATGATTTCCCTGAAAGCAAGGGAAAAACACCTCATATCTATATAAACACACCTATGTACAAGCATTTTCCCAATGTTTTAAGCATCAAAAGTGTCGTAAATATGTGACACATCAACACCCTCAACTTAAACTTATGCATTTCCTCAGGAAAACAAAACACTACCGTAAGACGACGCTTAACTAGAAAGTAAAATAGAATACCTACAACCAACACCACCAAAATTTGGACACATGAGCATTATAAGTATTGACCCCTTTTTTATCCAAAACCATGATAGCTATGCTTACATGCAACTACAACTCATGACACAATGGGATCTAGAGATGGTATCTAACTATTAACAAATAACTAAGCTATCACTAATGCTATTTATATAGATAACTGGCTAAATACAATGTAACCCATGTACCCTCACAACAAATAAAGTCCCAAACACTTGAAATGATATATATATATATATATATATATATATATATATATATATATATATATATATATATATATATATATATATATATATATATATATGAAACTGGGATTGTCAAGTAAGCTCTCACTTTCACAAAGAAGTTCCAAATACTGCATAACTGATACCATAGGCTTGCCCTTATTTTTTCTACTCTGGCTTTTTGAATATTTAGGTTAGGATCATTGTAGGACTTTTATTGGCTTGTAATGTAGGCTTAGGGACGGGTATGACAAATCTAAAAATAGTTACTAACCCTCCTAGGCATTACACAACTATTGGCTTCACTTTTAACTTTTCCCTCTTTTCATCATTTTTTTCTCTTTTTTTCTTCTTGTTTTTCTCCCTTTCCCCATTTTATTCCACTTTCAACTGGTGGGTCTGGTGTATTTCTTATTTTTTTTCATCACACCACACCCTCACCTTTTACTGACTATCTTTTTTCTTTTATGCTCCACCTTATCTGTGCACCCCTATAATAGCCACTTTCAACTTAGGCATTTTGCCTAAGTTGAGATTCACAATGTCCAAGGAGGGACTAGGGCTAAAACAAGTTCATTATAAAGAAAACAGGGAAGGTTAATGGGATAATAAAAAAAGGTCAACTTTAGGCTCAAACATGGGATCAAGGGATTCATTTCATTTGGTATGGAAATTTAATCTAAAGTGGGATAATAAAAAACAACCTATGATCCTTTTCTAACCAACTATCCTACAACGCAAAGACTAACAAGGCAAGTTCTAGATCACCTACACAGTATTGAACTAAGTAAGAATCCTCACTCATACATGGTGTAGGTTTGCATCACACTATATATCTGGTTCATGCATAGCTATGCTACAGTTACTCATGCTAATCTATTAAGTGCCATAAAGAGATTCACAATAGTCAGCTTTGCAGTCTACACACAACTATTCATACAAAAATTTTTAAAAAGGGCCATTACTTTTCAAAAATATCAAAAGATCAAACATATGTGCATTTTTATTGGCTATTAAGTACTCCTAAGATACTTCTAGTTAAACAAATAAAACATCCTAAACATGCCGATTCTATAGATAGCATGTTCGAGAGAAAAGAAATACGACAATAAAAACCCTAAGATGAACAAAACAAATAGATACACCCCCCTCAAAAAGCATGCTTTGTCCCCAAAGAAAAGAAATGAAAACTAGGAGATGGACATACATGTGGTTCTCTAAGCACTCCTGTCATCCTGTGGAGGTGGGTGTGAAGGAATATGTTCGGTCTGTTTGTTGGGTATAAAGCTACATGCAAGTGCACGTGGTCGAACAAGTAGTAAAGTGGCTTAAGTAAGCCAAGTATCGATCCCACAGAGAGTGGGATGAAGTGCAATCTGCTCAAGTGTACTATATTTTAATTGTAACAATGAAGACAACAGTGTAACCAAGAGTTTGATATTTTGATTTATAATAATTATGCTAAGTCTAAATCAATTATTTAATGTGAGTCTGAACTATGAATGTGTGCATGCTGAGGTTAAACGAACATGTAATGAAATTAATTGTCGATGTAATTTGGTTAGCCTTTTCCTCCGGTTGCTAGTCAAGAATTATTGCCAAGGGATTAAAACTCTCGTATTTAACCCCACTTAAGAATCATGAACCATCCACCTACATTTCTGTGATTAAATGCAATTCATGTTCTAGCCATACAAAACCAATTCCTAAATTGACTAATACGACTTTCAGGTATATTTCTATCCTGAAGGTAAATCAATTCTCAATTTTCCCAAACTAAGAAAGGATCATATCCTATTAATTCACAACTTTCCAATTTCGTGCTCTCTCGAGTGAAACCGGACTTTTTAGATATACATTAACATAGGCCACACATTAATGCAGTAAGAACAAAAATTAATAGAACAACCATGGAAGAAAAGATGAAAAACTAAAGAATCAATAATCACATTTCATTACAAGTGTTCTTAACCTCAGCAAGAAGATGAATTAGGCACTCATTTGTGGATTAACCATCGTTAAATGAGTGTTAAACATACAAGCAATTGAATACAAGAAGAAGGAAAGAGAGAAAAACCCTGATAATTTTGTCCTCTCAACTGCATGTAACCCACGTTCTTGCTCCACCAAGTCAGAATATTGAAAAATGAACCTAAGTGTTCTATTTATACTAGTGGGAATTTTTCCCGGAATAACAAACAACGTGTCACGGAGTGCATCGCGGAGTGTTCGGTGCTTTGGTTGGGGGTTAAAAACCGACACGCAAGTGCACGTGGTCAAACAAGTAGTAAAGTGGCTAAGTAAGCCAAGTATCGAACCAAGGAGACTCTGGATAAGTAAAAATTGCTCAAGTATACTATATTCTATCTTACTTCTATATATGCTGACAACAACGTAACCAAAAGTTAAATAATATTGTTTATAAATTATTTACTAAAACTATAATCAAATATCTACTTTGAATTGAAACTATGGATATGAGCATGCCAAGGTTAAGAACAAGTAATGAACTTGATTATAATCATAATTTGGTTAATCTTTTCTTCCTGTTGCTAGCCTTGGGTTGCCTCCCAAGCAGCGCCTAATTTTACGTCGCGGCACGACGTACCAAGTTTCACCACTTTTTCCTCCACCTTGAGGATATGAACCTCACCCCTAATTTCTTTTCTAATTTCCTCTTATGCTCCAGGGGTGGTGGTGAAAAATTATAAGGACCAAGCAGTAGATGTTGCCTTTTGAACCTCTTGGCCCTCAAGTAAGCAAAGTCATTTTGTCTTTATGAGTTAGCAAATTTCAAAATATACGGGGCTTGGTCCTCCTCTAGACATTTCTCTATAAGCTTGGAAGACTCTATTTCTATGTTGTCAACTAAATTTAATGTTGAAAAATGCGTAGAGTGTGGTCCAATACACCTCAACACTGAAACTGCATTGTGCTTGACCTCCTTACTTGTATACACCTTCTCAACATCGTCATCTATCTCTCCATTGATGTCAAATGGGGGATACTCTATCTCTTCTTCCCTCAATGGATTTTCCATAAGTGTGAGCCCATCACAGGGACACTCAAGAGATTCTAATTGTTGGGCTTCATCCAAAAATCCACCCTTGTCTTCTGCTTGTAGTTCCTCTTGAATATCGGCTAAAACTGTCACCTGCAAGTTATCACAAGCTTCAGCTTCAGCGATCATCTCCGTGAATTTGATGCTCACCCTTTCTAGAGCCTCCGCATTCTCTTCTTGCTGAATTCTCAATACTGCCATCGCCTCCTTCATTGCTTCTGATTGCTCCAAGAGTTGTTTCATCATGTCTTCTATTCGAGCTTGGCGTCCCAAGTCCTCATTTTCAGCATGCCTATATTCAGAAAAAACAACAGAAGGATCATAGTAGGGGCTTGGGGGAGGGGAATATGCATTCGGACAGCCATCCCAATGGCCATCTTGACCACCACATATATTGCACGTGTTACATTGTTGCCACAAGTGGTGTCCTCCGCAATTCAGACAAGATTCACTAAAATATGAGTATCCACCATTGAAACCATTTTTATTCCACGATGTCATGTCAATAAGGGTATTCGAAAAAGAAAAAGTAAAATGAAAAAGAATTAAAACAAACACTAAGACTAAGTTGTCAGCACTAAGAAAAAAATATAGTAAATTTACACTTAAAACAAATTCACCAATTGCCAAGTCTCCCCGGCAACGGCGCCAAAAACTTGTTCGGTGCTTTGGTTGGGGGTTAAAAACCGACACGCAAGTGCACGTGGTCAAACAAGTAGTAAAGTGGCTAAGTAAGCCAAGTATCGAACCAAGGAGACTCTGGATAAGTAAAAATTGCTCAAGTATACTATATTCTATCTTACTTCTATATATGCTGACAACAACGTAACCAAAAGTTAAATAATTTTGTTTATAAATTATATACTAAAACTATAATCAAATATCTACTTTGAATTGAAACTATGGATATGAGCATGCCAAGGTTAAGAACAAGTAATGAACTTGATTATAATCATAATTTGGTTAATCTTTTCTTCCTGTTGCTAGCCAAGAACTTTAGCCTAGAGATTAAAACTCTCGTATTTAATCTCACTTAAGAATCATAAACCATCCGTCTACATTTCTGTGATCAAATGCAATTTATGACCTAGCAATACAATTCCGGTTCCTAAATTGACTAATATGGCTTTCAAGTATATTTCTATCAGGAAAGCACATCAAAACCCAATTTTCCCAAATCAAGTTAAGAACAATACCCTATTAATTCACAACTTTCCAATTTCGTGCTCTCTCGAGTGAAATCGGACTTTTTAGATTTACATTAATGTCGGCCACACACCAATGCAGTAGAAACAAGAATTAATAGAACAACATGGAAGAAGAAGATGAAAAACCATATAATTCAATAATCACAATTCATCACCATTGTTCATAACCTCAGCAAGGAAGAGAATTAGCCACTCATTTGTGGATTAATCATCCTAAAACAAGTGTTAATCATACAAACAATTGATTGAAAGAAGAAAGAAAGAGAGAAAAACCCTGAGCTTTTTCGTTCCTCAACTGCCTGTAACCCACGTCCTTGCTCCACCAAGTCTGAATTTTGAAAAATAAACCTAAGTGTGCTATTTATAGTAGTAGGACTCTTTCCCGGAATAACAAGCAACGTGTCATGGAGTGCATCGCGGAGCACGGCCTCTGTGACACGCTACGAACGCGGAAGCCTTCTGGAAATCACCCGAAAATGGCCCGGGCAGCACCCTGCCGCGTTGGCAGCGTGTCACGCTGCTTGGGCAGCGCGTTGGCAGCCCTTGGTCACGGAGGCCACCTGCCGTGGCACGTTGCCAACGCGCAGGTGGGCTGTTGTGAGCGGCCTGCTTGCCGTGGCACCTTGTCGACGCGCCGGTGGGCTGTTTTGTGCCTCCTGTTTGCCGACGTTCGCGTGTTGATTCCGTTTCCAAGCCTCTACTTCACCAACTCATGGATTAGTTACTCAAAAGTCATCAAAACCTACAAAACAAAGGCTAATCATGTTGGTTAGCACATATCTTTACTTTATCTAAAATTACATGAAAATGTATACAATAATCTTAGATAAACAAGACTAATTTAAGTCGTAAAGCGTATCTCGGGTATATATTTTTGCCCGTGATCACGGAGCACTGCCTCCGTGACACGCTACTGATGCGGACCCTCACTGGAAACTGGGGGTCCAGGAAATAAGGCACAACGTGGCACGACGTGCAACGCGGAGCCAGGCCACCGTGCCACGGACCCATCGCGAACCCTCTCTAGAAATTGGGCGAAAATTTCCTATCCAGGCAGAAGGCCTCCGCAATGGCAGCGTGACACGGCTCCATCGCGGAGCCCCTTTATTTTGTGCTTTCCAATGCCTTGTCCCTTGCTCACGTCCGACTCCAACCCCAATATCTTCCAACATACATTTTAGCTTCCCGAAATTACATTTTTCCTGCAAAACAATGCTAATCATGTTGGTTAGTATAAATTCACATTTTATTACCAATTACATGAGAAAGTATAAACATTGATAGATAAACAAGGCTAAAATGACACCTTTGAGTATCACTTGGGCATATAAATTTGCCCAAGATCACTTACCCCACATTTAAATCCTTGTTCGTCCTCGAACAACAATCTTACACCTCATGCAATTTACATCCCAACCTCGCTACTTTGGTTCGACAATTTAGGTTACGGTCATACCGATTATTCAATACAGTAAATCATCAAGAAAACATGCATGGTCCTATCAATTCAATGACCTTCAATACATCAAGACCTCCTAGACTTAAGAATCGACTCTTGATATTAGCAAACTCCTGCAAATCAGCTGATCAAGACATTCGACACGAAGATTAATCTCTCATCAAGCATGTGCCCTCACAATACTAGAGAATTTTCCCCTTTTTGATCATATGAACTCACAAAATTTAAAGCAGGGGCATATAAACACAATTTCGCTCTCTCTCCCAACAGAATTCACATGCATCATATCATGACCCATAAGCTTGCCTTTAGTGTACTACTTCACTAATATAAAGAAATGTGATGTAAGATCACGAAGGACTTTAACGGGTTGTAGTGGAAGCTACGAAACTAGTCAATATTGGGCTAGCTAATACTAGCCACTAGCATCCTTAAGCGCTTTTTCAACATATCCCATCAAACTCATGGACATTGTTTCTTTCTTCATCCTCCCATTTTTGAAGTTGTTCTTTAGTTTGGCCCATCTTATTAAGCACACTTTTCACCACAACAAAGATTATTCATGCACCTTCATTATAGTTTATTTATAACAATTGCACCTTCACCCTTTTCTTTCCTTCCATCTCTCTGCTTTACTTTTCTTTTCACCATTATCACTCTTTTGACACTTTGGGAAAATTATTTTCTCTTCTTAAGCGCTTAAGAGTTTTGGATCGGCTTTACGGCTAATGAAAAGAAGGGATTAAGCTCGGTTTACACTTTTTGACAAAAAAAAAATAATAGGCTAAAGGCTCAACGGGCTGACTAGGGTACACAATCAAGGTGGGTATGAACATGAAAAATAGAAACTTTCGGTTAAAACAAAGAAATGCCTACATCCTTTCCTACAACACACCTCCTTCATTTCGTTTTGTACACACACCAGGCAAGTTCTAGACACTTCACAATAGCATGGAATAACAAAACCTCACAACTCTTATTGCACATGCTTAATTCAAGATGTATTCACAGACTCTTCAATCAACTAATTACAGGAATTCAAACATTAAGCCTAAATCACACTGAATCGAACTCTATGGCCTAGGTATCTCAACACATTTACAAAGTTGCACGCTTTCGTACGAATCACATTTGCATTTTTAATATCATGTACAACACGCAACCATAATCCCGCAAACATAAAGTAACTACAAGTTTTGGGATGCAACCCACAAAAGAAAAACAACTGAAAAATAATTGAAAAATCTACTCCTAACGACTACATCCCTTAAGAAGGTCGTCATCCATCCATCATAGGGAACAGTCACTAACTAGGACTTCGGTTCAATGGGACCATTCTTGGTAAAAGAACCGAAAACAAATGCCGAGAAACCCAAGAATTGAAAGAAATTTTTTTAAACAAAATATCGATCATTTCGATAACAAAAATATGTACAAAATCAGCTAGCAACATTCAGCAACACACAACAGGATCACATATATTTGCAATACAGAACAACAACTTACAATCACAAATCACAGGGTTAGAAAAATTTGTTCACAGGCACAACAATAGATTAGGACATACATACATAACAGCACAACCAGCACCTAACTACTCCCACCCCACACTTATCTCGAACACTGTCCCCAGTGTTCACAAAAAAAATTAAAATAGCACAAAAATCGGGTGGTGGAACTCCCTGATTAATCAAAGTACTCCACTTCTTCATCAGGTGCTGCTGCTTCATCTCCCATGTCTGAATCACCCCCATCGTCATCCTCGGACTCCACATCCGAGTCCTCCCGACGTGTCTCCTCGTCCGTGGGGACATCATCATCCGTGGGCTCTACAAATGCTGGCCCCACTCGGCATAGAGCCCTGGCGTTTTTGCTGAAAGGGTAGTCTAGCTCGAGCTGCCATAACTCCTCCTCTGTTGCTGGCCTCCCGCCTATCCTCAGCTGGAGCATCTGCATCCCATACATGCGAGCCATGTACTGATCATCACGAGCATGTCGCTCGCCTAGTGTAAGCACTGGCCCGTGGGTGGTGTCGGGAGCCTTAGTTTTAGTGACATCTAAGGCCCACCGCTCCATCTGCGGGATATAATCAAGGGCCTCTTCCTCGACATCCAGGCCCCTCAGGAAGGTGTTGAGTAGCCCACCAAATTCGTATCTGTGCCCCTGATGCAACCGAGCTCTCTTCATGGCGGAGATAATCACCGAACCCACGTTGATCTCCAGCCCCTTCATCAGAGCGTACACCAGGCATACACGATCCCGGGTTACATCTGTCATATGTACCCCCGGGATTAGGCAGGAACAGACGATCTTTAGCCATATTCTGGCTTTCCTGTTCATCTGTGAATAGGGCAAAGTTTGATGGTAGCCCCTCTCCTTGTGCCTGCTCCATCTAGCTATCGATCGGGTCCCACACAATGTGCGTCTGATGTCCGCATATGGTGGAGTGATGTTCAACTGTCGAAGCACGTGGGCGTCTGTGTCCCGCGCCCCTATGATAGCATTGAGGTGGTGGGGCTCAAATGTGAGTATTTTCCCTCTTATTTTTATGGTGTGACTTCTTAGAGTCAGGTTCCAATTGGCATAGAATTCTCGAATCAGGTGCAAGTTGCATTCCTTGGGCTCTTCAAAGATGAAGTTGAGTCCATCTGCCTCGATCCGGTGGACAATCCTAGGGAACTCTTGTGCCAATGGTTCCCGTGCTATGTGTTCCTCGGGGAAGTACTTGTTTTCCTTGTGCTTTGCATACCACTTCTTCCCCTAATCCGTCACCTACTTGGTTCCGTATTGGCGGCGTTGGCCGCGTGGAACCGCTGGTGCTGCTGGGACTGCTGTGCCCAGTCTGATTCGCTTTCTTCCGGCGCCAGATGTTGATGCGCCTTTCCCTTTTTCTTGCCTGCTTGCCATCTTACCTGTCAACCCAAGTATACAAGATCAATGTTAAGCCAATGAATATTAACTTCGACTAAGGTCGGGTTAAGCTAGGCTACCCCACACTTAGTCCTTAGCCAAATTTACAACATTCCGGCAAGATCATATTTATTTACACAAATAAACAACCAACTATACAAACATGCTTAGTGCATACGAAGAATTCAATGATATGTATTCTATGTACTACTCAGACTTCGTACAGCTAACCACCGTCATTACCATCAATCACATTTTATCCCATCGCACTTAGCAAGGAAAAACAAAGAAATGAAAAACAATAAGAATTTATCTACACGAACCTATACAATTCACCCAATTCTTGCAAATGTCAATATTCCCCTAACCCGAGAATCCGTCGGTCTTTTAACATCATAACAATTAGCACATCGACTCATCTCACTCAACATGTACAACCCGACATGAATTTCACAAGTTCACTACATTTTTCCACTTCAAATTCAAAAATAAGCCCTAAATATGATTGTATCAACAAAATTCGATTAAATTATGCAATTAACGAGTTCAAGCAATCACAATGATATTCTGAACATCCATCAACACTAATTCAATTGAATTTACGTTTAATTTCTACTTAGGACGAACTTAGCTCACATCACATGCTCAATATAGAAGAAAATCGATAAGAAATGTGATGGAATCGAAGAACATACCTTGAGATTGAATAATTGAAGAAAACTCGATGAATTTCTTGGCCTATTCCGTGTCACGTTGAAGGGGGAGGGGTTTTAGGGGGTTTGGTAGCGGAGTGTGTGAGAAATAAAGAAAATTGAGGGGGATTCGGGGTTTAAAAGTGGAAAAATCACGCGGGTCACCCGGCGACCCGGTGTGACCCGTCGCGATATACATAGCAACGTGTCACGAAGTGCATCACGGAGCTGTCGCGAGGGCGTTCTGGAATTTTTTAAAAAATCCGAATTTATACCTCAACGTGTCAAGGAGGGTAACGCGGAGGTCCTCCTCCGTGACACGGAGCTATCGCCCTAGCTCACTATTTTGCCACTTTTTATTGATTTTCATATCTCGAATTTTCCTTTGCGATTCCTTGCATAATTTCCCTCCGTTCGACCTGAAATTCATTCTACTACAAGAAATTGGTTAGAATTATAGGTTGCACTCAAAATAAAAATAAAACAAAACTAAAAATTTTGTTGTTAAACAAGAAAAAGAAAAAGAAAAATTTATTCACAATTTACAAAGAAAAAGTTTTCACGGGTTGCCTCCCGTGCAGCGCCTGGTTTACCGTCTCGGCTCGACGTCATTCAACTCAGTTGTACTCTAGGGTGATGGACGTTTTCTCTTGAAACCCGACCTCCCCCCAGTAGTGCTTACACCATTCCGGTGGTTTTCCCAATAACTCTCGTGAATCCTTAATCTGCTCATCATCGACTTGATCAATAACATTGATCACTGAGAGTTCTTCGTACACAGTCGGGAGCTTGGGTGCCTTGTACACATCGAACACTTCCACCTTGTCGTGTGCTCGCATTGTTAGCTGCCCCGTAGCTACATCAATCAGCGCTTTCCCGGTCGCCAAGAAAGGACGTCCCAAAATAAATGGGACTTCCGCGTCTGGTTCAAAATCCAGCACGATGAAATCTACCAGGAATATCAGGGAGCCCACTTGTACCAGAACGTCCTCCACAATGCTATCAGGTCTGGCTAAGGACCGATCTGCCAATTGCAAGATCACGGTTGTGGGTCTAGGAATCCCTAGACCCAGCTTTTTGAATACCGATGACGGCATCAAATTAATGCTTTCTCCCAAATCACACAATCCACGAGCTCGGATACTCTGCCCAATAGTAATCTGTATAGTAAAGCTCCAGGGGTCTTTGAGCTTTGTGGGCAGTCGGTTTTGTATCCGGGAAGTGCACTCCTCCGTGAGAGCCACCGTAGCATACTCAGTCAGCCGACTTTTGTTTGCCACGATGTCCTTTATATACTTAGCATATTTCAGCACTCCCTGCAAAACATCAACAAGAGGTAAATTAATATGTACCTATTTTAGCACCTCCATGAATTTCTTGAAACACGCCTACTCCTTGTGTTTCTTTAATCGTTGAGGGAACGGGGGTGGTGGTCTTTCTGATTCTGCTCCCTTAGTCTTCCCCCTCTCATCACTTTGCTCCCTCTCGACTTCTGCTGCTCTTGATTGTTGAGGTGGTCTTTCTGGTTCCACCTCTTTCAGCTGCAAACCACTCCTTGTGGTCACTACATTCACCTGCTTGGGGTTGGGATCTGTGTCGCTCGGAAGTCCTCCTCTAGGTCTGGTGTTTTGGGCTCCAGCAAATTGCCCAAATTGATATTCAAGTGCCTTGGTAGCTAACTAGTTGTTTTTCACCTCGGCTGCCAATTTCACATAGTCAGCCTGCAATTGAGCTTGATTAGCTATCGTAGTCTTGAACATCTCCTCAATGCCGGGTGATGGTGGTGGAGGAGGTGCATTGTTGTTTCTGAATTGTGCTTGATAATTCTGCTGCCCTCCTTGGTTCCTTTGCCCACCCTGATTCGAACTCTGCCCCTAATGGTTGTTGCTACCCCAGGAGAAATTCAGGTGATTCCTCCAATTGGAATTGTAGTTGTTGCCATACTATTGGTGGTTGTTCCTTTGTACATTTCCCACAAAGTTCACCGAGTCAGGATTAGCTCCACAACACTCAGCTGAGTGCTCACTGCTTCCGCACACTTCACACCAAATCTGCTGCACAGCATTCACTGGGGCTTGAGGCTGGTTCATTGTCATGTTACTAAAGTGGGTGTTGAGTTGATTCTGCAAAGCAGCTATTTGTGCAGCAATAGCTGTAAACCCATCCACTTCTAGAACTCCTGCTGCTTTCCTTGTCCCGCCTCTTGACGAATCAGCATTCCATTCCGGATTGCCCTGCGAAATACGGTTCAACAATGTATACAGCTCCTCATAAGTTTTCTCCAGCTCTTGTCCCCCAGCTGCTGAGTCTAGCAATATTTTTGTATGGGGTTCCAAACCCTCTATAAAAGTGCGCACCAACACATCATTGGATTGATGATGATGAGGACAATCCCGCAACATTGACTTGAATCTCTCCCAAGCCTGATATAGATTCTCTCCCTCTCTCTGTTTGAAACTTAGAATCTGACTTCTAAGTCTTGTTGTTTTACCAGAGGGAAAAAATCGTATCAAGAACTTCCTTGTAAGATCATCCCACGTAGAAATAGAATTAGGTGGCTCAACTTTCAACCACCTCTTGGCTTCTCCCAATAGTGAGAATGGGAACAATGTAAGCCGGACGTAATCTGATGACACTCCAGCGGGAATATAAGTGTCACTTATCTCCAAAATATTTTGGAGATGCTGCTGTGGATCTTCATGAGGGAGACCTGTAAACTTCCCGCTTGTGTGCAGCAATTGCACCATATTCTGCTTAAGTTCGAACCTCCCTCCCGGCTCAGGTTTGCGGATGCTAGATGTGACATTATTAGCATGTGGGATTGCCACCTCGCGAACCGGCCGAGCTGCTATTTATTCGGGCACTAACATTGCCCGTACTACTGGTGGATTCTGTTGTTGCTCGATGATTGTCTGTCTGAGCAACTGCAGCTTTCTTTCTAGAGCTTCTCTCCGCTGTCGATGAAATAATCTTTCTGGCTCCAAATTCGAGTCCACCAGCTCCTTGTCTCTTGCCAGTGTTCAACAAAGATTAAATCTGCAAAATATAGGCTAAGACCAAGTTGTCAACACTAAGAAAATAAAAATATAGTAAATTAACCTTAAAACAAATTCACCAATTGCCAATCCCCGGCAACGGCGCCAAAAACTTGTTCAGTCTGTTTGTTGGGTATAAAACTACGCGCAAGTGCACGTGGTCGAACAAGTAGTAAAGTGGCTTAAGTAAGCCAAGTATCAATCCCACAGGGACTGGGATGAAGTGCAATCTTCTCAAGTGTACTATATTTTAATTCTAACAATGAAGACAATAGTGTAACCAAGAGTTTGATATTTTGATTTATAATAATTATGCTAAGTCTAAATCAATTATTTAATGTGAGTCTGAACTATGAATGTGAGCATGCTGAGGTTAAATGAACATGTAATGAAATTAATTGTCGATGTAATTTGGTTAGCCTTTTCCTCCGGTTGCTAGTCAAGAATTATTGCCAAGGGATTAAAACTCTCGTATTTAACCCCACTTAAGAATCATGAATCATCCACCTACATTTCTGTGATTAAATGCAATTCATGTTCTAGCCATACAAAACCAATTCCTAAATTGACTAATACGACTTTTAGGTATATTTCTATCCTGAAGGTAAATCAATTCTCAATTTTCCCAAACTAAGAAAGGATCATATCCTATTAATTCACAACTTTCCAATTTCGTGCTCTCTCGAGTGAAACCGGACTTTTTAGATATACATTAACGTAGGCCACACATTAATGCAGTAAGAACAAGAATTAATAGAACAACCATGGAAGAAAAGATGAAAAACCAAAGAATCAATAATCACATTTCATTACAAGTGTTCTTAACCTCAGCAAGAAGATGAATTAGCCACTCATTTGTGGATTAACCATCGTTAAATGAGTGTTAAACATACAAGCAATTGAATACAAGAAGAAGGAAAGAGAGAAAAACCCTGATAATTTTGTCCCCTCAACTGCCTGTAACCCACGTTCTTGCTCCACCAAGTCAGAATATTGAAAAATGAACCTAAGTGTTCTATTTATACTAGTGGGAATTTTTCCCGAAATAACAAGCAACTTGTCACGGAGTGCATCGCGGAGCACTGCCTCCGTGACACGCTACCGACGCGGACCCTCACTTGAAACTGGGGGTTCAGGAAATAAGGCACAATGTGGCACGACGTGCAACGCGGAGCCAGGCCACCGTGCCACAGACCCATCGCGAACCCTCTCTGGAAATTGGGTGAAAATTCCCTATCCAGGCAGAAGGCCTCCGCGATGGCAGCATGACACGACTCCATCGCGGAGCCCCTTTATTTTGTGCTTTCCAATGCCTTATCCCTTGCTCACGTCCGAGTCCAACCCCGAGATCTTCCAACATACATTTTAGCTTCACGAAATTACATTTTTCCTGCAAAACAATGCTAATCATGTTTGTTAGTATAAATTCACATTTTGTTACCAATTACATGAGAAAGCATAAACATTGATAGATAAACAAGGCTAAAATGACACCTTTGAGTATCACTTGGGCATATAAATTTGGCCAAGATCAGAATATTCTCCTCCTCTGCAATTGTGGCACCAACGGGAGCTGGAGCACTCAATGGTGTGATAGTGCTGGTTGTGGTCGCCCCCTTAGCAATCTTGGATACGTCAGTGACCTCTGTATCTCTCTAGGTTGAGTGTGGCTCACCCAAAGGGTCCTCGCCACCCGTAAGCTCACTAGGCACAACAGCTGAACTCCAACTCAACTGGATATCTCCTACTACTTAGACATGTGCTGGTCATGAGTTTGCAGGCTAGCTACTGTAGCCCGCTTGTGCTTTTTCCTCTCTCTTTCTTCTCTTCCATGAGGTCTTCTCATCAACCACCTCTTCAGATTTTCTCTTTCCTCCATATCCACTAGCCAGCTCATGAGTCCATAATGCCCCTAAATCAATCTCATCATTGGGCTCATTATGAAATAGTGGAATGGTGGGGGCTGGTAATATGGCTGGCTGTTGAGAGGATAACTCGGCTACATGACTCCTAATCGACCTCAACTCATCCCATAGATTCCGCACATCCGGCTGCTCAGATAATTGTTCGGTGATTTTGGGTATATAGCTACACACAAGTGCACGTGGTCGAACAAGTAGTAAAGTGGCTCAAGTAAGCCAAGTATCGATCCCACAGGGACTGGACTAAGGTATCAATCTAATCAAGTGTCAATAAACTTTAACTCTAAAAATGCAGACAACAGTGTGAAGAAGAGCTTGATATTTTGGTTTCTAATTCTATACTAAGTCTAAAACGAATATACACTTTGAGTCTGAACTATAAGTATGAGCATGCTGAGGTTAAATGAACATGTAGAGAAATAAGTTATCGATACAATTTGATTAATCTTTCCTCCGGTTTCTAGTCAAGAATTATTGCCTATGAATTAAAACTCTCGTATTTAACCCAACTTAAGAATCATGAACCTTCCACCTACATTTCTGTGATAAAACAAAGTTCATGTTCTAGCCATACAAAATCGATTCCTTAATTGACTAATACGACTTTCAAGTATATCTCTATCCTGAAGGTAAATCAATTCTCAATTTTCCCAAACTAAGAAAAGATCATATCCTATCAATTCACAACTTTCCAATTTCTTGCTCTCTCGAGTGAAACCGGACTTTTTAGATATACATTAACGTTGGCCACACATTAATGCAGTAAGAACAAGAATCAATAGAACAACCATGGAAGAAAAGATGAAAAACCAATTTATCAATAATCACATTTCAATACAATTGTTCTTAACCTCAGCAAGAAGAGAAATTAGCCACTCATTTGTGGATTAAACATCGTTAAATGAGTGTTAATCATACAAGCAATTGAAATAAAGAAGAAGGAGATAGAGAAAAAACCATGAGATTTTCGTCCCCTCAACTGCCTGTAACCCACATTCTTGCTCCACCAAGTCAGAATAATTAAAAATGAACCTAAGTGTTCTATTTATACTAGTGGGAATTTTTCCCGGAATAACAAGCAACGTGTCACGGAGTGCATCGCGGAGCACTGCCTCCGTGACACGCCACCAACGCTGACCCTTACTGGAATCCGGACGTCCAGGTATTTAGGCCCAGCGTGGCATGGCATGCAACGCGGGGCTAGGCCAACGTGCCACGACCCCAACGCATACCTCCACTGGAAATAGGCATAATTTCACCCTCCAGGCAGAGTGCATCCGCGATGGCAGCGTCACACGGCTCTATCGCGGAGCCCCTTTTATTCGTGCCTTCAAGTGCTTTTTTCCCTTGCTAGCTTCCGAGTCCAATCCCGATCTCTCCCAACATGCACCTTAGCTCCATAACTTTATATTTTCCTACAAAACAACGCTAATCATGTTGGTTAGTATAAATTCACATTTTATTACAAATCACACGAGAATGTATATAATCGATAGATAAACAAGGCAAAATGACACATTTGAGTATCACTTGGGCATATAAATTTGCCCAAGATCACTTACCCCACACTTAAATCCTTGTTCGTCCCCAAAAAATAATCTTACACCTCATGCAATTGACACCCCATCTTGGCTACTTTGGCTCGACAATTCAAGCTACGGTTATACCAATTATTGGATACAACAAATCAATAAGAAAACATGCATGGTCTTATCAATAAAATGACCTTCAACACATTAAGACCTCCTAGACTCAAGAATCGACTCTCAATATCGGCAAACTCATGCCAATCAGCTGATCAAGATATCCGACATGAAATTTAGTCTCTCGCCAAGCATGTGCCCTCACAACACAAGAGAATTTTTCCCCCTTTTTAATTTTATGAACTCAAAGACATTACATGCGGGGGCATATAAATACAATTTCACTCTCTCTCCCAAAGGAATTCACATGCTTCATGTCATGATCCATAGGCTTGCCTTTAGTGTATTACTCCCCTAATATAAGGACGTGTATTGTAAGATCACGTAGGACTTAACGGGTTGTAATGTAAGCTACGGAACTAGTAAATACTGGGCTAACCAATAGTAACAACTAGCATCCTTAAGCGCTTTTTCAATACATCCCATCAACCTTATGGGCATTGTTTCTTCCTTCATCCTCCCATTCTTGAAGTCTGTCTTTATTTTTGACCCCATATCTTTAAGCACACTTGACTCAATAACAAAGATTATTTATACATCTTCATTATATTTAATTTATAACGAGTGCACCTTCACCTTTTATTTCCATTCATCACTCTGCTTTTTCTTTTCTTTTCACCATTCTCACTCCTTAACACTATGGGAAAATTATTTTCTTTTCTTGAGCGCTTCGGAGTTTTGGATCAAATTCACGGATAATGAAAAGAAGGGGTTAAGCTCGGTTTACACCTTTTTGACAAAATAAAAATAATAGGCCTAAGGCTCAATGGGCTAACTAGGATGTACATTCAAGGTGGGTACGATAATGAAAAAAAAAAGAAACTTTCGGTTAAAGCAAAGAAATGCCTACATCCTTTCCTACAATACACATCCTTCATTTTATTTCGTACACACACCAGGCAAGTTCTAGACACTTCACGATGGCATGGAAGAAACGAAACCTCAATATACACTCATTTCACATGCTCAACTCAAGACATATTCACAGACTTTTCAATCAGCTAATTACAAGAATTCAAACATTAAGCCTCAATTACACTGAGTCGAACTCTATGGCCTAGGCATCTCAACATATTTACACAGTTGCATGCTTTCATACGAGTAACCTTTGCATTTCAACTATCATGTACAACACGCAACCAGAATTTCGCAACCATAAAGTAACTACAGGTTTTGGGATGCAAACCAACAAAAGAAAAAAACTAAATAAAGAAAAAATGAACAAAGAAATCTACTCCTAACGACTACATTTCCCTTAAGATGGTCGTCATCTTTCCATCATAGAGAACAGTCACTAATTAAGACTTCGGTTCAATGGGACTATTCTCGGTAAAAGAACTGAAAACAAACGCCGAGAAACCCAAAAATTTAAAAATTCATGAAAATTTTTAAAAATATTGATCATTTCAATAAAACAAAGATATGTACAACACCAGCTAACAACATTCAACAGCACACAACAGCTTCACCTAGATTTCAATACAGACATGCCCACAAAAATCACAGGGCCACAAGTTTATCCAAGCACAACAATAGAACAGAGACATACATTAATAACAACAACAACAAACACCTAACTACTCCCACCCCACACTTAAATCGAACACTGTCCCCAGTGTTCATAAAATTCAGCATAGCACAAAATTGGGTGGTAAAACTCCCTGATCAATCAAAATATTCCACTTCTTCGTCAGGTGCTGCTGCCTCGTCTCCCATGTCTGAATCGCCCCCATCGTCATCATCTGACTCCACATCGGATTCATCACGACGTGTCTCCTCATCTGTTGGGACATCATCATCGGTGGGCTCTACAAAAGCTGGCCCCACTCGGCATAGAGCCCTGGCATTTTCGCCAAAAGGGTAGTCTAGCTCGAGCTGCCATAGCTCCTCTTCTGTTGCCGGCCTCCCGCCTATGCGCAGCTGGAGCATTTGCATCCCAAACATGCGAGCCATGTACTGATCATCCCGAGCATGTCGCTTGGCTAGTGTAAGAATTGGCCCGTGAGTGGTGTCGGGTTCCTTAGTTTTGGTGACATCTAAGGCCCGCCTCTCCATCTGCGGGATGTAGTCAAGGGCCTCCTCCTCAACATCTAGGCCCATCAGGAACGTGGTTAGTAGGCCACCAAACCCTTATCTGTGCCCTTGATGCAATCGGGCTCTCTTCATGGCGGAGATAATCACCGCCCCCACATTGATCTCCAGCCCTTTCATCAAGGCGTAGACCAAGCATACATGATCCCGGGTGACATCTGTCATATGCACCCCCGGGATCAGGCAGGAACAAACAATCTTCAGCCATATCCTGGCTTCCCTGATCATCTATGAGTAGGGCAAGGTCTGATTGTAGCCCCTCTCCTTATGCCTGCTCCAACGTGCTGTAGACCGAGTTCCACACAAAGTGTGTCTGATATCTACATATGGTGGAGTGATATTCAGCTGCCGAAGCACATGGGCGTTTGTGTCCCGTGGCCCCAAGATGGCATTAAGGTGATGGGCTCAAAAGTGACTATCTGCCCCCTTATCTTGATGGTGCGACTTCTGAGTGTCGGGTTCCAGTTGCCGTAGAATTCCCGAATCAGGTGCAGGTTGCACTCCTTGGGCTCTTCAAATATAAAATTCGGACCGGCTGCCTCAATCCTGTGGACAATCCGGGGGAATTCCTGTGCCAATGGTTCCCTAGCAATGTGTTCCTCGGGGAAGTATTTGCTTTCCTTATGCTTGGTGTACCATTTCTTCCCCTCCTCTGTCACCCATATGGTTCCGTATTGATGGCGTTGGCCGCGTGGAACTGCTGGTGCTGCTGGAACTACTGTTCCCAGCCTAATTCTTTTCCTTCTGGCGCCTGATGTGGATGCGCCCTTCCCTTTTTCTTGCCTGCTTGCCATCGTTCCTGTCAAACCCAAAAGACAGTCCCAATGTTATTCCAATTAAATTAGCTTCGACTAAGGTTGGGTTAAGCTAGGCTACCCCACACTTAGTCTTTAGCCACAATCACAACGTTACAGCTAGATCATAATTATTTCCAAAAACAAACAACAAAACATAACAAATATGCTTAGTGCATTCAGAGAATTCGACGATATACATTCTATGTACTACTCAGACTTCATACAGCTAGTCACAACATTACCATCGATAACATTTCATCACATAGCACTTAGCAAGGAGAAACAGAGAAAAAAAAATTTATCTACATGAACCTATACAATTCACCCATTTCTTGCTTCTCACAATTTCGTTACCCCGAAAATCCGTCGGTCTTTTACCATATTAACAGTTAGCACAACCAACTCATCTCAGCCAACATACACAACCCAGCAAGAATTTCAAAGTTCAACTAAATTTTCCCTTTTTAAACTCAAATTCAAGCCCTAGCTATCATTTCGTAAAAATTTCAAACAAACATGTATTTATCGAGGTCATCCCATCACAACGATAATAGGAACTTCAATCAACAATAATTTACATGAATTCATGCTCAATTTACACTTAGGGCAAGTTTTCCTCACTTCCTATGCTAAAAATCAGAAAAATAAGGTAAGAAATGAGATGAAGTTAACAAACATACCTTAAATTCGATGATATCGAAGAAAAGTTGATAAAATTGAGCTCCTAGGCCGTGTCACGTTGGGGATGGGGGGGAATTTTGGGTTGTTTGTTGTGGAGGAGGTGAGGAATGGGAAAAAATCAGGGAAAACGGGGTTAAAAAGGGGGGTTTTTCGCGCGGGTCACCCGGCGACCCGGTGTGACCCGTCGCGAAATACACTTCAACGTGTCACGGAGGGTAACGCGGATCATGCCCTCTGTGACACAGAGCCATGCGCAGGTGTTTTAGAATTTGTAAAAATTCCAGAATTATCTTCAACGTGTCATGGAGGGTAATGCGGAGGCCCTCCTCCGTGACACGGAGTCATCGCGTAGGCTCACTGTTTTGCCACTTTTTATTATTTTTCATACCTCGATTTTTCCTTTGCGATCCTTTGCATATTTATCCTCCGTTCAACCTGAAATTCATCTCACAACAAGAAATTGGTTAGAATTATAGGTTTCACATAAAATACAAATTTTGTTTTTATTTTTATTTTATATTTTTCTCTTTTTTTTTCTTCTTTCTTTTTCCTACGAAATCTAATAAAATATTACAAAAAATTTCACGGGTTGCCTCCCGTGCAGTGCCTGGTTTACCATCACGGCTCGACGTCATTCAGCTCAGTCATCCTCTAGGGTGACGGATGTTTTCTCTCGACTACCGTCCTCACCCCCGTAATGCTTACATTGCTCCGGTGATTTCCCTAATAACTCCCGTGACTCAACTCTCTGAACAACATCAGCTCGATTAATCACATTGATCACCGAGAGTTCCTCATACACAGATGGGAGCTTGGTGACCTTGTATACATCAAACATCTCTACCTTGTCGTGTGCTCGCATAGTTAACTGCCCTGCAGCTACATCAATAAGTGCTTTCCCGGTGGCCAAGAAAGGACGTCCCAAAATAAATGGGACTTCCGCGTCTGGCTCAAAATCCAGCACGATGAAATCTACTGGGAAGATAAGGGAGCCCACTTGCACCAGCACGTCCTCCACAATGCCATCAGGTCTGGCTATGGAACGATCAGCTAGTTGCAATATCACTGTTGTTGGTCTAGGACTCCGTAGCCCCAACTTCTTGAATACCGATGACGGCATCAAGTTAATGCTCGCTCCCAAATCACATAATTCACGAGCTCGGATACTCTGCCAACTGTAATTTGTATTGTAAAGCTCCTAGGGTCCTTGAGCTTTGTGGGCAACCCGTTTTGTATCCGGGAAGTGCACTCCTCCATAAGAGCCACCGTAGCGTACTCAGTTAACCTGCTTTTGTTCGCCACGATTTCCTTAATATACTTTGCGTACTTCGGCACTCCCTGCAAAACGTCAACAAGAGGTAAGTTAATATGTACCTGTTTCAGCACCTCCATGAACTTTTTGAAACACGCCTTCTCCTTGTGTTTCTTTAATCTTTGAGGGAACGGGGGTGGTGGTCTTTCTGGTTCAGCCTCCTTTTTCTTCCCCCTCTCATTACTTTGCTCCCTCTCAATTTCTGCTGCTCCCGATTGTTGAGGTGGCCTTTCTGGTTCCACCTCTTTAAGCTGCAAACCACTCCTAGTGGTCACTGCATTCACTTGCTTGGGGTTGGGATCTGTGTCGCTCGGAAGTCCTCCTCTAGGCCTGGTGTTTTGGGCTCCAGCAAATTGCCCAAACTGGTACTCCAGCGCCTTTGTAGCTAACTGATTGTGATCTTCGGCAAATTTATATGCCCAAGTGATACTCAAATGTGTCATTTTGCCTTGTTTATCTATCGATGTTTATACATTCTCATGTGATTTGTAATAAAATGTGAATTTATACTAACCAACATGATTAGCGTTGTTTTGCAGGAAAATATAAAGTTATGGAGCTAAGGTGCATGTTGGGAGAGATCGGGATTGGACTCGGAAGCTAGCAAGGGAAAAAAGCACTTGAAGGCACGAATAAAAGGGGCTCCGCGATGGAGCCGTGTCACGCTGCCATCGCGGATGCACTCTACCTGGAGGGTGAAATTATGCCTATTTCTAGTGGAGGTATGCGTTGGGGCCGTGGCACGTTGGTCTAGCCCCGCGTTGCACACCATGCCACGCTGGGCCTAAATACCTGGACGTCCGGATTCCAATAAGGGTCCGCGTTGGTGGCGTGTCACGGAGGCAGTGCTCTGCGATGCACTCCGTGACACGTTGCTTGTTATTCTGAGAAAAATTCCCACTAGTATAAATAGAACACTTAGGTTCATTTTTAATAATTTTGACTTGGTGGAGCAAGAACGTGGATTACAGGTAGTTGAGGGGACGAAAATCTTAGGGTTTTTCTGTATCTCCTTCTTCTTTATTTCAATTGCTTGTATGATTAACACTCATTTAACAATATTTAATCCACAAATAAGTGGCTAAATGCTCTTCTTGCTTAGGTTAAGAATAATTGTATTGAAATGTGATTGTTGATAAATTGGTTTTTCATCTTTTCTTCCGTGGTTGTTCTATTGATTCTTGTTCTTACTGCATTAATGCATGGCCAATGTTAATGTATATCTAAAAAGTCCGGTTTCACTCGAGAGAGCAAGAAATTGGAAAGTTGTGAATTGATAGGATATGATCTTTTCTTAGTTTGGGAAAATTGAGAATTGAGTAACCTTCAGGATAGAGATATACCTGAAAGTTGTATTAGTCAATTAAGGAATCGGTTTTGTATGGCTAGAACATGAATTTCCTTTTATCACAGAGATGTAGGTGGAAGGTTTATGATTCTTAAGTTGGGTTAAATACGAGAGTTTTAATCCATAGGCAATAATTCTTGACTTGCAATCCGGAGGAAAGATTAACCAAATTGTATCGATAATTTATTTCTCTACATGTTCATTTTAACCTCAGCATGCTCATACTTATAGTTCAGACAAAGTTGAGGTATTTGATGTGTTTAAGGCCATGAAGCTGCCGGCCATACATGAGGAGCTTTCAGCAATCAGTGTGGTTGAACGAGAAGAAATTCGTCAGATTGTTGAATCTCAAGACCCATTGAAAAGAGTGTTGATGAACTCCGATCATTTTGGAGATAGAGACGCGTACAAGGTGGTACAAATGCTGAATGAGTCACAAAGGCATCCGTGGAAACATGAATTTCAGTCTTTGATGAGATCTCTGGAACCATTGCCGAAACCATCCATTGAGGAAGCACCAAAGTTGGAATTGAAAGAATTACCTTCCCATTTAAAATATGTCTTTCTGGGGGAAGATGAGACGTTGCCGGTTATCATCTCCGCAGAATTGACGGAGGCACAGGAGAAGGAAGCATTGGGTGTCCTCAGAAAAAGGAAGAAAGCAATAGGTTGGCAAATGTCAGATATTCAGGGTATCAATCCAGCTTTTTGCACACACATAATTTTCATGGAGACAGGAGCAAAACCAACCGTTCAGCCTCATCGAAGGCTAAATCCGGCAATGAAGGATGTGGTTAGGAAAGAAATAATTAAGTGGCTTGATGCAAGTGTGGTCTACCCAATTTCAGACAGTGAATGGGTTAGCCCCGTTCAGTGCGTTCCAAAGAAAGGAGGATGACCATGGTCACCAATGAGAAAAATGAGTTGATTCCTACACGAACCGTCACAGGCTGGTGGATTTGCATGGACTATAGAAAGCTTAATCAAGCCACAAGGAAAGATCATTATCCTATCCCATTCATTGATCAGATATTAGATAGGTTGGCTGGACAGGAATATTATTGTTTCCTTGATGGGTACTCTGGTTATAACCAAATAGCCATAGCTCCGGAGGACTAAGAGAAGACTACTTTTACCTGTCCTTATGGGACATATGCTTTTAGATGGATGCCATTTGGGTTATGCAATGCACCTGCCACATTCCAGAGATGCATGATGGCTATTTTCCATGACATGGTGGAGGATTTTGTTGAGGTATTTATGGATGATTTTTCTATTTTTGGTAATTCGTTTGCTACTTGTTTGCAGAATCTTGACAGGGTGCTGGCTCGCTGCGAAGAATCCAACCTTGTACTAAATTGGGAGAAAATGCCATTTCTTATTGAAGGAAGGCATTTTCCTTGGCTACAAAGTGTCTCGCAAGGGGTTGGAGGTCGATCGTGCTAAGATCGAGGTTATTGAGAAGTTACCCTCACCTGTGTTGGTGAAAGGTGTTCGCAGTTTTCTTGGGCATGCAGGTTTCTACAGACGGTTCATCAGAAACTTCTCCAAAATTTCTAGACCATTATGCAGATTGTTAGAAAAAGAGGTGAAGTTTGAGTTGGATGATGAGTGTGATAAAGCATTCGAGGAGTTGAAGCAGAAATTGATAGAAGCACCTATCCTTACTTCTCCGGATTGGGGACAACCATTTGAGTTGATGTGTGATGCAAGCGATGTGGCTGTGGGAGCTGTATTGGGGCAGAGAAAAAATAGAATCTTTCATTCTATTCATTATGCAAGCAAAACACTGAATACTGCCCAAAGTAATTATACAGTCACAGAGAAGGAGATGCTAGCATTGGTGTTCGCATTTGACAAATTCAAGTCTTATATGGTGGGTTCAAGAGTAGTGGTGTACATCGATCATGCAGCGATTCGATACCTGTTTAACAAGAAGGACGCTAAACCCAGGCTGATCAGATGGATCCTGTTGTTTCAAGAGTTTGACCTCGAAATTAAGGACAGAAAGGGGAGCGAAAATCAGGTGGCAGATCACTTATCGCGATTGGAGAGCCGGTCGCATGCCAAGGAAGGTGATAACATCAATGAGGAGTTCCCGGATGAGCAGCTCTTCGCAATAGGGGAAGCAAAAGTTCCCTTGTAAGAAGACATAGTCAACTTGCTAGTGAGTGGAGTCTACCCACATGAAGCGACAGACCAGCAGAGAAGAAAGTTGAGGCATGATTGTTGGTACTTTATTTGGGATGAGCCATACTTATTTAAATAGGGACCGAATCAGGTAATGAGAAGATGCATCCCGGAGATTCTGATTGCAGAGGTGTTGAGGAGTTGTCACTCTTCGTTTTATGGGGGCACCATGGAGGCGAGCGAACAGCGCACAAGGTTCTACAGTCAGGGTTCTTTTGGCCTACCCTGTTCAGAGACTCAATGGCATATGTCAAAATGTGTGATAGATGTCAGCGTACAGGAACAATTGGTAGAAGACAAGAGATGCCGCTGTAGAATATACTAGAAGTGGAGACCTTTGATGTATGGGGCATTGATTTCATGGGCCCGTTCCCACCGTCATTTGGTAATCGTTACATCTTGGTGGCCGTTGATTATGTATCGAAGTGGGTGGAAGCAATAGCTTGCCCCAGGAATGACAACAAGGTGGTAACAAAATTTGTGAAAAAACACATTCTCATCAGGTTTGGGACACCCCGAGCCATTATCAGTGATGGAGGGGCTCATTTTGTCAATGCAAGTTTTAAGAAGCTACTAGCCAAGTATGGGGTGCGCCACAAGGTGGCAACAGCATACCACCCCCAAACTAGTGGGCAAGTAGAGGTTTCGAATAGAGAAGTGAAGTCGATTCTCCAGAAAATAGTAAATACACAATGGAATGATTGGTCGAGCAAACTTGATGATGCGTTGTGGGCGTACAGAACTGCTTACAAGACACCGATTGGAACTTCACCATACCTATTGGTCTATGGGAAAGCGTGTCATCTGCCAGTGGAGTTAGAGCACCGAGCCTTCTGGGCCGTGAGGAAATTGAATATGGACTTTGAGCTAGCGGGCAAGAAGAGACTAATGCAACTCAGTGAACTTGAAGAGTTCCGCTGGCATGCTTATGAGAGTGCTAAGTACTACAAGGAAAAAACGAAAAGGTGGCATGACAAGCATGTGGTGCATCGTATTTTTGAGCCGGGGCAGAAAGTATTGCTCTTCAATTCAAGATTAAAGCTGTTTCCAGGAAAGCTGAGGTCCAAATGGTCGGGGCCATTCGAGGTGGTGAGAATGATCCCGCACGGGGTAGTAGAGTTGTGGCAAGAAGATCGGAGTGCCACGTTCTTGGTTAATGGGCAAAAATGTAAGCATTACTGGGGTGAGGAAGGTGGTCGAGAGAAAACGTCTGTCACCCTAGAAGATGAATGAGCTGAATGACGTCGAGCCGCGATGGTAAACTAGGCGCTGCACGGGAGGCAACTCGTGAAATTTTTTTGTAAAATGTGAATAGATTTCGTAGAAAAAAAAAGAAAAAAAGAAGAAAAAAAAATATGAGAAAAAGAAAAAAATAATTAATAACAAATTTTTTATTTTTTATTTTAAGTGAAACCTATAATTCTAACCAATTTCTTGTTGTGAGATGAATTTCAGGTTGAATGGAGGATAAATACGCAAAGGATCGCAAAGGAAAAATCGAGGTAAGAAATTAATAAAAAGTGGCAAAACAGTGAGCCTGCGCGATGGCTCCGTGTCACGGAGGAGGGCCTCCGCGTTACCCTCCGTGACACGTTGAAGGTAATTCTGGAATTTTTTCAAATTCCAGAATACCTGCGCGATGGCTCCGTGTCACGGAGGGCATGCTCCGCGTTACCCTCCATGACACGTTGAGGTGTATTTGGTGACGGGTCACACCGGGTCGCCGGGTGACCCGCGCGAAATCTTCACTTTTTAACCCCGATTTCCCCTCATTTTTCCTCATTTATCATTCCCTCCACGACAAACATCCCAAAAACCCCTTCTCCCTCAATGTGACACGGACCTAGGCAAACATTTTCATCAAGTTTTCTTCCTTTCATCGAATTCAAGGTATGTTCTTCAACTCTATCTCGATTCTTGTTGAAATTTTCGATGTTGAACATGTGATATGAGCAAAACTTTCCCTAAGTAGAAATTGAGCTTAAATTCAGTTGAGTTATTGTTGATTAACGTTCATAGAATCATTGTGATTGCATGAACTCGATAGTTACATAGCTTGATAGAATTTTTGATAAAATCATAGCTAGGGTTTGAATTTGCGTGTGAAAAGGAAAAATTTAGTTGAACTTTGGAATTCTTGCTGGGTTGTTTATGTTGGGTGAGGTGAGTCGGTTGTGCTAACTGTTAATATGCTAAAAGACCTACGGATTTTCGGGTTAAGGAAATTGTGGAAATTGCAAGAAATGAGTGAATTATATGGATTCATGTAGATAACTTTTCTTTGTTTCTCCTTGCTACGTGCTATGTGATGAAATATGAACGATGGTAATGTTGTGGGTAGCTGTACGAAGTTTGAGTAGTATAGAAGAATTTAGATCGTCGAATTCTCTAAATGCACGAGGCATATTTGTTGTGTTTTTGTTTTGGTTATCTTTTTTTAAATTGGAAATAAATAGGATCTTGCCGTAATGCTGTGACTGTCGCTAAAGATTAAGTGTGGGGTGGCCTAGCTTAACCCAACCTTAGCCGAAGCTAATTTGATTTGGCTTAACATTGAACCTGTCTGTTTGGTTTGACAGGAACAATGGCAAGCAGGCAAGAAAAGGGAAAGGGAGCATCAACATCCGGCACCGGAAGGAAAAGAATCAGACTGGGAACAACAGTCCCAGCAGCACCAGCGGTTCCACGCGGCCAACGCCGTCAATATTTAACCAGATGGGTGATAGAGGAGGGGAAGAAATGGTACGCAAAGCACAAGGAAAACAAATACTTCCCCGAGGAACACATAAAGAGGGAACCATTGGCAAAGGAGTTCCCTAGGATTGTCAACAGGATCGAGGTAGCCGGGCTGAACATCATCTTGAAGAGCCCAAAGAGTGCAACCTGCACCTGATTCGGAAATTCTACGCCAACTGGAACCCGACACTCAGAAGTCACACCATCAAGATTAGGGGGCAAATAGTCACTTTTGAGCCCCATCACCTTAATGCTATCTTAGGGGCACGGGACACAGACGCCCATGTGCTTCGACAGCTGAATATCACTCCACCATACGCGGATATCCGACACACTTTGTGTGGAACTCGGTCTACAGCACGTTGGAGCAGGCATAAGGAGAGAGGCTACTATCAGACCTTGCCCTACTCACAGATGAACAGGGAAGCCAGGATATGGCTTAAGACTGTATGTTCCTGCCTGATCCCGGGGGTGCATATGACAGATGTCACCCGGGATTATGTATGCTTGGTATACGCTCTGATGAAAGGGCTGGAGATCAATGTGGGGGCGGTGATTATCTCCGCCATGAAGAGAGCCCGTTTGCATCAAGGCCACCGGTACGAGTTTGGTGGATTACTCACCACATTCCTGAGGGGCCTAGATGTTGAGGAGGAGGCCCTTGACTACATCCCACAGATGGAGAGGCGGGCCTTAGATGTCACCAAAACTAAGGCACCCGACACCACCCACGGACCAGTTCTTACACTAGCCGAGCGACATGCTCGGGATGATCAGTACATGGCTCGCATGTTTGGGATGCAGATGCTCCAGCTGCACATAGGCAGGAGGCCGGCAACAGAAGAGGAGCTGTGGCAACTCGAGCTAGACTACCCTTTTGGCGAAAATGCCAGGGCTCTATGCCGAGCGGGGCCAGCTTTTGTGGAGCCCACCTATGATGATGTCCCCACAGATGAGGAGACACGTCGTGATGACTCCGATGTGAAGTCAGATGATGACGATGGGGGCGATTCAAACATGGGAGACGAGGCAGCAACACCTAACGAAGAAGTGGAATATTTTGATTGATCAGGGAGTTTCACCACCCATTTTTGTGCTATGCTGAATTTTATGAACACTGGGGACAGTGTTCGATTTAAGTGTGGGGTGGGAGTAGTTAGGTGTTTGTTGCTATTGTTATTTTTAATGCCTCTGTCTGTTGTTGTGTTTGGATAAACTTGTGGCCCTGTGAATTTTTGTGTATGTCTGTATTTTAATTAAGGTGAAGCTGTTGTGTGCTGTTAAATGTTGTTAGCTGGTTTTGTACATATTTTTGGTTTTATCGAAATGATCGATATTTTTCACAAAAAGAAATTTTTTTCATGAATTTTCAAATTTTTGGGTTTCTCGGCGTTTGTTTACGGTTCTTTTACCGAGAATAGTCTCATTGAACCGAAGTATTAGTTAGTGAACGTTCCCTATGATGGATGGTTGACGACCATCTTAAGGGAAATGTAGTCGTTAGGAGTAGATTTTTCTTCCTTTTCATTTATTTTTCAGTTTTTTTTCTTTTGCGGGTTTGCATCCCAAAACCTGTAGTTACGTTATGGTTGTAAAATTCTGGTTGCGTGTTGTACATGATATTTGAAATGCAAAGGTGATTCATATAAAAGCAAGCAAATTTGTAAATATGTTGAGATACCTAGGCCATAGAGTTCAATTCACTGTGATTGAGGCTTAATGTTTGAATTCTTGTAATTAGCTGATTGAAGAGTCTGTGAATATGTCTTGAGTTGAGCATGTGCAATAAGTGTATGGTGAGGTTTTGTTTATTCCATGCTATTGTGAAGTGTCTAGAACTTGCCTGGTGTGTGTACGAAACGAAATGAAGGATGTGTAGTGTAGGAAAGGATGTAGGCATTTCTTTGTTTTAACCGAAAGTTCTCTTTTTCATTATTGTACCCACCTTGAATGAACACCCTAGTTAGCCCATTGAGCCTTCAGCCTATTATTTTTCTTTTGTCAAAAAGGTGTAAATCGAGCTTAACCCCTTCTTTTTATTATCTGTGAATTTGATCCAAAACTCTTAAGCGCTCAAGAAAAGAAAATAATTTTCCCATAGTGTCAAGGAGTGAGAATGGTGAAAAGAAAAGCAGAAGCAGAGTGATGAAAGGAAAGAAAAGGGCAAAGGTGCACTCATTATAAATTAAATATAATGAAGATGTATAAATAATCTTTGTTATTGAGTCAAGTGTGCTTAAGAATATGGGGTCAAAAATAAAGCTAGACTTCAAGAATGGGAGGATGAAAGAAGAAACAATGCCCATAAGGTTGACGGGATGTATTGAAAAGGCGCTTAAGGATGCTAGTTGTTATTATTGGTTAGCCCAGTATTCACTAGTTCCATAGCTTACATTACAACCCGCTAAGTCCTACATGATCTTACATCACACTTCCTTATATTAGTGGAGTAATACGCTAAGGGAAAGCCTATGGTTCATGACATGATGCATGTGAATTCTTTTGGGAGAGAGAGCCAAATTGTGTTTATATGCCCCTGCATGTAATCTTTTGAGTTCATGTGATTAAAAAGGGGAAAATTTTCTTGTGTTGTGAGGGTACATGCTCGATGAGAGATTAAATTCGTGTCGGACACCTTGATCAGCTGATTTGCATGAGTTTGCCGATATTGAGAGTCGATTCTTGAGTCTAGGAGGTCTTAATGTGTTGAAGGTCATCGTATTGATATGACCATGCATGTTTTCTTGATGATTTGCTGTATTAAATAATAGGTATGACCGTAGCTTGAATTATCGAACCAAAGTAGCCAGGATAGGGTGTAAGTTGCATGAGGTGTAAGATTGTTGTTCGGGGACGAACAAGGATTTAAGTGTGGGGTAAGTGATCTTGGGCAAATTTATATGCCCAAGTGATACTCAAATGTGTCATTTTGCCTTGTTTATCTATCGATGTTCATGCATTCTCATGTGATTTGTAATAAAATGTGAATTTATACTAACCAATATGATTAGCATTGTTTTGCAGAAAAAATATAAAGTTATGGAGCTAAGATGCATGTTGGGAGAGATCGGGATTGGACTCGAAAGCTAGCAAGGGAAAAAGCAATTGAAGGCACGAATTAAAGGGGCTCCGCGATGGAGCCGTGTCACGCTGCCATCGTGGATGCATTTTGCCTGGATGGTGAAATTATGCCTATTTCCAGTGGAGGTGCGCATTGGGGCCGTGTCACGTTGGCCTAGCCTGGCGTTGGACGCCATGCCACATTGGGCCTTAATACCTGAACGACCAAATTCCAGTAAGGGTCTGCGTCGGTGGCGTGTCACGGAGGCAGTGCTCCGTGATGCACTCCATGACACGTTGCTTGTTATTCCGGGAAAAATTCCCACTAGTATAAATAGAACACTTAGGTTCATTTTTAATAATTCTGACTTGGTGGAGCAAGAATGTGGGTTACATGCAGTTGAGGGGACGAAAATCTCAGGGTTTTTCTCTATCTCCTTCTTCTTTATTTCAATTGCTTGTATGATAAACACTCATTTAACGATGTTTAATCCACAAATGAGTGGCTAAATCCTCTTCTTGCTGAGGTTAAGAACAATTGTATTGAAATGTGATTATTGATAAATTGGTTTTTCATCTTTTCTTCCATGGTTTTTCTATTGATTCTTGCTCTTACTGCATTAATGCGTGGCCAATGTTAATGTATATCTAAAAAGTCCGGTTTCACTCGAGAGAGCAAGAAATTGGAAAGTTGTGAATTGATAGGATATGATCTTTTCTTAGTTTGGGAAAATTGAGAATTGATTTACCTTCAGGATAGAGATATACTTGAAAGTCGTATTAGTCAATTAAGGAATCGGTTTTGTATGGCTAGAACATGAATTTCTTTTTATCACAGAGATGTAGGTGGAAGGTTCATGATTCTTAAGTTGGGTTAAATACGAGAGTTTTAATCCATAGGCAATAATTCTAGACTAGAAATCCTGAGGAAAGATTAACCAAATTGTATCAATAATTTATTTCTCTACATGTTCATTTTAACCTCAGCATGCTCATACTTATAGTTCAGACTCAATTTATATATTCGTTTTAGACTTAGTATAAAATTAGGAAACAAAATATCAAACTCTTCTTCACACTGTTGTTTGCATTTTTAGAGTTAAAGTTTATCAACACTTGAGTAGATTGTTACCCTATCCCAGTCCCTGTGGGATCGATACTTGGCTTACTTGAGCCACTTTACTACTTGTTCGACCACGTGCACTTGCGTGTAGTTATAACCAAAACGCAGATTGTTCTTTACCTCGGCTGCCAATTTCAAGTAGTCAGCCTGCAATTGAGCTTGGTTAGCTATCATTGTCTTGAACATTTCCTCGATGCTGGGTGATGGTGGTGGAGGAGGTGCATTGTTGCTTCTGTATTGTGCCTGATAGTTCTGCTGCCCTCCTTGATTCCTCTGCATCCCCTGACTCGAACTTTCCCTTGATGGTTATTGCTACCCCAAGAGAAATTCGGGTGATTCCTCCAGTTGGAATTGTAGCTGTTGCCATACTGTAGGTTGTTGTTTCTCTGTACATTCCCCACATAGTTCACCAAATCAGGATTTTCTCCACAACACTCAGCTGAGTGTTCACTACTCCCGCACACTTCACACCAAATCTACTGCACTACATTCACTAGGGCTTGAGACTGGTTCATGCTCATGTTACTGAAGTGGGTGTTGAGTTGATTCTGTAACGCAGCCATCTATGCAGCAATAGATGTAAAACCATCCACTTCTAATACTCCTGCTGCTTTCCTTGTTCCTCCTCTTGACGAGTCCGCATTCCACTCCGGATTTCCCCGCGAAATACGATTCAACAAGGTATACAGCACCTCATAAGTTTTCTCCAATGCTTGTCCCCCAGCTGCTGAGTCTAGCAAGATTTTTGTGTGGGGTTCCAAACCCTCAATGAAAGTATGCACCAACACGTCATTGGATTGGTGATGATGAGGACAATCCCGCAACATAGATTTGAATCTCTCCCAGGCTTGATACAGATTCTCTCCCTCTCTCTGTTTAAAACATAGAATTTGACTTCTAAGTCTTGCTGTTTTACCGGATGGAAAAAACTGTATCAAGAATTTCCTTGCAAGATCATCCCACGTAGTGATAGAATTAGGTGGCTCAGCTTTCAACCACCTCTTGGCTTCTCCCAAAAGTGAAAATAGGAACAATGTAAGCCTGACATAATCTGATGACACTCCAGCGGGAATGTAAGTGTCACTTATCTCCAAAAAATTTTGGAGATGTTGCTATGGATCCTCATGAGGGAGACCTGTGAACTGCCCGCTGGTGTGCAGCAATTGCACCATGTTTTGTTTAAGCTCGAACCTCCCTCCTGGCTCAGGTTTGCGGATGCTAGATGTGACATTATTAGCATGTGGGATTGCCACCTCGCGAACCGACCTAGCTGCCATTTCCTCGGGCACTAACATTGCCCGTACAACTGGTGGATTCTGTTGTTGCTCCAGGATTGTTTGTCTGAGCAACTGCAGCTTTTTCTCTAGAGCTTCTCTCCTTTGAAGATGAATTTGTCTTTCCGGCTCTAAATATGAGTCCACCAGCTCCTTGTCTCTTGCTAGTGTTCAACAGAAATTAGTATCTACAAAATACAGGCTAAGACCAAGTTGTCAACACTAAGAAGAAATAGTAAACTAACACTTAAGAAAAATTTACCAATTGCTAGTCCCCGACAACGGCGCCAAAAACTTGTTCGGTGATTTTGGGTATATAGCTACATGCAAGTGCACGTGGTCAAACAAGTAGTAAAGTGGCTCAAGTAAGCCAAGTATCGATCCTACAGGGACTGGACTAAGGTATCAATCTAATCAAGTGTCAATAAACTTTAACTCTAAAAATGCAGACAACAGTGTGAAGAAGAGCTTGATATTTTGGTTTCTAATTCTATACTAAGTCTAAAACGAATATACACTTTGAGTCTGAACCATAAGTATGAGCATGCTGAGGTTAAATGAACATGTAGAGAAATAAGTTATCGATACAATTTGATTAATCTTTCCTCCGGTTGCTAGTCAAGAATTATTGCCTATGGATTAAAACTCTCGTATTTAACCCAACTTAAGAATCATGAACCTTCCACCTACATTTCTGTGATAAAATGAAATTCATGTTCTAGCCATACAAAACCGATTCCTTAATTGACTAATACGACTTTCAGGTATATCTCTATCCTGAAGGTAAATCAATTCTCAATTTTCCCAAACTAAGAAAAGATCATATCCTATCAATTCACAACTTTCAAATTTCTTGCTCTCTCGAGTGAAATCAGACTTTTTAGATATACATTAACGTTGGCCACACATTAATGCAGTAAGAACAAGAATCAATAGAACAACCATGGAAGAAAAGATGAAAAACCAATTTATCAATAATTACATTTCAATACAATTGTTCTTAACCTCAGCAAGAAGAGAAATTAGCCACTCATTTGTGGATTAAACATCATTAAATGAGTGTTAATCATACAAGAAATTGAAAAAAAGAAGAAGGAGATAGAGAAAAAACCCTGAGATTTTCGTCCCTTCAACTGCCTGTAACCCACGTTCTTGCTCCACCAAGTCAGAATAATTAAAAATGAACCTAAGTGTTCTATTTATACTAGTGGGAATTTTTCCCGGAATAACAAGCAACGTGTCATGGAGTGCATCGCGGAGCACTGCCTCCATGACACGCCACCAAAGCGGACCCTTACTGGAATCCAGACGTCCAGGTATTTAGGCCCAACGTCGCACGACATGCAACGCGGCGCTTGGCCAACGTGCCACGGCCCCAACGCGTACCTCCACTTGGAATAGGCATAATTTCACCCTCCAGGCAGAGTGCATCTGCGATGGCAGCGTGACACGGCTCCATCGCGGAGCCCCTTTATTCGTGCCTTCAAGTGCTTTTTTCCCTTGCTATCTTCCGAGTCCAATCCCGATCTCTCCCAACATGCACCTTAGCTCCATAACTTTATATTTTTCCTGCAAAACAACGCTAATCATGTTGGTTAGTATAAATTCATATTTTATTACAAATCACATGAGAATGTATAAACATCAATAGATAAACAAGGTAAAATGACACATTTGAGTATCACTTGGGCATATAAATTTGCCCAAGATCAATAATCTCTCATTGAGCCATAGCTAAAAGCTATCAAGTCTACTATGCAACACTCTAGGTGCATCCTCAATCTCAGCCTTGACCCAAGGCTTGAACTGCTCCATCACTATGTTGACCTTTTTCTTAGTCAAGGTCAGCCTCTTGGCCAACTTTTGCAAGAAATCTTGAGGCACATGGACATATCCTACTAGGACTTGACCTGGTGTGGCTAGTGGAGGGGCAGAGGAAGTACTCGGGGTAGCTGCTATGTGGCCGGCCTCAATAGGTAGAACCTCACTCTGATCTACTGAGGTGGGGGCATCTACCTACCCGCCCTTGCTAACTATGGTGTCTGGACTAGTGCTGATGCTCTAACCCAGCCTGCCGGGTCAACTCATCCCTTATTAGCCCGATATCAACAGTCATGTGCCTCCGACTCTGGCATCTATCTATGCTATCACCCCTACACCTAAATCTCTACAGAGCTTGTATATAAGACTCGGAAAGGGAATCGTAGTGCTCAAAGCTAAATCCTGATCCCGGATCTCCTCTGCTATAATCCTCGGGATATTAATAGCATACGCCAACATGATGCTCACTACTAATGCTACCGAGGGTTGATGATAGCATACCCCAACATGATGCTCGCCACTAATGTTGTTTTCTTAGTGCTCAAAGTATTATTATTCGCTGTCAGCAAATGTCCAACAAGCCTTCTCTAAGAAATTAAGCGAGGCTTTAGTGACCTACCATTCACTGGTCACCCAATCTGCGTCCTCCTTCTCCTCAGCTATTACTCTAGCCAACCACCTCACATGCTTCTGCCTCTCCTTCGCATTCAATTGCTTGACCCTTTTCAGGGCTTCTACGTGGTAATCAAACTTTGTTGTGGAGGCTGGGGCTTGATAATTTGACCCATATAGCATTTAGAAAATGGCCCACTCTAAACCATCTACAGTCTTCCCTCGGACTATCATGCTCTCCAATCTAGGCTGCTCCTTTACTTTCTGCCAAACTGGAGTCTGGTGCTCCATGGTCGCCAAGTAGTTGGCATAGAATTCCTTGTCCATATCAGCATTGTAGCTGTTAGGGGTTCTTGCCATCCACCTAAACCCATACAAGTCAAACAAATGCCTTATCTCCTCAACTTCATTCAATGCCCCAGTCAGGATCCGCGGCTCCTCCTGAATGCTACGCCTAGGGTTCTACTTGGATATGAGGGCGAGGCCCTGCTCATAAATTTTCCGAGCACTTGTTACACCCCGCTTGATTATACGACTCTCTATGGATAGGGTCTAAGCATCATCATCTTCTTCAGATTTGGCCTCATCGAACCCTCTCCAACTTGGGCCTTAACTGACTGTTCCTCTACATTTGAGTCACTACTAGACTCCTGAGATTTTGCATCATCTTCCTCCTCATACTGAGGAGCATCTGCTGGAGTGGATGAGGTAGCTATGGCCTAAGCCTTGGCCTATGCCCTAGTAGTTCGGGGCTCATCAGTCTCATCAATGACAACTTTGTACTCCTCCAATGAACCAGTAGATGTATTTTTCTCCTGTTCGAATGCAGAGGTCTCATCTCTTAGGGCCCCCCAGAGCTGTTATCTCATCTCTAGCCCTCTTATCCTGGGCATTCTTGGTTTCTTGTCATTTGTTTGTCATTGTACATGTGAATAAAAGGTTAGTACATGTAATTCCAGGAAATGGAAGCAAGAAAGAGCATATGCAGTATCTGCTACGGATCATAAGTACGAGTCATACCAAAGTGGTATGATTCGTACTCAGACTTGTAGTATATTTTGTCACAAACATGACTCATTGGTACAACTTGTACCAAGGTGGTACAATTCGTACCGACGTTCGTATGATGAACTTCTAAGAATGTGACTTTCTCTAATTCTAGTATGATTGATTATCACGATTTGTAGTGGAATTTTATGAGTTGTACCACAGGTCATAATGTTGATTTTGAATTTGACCCTTTCTGTTTCTTTGGTACAACCACTTAGTACTACTCATAGTGAGATACCACAAATTGTATTGAGTCTCACACCTTGATTTTTCAAATTTAGTATTCCCGAGACAGTCCCAACGAATCATCCTATGACTTTTACTTCAAAACCACGAGTCATAGGATGACTAGTGAAGCCTTTCCTTCCTCTGTGCAATACCAGTCATGCAAGAAAATAGGTTTTTGGGTAGGTACTCAGACTTCCCCATCCCATTAGCTCAACAATACAAGATTTCAACTACCTACTCATTCCCCACAGTTAAATTTTCCCAATAACTCACTACCCATAAGAAATTACATTCATTGAGCATTTTATTCCTTAAATCCATCAAAAAATTATCACAACTAGCCCCTTATCACATTCCTCCACTTCATTGTAGGTGGAGGAATCACAGCACAAGTATGGCTATTGCTAGCAAGAAGATAGAATGAAAAATTTTCGCTTACTTGCTAAGTTCAAATTCTTGAAGAATTCTTGCTTGCTCTGGGTTTGGGGTATGAATTCGACTAACTTGTGAAAATTTATTGCATAGATTTGAGCTCAAAAGGAATGGGGTGTGAGTTACGGCTGATTGGAGAGTGAGGGGAGTTTATCATGGGTTTGTGTGGGAAATTTGGGACCAAATTTTGCTTTTTCAAACAGGTTATGAGTGAATTTAAATTCGGGCCGAGTTGGGTCTTTGGGTTCTATCATTTATTTTCCTATCACGACTTGTACCATGAGTCATAGGTCACAACTACTACTCGTCCCTTGCATTCATACCTAGAGACTCAGAAAACCTACCTGGGTACCAGGATGTCACAACCCATACCATGATTCATAGGTCGGGCATTCTGCACTTCAACACTTAAGATAGTCTATCACTATGGTGGGTACTATGACTCGTACCATGTAGGTACGGTTCTTAATGACCAACCATAGTATGAACTTCTGCATTTGGTTAGGTCTCTATTTCTCAGTATGGATGGGACTAAGAGCCATACTATCATGCTACGATTCATACTGAGGCTCATAGTCCAGACCTGCACTGCATTTTTCACCCATTAGTTTATGTTTCACTTGCACACCGAACACACATCAGTCAAGATACTTGAGTTGCCTCCTAAGAAGCGCCTGATTTAACGTCACGACATGACACATGTAGTTTGGTTATTCAGAATTCACCAGACCACCTTATGAGTTTCCTTCTATGCAACACCAATTAAGCATCACAATATGACGCAAGTCTCTTGACTACTTAGAATTTGTCAAGAAACTCAGAATCCACATCAATCACTGAAACTAAATGAAACTTATTTGGCTGCTTCATTGACCTACAGACATTGAAGGTGTCCTCTTCTTTGTTCAGCCTAGAATTTAGCTAGTCTACTTCAACGTCCACTAAATCTCTCTTAGTGGCATGGAATGGACACTCTATGATGATAGGGACCTCAAAATCTACCTCATAATCTAAGATCATGAAGTAAACTGGGAAGATGAATCTACCACTTTCACTAGGATGTCATGGAGAACACCCATAAGCTTCTTCAGTGTGTAGTCTGCCATTAATAGCCACATCCTCGTTGGTGTGGGGCCTCTCAATCCCAACTGCTTGAACACAACTAGTGGCATCAGATTAATGCTAGCTCCCAGATCACACAATGCTCTCGCAAACTCAATGTCTCCAATCATACATGGGATTGTAAAGGAACCCGGGTCTTCCTTCTTTGTGCAAGAACCCATGAAGCTATGACACTATAATGGTGCAGATTTATAAGAGGCTCAAAGCTTATAGACTGTTCCCTGGTCACCAGGTCCTTTATAAACTTTGCATACCCAGCCATCTACTCTAATACCTCAACCAATCGGATGTTTACAGAAAACTACTTTAATGTTGGCAAAAACTTTTGGAATTTCCCGTCATCCACCTTCTTCTTCATCCTCTGAGGGAACGGTGGAGGTGGTCGAGGGATAGGCCTGAAAATATGTGGGGCCTCTTTTGCCTTCCCTTTTTATGCCATAAGCTCCTTTGCATCAACTGGAGTCTTGATCAAATCAACATCACCTTCAATCACCTGTTTTATAGCCTCATCCTTCTCATCTACATCGATCTCATTTTGTTTTCTCATCTCAACTACAATTGTCATAGGTGGATCAACTATAGTTTTTCCACTCCTAGTCATCACAACCATGCAGTGGATGTCATTCTTTGGATTCTGTACTGTATTGCTAGGAAGTGTACCTTTCTGCCTCTGGTTTAGGAATGCAGACATCTGACGTAGCTGCTGCTCAATCCGCTTGATCGCTGTGGCATGCGATTTAACTTTGTATATATCTCCCTAAATGTCCTTCAGTTGATCATTGGACGACTTTGCTATTTCAGCAGCTCAGCCGTCATACTCTCCAACTTTGAGGGCCCAGCATCCCTCTCACGAGCCTTTAGAGGACATAAAGGCCTATCTGATCATTTCTATAAGCATCATTCTTCCTTTAATCACCTTCCCGCTCTCAACCTCTTCTCTTATCCCTGTAACCATTTCTATTGTAATTGTTCCTGTACTGGTTCCAACCTTGATTATCGGAGCCTTGGCGCCAAGTGTCTTGACCAGATCCTTGGGTGTTGGCCTGAAAACCCTCCACCTAGTTATCCGAGAAGTTTGCCTCCTCCTTGAAATCAGAATGCTCAAACCCCGATTCCTGACCCTGAGCTCCCACTGCGTTTACCTTCTGCGCTCCAGACCCCAGGATATGTTTTGTGAGTAGGTATATAGATATTCTCATGTGAGCTAATTCTTTTCATGCTCCTCCATCCTGCGCTGCTCCCCTGTCATCCTTATAGCATATGTACCTGCAGCTGTCTCAGCCTCTCTATTATGCTAGGCTCTATTTGTTTTTGTCATTCGATCGAGTATGGTGGTTGCTTTCTCCAACGAGTGACTTATCAATGCTCCACCTACCACTGTATCTGCAACAGCCTTTGTGCTGTTATTTAGAGACTTGTAAAAATTTCTAATAAGCTGTCATTAGGAATTCTATGATTCGGCACTTGGTCAGCTTCTTCTTGAACCTCAGTCATGTCTCATGAAGTTCCTTGTTTTAAGCTTCCAGAAGTTGTACACCTCACGTTTGAGCTGCAACATTCTAAAAGGTGGAAAAAACCTCTCTACAAAGGCATGTTTTAGATCCCTCTTGTTTGTGATGGAGTCGTTCGACAACTTTGACAATCAAAGAGTAGCCTCACCAGATAGGGAGAATGGAAAGAGCCTTAGTATGGTAGCATCCTGGTTCACTCCTGAAAACCTGTAGGCCTTGAAAATACTCATAAAGTTCACCAGGTGGAGATTTTCGTCATCAAATGCGTTACCACAAAACACACCCTTCATATTAAGCAATTGGATCATTGTACTTGTGATATCAAATTTTCCCCCAGCAAGAAAAGGTGAGGGTACAATAGCTCCTGTTGACCCAACTTCATCAATATTCGGGTCCTCATCATCATCAAAGTCAGGAGAATATCTATGGAACTAGTGTGGATCACGACCTTTGTTCCCCCCTCAGTTCGAACCAGTATTGTCAACCTCTTCTTGGGCATCATATGCCTCTTGGAGAGCAGCTTGTCGGTCTAACTCAACGTAATTTGCCTTATTAGCTCGATGATCTTCAGCAGCCAACCTAGCCTCCATTTGTTTTGGGGTCTCCAAACTGGCCATTCTCCGCATTGTTCTTTCAAGCTCTTGATCCATTGGGTCTAGAGGGTTTCCACTGCTCGACCCAAAACTACACACAAGTGCACGTGGTTGTACAAGTAGTAAAGTGGCTTTATTTCAAGCCAAGTATCGATCCCACAGGGACTGAACTACGGTATTAACTAACTTAAGCGTCAGTGAACGATATCTCTATGAATGCAGACAACCAAATAAATAATGTTTTATGAGATAAGATAACTAATTAATACGAACCTAAGTCCAGATTATAATTTGAGTCTGAACAATAGCAATGAACAAGCTAAGGTTAAGGCAGGCATGTAGGGATGTACTTTATTACTTCAATTCAGCTAATCTTCTCTTCGGTTGCTAGTCAGGAATTAATTGCCTATGGATTGGATCTTTAGATTCCTATCCAATTAAAGAATCATGAAACCTTATTCTACATTTCTGTGATATAAGAATCTCATGCTCTAGCCATAGATAACCGATTCCATTATTGACTACTAAGACTTTTAAATATATTTCTATTCTGAATGTAAACCAATTCTCAATTTTCTCAACTAAGAAAAGATCATATCCTACCAATTCACATCTGTCCAATTTCTTTCCTTTTCAAAATCAAAATTGGATTTCTAATATATACATTAACATTGGCCAAACATTAATGCAGTAAAAACAGGAATTGATAGAACAACCATTGAAGAAAAGATGAAAACTGAAATGATTGATAATTACATTCCTCTACAATTATCCTTAACCTCAGCAAGAAGTGAATTAGCCACTCATTTGTGAAGTAAACATCTTCAAATAAGTAGCATTCATACAAGTAATTGAAATTAAAGAGAAAAAGGAAGAGAATAACCCTAGAATTTTTGTCCTCTCAACTGCCTACAACCCACGTTCTTGCTCAACCAAGTCAGAATGTTTAAAATAAAACCTAAGTCTGCTGTTTATACTATTGAGAGTTTTTCCCGGAATAACAAGCAACGTGGCATGGAGTGTATCTCGGAGCACTCCTTCCGTGCCACGGCGCTATCGTGAAATCCCACTAGAAGTCGACTCCCAGGTAACTACACCTCAACATGGCACGACTTGTATCGCGGAGCCTTGCCTTCGTGTCATGGTGCTATCATGCACCTTCACTGGAACTTGAGGTTCCAGCTAATCACACTCAACGTGACACGGAGTGCATCGCGTAGCACTGCCTCCGTGCCATGGAGGTAACGCGAACCTCCACTGGAAATTGACATAATTAATTCATCCCTGGAAGAATGCCTCTGCGATGGTAGCGTGACACAGCGCCATCGCGGAGCCCTTATTTTTGCCACTTTCCCTTGTCAACTTCCGCTTCTTGCTTCCAAGTCCACTCCTGCACTTCACCAACATATATATTAGCTTCCAAAATTTCCTTTTACCTGCAAAACCACACTAATCATGTTGGTTACTAGAAATTCACATTTATCAAATAATCATATGAGAATATACACATAATAATAGATAAATAAGTCTAAATGAAGCATTTGAGTATCACTTGGGCATACAATTCTGCCCAAGATCACTTACCCCACACATAAAACCTTGTTCGTCCTCTAGCAATACTTTCACATCTCATGCAACTGAAACCTACGCATAGCTAATTTTGTTTGACCATTCAAGCTACGGCTATATAGATTATTTAGGATAGAAAATCATTAAGAAGACATGCATGGTATCATCAATACAATGAAGTACACCACATTAAGACCTCCTAACCTCAAGAATCGATTCTCGATCTTGGCAAACTCATGCAAATCAACTGATCAAGACATCTGACATGAAATTTTATCTCTTGTCAAGCATGTGGCCTCACAACATAAGAGAATTACCCCATTTGCCATCATAAGATTTCCAAAGCACTATGTGTAGGGGTATACAATTACAATTTCACTCTCTCTCCCAAAGAATTCACATGCATCATGTCATGAACCATAAAATTCACATGCATCATGTCATGAACCATAAGCTTGCGTTTAGTGTTTTACTCCACTAATATAAGGATGCGTGATGTAAGATCACGTAGGACTTAATGGGTTGTAATGTAAGATGAGGAACTAGTTAATATTGCGCTAAACAATAATAGCAACTAGCTTCCCTAAGCGCTCTTCAATACATCCCACCTTTAGTACGGGCATTGCTTCTTCCTCCATCCTCTCATTCTTGAATTTTCTTCTTTGTTTTTGTTCCCATTTCTTTAAGCACACTCGACTTACTAGCAAAGAGTAGTTATGCATCTTTATCTTTTTTCTCATTCATGGATTCTGTTACTCTCTACTATTAATTAATCAATTTCAACAAGTACACCTTTGACCTTTTCTTTAGTTTTCACAACTTCCGGTTTCCTTTCGGTTCACACTTCTCACTCCTTTACACTTTGGGAAAAATGTTTTTTTATTAAGCGCTTAAGAGTTTTGGATCAAATTCATGGCTAATGAAAAGAAGGGGTTAAGCTTGGTTTGTACCTCTAAAAGAATAGGCTAAAGGCTCAATGGGGCTAACTAGGATGTAACATTCAAGGTAGGTATGATAACGGACTTTCCGTTTATTCAAAGAAATGCCTACATCCTTTCCTACAATCCACATCCTTCATTTCGTTTAGTACGCACACCAGGCAAGTTCTAGACACTTCACAATAGCATGGAATAGTCGAACCTCACCTCACACTCATTGCACATGCTCAACTCAAGACATATTCACAAACTCTTCAATCAGCTAATTACAAGAATTCACTATTAAGCCTCGATCACACCAAATCGAATTCTATGGCCTAGGTATCTCAACATGTTTAACACCTTTGCATTCTTTCATATGAATCACCTTTGAATCTTAATATAATGCACGACACATAACAAGAATTTCTAACCATTAATTAGCGATACGTTTGGGAAACAAACAACAGAAAGAAGAAAAAAAAGAAAAAGAACTACTCCTATCAACTACATTTCCCTTAAGACGGTCGTCATCCATCCATCATAGGGAACAGTCACTATCTATGACTTCGGTTCAATGGGACTATTCTCTGTAAAAGCACCGAAAACAAAAGCCGAGAAACCCAACATAAAAAATTCAAAAAAAAATTTCGATAGAAAAAGATAAAAATATAATTTGAAAAATATTTACACATCATACACAACAGTAACACAACAATAGCTCAAGATTCATTACAACACCAACATTAATTACAAAAACACGAAACACAGAGTCACAAGGTCACATTTAGCACAAGCACAACAAACATAAACCAAACATAAATCAAACAGCTAGCACCTAACTACTCCCACCCCACACTTAAGCCGAACACTGTCCCCAGTGTTCACATAATTTCAAAATATCACAAAGGTTGGGTGGTGAAACTCCCTGATCAATCAAAGTATTCAACTTCTTCATCAGGTGCTAGTGCTTCGTCCCCCATGTCAGAATCACCCCCGCCATCCTCGTCCGACTCAACATCTTAGTCCCCCCGGCGTGTCTCCTCATCGGTAGGGACATCATCATCCACGGGCTCCACAAATACAGGCTCCACTCTGCATAAAGCTCAGGCATTCTCGTTGAATGGGTAATCCAACTCGAGCTGCCATAGCTCATCCTCCGTTGCGGGCCGTCCTCCGATGCGCAGCTGCAACATATGCATCCCGTACATGTGGGCCATGTACTGATCATCCCGAGCATGTCGCTCGGCTAGTGTGAGCACTGGCCCAAAAGTAGTGTCAGGTGCCTTGGTTTTGGTGACATCCAAGGCACGCCTGTCGATCTGAGGGATGTAATCTAGGGCCTCCTCCTCAATATTGTGGCCCCTCAGGAACATGGTAAGTAGGCCACCGAACCCGTATCTATGCCCCTGATGTAGTCGGGCTCTCTTCATGGTGGATATGATCACCGTCCCTACATTGATTTCTAACCCCTTCATTAGGGCATACACCAAGCAAACTCTATCCCGGGTGACATCTGTCATGTGCACCCCCGGGATCAGGCATGAACACACAATCTTCAACCAAATTTGGGCCTCTCGGTTCATCTGGGAGTAGGGCAATGTCTAGTGGTAGCCTCTCTCCTTGTGCCTGCTCCACCTTGCTATAGATTGAGCTCCACACAAGGTGCGTCTAATGTCCGCATAGGGTGGAGTGATGTTCAGCTGACGGAGGACATGGGCGTCTGTGTCCCGCGCCCCCAGGATTTCATTCAAGTGGTGGGGCTCAAACGTGACTACCCGTCCTTTGATTTTTATGGTGTGGCTGCGTAAGGTCGGGTTTCAATTGGCATAGAACTCCCGGATAAGATGGAGATTGCACTCCATGGGTTCTTCGAAAATGAAGTTAAGCCCAACGGTGTCAATCCTGTATACAATCCGTGGGAATTCCTGTGCCAGTGGTTCCCGTGCTATCTGCTGTTCTGGGAAGTATTTGGTTTCTTTATGTTTATAATACCACTTCTTCCCCTCATCACTCACCCATCTGGTTCCGCATTGTTGGCGTTGACCTCTAGGAACCGCTGGTGCTGCTGGAACTGCTGCTCCCAGTCTTACCCTCTTTCTGCTGGCGCCCGATGTGGATGCCCCCTTGCCCTTGTCTTGTCGGACCGACATTGTTCCTGTACATTCAAACATATAGTTTCAATGTTATTCAAGTCATAATTAGCTACAACTAAGGTTGAGTTTAATTGGATCACCCCACACTTAGTGTTGAGCCACAATCAACACAATTCGAGAAGACATTCCTGATCTTGCCATTCTTAGCATTCAACATGCTTAGTGCATTCATATATTTCGATGGGATAATTACTTTGTACTACTCAGACTTCGTACAATGAATAAAAATTTCTCCATCGATTCACTTACATAATCATTAGCACTTTGCAATTTGTTTTCTTTTCAACAACCTATGTAATTCTCCAGTTGCATTCTCCCGAAAATCCCTCTTCTAACTTAGCATACTCAACATCAATCACAATACATTTCACTTCACCCAACATGCACAACTCAATTTATCAACATTTTAAAGCATTTAGTCTTCTTCCTATTCAATCCTCAACCCTAGCTAGCAATTTCGCAAGAATTTCAATAAAATATGCAATCATTGAGTTCATCTACTAACAACGATACTATGAACATCATTCAATCATAACTCAGGTGATTTCAAGCTTATTTCTCACTTAGGGCAAGGTTTAATCACCAAACATGTTCAAGAATCAATAATTTGAGCAATAATAAGGAAAAATTCAAGAACATACCATTTCTTCGATGAAATTGAAGAAAACTTGAAGAAAGTTGATCACTAAGCCCGTGTCACGTTGGGGGAGAAGGGGATTTTGGGTGTGGGTCGCGGAGGAAATGATAGAATAGGAAAAAATGAAGGAATTTGGGGTTAAAATGAGGTTTTTTCGTGCGGGTTACCCGGTGACCCGACGTGAAATAACCCTCAACGTGTCACGGAGGGTAACATGGAGCACTGCCTCCATGACACGGAGCCATTGCGCAGGTATTCTAGATTTTCTTAAAAATCCAAAATAAGCCTCAACGTTTCATGGAGGGTAACACGGAGGCCCTCCTCCGTGACACGGAGCCATCGCGCAGGCTCACTGGAATGTGCCAATCTTTATTTTCTTACCTTGATTTTTTCCTTTGCGTTTTTTTTTGTATTTTTGCCCTCCGTTCCACCTGAAAATCATTTCACCACAAGAAATTGGTTAGAAATCATAGGTTGCAACGGCAAAATTTTTCTTTTTCTTTTTCTTTGTTTTCTTTTTCTCTTTTTTTTTCCAAATAATTCTACTCTTCAATTACAACACATTCACGGGTTGCCTCCCGTGCAGCGCCTGATTTACCGTCACGGCTCGACGTTATTCATGCTCAATCATCCTCTAGAGTTATGGATGTCTTCTCTCGAATAACGTCCTCATCCCAATAATGCTTACATCGTTTCCCATTCACCAAAAATGTGGCACTTCTATCTTCTTTCCACAACTCTACTTCCCCGTGTGGGGTTATTCTCACCACTTCAAACGGCCCTAACCACTTGGACCGAAACTTACCTAGAAAAAGATTCAATCTTGTATTAAATAACAACACTTTCTGCCCCAGCTCAAAGATCAGATGTACCATATGTCTGTCGTGCCATCTTTTAGTTCTCTCCTTGTAGCATTTGGCACTTTCATAGGCATGCCATCGGAACTCATCTAGTTCACTGAGTTGCATCAATCTTTTCTTCCCTGCTAGCTCTAGATCCATGTTCAGCTTTCTCACGGCCCAAAAAGCTTGATGTTCCAGCTCCACAGGCAAATGACATGCCTTTCCATAGAGCAATCTGTACGGAGAAGTCCCAATGGGTGTCTTGTATGTAGTTCTGTAAGCCCACAATGCATCATCAAGTTTGCTTGACCAATCAATTCGTTGTGCAGTCACTGTCTTCTGTAGAATCTACTTTATCTCTCTGTTCGACACCTCCACTTGCCCACTAGTTTGGGGATGATACGCTGTTGCTACCTTGTGCCGCACCCCATACTTAGCTAGCAAATTCTTGAAACTCGCATTCACAAAATGAGCTCCTCCATCACTGATAATAGCTCGGGGTGTCCCGAACCTGGTGAAAATATGCTTTTTCAAAAATTTCGTCACCACCTTGTTGTCATTCCTGGGACAAGCTGTTGCCTCGACCCACTTAGATACATATTCAGCGGCTACCAAGATGTAACAATTACCAAATGATGGTAGGAACGGGCCCATAAAGTCTATTCCCCATACATCAAAAATCTCCACTTCTAATATCTGCTGCAGTGGCATCTCCTGCCTTCTACCAATTGTGCCTGTTCTTTGACATCTATCGCACATTTTTACGTCTGAACAGTGTAGGCCAAAAGAAACCTAACCGTAACACCTTGTGAGCTGTCCGCTCGCCTCCGTGGTGCCCTCCATACAATGATGAGTGACAACTCCTCAATACTTCTGCAATCTGGCTCTCTGGAAATCTTCCACCATATCGTGAAAGATTGCCATCATGCATCTCTGGAATGTTGCTAGTGCATTGCATAGACCAAATGGCATCTGCATGAAAGCATATGTCCCGTAGGGACTTGTAAAAGTGGTCTTCTCCTGGTCCTCCGGTGCTATGACTATTTGGTTATAGCAAGAATATCCATCAAGGAAACAATAATATTCTTGACCTGCCAACCTATCCAATATCTGATGAATAAATGGGATAGGATAATGATCTTTCCTCGTGGACTCATTAAGCTTTCTGTAATCCATGAAAATTCGCCAGCCTGTGACTGTGCGTGTAGGAATCATCTCATTCTTTTTGTTGGTGACCACGGTCATCCCTCCTTTCTTTGGGACACACTGAATGTGACTGACACATTCACTGTCTGAAATGGGATATACCACACCTGCATCAAGCCACTTAATCACTTCCTTCCTAACTACATCCTTCATCACCGGATTCAACCTCCACTGATGTTGTACAGTTGGCTTGGATCCTTCTTCCATAAAAATCTTGTGTGTGCAAAAAGCTGGATTAATTCCTCTGATGTCCGATATTTGCCACTCCATTGCTTTCTTCCGCCTCTTGAGGACCACCAATGCCTCACTCACTTGTGCCTCTATCAGTTATGCGGAAATGATGAATGACAAGGTGTCATCTTCCCCTAAAAATACATACTTCAGATGTGGAGGCAATGTCTTCCACTCCAATTTTGGTGCCTCCTCAAATTGATGGTTTTGGCAATGGTTCCAAGGATCTCATCAACGGCTCAAAGTCTCACTTCCTGGGAAACCATTTTGACTCGTTCAACGTCTGCACCATATCATATGTAGCACTATCCCCAAAATGATCGGAGCACATCAAGGCTCTCTCCAATGGGTCCTGAGAGTCAACAATCTGTAGAATCGATTCCTTATTTAGCACATTGATCGCTGATAGCTCCTCATAGATGGCCGTCATCTTCATGGCCTTATACACATCAAAAACCTCTACTTTGTCATGTGCTCTCATTGTTAGCTGCCTAGCAGCCACATCAATCAAAGCTCTCCTGGTTTCCAAGAAAGGACGTCCCAAAACAAATGGGACTTCCGCATGCGGCTCGAAATCCAAGATAATAAAATCCATCAGGAGAATGAGAGAGCCCACTTGCACTAGCACATCCTCCACAATACCATATGGTCTGGCTAAAGAACAGTCAGCTAGCTGCAAGATCACAGTAGTTAGTCTAGGGCTTCCCAACCCCAACTTCTTGAACACCGATGTCGGCATCCAGTTTATTCTTGCTCCGAAATCACATAATCCGCGAGCTCGAATACTTTGCCCGATTGTAATATGAATTGTAAAGCTCCCAGGATCCTTGAGCTTTGTTGGCAACCTATTCTGTATTCGGGAGGTGCACTCTTCAGTAAGCACCACCGTAGCATACTCCATCAATCTGCTTTTGTTTGCTACGATGTCCTTGATATACTTTTCATATTTCGACACTCCCTGCAAAACATCAACCAAAGGTAAATTAATGTGTACCTGTTTCAGCACTTCCATGAATTTCTTAAAGAAAGCTTCTTCCTTGTGCTTCTTTAATCTCTGAGGGAACGGGGGTGGTGGTCTTTCTGTCTCAGCTGCCTTTTCCTTCCCCCTCACATCATCATGTTCCCCATCTTTTTCCACTGCTCCAGATTGCTGAGGTTGTCTTTCTGGTTCCACCTCCTTGAGTTGTAGTCCACTCCTTGTGGTCACTACATTGACCTGCTTAGGGTTTGGGTCAGTATCACTCGGTAGTCCTCCTCTGGGCCTGGTGTTTTGAGCTCCAGCTAACTGTCCAAACTGGTACTCCAACGCCTTTGTAGCTAACTGCTAATTTCACATAATCAGCCTGCATGTGCGCTTGGTTAGCTATAATTGTTTTGATCATATCCTGAATGTTGTTGGGTGGTGGAGGAGGTGCATTATTTCCTCTGTATTGAGACTGAAAATTCTGATGCCCCCCTTGATTTCTCTATACGCCCTGATTTGAGCTCTGTCCTTGATGGCTATTACTCCCCCAAGAGAAATTCGGATGATTCCTCCAATTTGAGTTGTAATTGTTGCCATACTGTTGATTATTGTTCCTCTGGACGTTCCCAACAAAATTCACTGAGTCTGGATTTGCACCACAACACTCAGCTGAGTGTTCACTACTCCCACATACTTCACACCATACCTGATGAACTGCATTGACTGGTGCTTGTGCTTGATTCAAGTTCATACTACTGAAGTGGGTATTGAGTTGATTTTGCAACGCAGCTATCTGTGCAGCAATAGCTGTAAAACCATCCACCTCAAAAACTCCTGCAGCTTTCCTCGTTCCTCCTCGTCTTGAATCCGCATTCCATTATGGATTTCCCTGTGAAATACAGTTTAATAAAGTGTGGAGCTCCTCATAAGTCTTCTCCAATGCCTGCCCACTAGCTGTTGAATCAAACAAAATTTTAGTATGTGGTTCTAAACCCTCAATAAATGTGTGCACCAACACATCATTAGATTGGTGATGATGAGGACAGTCCCTTATCATAGACTTGAACCTCTCCCAAGCTTGATACAAATTCTCACTCTCTCTCTGTTAAAAACTTAGAATCTGACTTCTAAGTCTGGCTGTCTTCCCAGATGGAAAGAATCGTATCAAAAACTTTCTTGCAAGATCATCCCAAGTGGTGATAGAATTGGGTGGTTCAACTCCCAATAATGAGAACGGGAATAATGTAAGCCTCACATAGTCGGATGATACTCCAGCGGGAATGTAAGTGTCACTTATCTCCAAAAAGTTTTGGAGATGTTGTTGTGGATCTTCATGAGGGAGACCTGTGAATTGCCCGCTGGTGTGCAACAACTGCACCATATTCTGTTTAAGCTCGAACGTCCCTCCTGGCTCTGGTCTGCGAATACTAAATGTAACATTATTTGCATGTGGGATTGCCACTTCGCGGACCGGCGTTGCTACCATCTCCTCTGGCACTAAAACTGCCCTCACAAGTGGTGGATTCTGTTGCTGCTCCAGAATTGCTTGTCTTAGCAACTGCAGCTTCTTCTCTAGAGCTTCCCTTCTTTGGCGATGAAATTGTCTCTCTGGCTCTATAAATGAATCCACCAACTCCTTATCTCTTACCAGTGTTTAGAAAAATTCAATACCTGCAAGAGAAAGGATAAGACCAAGTTGTCAGCACTTATACTGAATTTGTAAATTAACACTAAAGAAATAAATTTACCAATTTCCAGTCCCCGACAATGGCGCCAAAAACTTTCTTGACCCAAAACTACACGCAAGTGCACGTGGTCGTACAAGTAGTAAAGTGACTTTATTTCAAGCCAAGTATTGATCCAGCAGGGACTGAACTACAGTATTAATTAACTTAAGCGTCAGTGAATGATATCTCTATGAATGCAGACAACCAAATAAATAATGTTTTATGAGTTAAGATCACTAATTAATACGAATCTAAATCTAGATTATAATTTGAGTCTGAACAATAGCAATGAACAAGCTGAGGTTAAGGCAGGCATGCAGGGATGTACTTTATTAATTCAATTCAGCTAATCTTCTCTTCGGTTGCTTGTCAGGAATTAATTGCCTATGGATTGGATCTTTCGACTCCTATCCAATTAAAGAATCATGAAACCTTATTCTACATTTCTGTGATATAAGAATCTCATGCTCTAGCCATACATAACCGATTCCATAATTGACTAATAAGACTTTCAGATATATTTCTATTCTGAATGTAAATCAATTCTCAATTTTCTCAACTAAGAAAAGATCATATCCTACCAATTCACATCTGTCCAATTTCTTTCCTTTTAAAAATCAAAATTGGATTTCTAATATACACATTAACATTGGCCAAACATTAATGCAATAAAAACAAGAATTGATAGAACAACCATTGAAGAAAAGATGAAAACTGAAATGATCGATAATTACATTCCTCTACAATTATCCTTAACCTCAGCAAGAAGTGAATTAGCCACTCATTTGTGAAGTAAACATCTTCAAATAAGTAGAATTCATAAAAGCAATTGAAATTAAAGAGAAAAAGGAGGAGAATAACCCTAGAATTTTCGTCCTCTCAACTGCCTGCAACCCATGTTCTTGCTCAACCAAGCCAGAATGTTTAAAATAAAACCTAAGTGTGTTATTTATACTATTGAGAATTGTTCCTGGAATAACAAGCAACGTGGCACAGAGTGTATCTCAGAGCACTCCCTCCGTGCCACGGGGCTATCGCGGAATCCCACTGGAAGTCGGCTCCCAGGTAACTGCACCTCAATGTGGCACTTGTACGTGGAGCCTTGCCTTCAGTGCTATCGCGCACCTTCATTGGAACTCGAGGTTCCAGGTAATCACACTCAACGTGACACAGAGTGCATCGCGGAGCACTGCCTCCGTGCCGCGGAGGTAACACGAACCTCCACTGGAAATTGACATAATTAATTCCTCCCAGGCAGAATGCCTCCGCGATGGTAGCGTGACACGGCGCCATCGCAGAGCCCTTATTTTTGCCACTTTCCCTTGTCAACTTCTGCTTCTTGCTTCCAAGTTCATTCCCGCACTTGACCAACATATATATTAGCTTCCAAAATTTCCTTTTACCTGCAAAACAACACTAATCATGTTGGTTAGTATAAATTCACATTTATTAAATAATTACATGAGAATATTGAAATAGTAATAGATAAACAAGTCGAAATGAAGCATTTGAGTATCACTTGGGCATACCATTCTGCCCAAGATCATCCACTACTTTGAATACCAGGCATTCACCAAGCAATCACCTGTGTAAAAATAAAAAGAAAAGAAAACATAAATGAGGAAATAATGACTAAAAGTTATATATGAGAAATAAATCTAATCTTAAGCTGTATTTCCCAACAACGGCGCCATTTTTGATAATGCTCAAATTACAACCCTGAATAAGTATAACACGGACGTTGTCAATAAAGAATCCAACTAAGGTTGGGGTCAATCCTACAGGGAATATGGTTAAGATATAGATTAATACTAGTATTCAAACTTTTAGTTCAGTTATTTTCTAATGAAGGAATTTTAAACCAAGTAATAGTATTTTAAAATGGAGTTGTGATCAATAGTTATGCAATTAAGTAGGGAAGTGTTCCCCAGGGCTTCCTAACTAGGTCAAATTATTACACTCATGATCTATCTAATACTTAGCCTGTAGAACTGATAAATTATACTCATCTAAATGACTGATTCGTCCCTATTAGATTACTCTACTCAATCACCGAGTTAGGTATCATGAGCAATTTCACTTTAACCTTTATCAATAGTACCAAACCACTATCCTACGACCGCAACTCAAGCTATTCAATGAAACACAATTTCAAGGTTTTGATGATCTTTTCTTTTCCTAATCTCTACTTCTCTATATTCAAGTAAGAAGATAATTCAGGCTAGTACTAACGTTGCGCACTGCTAAAAAATATTAAACATGCAAAAAAGAACAACACAGACATCCGTGTTGATTTAGAATCACTTTGTGTTAACCCTATCTTGTTATTCCACCTTGCTTCCCACAATCCTAGTTTTGGAGGGTTTAGCTATTCATAATTTCAAGAATAAAATTAGATTTCACGGAAGAAAACATAATTGAAGACTTACAATATTAATGAAAGAAGAAACCAAGAATCAATTGCACAATCACTAGTCAAAAATCCAAGAACAATATTAAACTTTGTCAAAGTAATCGAGTATTTGCTCTCCAAGAACTTAGGAAACCCAAAAACTATGTTTAGAAGTCAAAAATATCAACATCTGTAAAAGAAAATAACCTAAAAGTATTTATACAATTAATGAAACCCTTTCTTAATTTAACAGGGATTCTATTACCACTTCGTCCTATGAGTCATAGCATGATGCTATGAGTCATAGGAGGCTTCTGTACCATAGGTCTGCAACTTCTGTCTTCTCAGGTACTAGAGGATGGTATGACTCGTACAATGATTCTACGAGTTGTAGGAGCTTGTCGTGGTATGCACTCTAAAACTTGGCGACTCTATTGCTCCTCATACGTGTCCTTATCATGGTTCGTGCCATGCTGCTACGACTCTCACAATCCTTTCGTGCCCTAAATTTTCCAAGTATGCAATCCTATGAATCTAACCACGAATCTGTTCATATGGCTCGTATGTTGATGTGAATCATCGCTTACTCTCGTACAATGGACTCTGCAAAGGCACATCTTCTTTATCTCAAGTTATAGGCAGTTAGTACGGCTCATACCAGGATGGAACGACTAGTACTGTTAGCTGTATGTTGTCTCTGCACTTGTGCATTTTCTTTGAAGTTCTTTCACAGGTGCTAGGTACGATTTCCTTGAAAGTAAAGTAAAAACACCTCATATCTGTATAAACACACCTAAATACAAGAATTTTTTCTATGTTTTAAGCGTCGAATGTACCGTAATTCGTGGCACATCAGGCATGAATGGGGAATTTCTTCTACCCTTATGCCCAATTTCATCTCTATATCATGAATTCAAGTCTCCAGGCATGATCTTATGAAATTCTAGGGTTAGACCTAATTGTGATAAAATTTCTCATAATCTCCTTATGAATTCAAGTCTCTTATGATTCAATTCATGAATTATGATTATGAATACATGTTTCCTTAGAAGATCCTTCATGAATCTATACTTCAAGTTTATAATGGTTTGACCCAATTATGTATATTTTTATGAATGTCAAGCTCATGAACCTGTCTTCAAATCATGATGATCTATTCACGTATGTATGAAATTAATAAAAATCAAGTTTATGTATCATGACCAATTTTGTGGCCTTATTTTCATGGATAGTTCACATATGTCAAGTATATTTATGATTTCATGATTTAAAAGTAGCTCATGCAAGTCAAGTATGTTTTCATGATGATGATTATGAGCCATGTACATATTTTTGGGAGTAGTGTCTAGCACCGAGTAGGCCAGGGGTTCGGGAAAACCGCGGATCTCAGAACTACGTTTCACCATAGATGTATATTCAAGATCAAGCCTTACAGGGATTCACGAGTGATATCATGCCTTAATCGTTCATTGCCTTGGCAAGCTTGGAATGACTCTGCCAACTTGAGCGAGATAATTGGGCATCATGTAAGCTCTATCATGATGGTGTCGGTTATGATGAATCTCCTATTGTTCCTCATGTTTTAAGTTTTTCATATTTATAACTTATGATACTATGTTTTATAGCGTATTTGACCCATTGATCCTTTATGATCTTGTACTTGTGATTTCAATCATGGAAAACTACATGATTTCTACTTTCAAAACTTTGGAGCATTATGCTTCAGCTTATGATGAATAACTTGTGTTTATGACTATCTCATGATTATGATTTCAGCATATGGTCCCTGCTCTCATGTTTTAGTTTATCTTATACTCATGGTATTATTTTACTATTTTACAAGCATGTTTTACTTACTCTACACACTCAGTACATTTAAAGTACTAACCGCATGTTTCTATGCTATATCCTCTCATGATATAGGTTCGGGTGATCAGTCTCAGCCTCGACATTAGCTCACTCCCGCATCAATCCAATACCATCCCAGTTTTGGTGAATCATTCGAATACTAATAAATCACATAATATCCCCAGTTATTTTTATCTCTTTTTCAAAATTCATATGATCCAAGGATGACAATTTTGGTTCATGTCTCTTTCTTTTATGTCTTTCAGTTTCAGACTTAGCGAGCTAGGTGTGTTATCCCATCAGCTCTTCATAAGATTAGAGGCTTTTCAGACAGCTTGTATAGATGGTTTAATATTGTTGACTTGTTTTCTACGCTTATGCTTTATGATATGCAGAGTTCCGCTAATCCTGTGTTCATGCTTTATTTTCTCTTAGTTATATATGCTCGTAATCATGTTGTGTCTTGGAGCTATTCGTGGTTCTATGTCCTGTGTTTTGGTCCAGGGTCCACGCTCGGATCGTAACATTTATACCAACCCTGTAGAGGGAGTGACCAACATACAGGTTGTGCCCTTATCTGAGGCCTGTATCCATCCTTAAAAAAATATTAGAGCCATGAGATAGGAGGATACAAAATATTTGCCAGGTTATGCAGATTTAGGTTAGTCTCATGTACTACTCTTCTCCAAGTATGATAGTGTTTCTCTTCTTTCATAATTGCCAATAGATCATAGCAGGTGGAACTTAAGAGATTGGCCTACGTTTAGATACAACTCTTGTATTCCACCATTGAACCACACCCTATTGTACTTGCACAAAAGGCCTGAGATTCCAGCCGCATCTGTATTATTTTCAGATATTTGTTCCAAAATCTCATGTCAGAAATTAGTAATGCATTGTTTCCTGCTGAGCTTTTTGACACCTTGAGACTATCAAATCTACACCTTGCTAGCACCTCATCGACAGGTAGCTTAAATATTTATAATCTCCATAGGAAAAAAGCAACTTTATAAGAAATTTCTTTTGCTCAAATTATCTTTTAATGCCAGGAAAGATGAATACTTTGCCCCGGTAGTCACTGTAAGTTTATCACTATTGATTGGCATGACAAAGTAATAATGATAAAGCATGACAGAGTAATAATGATAGGGGAAGACAACTGAAGATAATAACATAAAATTTCAATATAACTGGTGCATAAGAAAGAAGTGATGACTTTTGAAATCAAAATTCAATTTAAATAAACATAATATACTTTAGTGGGAATTGATCTAGTCACTGACATCACATGTGTATAGATGAAATTCGAGCTCGACTCAATCGACGAAGTCATCTCACCATATTGCCGTGTGATAAGACAATCTCATAAATTTTGGTAGTAGTAGATCCATATCTTGCATCCCTTATTGAAAAAACACAAGGAATCGTCCGAACAAATAAAATGATCCTTTTTCTACGTCAGCATATCTATTTCGGGCACTTGATACGTGGACGAAAACACTACTCCTAGTACATAAAATAACATATGACTCATTGAACAATTTTATAAGTAGTAAATCGTGTGGCTCTTTGTCCCATAATGTTCTTTACCATTTTATCGAGAATCATATGCATAATGAGAGCTTAAAAGATTGTGTACACATTTAAAGAATTTGAACATTATCAATATATAGGCAATAATGGATATAATAAGAACATTCATAAAAATTTATTATGCTGAAATCTTTGAGAGTGAAATGGCATAATTCCACAAATGATAAAATCCTAAAGACTCATGAGACAGAAATAATATCAGAAAGAGAGGAACATGACATTGTAGGAGTTAATGAAAATCTCGAGAATTTAAAATTTTTTCTTACATACCTCGATTGCTCCCTAGCTACCAATAGTTCTGCAGGTACCAAATGACCTTAAGAATTTTTAATCACCACAACAAGACCAATATACATTACTAATATATCAATAATAATTAGATCATCTTAGTGATCATGCCTAAATTGTATCCTGCAATGAAGTATAAAGTAGTCGTAATATAGTAATCCTACTAGATTGGGATTGATCCCACAGGGAATAGGGAAGAAATATTGTGGTAATGATGAATAAATCAACCAGTAGTCAATATTCCGGAATGGGGGGTTGCAAATAAAAGAAAAAATAATTTTAAATAGTGATTAAGTTGTTATCAAATTTATGACACAAAACTAGTATTGGGTTTCCCATGATTTCATAACATAGTAGGCTTATTTTATTAGTGATCTATCCTGGTGAATTTTGTGTTAGACTGACGATTAAGTTCATCTAACGTCTCTCGATCTACATAGATGAATTACACCTAAATCCTCTAAGACTTTAGGTGTGTATATTTTGCCTTTGCCATAAGTCTTTGGTTAACAATCTTCTATAAGATCTCAAGTTAATTATACGAGGGTTGGTAGCCTCAAATTACCACTATTAATCTCTTTTCCTAACTTCAACCTGTTTAGTCGAGCAAGTTGAAGATACACACACATTTAATCATTTGCAATCGCTAAAACTCATTGAAACAAATAAAATGATAATCTACTCAACTCACCATTCAAGAATCACAATTTTATTTATCTACTTCCGTTAATCCATCATGGTTCCCACAAGCGTAGCTTAAGATACTTGGTCGCTCATTTTGATAAAAAAATAACAGATGATGTAGAAGAAGTCATAATAAAATACTTACAATAATATAAAATTGTTTAACAAATCTCCAAAGATAATTGAATCACAAGAACTTGATGAATTCTCCAACAAATATTCGACTAAGTAATTGCACTAATTCGTAAGCTATAAATTGTGCAAGAATTGAATGACACTAAATTCCACAATATTTTCGTTCTTGATGTTGGACACCTAAAACATACCAAGAAGGGGTATATTGTAACACCCCAGAAATTCCTGGGACTAGCCTTCGGACTTAAAATGTGACCTTATAGAAAATTTGAAAAAAAGGGTCTTAGTACGAGTCATAGTACGACTTGTAGGAAAGTAGTACGAGTCATACCAGGACTCATAACAGAAGGGTCAGGGAAAATAGTATGGGTGATTAGGAGAAACCACAACTGCATGTCACGATTTGTACCACCATGGTACGGATTATACTGACAAGTCATGGAAAAGTTTAGAGAAGAGGTCATAAATTCTGGGAAAAATCACAAGCTAAGGTTGATGTGCCGTGATCTTACGGCACTTTCGATGCTTAAAACAAAGAAACTATGCACATTCTGGGTATGTTTATATAGGTATGATGTGTTTTGTGTTTAATGTTGCGGGAAAACAGGTTCAGAAGTGAACTGGGAAAATTAATGCTTAAAATCACTGAACAGGTGACTGCTAGGAACTTCACGAGTAGTTGGCACTTAGCCCGACTCGTTGCTAAAGTTGTGGGAAACTATTGAGTTTTGAAGATGCAGAAACAGTGTACCTGACGAGTTGAGGGAACGACTCGTTACATCTGATAACGAGTCATGAAGACTGGGAGAGGAATGATTGGAGAAGTAACCAGTGAAGATGGCGAAGACATAACGAGTCATTAGTTGACTAAACGACTCATTGGGAGATCACTGAAACCAACCATGAGATACACTAGAAAGTTGAAGGAGTTAGACCACGAGGAGCCTAACGACTCGTGCCCAGGCACAACGAGTCGTTAGGTGACCCATTTCCAAAACTGGGTTCGACACTGAGGATGACTGATTTTAGCAAGGCATGACTCGTCAAGGGTCCTAATGAATCGTCACCAAGCCCGTAATTACTAATGACCTAGTTTCCAGTTTTAGTTAGGAAAAGGTTTTCTTGGAACTATAAATACACTGTTTAGGTTTATTTTTGACAGACAATTTTATTACTATTTTTCACGTAGGATTTTGGGTGTTGTACGATTATTTCGTTCAAGAAATAGAGTTTGCAATTTTATTCTTGAATTTGAGGATCAAAAGTAATATTGGAATCTATTCATCAAGTTTGGAGTTTTATTCAATTACTTGGTTTTCTTCTATGATAATTTGTAAATTGCAATTATGATTTATTCAATATTTTGTGATGTGATCAATCAAACATGAGTAGCTAAACCCATAACTAGGGTTGTGGGGACCAGGATGAATTAACACACATAGGTTAAGCACTTAGTGATTCTTGAACGGGGTTTAATGCATGTATTATTTATCCCTTCACTTTAATCGATTCTTGACAGTTCTAAATGTCAGGACTTGCCTTATTCCTACTTACCGGACCAAGGAGGCAGTGAATGAGAAAAGGGATTAACAACGAAGATTTAAGGCTATCAACCCTCATCTAATAGCTTGAACTTTTCTGGGGATAGATAATCCGATATTAAGGGTAAGGGTTTACGAGTACACCCGTATATGGACCAAGTTGCGTGGTAATAATTATCTAGATAGGGGACCAACCATCTAGGTGAACCTAACTTACCGATATTGCATGTTAAACACCGAAATAGATCAATAATGTACAAGCCTTGTGGTTATGAAGTCATGGGAAAAACAATCCTAGTCAAGTCGTTAATTGAATACAAACCGAATTTGACTTAAGCATTGAGTAGTTTTTACTCATATTTCGTAGTCTATTTCTTTCCCCCTTAGGAAATAAGTAACCCGATAGTAACAACTATTCACATTAACCCAAGTTCTTTCCATATTTCCTGTGGGATCGACCCCAACCTTTGTTGGGTCTTATATATGACATAGACCGCTTTATATCTCAATTGAGAGGTGTAATTTGGGCGACATCAAATTTTAGCACCGTTGCTGGAAAATATGGCTAAGACTTTTGTTAATTGTGTTTTCTTTACTATTGGTTCTTATTTCTTTTTTATTTTTCTTTTGTTATTTGTTTGCTTAACAAGTCTTAGGTTTGTGCATGCCCAATATTAGGAGCCAAGGAAATCCCCTGGTTCCAATTAATCACGAACTTGAGCAGACATTAAGAAACCTGAGAAGAATGGCCAATATCCAAGAGTAGGAAACCGTGGACCAAGACACAACGAGAATGCTGGTTGAGGAGCAAGCTCGGGCTAGAGATCATGAGTTAGCTAGAGATGCTGAAGAGCAACGTCTAGCTGGAGAAGTAAAGCGAGCTAGACAACACAGAGGTCCAGAAAACTAGAGATACCGGTATTTTGACGAGGAGGGTGATGCTGATATTGATGAAGCTGGTGCCACTGGAGCTATATCCCCTCCCTCTTTTCCTGCTGGGGCAAAGTTTGATATTAGCAGTGTAATGATCCAACTGCTCAACATGAAGGGAATATTTGCGGGTCATGCATCTAATGATGCCCACGCTCACTTGATTAAATTTCATGGTATATGTGAGGCATACAAACAACCAAGAGTGAGCCAGGACGCAATCAGACTAAGATTATTTTCCTTCTCACTAGGGAGTGAGGCAACGATGTGGTTGGCTGAGCTGTTGAATGATTCCATCACTACTTGGGGGAACTTAAGAGAGATTTTCTTGAAAAGTTCTTCCCACCTTCCAAAGGTTTCAGTTGAAAGATGAAATATATAACTTTAGACAACTAAATTCAGAGGCACTTCTCGAGACCTGACTGCGTTTCAACAAGAAGCTCAAAAGGGTGCCAAATCACAGGATTCCAGATGATACATTGTTGGAGATATTCTATAGGTATCTAAATGCTAGCACCAAGGCGGTGGTTGATACTATCTCTGGCGGAACCTTTATGAGCCACACATATGCAGAGGCTACTGAGCTAGTTGATAGGATCACCAAAACCAACCGCGCTTGGCACACTAGAAAGTTGGAGATTCTGGCTGGTTCTTATGCAGTTGGTATGCCTGCAGAACAGAGGAGAAAAGATGAGGAGCATGATCAAGATATTGCAAAGATAAAGACCATTATGGGGTTGCTTGCCAAGCACTAGATGGGAGTCGGAGCAGAGAAAGTAAATGTTATGGATTCTCAGGGCAAGGCCCCAAGAAATAATGGATGTGAATCTGAGTCTGAGGAAGAAGCTAATTATTTAAAGTATCAAAGGGCGGGTTTCCGGACCAACACCCAAGGGTCTAACCAAGACTCTCGGCATCAAGGTCAAGGGAACCAAGGTCAGAACTTTTACAAGGATAATAATTACAACCGAGGTCAATACATAGAAAATGGAGACTGGAAGAAGAACAAGGAGTTCAAAAATGATTGAAGTGATCTGTATGTTCCTCCAAGAAACCTTGAGCTAGAGTCCAGTGGTTCAAGGGTTGAAGACATGCTGTCCAAAGTACTCAAGCAGATGGAGACAAAATATGACCACTTTAAGGAGCTCCGCGTTGATATTTTTGGTTTAAATCAAAAGGTGGAGTCACATGCCGTAGCCATTAGGCAGATTGAGCAGCAGATGAGTCAGATATCTGTTGCAATGAATCAGAGGCAGAAAGGCACACTTGCCAGCAAAACAGTGCAAAATACACAAAATGACAGTCATTTCATGTTATTTATTTTTCATGTTATTTATGTTTCAGTTTTGGTTGGGTTAGTTGGGGATGTTGTCCCATCAACCCATCTTACGTAGTAGAGGCTTTCAGAAAGACTATAGAACTTAGCTTATGTATATGCACAGTACTTCCGGTTGTTACACTATGTTTATATTTCTGCTATATTTTATGCTAATTATTCTTCTTTATTAAATGAGATTAGATGTATGCATGTTCCATGAGTCGACTTGGGGTCTCTCGGGGTCCATTGTCCCGTCTCTACGATCTGGGTGTACGTTCGGGTCATGACAAACTTGGTATCAGAGCCATAGGTTTGGGGTGTCCTAGGGTGTCTAAAATCCATGTTATGTAGAGTCTTTTCATGGGTGTGAAGCGCGCCACACCTATGACGAAGAGGCTGCTAGATGTTTAGGAAATATTCCCTTCTTTCATGTTCTATATCTTGCGATGAAAAGTCTCTCCATCCTTCTAATTCGTGTGATTTGCGATTGCATAATTATGGCTCCTAGAAGAATGAATGGAATGAGGAATTGAAATGATGAAGGCCACAAGGGTTGAAATGACCATGGGAATCAGCAACCCCCACCTATTCAGGAGCCCTAGGCACCAGAGCCAGCTACCCATGCTGAGTTTCGAGCGGCTATTCAGATGTTGGCGCAGGCCTTGACCGCTCAGGTCAACCAGCAGGCTGTTGCACAGGTCCCATAGAATGGAAATGCAGCATCGGCTCGGATTAGAGACTTCTTGAGGATAAACCCTCCTGAGTTCACGGGATCAAAGGTGGATGAGGATCCACACGAGTTCATTGAAGGGATCTTGAAAGTCACTCAGGTTATGGGGGTGACAAATGGGGAGTGTGTGGACTTGGCCTCTTATCATCTAAAAGAGGTCGCTCATATTTGGTACAAGAAATGGAAGGACAGTAGGGCAGTGAGAGCGGGCCCTATTAGCTGGGATGAGTTCCACATGGCCTTTCTCGACAGGTTCTTCCCTTGGGAGATGAGGCAATTGAAAGCAACTGAGTTTATGAGCCTCAAGTAGGGAAAGATGATAGTGCTGGAGTATTCTGTTGAGTTCAATCGTTTGTCAAAGTACACCCCAGAGTTGGTGATGGACAAGAGGGCGCGGGTGAGCCGATTCATTCATGGTGTGGCTAGTTACTTAGAAATGGATAGAAGGACTTCGATGCTTCACCAAGATATGGACTTACCTCGCATAGTGTTGTATGTCTAGCAGATGGAGGCAGCTCATGCGAGGGAGAGGGAGGCAAAGAGGGCTTAGATGGATAGTCGTGGGTTTTCGCATCAGAGGTCTGGCGGTGGCTACCATCCACAGTTTTAGTAGAGATCACTAGCCCCAGCACCATCATCAGCTAGTGTTCCACTCAGACCCAGGGGTGATCAGAGGAGCAGAGCATCAGGATCGAGGGATCAGAGAGGCACCTAGTTAGAGTATACCACTCTAGCCTGCGAGAAGTGCGGCAAGAGTCATACCGGGGACTGCCTGCTTGGTTCAGATATTTGTGATGGGTGTGGTAGATTTGGGCACATGCGTCGAGCATGCCCTTATGCTAGACAAGGTGATGATAGGGGTCATGCACAGACCACCAGGACAGCAGCAGCTTCAGCCCGTTCTGCTCCGCAGGGAGCATCGACTGGAGGAGGTGGCGAACAACGCCAAAACTGATTCTATGTTCTTGCCTTGCGCTAGGAGTAGGAGACTTCTCTAGACTTGGTCACTGGTATATTGCATGTCTTTCATATTAATGTTTATGCCTTTCTAGATCCAGGAGCTACCTTATCTTTCGTTACTCCTTACATTGCTAGTAGCCTTGGAGTTAGTTTCGATACCTTGTCAGAACCATTTTCAGTTTTGACCCCTATTAGTGATTTGATCGTCGCTAGACGAGTATATAGAGAATGCCCGATCACTGTGTTGAATAAGGTTACCTCTGCAGACCTTGTAGAGTTAGCCATTATTGACTTTGACGTTATTCTTGGTATGGATTTGTTTTTCACATGTTATGCCTTGATTAATTATAGGACCCGTATAGTGGAATTTTGTTTTTCGGGTGAGTCAGTTTTGGAGTGGATGGGTAGTTCGGCGGTACCAGCAGTTCAGTTTATTTTCTATCTTAAGGCCAGGAAAATAATCTCTAAAGGTTGCATGTACCACCTAGTTACGATTAAGGATGTGGAGTCCGAGACCCCGACTATTCAGTCAATTCCGGTGATTTATGAATATTCAGAGGTGTTTCCCGATGATTTGCCAGGTGTTCCTCCTGAGAGGGAAATTGTTTCGATATTGTTCTATCACTAGATACGCAACCTATCTCTATTCCTCCTTACAGGATGGCTCCAACCGAGCTAAAAGAATTAAAAAAACAGTTGAAAGACTTGTTGGAAAAGGGTTTCATTAGACCGAGAAAGTTTCCATGGGGTGCACCGATTCTCTTCATTCAAAAGAAGGATGGATCCCTTCGGATGTGTATTAAGTATCAACAACTCAATAAGGACACTATCAAGAACAAGTACCCCTTGCCCAGGATTGATGATTTGACCATCTCCAGTGTGCCAGGTGTTTCTCGAAGATAGATCTAAGGCCCGAATATCACCAGCTCAAAGTTTGGGAGAGTGACATCCTGAAAACCACTTTTAGGACTCAGTATAGTCACTACGAATTTGTTGTTATGTCTTTCAGAGTAACCAATGACCCTACAGCTTTTACAGATCTAATGAACGGGGTGTTCAAGGCATATTTGTACATGTTCGTTATTGTGTTCATTGATGACATCTTGATATACTCACGAAGCAAGGAGGAGCATGCCGCTCACCTGAGAGTAGTGCTTCAGACCCTCAAGGATCGTCAGTTGTACGCAAAGTTTAGCAAGTGTGAATTTTGGCTAAACTCGGTGGTATTTCTAAGTCATGTGGTATCAAGCGAAGGCATAAGGGTAGATTCCCAGAAGATTGAGGTGGTAAAGAATTAGCCCAAACCGGTAAATCCTTTAGAAATTCAGAGTTTCTTGGGCTTGGCTGGCTACTACAAAGATTCGTTGGGGCTTTTCAGCAATTGCAGCCCCATTGACTAGGTTGACTTAGAAAAAGGTGAAGTTCTAATGGTCGGATGCTTGTGAGAAAAGCTTCCAAGAGTTAAAGACCCGACTCACTTCAGCACCAGTGTTGACTCTACCCAAGGGTACTGATGGCTTTGTAGAGTATTGTGATGCTTCTAGAGTTGGACTGGGATGTGTGCTGATGCAGCATGGGAAGATAATAGCATATGCCTCGAGACAGCTGAAAGTTCATGAAAAGAATTGTCCGACCCATGATCTTGAGTTGGCCGCGATGGTGTTTGCATTGAAGATATGGCGACATTACTTGTATGGGTTCCACGTGGATGTATTTACGAATCACAAGAGCTTGCAATATGTGTTCACACAGAAAGATCTAAATCGTCGGCAAAGAAGGTGTTGGAGTTGCTAAAGGACTGCGACATGATTGTCCTTTACCACCCGAGCAACGCTAATGTGGTTGTCGATGCACTTTGTAGGCTCTCTATGGAGAGTATGTCCCATGTGGATGAGGAAAAGATGGAGTTAGTGAAGGATGTCCACTGACTTGCAAGACTGGGACTTAGATTGATCGACTCGACTGATGGCGGTGTTATTGTGCAGAATGGGTCAGAATCATCCTTAGTGGTCGATGTCAAATCTAAGCAAGATGAGGATATGACTTTGAGGAAGATGAAGGAACTAGTGCGGAGTCAAAAGGTGGAGGTTTTCTCTCAAGGGGGAGATGGTGTTCTACGATATCAGGGTCGGCTTTGTGTCCCGGATGTTGATAATTTGAGGGTTCGGATATTGCATGAGGCACATGGTACCAGATATTCTATCCATCCGGGATCCACGAAGATGTATCGGGACTTGCGGGAAATCTATTGGTGGGATAGTATGAAGAAGGATATCACAGAGTTCGTATGCAGGTGTCCAAACTGTCAGCAAGTGAAAGTCGAACATCAAAGGCCAGAAGTCATACTTCAGGATATCAGCATCCCAACTTGGTAGTGGGAAGAAATTAACTTGGATTTTATTACAGGCCTACCTCATACTCGGCGACACTATGATTCCATTTGGGTGGTGGTAGATAGGTTAACAAAGGCTGCACACTACCTACTAGTCAAGACCACGGATTCAGCGGATGATTATGCCAAGTTTTATATTCGGGAGTTGGTTCGACTTCATGGAGTGCCCCTATCTATTATTTCAGACCAAGGTACTCAGTTTACCTCCTAGTTTTGACGGTCTTTTCAGAAGGGACTTGGGACTCAAGTTAAGCTCAGCACAGCATTCCACCTGCAAATGGATGGCCAGGAGCGGAACATACAATCCATACTCTCGAGGACATGTTGAGGGTATGTGTTATGGATTTTAAAGGTAGTTGGGATGATCATTTGCCCTTAATCGAGTTTTCTTCTAATAACAACTATCACTCTAGTATCTAGATGGCACCGTTCGAGGCTATTTATGGGCGGAGGTGTAGATCTACCATCGGATGGTTTCAAGTTGGTGAGGCAGTTATGATAGGGCCAGATTCAGTTCACGAGGCAATGGTGAAGGTGCAGTTGATAAGGAATCGGTTGAAAACAGCTCATAGTCGTCAGAAATCATATGTCGATGTGAGGAGGAGATATTTGGAGTTTGAGGTGGACGATTGGGTATTTCTAAAGATATCTCCCATGAAGGGAGTCATGCGGTTCGGAAAGAAAGGGAAACTCAGTCCCCGCTATGTTGGTCCCTACCGCGTTGTGAGAAGAGTTGTTAAGGTGGCATATGAGTTGGACTTTCCATCGGAGTTATCTTCAGTTCATCCCATCTTTCATGTGTCGCTTTTGAAAAAGTGTTTGGGTGATCCAGCCTTGGTAGTCCCAATAGATAGCATTGGGGTAAAAGACAGCCTCAGTTATGAAGAAATTCCCGTTGAAATCTTGGATCATCAGGTTAGAAAATTGAGAAAGAAAGAAGTAGCCTAAATTAAGGTTTTATGGAGAAATCCGCATGTTGAGGGAGCTACGTGGGAAGTCAAAGAAGATACGATGGCTAGATACCCACATTTGTTCTCTACCAGCCCATTTCCGACTTGAGGTACCAGTTTTTTCCCTATACCCCATCTAGTTTTCATGTTCAATTTATGTGTACGAGTTTCTTTTATGTGTATGAATGTGTATGTGAAATATGAGATCAATTCAGCTATGTGGTCTTATTCGGAGGTAGTCACTCTGTGGAAAATTCGGTTAAAATGATTAGTATATGGCTATGATAAATTGTATGTTTCTATTTGCTGCTTGTTTCCTACATTCGAGGACAAATGTTTCCAAGGGGGAGATATTGTAATACCCGTAAGTGCCTAAGGGTATACCCGGGAAGCTAATATGCAAAATTGATGGAAGTTGGGGAAAAAGTTGCACGACAAGAGGTACAACGCTTATGGTATGTAACCACGAGCCGTTAATGGCAGTTGTGGGTTCAGGTGCTCAGGTGGTAGTGGGGGTAGCAATTGGTGTAACGACTCATTGTACCAAACAACAAGTCGTTGTTAGTGGTCGTGGTAGGAGATGGGCTTAGTAGTTGGGGAGTTTAACGGGTCATGCAACAACCCGTTGTGAAGAGTCGTGGTAAGGGAGCCCAGATCTCCAGTGGGAAATGACAGATGGGAACCCGGCCCGTTGTATCTTACAGCGAGTCGTGGTGAGGCTCGTTAGATAGAAGTCAAGAGTTTCAGAAGAAGGAAACAACAACTAAAGGGATGACCCATTGAAACTTAGGACGACCCGTCCTATATGTCCGTGGTTTGATTCCGAGATATTGATTGGGGCAGTGCTTAACACGGTCAGATGCCGCGGATCGTGGTATCTTCCAACGGCCCTTTTGGTTCGTCCATTGTTTGTGTCACGCCCCGCCTTGGGAGGCATGACTGGAACCTAGTGCCCTACTAAGACCTGGACTGCTGGACTACTGAGCCTAAGCACTTCTGGTGCCAGGCTGGCTCTAACTCTTGATTCATGGAACCAACGAGCTATATAACGGCTGTAAATACAGCCTCCAGCGGACTAGGCCTATAGCCTCCTGTAAGAAAACAATAGCTGACCAGAATCAAAGTAGTATAAAGGAACCTATGCGGGCCGACAAGGCCACCATGCTGACTAGTTTCACTAAAATGCGTAATCAAACGCTAAACTACTCTGTTACTGGCAAGGTCACCAACTATTAACTGATTAAGGCCCCACACGGCTATCATAAACAAATTAAAACATAGACACGGCCTCACACGACCGGTACAACTAACCACAGGGAATATACAATCTGCAAGACTCTAAGAATACTAATAAGATGGTCGGGATAGGGCCCCGACCTACCCGCACTGTACAACAAAAGAAAAGGAATAAACCTCTATCTGTCAAGCTCCGGATGACAGGAGCTGATGACCCTGTGTGCTGGCTTGAATTACGAGGAATTGGCTCCTCGTCTATGAGTACCTGTAGGCAAGTAATGCAGTGCCCCCAAACGGGCGTCAGTACCACTGGTACCGAGTATGCAAAGCAATAACTAAACATAACTGAAAATCGTCAGTAATACTGATAGTTACTGTATAACAGAAGATGGCTAAGACTGTCTGGGATGACAGAATCTAAACTAAGCTTAATTGTACTGGAGAGAAGGTGAGAATCATACCTGTCAATGCGGCGTCCTGCTATCTATTAATTTAATAAATAACACATATAGCATACAAGAACCTATACCGTCCCCCATAAGCCGGAAGGTACCAATCAACACACAATCTATATACCCCTACCTAGGTCGCCATCCAAAAATAATAATTCACTCCACTCATCTAGTAACTATGAGCATCCCGCTGGCCCCCTGGGTATGCAACTTGGGCTCTCTGGGCCCCTGACTATAGTTGTATCTGAGTCCGGAGGACTCCTGTAAACTGTAATCTGAGATCTGTGATCTATAATCTGTAATCTGTGCCCTGGGCGCAAGCGCTCGACAGGGGTATGCTATAATGCTGATCAGCCTGCTATGGGGAATGTTGCATCCCATCTTCCTCCTCTAGCAGATGGCATTGCACTCCTTGGAGTGACGTATCCTCACCCTCTGGTGGGTGAGTCGACACAACTATTAACCCTGGGGAAGCAAGGAAGCTCTAAGGGTGCTCACATAAAACAATCAAGTCTCTACAAGCAACAATAATCACGTATACATGTATAATAAATCTGATAATACTGTCTATGATCTTGATATTGTATTCTGTATCTTTTGGTGAATTAAACTAAATCTGATACTGAGTTATACTAAGTCTGGAATGATATCTCGCTGTCTTCTACTAATTTACTGACTTTTATTCTGCTTATGGTATAATAACTCAGACATGCTTACTGAATTCACACTAGGCGTAATACTCGGCTTCTGAAACTTTCTTCTGGAATTTACTCTATTTTACTATGCTAGAATTAGTAACTTTCCGAAGAAACTAGCTTTACATACCTCAGTTACTGACTCCTTGGCTAACTGGTGTAGCTCACCCAATATCCAACTATTTCTTCCAACTGCGTTCATATTTATAGTAATTGGAACTAAATTCATCAATATTCTGGAAGAAAACACTACTTCAAAATCTATATAGCCCAAACTTTGACTTATCGAACAACAGTCGAAAACTCGCTATTTCTCGAAAGTCCAGAAGGGAGAAATACTCACTTTAGGGATAGGAGTATATTGACACTAATTTTGAGCAATTTCACTTACCTTAACTCGGTGAGACGGTGATTCGCTGGTTGAATTTCACGAAACTAACTCTGTAGGAATGTCCCTGCAGCTCAATATCTTGCTACTCGAGGTTATTTCGAGTTTGGACCGTGTTTGACGGCGTAATCAAATGAATATTTATAGGAACCCTTCGTCTCTCTCCCTCTCTTGTCATTTAAACATCTATAAATGACTTAAAGTTGAAGGTGAGGTCCTTTATATACTTGCAGCAAAATACATGGCAACGTGCCACGCTGGCCAACGCGCTGTTTTGGCTCCATGCCACGTTGGCGAACGCGGAGGCCCCAGCTCCATGCCACTTTGCCCCTTTGGGCAACGCGGTTCGGCCTCCTCTTGCAAAATTCCAACTTGGCACTCGTTCAGCCTTTCCTCGGGCCCTTTTCTCGCACGTATGGCATTCTAAATCTGTCAACCAACATCCGAATAGGTCGACTAAATGCTAGAAACTTACGGGGTGTAACAGTTTGGTCAGTGGGCAATTTTCTGCGTAATTAGTAAGGGTATTTCCATCATTTCTTCATCCTAAGGCCCTATACTATGTCGTTTTAAGCTCGTTTTAGTGGGTTTTTAGCAGGGGAAAACCTATTCTAAGTATGTTCCTTCCATGCATGCAAGTTTATGAATTTAGGAGGGGATCAAGAGCTTTTCTAAGGGATTCTTCTTCCAATTTCTCCTTGAGCAATTAATGAGGTGGTAGATTCATCCTTCCCAGGTATGTAGAGTTTTAGAATGGGTCAAATCCTTTCACGCCCATGCCTAAATTATGAATTTAATCATGAATCCTCCTATTCAATTCCATGGGGTTTTATCAAAATGCATGAAAATGTGATTTCTCTTGATGGGTTTAATATAATTAAGTTTTATTTGTTGAATTATGAATGATGAGTAGGTTTTATATTATTTTTTTTAAAATGATGTTTCAATATTTTTAAATCTAAAATGCCCATTGATGAGAGTTCATGAAAGTTATGATTTATAATGAATATTCAATATTTTTAGTTTTTTGATGATGGAAAAGTATGATTTCAAGTTACTCATGTTTATGAGCATGCCATTGAAAGAATTGAGTATGTCAAAGTATTGAGCAATGCCCACATGTTGAAGAATAATTTACGATTTATGATCGAATAGCATGATTTATCGCTTTATGATGTCGGCCGATGAAAAGGGCCTTTGATTCTTGGCTAAGCATGTTTAAAGGGGATTAATGTGTTACGCCCCACCTTGGGAGGCATGACTGGCACCTGGTGCCCTACTAGGACCTATTTCCTCGAATTGAACTCTTGTTACTAAACTGTTCTAGACTCAATTAAGGAATAGAGTTGAAAAAGTTTTAGTTTTCACGAGCTGAGTGAGCCTAAGCACCTCTGGTGTAGGGCTGACTCTAACTCTAGAATCAAGAAAACAACGGGCTATATAGCGGCTGTAAATACAACCACCGACCGACAAGGCCTATAGCCACCTGTGAAAATAAACAGCTAACCAGACACAAACAATCATAGGGAGTCCTATGCGGGCCGACAAGGCCACCATGATATCTAGTTATAACTGGAAAGTAAGATCAGATGCTAAACTGAACTATGGCCGATAAGGCCTCCAATCAACAGCTAAACATGGCCGCACACATCCAACACACATAATCTAAAACACATACGAGCCCCACACGGCCGATATTATCTAACCACAGGGAAGTAACACAATCTTCAAGCCCCTAGGAGTAAAAAGATGGTCGGGATAGGGCCCCGACCTACCCAAACTGTACGATAAAAGAAGTAAACCTCTACCGCAAAAGCTTCGGAAGAAGGAGTTGACGGCTCTGTACGGCTGACTGGAACTACAAGGGACCTGCTCCTCGTCTATCTATACCTGCAAGAAAGTAATGCAGCGCCCCAGAAGAGGGCGTCAGTACCACAGGTACTGAATATGTAAGGCAGTAACACTAAATAACAGAAAGTAAGGAAATAGAACTGACAATGAATGAAGTAAAGGAACCATCCTGAAGATGACTGAAGTAGTGAATTTAGGGCTAAACATAACCGTAATAGGGAGGGTAGGGGTCATACCTGACAAACGAGGCGTCTTATTGTCTAACTATCAGTAACTAAAGCAAACATAAACTTCGCCTGGCCCTCATAAGTCGGACGGTACAATGAACACAAAATAACCCACCTGGGCCCCCATTAGCCCTAGTGAGTACACCTCAATCTATATACCCCTATCCAAGTCATACGGAGTCAACTACCAGCTATAAGCGTCCTGCCGATCCACTGCGTGTGCAACTGGGCCCGCTTGGCCCTTGATTGTAGCTGTTTTTGAGTCAGAGGACTCCTAATATCTACATCGCGGGCATAAACACTTGGTGGGGGTGTGTATAAGACCAACCAAGGCATATGAGGATCTGGATCCCCATCTTCGTCCCTTACGGACGGCATGCCGCTTCATAGAGCGACGTATCCTCACCCCTGCGGGCAGCGACACAGCTATTAACCTTGGGGTGGTCACGAAAGCTATACAGGTGTAATCCAGCCCAAATTAATACAAATTACGAGCATCAACTGACAACAAGAACTAGACATGATAACATACTGCTAACATGCTTTACTGGGATTCGTACTGGATTATTATGCTGAAGGAACTTACTTGCCGAAAGAAAATGCCTTAACATACCTTGTTCGCTGTTTACGGATTAACTGGCGAGTTTTGGCTCGTGTTCAACTGCCCTTCTCAACTGTAATCATATTAACGGAAGAATAGGGATACTTTATTACAATTTACGAAGAAAACAATAACTTATATATATATATATACTGACTATACTTCAACTTATCAAAAGACGATCAAAAACTCATAATTTCTCGAGAATCTAGAAGGGAAAAATACTTACTTTAGGCAACGTGATCGTATTGACACTAGTTTGAAATAATTCCACCAACTTAGGCTCGGCGGGACGATGATTCGCCGGACGTATTTTACGAAAATAACTCCAACAGTGATGCTCTTTGCAGCCTTATACTTCACTACCCGGAGTTAATTTAGATTTGGATGGCGTTTAGCGGCGTAATCGGATGATTTCCAAAGTTTTTCCTTCGTTCTTACCTCTGCTGGTCGAACTTATATGAATAATGACATAATATCTAAGTGTGAGGCCTTTATATAATTGAGGCGGCAGACAAGGCAACCTAGCACTCTGCCCATCGCGCTGATTTTGCTCCGTGCCACTTTGGGTAACGCGGAGGGGGCTGCTCCATGTAACTTTACCCCTCTGGCAACTTGGTTCGGCCTCCTCCCGTGAAATCTCGACTTTGCACTCGTTCGGCCTCTCCCTGGGCCCTTTCCTTGTACGTATGGCACTCTAAAACTCTTAACTAACGTACGAATAGGCCGACTAAATGTTAGAAACTTACGGGGTATAACATCCTCCCCCCTTAAGAACATTCGTCCTCGAATGTTAACTTCTACTTACAAGAACCTTAACATTGTAATTACTTATTCTTGAAAAATTTCGGCAGAGTCTCCCCTGTAATATGGACTATCCAAAAACCCCGAAACACAAAAATGTCCAATACAGGTACTTCACACAATATTATGGTATTTATTTCACAATAGACTGAAGTCAACTACTCCCCATATACATGTATATAATGCAACTTATTAAACAACAACGACAATATACCTCTAGCTGCACAATCTAATTAAGTCTGAAATAACTGAGGATATCTGGTCTTCATATCGTCTTCTGCTTCCCAGGTCATCTCTCTCGGTTCTTATTTCTTCATAACACTTTAACGGAAGAAACATCTTTAGTTCTTAGTCTGCGGATCTGCTGATCTAGTATGGCTACTGGAGCTTCTTCATAAGCTAACTCCTTAGTGATTTGACATCTTTGACTGGGTCAATCCAGGAGGGATCTCCTATGCACTTCCTCAGCATTGATACATGAAAAACTGGGTGAACGGATTCTAATTTTGGAGGTAAATCCAATTCATAAGCCACCTGGCCTATCCTTCGGCGAATCTGTTAAGGCCCAATATATCTCGGGCTGAGCTTGCCTTTCTTACCAAATCTCATCACACCCTTCATTGGTGAAACCTTCAGGAATACCCAGTCACCCAAATAAAACTCTAGGTTTCTCCGCCGCACGTCAACATAAGATTTCTAGCGGCTCTGAGCTGTCAGCAAACGTTCCCTGATAAGCTTTACTTTCTCTTCTGACTAATGAATAACATTCGGCCCAATCTATGCTGATTCTCCTACCTCAAACCAACCGGCTGGAGACCTGCACTTCCACCCATACAACACTTCATAAGGCACCATCTGAATTGCTGAATGATAACTGTTATTATAGAAAAATTCAATAAGCGGCAAGTGTTCATCCCAGCTGCCTCCAAAATCTAGCACACACGCCTGGTACGTTCTGCCTGCCCTGCGTCCCCAGGCTCCTTTGAAAAGATTGCCAAAATTTGGCAGTAAACTGCGCCCCCCTGTCAGAGATAATTGACAATGAAATGCCATGCAATTGGACTATTTCTCTAATATACAGCTCATCATAATCTTCGGCTGTAAAGGTAGTCCTTACTGGCAGAAAGTGAGCTGATTTTGTCAACCTGTCAATAATTACCCAGATAGAATCATATTTACGCCTAGTAAGAGGTAACCCTACTATGAAATCCATATTAACTGCCTCCCATTTCCATAAAGGCACCGCTATATCCTGTGCCAATCTGCCTAGTTTCTGATGTTCAACTTTCACCTGTTGGCAATTGGGACATTGATCTACGAATTCTTCTATCCCCTTTTTCATTCCGGCCACCAGTAAATCTCTTTTACATCATGGTACATTTTTGTCGAACCTAGATGGAGAGACTAACGGGCATAGTGTACCTCACCCATAATTTGCTGGCAAAGCGCTTCCACGTGTAGAACACAGAGGCGATCCCTATATCTCAAAACTCTGTTCTCGGTTACCTGGAAATCTGTCACTTCCCCTCGCTGGACCATATTTCTGAGCTGAACCAGGCTAGGATCTTAATACTGTCGTTCTTTCACTTCCACGACCAATGATGACATTGTGGTATTTTGGATTACCGCTCCATTGTCTCCTGATTCTACTATACGAACGACTAAACTGGCTAGCTGATGCAATTCTTGGGCCAATTCCTACCGCTCGGGCTATAAATATGGCAGGCTTCCCATGGATTTGCGGCTAAGGGCATCTGCTACAACATTGGCCCTTCCTAGGTGATATAAAATATTCACATCATAATCCTTTAACAGCTCCAACCAGCGACGCTGCTGCAGATTCAACTCCTTCAGGGTGAAAATATACTGCAGGCTTTTGTGATCAGTGAAAATATCTACGTGGATGCCATACAGGTAGTGCCTCCATATTTTCAAGGCATGAATCACCACAGCTAACTCCACGTCATGGGCAGGGTAGTTCTTCTCATGCTTCCTTAGCTGCCTGGAAGCATAGGTAATCACCTTACCACGCTGCATCAACAGACATCCTAACCCAACACCCGAAGCGTCACAATAGACTGCATAACCCTCTGTTCCTTCTGGCAATGCTAGCACCGCTGCTGATGTCAATCTGTCTTTCAGTTCCTAAAAGCTCTGCTCACATGCCTCAGTCCAATGGAATTTTGCTGCTAAAGTGGAAAATCCTTCCACGAACCTTCTGTAATACCCGGCTAACCCTAGGAAACCACGTACCTCGGTCTTTGCCTCTGAGCGGGCGATCTTTGAGAATCTAGAGCACTATTCGTAGATGATCTTGGTGATTTGCCTCTGAGCGGGAATACACCAGAATATCATCGATAAACACTATCACGAACAAGTCCAGGTATGGTCTGAAAACATTATTCATCAGGTCTATGAACACTGTTGGGAGATTTATCAGTTCGAAGGACATGACTAGAAATTCAAAATGGCCGTATCTGGTCCTAAAGAAAGTCTTTGAAATATCTCTTTCATGAACCCGGACCTGATGATATCCTGACCTTAAGTCAACCTTTGAAAAATACCTCGCTCCTTGTAGCTGATCAAACAAATCTGTCTATTCTGAGAAGCGGGTACTTATTCTTGATAGTGACTTTATTTAGTTGTTGATAATCTACACACATATGGAGGGAGTCGTCCTTCTTCCTCACGAATAGAACTGGCGCACCCCATGGTGAGTTACTCAACCTGATAAAGCCCTTGTCTAGCAAATCCTTCAGTTGTTCCTTTAGTTCTCTAAGTTTAGCAGGAGCCATCAGATATGGAGGAATAGATATAGGCCGAGTGCCTAGTAATAGATCGATTGCAAAATCAATTTCCCTTTTCGGGGGAATACCAGGAAGCTCAGATGGAAATACATCAGGAAATTCATTAACCACTAGAATAGACTGAAGGGTCGGAGGCTCAACCCGAACATCCTGAACTCTGACAATATGATAAATGCACCCTTTTGCTATCAATTTTCTCGCCCGAAGATAGGAAATAAACCTACCTCTTGGCATGGCTGTACTACCTTCCCACTCCCGTACTACCTCCCCTGGAATGTGGAATCAGAAAATCTTGGTCCAATCGACATTGGCATAGCATGGAGCTAGCCAATCCATACCCATAATGGCATCAAAATCAACCATTTCATGTTCTATCAAGTCTGCCGTAGTCTGAGAACTGGCAACCTCTACTGTTCACCCCCGATATACCCTTTTGGCTATGATAGAGTCAACAACGGGTGTAGACACTAAGAAAGGTCGCCAAAGTAATTCCGGCATAATACTAAACTTTTGAGCCACTAACGGTGTAACATAGGACAAGGTGGATCCTGGACCTATCAACGCATAAGCAGGATGAGAGCAAATGTTCAGCATACCTATCACAACATCTGGTGATGACTCTGACTCCCGTAGCCCCAATAATGAATAAGTACGGTTTGGGCCAGCAACTAAACTGGAGGCCCCTGATCTACCTTGGCCTCTACCGGCTGAAACTGAGGGCCTACGCGCTACCGGGGATGCTGGAGCTCGTCATCCTGCAGAGGACCTATCCAATCGATGTCGGTCACCCTGACCCCTAGCTGGACAATTCCTCATCTGGTGACCCTACTGTCAACAAATGTAGCATGCGGTGGAACCATACCTGTAGGCTCCAGAGTGGCGTCGACTACAAATTGGGCAAAGGGGTATTGTAAACCCACTTTGCTGCTGTGAACCTACTGCTCGCGAACCTTCGTCGGGCTCTGGCTGCCCTCGGCGACTAGACCTTCTACTCTGCCACTTTGATGGAGGCAAGGGTCTAGGTGGCCTATCTAATAACCGTGGCTTAGGTCCTCCCCGAGACTCCTCCGGTAATTCACCCGATCTGTCCCTTCGGCGCTGCTCCTAGCTTATCCTCCTAATCTCCCGTTGCCGCTGTATGATACCCTCAATATTCTGAGAAAAAGCCTGTACACGGGTGATATCCATATCCTCTCGCAGTGGGGCTGTGATGCAGGTCTCAATATATTCCAGGTTCAGCCCCATAATAAAGAGGTGTACCCTGGTTGGCATTGTGTGCACAAAAGCTGGTGCATAACGAGCCAAGGAATCAAACCACATGGCATATTCCCGAACACTCATCAACCCCTGCTCCAAGTGTAGGAACTGATCAACCCGGGCCTGTCGAATCTCCCGCGGTAGGTAATGATCCAAGAAAGCCTCTGAGAAGCTGGGCCAGGTTGGAGGGGAAACATCTCTCCCTCGAGACCTTTCCAAGCTCTCACACCACAGCACAGCGATGTCCCATAGCCGAAATACCACCAACTCAATCGACTCTGTAGGTGTAGCATGCATCACCATGAAAATACTCTGCATCTAGTCTAAGATGTCCTGAGGGTCCTCGGTCTGATCTGTCCCTGTGAATTGCGGGGGACTTAGTGCTAAGAACTCTCGGACCCTCGAGCTACCAAGCCCTCCTAAGGATTCTGCAACTGTATGTGGCACTGGCTGACGCTGAGCAGCCATCTTCTGGGCTAGCATAACCACCGTGCTCCTGACCTCTTGGTCGGATGGTACGATATAGAAACTGCCGGAGGCTGTGCTGTCACACCGACCGTCCGAAGCGGCTCTTCACATGGTAGAGACTGCTGGGGGAGGTCGAGATGATACCTCCATGTCGTCCTCAGATCCGGCCATTTCTGACCGAGGCTGAGGCACCATGTTGGTGCCGTCTCCTGCTGCTATATCTAGCCTCCTTCCTGTCATAGGGTGTCGCTGGTCCGACATTTCTCTGTAAGCAAAAGAGTATAATGAGCTTAGGGACTCAACCCTATATTGTACCGCTCTATAGCACGACTGAATAAGAAGAAAGACTAACCATCCTATCATGCCTTGCAGCCTCATGCCTATAGTATGTGGTGCACAACACATCCATAGACAAGACTCTACTTAGCACGGGTTTCAGACTCCCTAGGATACGACCTACTCTGATACCAAGTTTGTCACGCCCCGCCTTGGGAGCATGACTAGCACCTGGTGCCCTACTAGGACCTGAACTGCTGAGCTGACTGAGCCTAAGCACCTCTAGTGTAAGGTTGACTCTAACTCTAGAAACAAGAAAACAATGGGCTATATAGCGACTGTAAATACAACACCGGCCGACAAGGCCTATAGCCACCTGTGAAAATAAACAGCTAACCAGAGACAAACAATCATAGGGAGTCCTATGCGGGCCGACAAGGCCACCATGATATCTAGTTATAACTGGAAAGTAAGATCAGATGCTAAACTGAACTGTGGCCGACAAGGCCGCCAATCAATAGCTAAACAGGGCCCCACATGGCCAACACACATAATCTAAAACACATATGGGCCCCACACGACCAATATTATCTAACCACAGGGAAGTAACACAATCTGCAAACCCCTAGGAGTAATAAGATGGTCGGGACAGGGCACTGACCTACCCATACTGTACAACAAAAGAAGTAAACCTCTATCACACAAGCTTCGGAAGAAGGGAGCTAACGGCTCTGTATGACTGATTGGGACTACAAGGGACCTGCTCCTCATCTATCTGTACCTGCAGGCAAGTAATGCAGCACCCAGAAGCAGGAGTCAGTACCAGAGGTACTGAATATATAAGGCAGTAACACTAAATAACTGAAGTAAAGAAATAGAACTGACAATGACTGATGTAAAGGAACCGGACTGAAGATAACTGAAGTAGTGAAATCATGGCTAAACATAACTGTAATAGGGAGGGTAAGGGTCATACCTGACAAATGAGGAGTCTTACTGTATAACTATGAGTAACTAAAGCAAACATAAACCTCGCCTGTCCCCCATAAGCTGGACGGAACAATAAGCACAAAATAACCCACCTGGGCCCCCATTAGCCCTAGTGAGTACACCTCAATCTATATACCCCTGTCCAGGTCATACTGAGTCAACTACCAGCTATAAGCGTCCTACCGATCCCCTGGGTCTGCAATTGGGCCCACTCGGCCCCTGACTATAGTTGTGTCTGAGTTCGGAGGACTCCTGATATCTACACCCTATGCGTAAATGCTCGGCGGGGGTGTATATAAGGACAACCACGGCATATGTGGATCTGGATCCCCATCTTCGTCCCTTGCGGATGGCATGCCGATCAATAAAGCAACGTATCCTCGCCCCTGGCGGGTGGCGACACAGCTATAAACCCTGGGGTGGTCACGAAAACTATACAGGTGTAATCCAGCCCAAAACAATACAAATCATGAGCCTTAACTAAAAACAACAACTAGACATGATAACATACTCCTAACATGCTTTACTGGGATTCATACTGGACTACTATGCTGAAGGAACTAACTTGCCGAAAGAAAATGCCTTAACATACATCGTTTGCTGTTACTGATTAACTAGCGAGTTTCGGCTCATGTTCAACTTCCCTTCGCAACTGTAATCATATTAACGGAAGAATAGGGCTACTTTATTACTATATTCAAAGAAAACAATAACTTATATATATATATATACTGACTATACTTCAACTTATCAAAAGACGATCAAAAACTCATAATTTCTCAAGAATATTGAAGGGAGAAATACTTACTTTGGGCACGTGATCATATTGACACTAGTTTGAAATAATTCCACCAACTTAGGCTCGGTGGGATGACGATTCGACGAGCATATTTTACAAAAATAACTCCGCAGCGATGCTCTCTGCAGCTTTATACTTCACTACCCAGAGTTAATTTATATTTGGACGGCATTTAGTGGCGTAATCAGATGACTTCTAAAGGTTTTCCTTCGTTCTTACCTTTGCTGGTCGAAGTTATATGAATAATGACATAATATCTAAGTGTGAGGCCTTTATATACTTGAGGCAGCAGACAAGGCAACGTGGCACTCTGCCCATCGCGCTGATTCTGCTCCGTGCCACCTTGGGTAACGTGGAGGGGGCTGATCTGTGCCACTTTTCCCCTCTGGGAAACTTGGTTCGGCCTCCTCCCGTGAAATCCCTACTTTGCACTCGTTCGGCCTTTCCCTGGGCCTTTTCCTCGTATGTATGACACTCTAAAACTCTTAACTAACGTACGAATAGGTCGACTAAACATTAGAAACTTACGGGATGTAACACAATGATGATAAATGTGATATTTTAGGTAATGAATTTTAATGCATGATGTTATTGATTTATGTATGAGCCTGTATGCATGTTTTGGGAGTCGTGTCTAGCATCGAGCAGTCCGGCGTTCAAAGGACTATGTCGGTGTCTCATAACCACATGCCATCGTGGGTTTCTAATGATGTATTATATTGATAATTATCCCCTCAAATATGATATCACGCCTAATGCACGGCCCTCGCCTGGCAAGCCAGGGTTGGCTCTGCCCACTTGAGTGAGATAGTTGGGGCATCATGAAAGGCTCTACCATGGTGTCAGTTATGACGAGTCCTCCCATTGATCCGCATGTTTTATGCATTTTTATACTTATGTTATTGGCTCAAGTTATGTATTGGTTAAGTTTACATACGATTATGACAATGAATAACTTATGATCGATTTGAAAGTCTTGAGCCTTATGTTCACTTACAATGTTTATGATACAAGCATGATGTCCTTCTCCTATGTTTATTTATGAGTTTATTTTACTTTTAAATGTTCGTTTTACTTACCTTGCAAACTTGGTATATTCCACGTATTGACCGCATACTTTCTATGTTGCATCGTTTCATGATACAGGGTCCGAATCTCAGGCTCATCCTCATTCTTAGCTCACCTTAGTTCTCTCTCTCAGCTATTGGTGATTCCTCATGTTCCGCAGGTCGTTTGACAGACTTTCATGTTATTTATGTTTCAGTATTGGTTAGGTTATTTGGGTATGTTATCCCATCAACCCATCTTACGTAGTAGAGGCTTTCAGACAGGATGTAGAACTTAACTTATGTATATGCCAGTACTTCCGGTTGTTACGCTATGTTTATGTTTCCTCTATGTTTTATGCTATGTATTATACTTTATTAAATGAGATTAGATGTATGCATGTGCCATGGGTCGACTTGGGATCTCTCGGGGTTCCTTGTCCCGTGTCTACGATCCGGGTGTACGTTCGGGTCGTAACAACTAGCCTCCCAGTCATCAAAGAAAAAACAAGACAAACTCTCCCTCGTTACATGAGTTACATGCTTCCCAGGCACCAAACGAGTACAAATAATATTCATCCATATTCTAGCCTCTATGCTCATGTGTGCATAAGAAAAAGACACGTGATATCCGTAATGTTGGAGGGGGGCCCACCTTGTGACCGAATTCGAGCTCCTGAGAGTATGTCTAATTTCTCTATATGGGGGTATTAAAATGAGGTCTTTAAATGGCTCGGTGTCAATACTAGGCGTATCGAGTAATCTATTCAAAACAGCGGGCAAAAAATTCACAATTTTCCCTGTAATCTTAACTTGGTTTGACCTCTCCTTCGACTCTCGATTCGCCAAAAATTCTCTTACCATATTCAAATTACATTTCCCAGACCATTAAACAAAAATTTCAACCCAAAAATATGTAGTCTTTAAACAATATAAGGAAATTCGGATACCAAGCTATCTCTATAACAAATAATTCATATGAATATTTTGATTCTTTATACACTTTAAATCACTTTTTACCTTCTTTCTCAATGACCAACGGAGCTCATAATTCCTTGGTGGTAGTTGCATGCTTGCATCCTTCGTTGGTGCCCCTCTTGATTTTTCCTTGACCTCTTGTTTTCATGGCTTGAAGAAGCCACACCCTTTTCGTTGTTGACTTTTGGAATCATTGTTGGTGAAATTTCAAGAAGAATAATGTTCTCTGTGATTTGGGTGAAGAAGTTTGGAAAAATTTGTGAGAGAGAGGAAGTTTTGGAGAACAATTTTGAGAGAAACAGGGGTGTGCAATGCACCCTAGCTGAAAAATAGGGAGAAAAATTAGGTTTTTGCCTTTTAAAATACTCCTTGGGTTGGGTTGACCCACGTCATTTTTTTTCCTGGAACACATTCTCCATGGCGCGCCAGTCCTTGAGCTGAATTGGCCCAGTATCGTGCCACTGCCTACTGATCATGCCCAAATTATATCTCGTAATTTAAGTATAAAGTGGTTTCTGTCAAATATAGTAATCCAAATTATCACTATTATTCTCTTTTCATAACTTCAACCTCTTTGGTTGAGCAAGTTGAAGATACAAGTAATTAAATATTAAAATGAAGTGAATAATAATCCACTCAACTCACCACTCAAGAATCACTATTTTATTTTGCCTACTTCCGTTAATTCTTCATGGTTCCTATAACCCTAGCTCAAGATATTTAGCCTATCTGTTTGAGAAAACATTAATATAAGATATAGAAGAAGTCATAATGAAATACTTACAATAATATGAAATTGTTTAACAAATCTCCAAAGCTTAATTGATTTACAAGAACTTGATGAATTGTCCAACAAATATTCGACTAAGCTTTTACAAAAATTCATTGTTGGACAATAATCAAACTATCTCCAAAAGTGCACACTGAAAGCATATTAAGAAGGAGTATATATAGTAGTAGATTAAGCCTTCATTATTCCTGCTTGGATAAGGATTGTGTTTTGCAACTTCTGTTCCTACTTGAACTGGGATTGAAATCCTGGTCGTCCAAACACTGCTTGTACTCCGTGCAGGCCAAGGCACCAACATGCCGACACGCCACGCTGCAACATGCACCAGTCATGCCTGTGCATCATGCAGGCTATAGCACTGGTATGCCTGTGCGATTCCATCTTCTATTATATTCGTTTCCTCAATTCCATTTTACGATACTCGCGCTTTTTAACCACAATGAAGCCCAAATCCATCACTTTCATACCTGAAAATATTTAATAGTATGTGTTATCTCTTTTTCACAAATATCATATAAAACCAAAAAAAAACACATGATTTGTTTTCAAAATATAGTTAAGCATGGGAAAAATATGGAAAATAAATATGTACATTTGCCCTATATCACCTGTGTAGGCTGGCGTGTGCATTGCGCTGGTCTATGCACTACCATGCTTACACGCCGCAATACTCCATACGCTGCGGGGCTTGTTTTTCCCGCACCCTATTTTCAATAATTATGCTCAAAAGTTATTTTTTGGGGGTTTTAAGACTTAGTTCCTGTATACTTGAACAAAAACATCAAATCTATAAAAAAAATTAAAATTTACAAGATGTTGGGTTGCTTCCCAAGAAGCACTTGATTTAATATCGCGGCACGACGCAGGTATCTTGATTACTCAAACTTCATCAAGATACATGTTTGGATCATGTTCACATGCAATGACCCTCATTCCGAGGGTTAGGAACAGCATCACTAGGAAAAGTGCCCTTTTTCCTCTAATTTAGTGCTGCTGAGATTTGGCCCACTTGCTGCTCTAGTTTCTTTATGTAGGAGGAATGTGAGTCCACAAGCTGACTCAAGCTTGAAATCTCACTCCTTATCTCTTTGATTTCTATCTTTGTGGAATCAACCTTTTTCATCATTCGACTCATCATGTCGTCCAACCTTGCGGTTATAGAGTCGTTTGCAGCAGGTTCTCTAGCTCTTGGAAGTACATAGACTCCATTCCTATTGTTCTTGGGAGCATCTCTGTTTCTCCATGCACCTTAGTCCCTATCTCTAGCCCCAGACCTGTCATAATTGTTGTTCCTGTAGTACTTCTGACCTTGATTTCCTTGACCTTGACGCCAAGAATCTTGGTTAGACCCTTGGGCATTAGCCCGGAGACCCCTCTGATTATTCACAAAGTTAGCCTCCTCTTCCGTATTAGGGTAGTCATCTTCATACCTGGGTCCTTCCTTTTGAGCATTCACCACATGCACCTTCTATGTATTCAGTATGGTTAGATTCTTGGTGATTAGTTCTAACTGGGTCTTGACATGGGCCATGTCTTGGCCATATTCTTCTTTCTTTTTCCGTAGCTCTACTGTTATGCCTCTAGAATAATTTACTGCAGTAGCTTCAGATTCTCTAGTGTGCCATGCCCTGTTTGTCTTTGTCATCTTATCTAGTATTTCACTAGCTTCTCCAAAAGTGTGGGCCATCTTGGACCCCTTTGCTGTTCCATCTACTACAACTTTGTTTGAGGTAGGCAATGACCTGTAAAATACTTCCAAAAGGACCTCCCCTGGAAGCTTATGATTGACACTGCTTTAATTTCTTTTAAATCTTAACCATGCATCATGTAAGGCTTCCCCAAGAAATTGACTAAAATTATTAGTTTCATTCCTCAACTGAATCATCCGTGGGGGTGGGAAAAACCTCTCCAAGAAAGCTGCAGTCAGTTTTGCACAAGTAGTAATAGACTCATCTAGAAGCTCATTCAACCATAGATTAGGTTTCCCTGCTAGTGAGAATGGGAATAATATGAGTCTAATAGCCTCTTGAGAAATCCCTAACAGTCTTTAGGCATTGTAGATCCCAGTGAAATTATCAGGTGCTGGTTTGGATCTTCACTAGACAAATCATTGAAGAACCCCTTCATGATCAGCAATTACATTATCGTACTAGTCACATCGAACTTAGCATTAGTTGGCAGTAGGGGTGGAACAATGGCTCCAGTGGAACCAACTTATTCTTGCTCAATCTCCCCCTTGAAGAGCAAATTCCGTACAACATTATGCCCATGATGATGAGGGGGGTCTTCTCTGTTTCTGTCTATCAAGGCGGCAACAAATTGGGAAGCCTGAGCTCTTCTAGATGCTTTAACTAGTCAAGCTTCTTCCGCTAGGCGCTCAACTTCGGCTCATTGTGCCTCAGTCAATACCTCCGATGGGAGATTAACTTGACATAGGGGTAACCATGCTAACCTATAACAAATCAAAAATAAAACAAAAATGTGAATCGCAAAATAAATACTACAAGCTGAATTTAAACACCAATTAACTATTTCAACACCGTATTCCCCGACAATAGTTTCAAAATTTTATCATGCCTAGATTACACCTCACAATAAAGTATAAAATAGTCACTATCGAATATAGTAACCCAACTAGGTTGGAGTCAATCCCACAGGTTATAGGATAGAAATAATATGTTAATGATGAATAAATCAACCTATAGTCAATATTCCGAAAAGGGGTGGCAAATAAAAGAAAAAGTAATTTTAAATAGTGATTAAGTTGTTATCAAATTTATGAGACAAAACTAGAATTATGCTCTCCCTGATTTCATAATGTAGTAGGTTTATTTTAATAGTGAACAAACCTTGTGAATTTTGTGTTAGACTGACAATGAAGTTCATCTAACGTCTCTCGACCTACATAGATGAATTTCACCTAAATCCTCCCGGACTTTAGGTGTATATATTTTTCCCCCGCCATAAGTCTTGGATTAACATTCCTCGGTTAGAGCCTAGGTTAATTAGATGAGGGTTGGTAGCCTCAAATTGCCACTATTAATCTCTTTTCCTAACTTCAACTTCTTTGGTCAAGCAAGTTGAAAATATAAGCACGTTTCAACGTTTGCAACCGCTAAGACTCATTAAAACGAAGAGAATAATAATTCACTAAATTCATCATTCAAGATTCACTATTTTATTTTGCCTACTTCCATTAATCCATTATGGTTCCCATCACCCTAGCTCAAGATATTTAGCCACTCATGCTTGAGAAAATAATAACATAAGATGTAGAAGAAGTCATAATGAAATACTTATAATAATATGAAATTATTTAACAAATCTCCAAAGCTAAATTGAATACAAGAACTTGTGAATTCTCCAATAAATATTCGACTAAATAATTGCACTAATTCATAAGTAATGAATTATGCAAGAACTGAATGACACTAAATTCGACAATATTTTCATTCTTGATGTTGGACACCTGAAACATACTATGAAGGGGTATATATAGTAGTAGATTAAGTCTTTATTGTTCCTTCTTGGACTGGAATTGGACTTTGCAACTTTTGTTCCTACTTGAATTGGGATTGAAATCTTTGGCCGCCCAACACTGGCTGTGCACCGCACTGCCCATAGTGCAAAGATGTTGGCGGCCCGCGTTGCTCCATGCATGTACCTTGTCTACGCATCGCACAGACCATAGCACTGCTATTCCTGTGCATGCTAACCACTATCATACTTGATTCCTCTGCCTAGCTTTGTCATACTTGCTCTTTTTAACCACAATTAAATCCAAATTCGTCACTTTAATCCCAGAGAACATCTAATTATGTGCATTAGCTATTTTTCACAAAGATCATATAAAATCAAAGAAAACACACATAATTTGTTCTCAAATATAGCTAAGTATTGGCAAAATATGGCAAATAAGTGCGTAAATACGCCACATCACCAAGTATTTTGTCAAAAATTTTGTTGGTGATATTCAAACTTATTCAAGAATCGAGGAATTCTATGTTGAGTCATCAACCCACAAGTTTCATATTCAACAATGGAGTCCTAGAGTCATTGTTGACTTTTGACAACACCTATATGAGCACAAGACATCCCAAATTATCCAATTTACCCATTTTTTCTATTTTTTCTTTTTTGGGCAAAAACATGAAATTTGGGATAGATTCTGTATTTAGCATGAGAGGCCTCACATTCATAGCTCATAATTTCATCTCCAATGATTATATATCACATTCATGAAAATAGAAGAGGGTTTCCGATTACTTTGAAGAAGAATAAGCCTTAAAGAAAATCTTGAATTCTTGAAAGAATTCTAAAAATCGAAGAGAATTAACGGTTATAATTCGTTTAATAGGTGATAGATTACTAAAAAAGCGTGAGAAGGGACTTACCTTGATGTGGGAGTGACAACATCTAAATAAAATCTTAACTCCACTATGGACCAGAGAATATCAAGACACTTTAATAGGTTTCAATTAGAAATGAGAACTTGTCTAATGATGAAAGAAGAGCTCAGGCACAAAGTAGATCTTCTAAAAAAGAGTCTTACAACTATTTGGAGGCCCAAATTGAAGACCAAGAGGAGTTAGATTGCGGCCCAATATCCGTGCAAAGGAGGAACAGGTGTAGCAGCCCAAAATAGTGTTCCTAGAAGCTTATTTAATGTTATGTTGACTACATTTATAACTTTATTGAACAAAGTGTTGGTAGTCTTATATGCACCTAGGAACTTTCATATTAATTAGTTTAGTTTGACCACCTTTGAAGTCTAGAATGTAATGGGATGACAGTACCATTTACTCCTATATAAACAAGTGTTTTCTTCGTCATTATAACTAAGTTTGAATTAATATCAATATTAGTAACCTTGTGTCTTGTAAAGACCTTTGAGTTTCTCTTTATGGTTTTTCCCTTTCTGTTCTACCTTGATCCATATCTTGAATTTTTTCAAAGGTAATATTCCTTATTTCAGTTCTCTTCCTCCTATTCTATTCTTTTTCTTCTTAATTAATTTACTGACTTTTTACTATTAGACAAGGTTTCAAGTATGAATACTTGAGCTTGCGTTCTTCTTTCTTAAGAATCAACCCTTCCCTCTTTTAATCTTCTAATTCTAAGGTCTTCCACTATCCATGTTGTTATGAAGTGATATCAGAGCTTTGGATGATTGAGTATTCTTATACTCACTAGGTCTACTGATTTGAACCATGAAAACTTTAAAACATAAATCTAGAAAAAAAAGGAAAAACATTACTATGACATGAATAGTAACAGAAAAACTCAAGTGTTTCCTTATGAACAATGACATGAATAGTAACATGCAATGTTCTTCACTTATCCTTTATCTGTTCATACTTTATCTTATGATTTGGTGACTTTGAGTTATTAAAAATTTGATCAGTATCTTGAAAATCTCATTAGATTTGAAGCTTCTTTGACTTTTACTCATCAAGAAACTCAAAAATGACATGGAGAAATGCAAAGATCATCACAATATTTTTGGATAAAATCTTATTTGATATCTTCCTAAAAGTGTTGATTCCCTTCATTTGCTTTCCTATTTGTTCTCTTGCTAGAGACTTTATGTATTTGTTCATATTTACTGCGGTCTAGTAGTGATTGTCTACATCTTTATTTTGTGTGACTTCGTTTCATGCTTTTCTATTTATTTTCTTGTGCATTTCTTTTTTTCCAGTCCGTTATAGTTTTCTATCTGTTCAACTTAAGACTCACAATAAACATATGGACTAGGATCTTATTAGTATGATGGTGATATGGGCAATCTCTGTGTCATGACCCAAATGACCGTGATTGATACCTACACTAACCCCTAGTGGGCGAACAAACGAATCCCAATAATTACCCGACATCAGACATTCTAATGAGAAAGACATAACATTCTTAAATATGAAACAAAATGAAATATCCCAAAATCGAGCACAATCATTTAAAACAAAACAAACAATAATCCCAAGATCCGATTGTCATTGCACCAGACGTCTTCGTACAAAACTAGAAATGGTATGTCATTAAATAAAGGACTAACATGTAAGGACGAGAGATATCTTCAATGTAGGAGGGGGACTACCGGTCCTGGAATCGCCTACAACTTACGAGCACAAATATACAAAATGATTTTATTAGGAGCAGGGCTATAATTTCTTTTCCACTCCAACTTGGACAATACTGGGCTCGATGTAGTGATGGTCTTAAAATGGCAATCCAGAATGGTATGGTAAGGAGATAACCAACTCATTCCTAGAATCACATCAATATCAACCATGTCTAAGATCACTAAGTCTACCAGAGTGTCCAACCCCATAAAATCAACAACACAATCCCAAACAACCCTATCCACCACCACTGAATCCCCAATAGGAGTAGACACATGGATGTGAGTATCAAGCACATCACAAACAAGATCCTATCCAAATGAAAAATAAGGTAGACACATATGTAAAAGTAGAACCTGGATCAAACAACGCAATAGCCATTTTTCGGACACGAAGATCATACTTGTAATAATAGCGTCTTAAGCCTCTACCTCGGGCCTGCCAGAAAAGGCATAAAAGTGAGCTTGGTTACCTGTCTATGAACTATCTCGGTTGGGTTGTGCCACCCAGAAACCTTCCTGGGTGCCACCCCTACCCACCTGAGCACCACCTCTAATAGATGGCTAACTATTTCGCCCAAGCTGTGGACGATCTTTGCTGAACGCACTGCCTCCTCTTTCGGCAAGGTCCGGAGCTCGAGGAGCTAGGTGTGGGATGATCTATCCCCCCTGATCAAATTTGGGACACCATATGAAAATGCGTCCATACTCCCCACACTATGGCATACCATCTCGATCACTGGCTTCTGAAATGGAATAGAAGAAATAGGCCTAGCCCCGAAGTTTAAACGAACAAGCTGAATACCCCCGACTGTACCTGCTGGTTGGGGAGTGTTTCCTGATAGACCTTCGATTGACACCTGCATAGCCGACTAAACAGGATGCCCAGAGAAACCCTATGTTACCAGAGTCCTAGCAACAGGGCCACTAACCCGCCCTCCAAGCCTTCTTCTCGGCATTATTTGTTTTCTCTTCCTATTTTACCCCATCTATGTTCTTCACATATTACACCACCTCCTGAAAGGTCTTACCCGAGGAGACCAACTGAAGAGCTGATAATTAGAGACCCACATTTAGGCCTTTGATAAACTACCTGATCCTCTCTTTCTCTATGAGCAGTAAGGGTAGAGCATACCTGGATAGCGAATGGAAATAGACCTTGCAGGATACGATAGAAGAGCTTCCCTACCCGATGGGGTGAACTTATCCCATCTCCTATCTCTTAAGGTATGGGCTACATACTTCTCTAGGAACATGGAGCAGAATTGGGTCCAGGTCAACAGTGATAATTGATAACGCTCAAACTCACACTTCGTGACGAAGTATGAAGCAACCGTTGTTAATAAAGAACTCAACTAAGAAGTTGGGGTCTAACCACAGGGAATATGGAAGATCCAAACTAATGTCGATAAGTGAACTTGTTGGTGAGTTATCTCCAATTTGGAGAAGTTTCAAACAAAACAATGATACAATAAAGATTAAAATTGTGATTTAGATTAAGATTTGAGAACAACTAAGGTAAGTGTTCCCCATGGGTTCACAACTACTTCGGGTATACAAACATGATCAATCCAAATGCTTACTCGTAGAACTGATAACTAGGGTTCATCCAAATGACTGGATCGTCCCTATTGGATGACTATACTCAATCACCCGGTCAGGTCTCATAAGAAATTTCAAACTAACCATTATCAATATGTTCCAAATTTATTTATCATGCGACCACAACTCCAGTTAATATAATGATCATAAAGACCAAGGCTTTGTTGTAATTCTCTTTTCCTAATCTCTACCTCTCTAGGCTTAAGCTTGTAAAAACTTCAGGTAAGTCCTAACGTTGTACACTGTTAAGAAACGTTTAAACATGAAGAGAATACAATACAAGTTTTTCGCATTGGTTTTGAATCACTATTGCACAACCCTAGTTTGTTAATCTGCCATGGTTACCACAACCCCCTAGTTGTGGAGGTGTTAGTCTCTCATGGTTGTAAGATTATAACTCACATTTATAGAAAAATAGATAATTAAATACTTACAGCAACAATTGAAAGGAAAACATATTTGATTATCCAAGAACAACCTCAAGAATAATGTAAGAAATCAAGAATTTGATCCCATGAATTGTTCCTCAAAACTTGATAAAAATTCACAAAAAGTAACTATTCCCACGTCTAATAACTCAATTCTTTCCTTCTCAAACTAAAATAAAACGTAAAGGATATTTATACATACATTAGAAACCTTTTCCTAAGCTAATAGGGAGTTTTCCATATCTGGTGCCGACTATGCCACGATTTTTCCTACGACCCGTAGCAGGAGGGGTCATACATGTTGTCCATAAGTTCTTGGCTGCTACAAATATGGCTAAGTGTTGGTGTCCTAGCACGACTCATACCTTCATCTACGAGGTGTACATTGCTTCCGTGGTTTGGCCTTGATAACTTTGATATCTTTTGGAAATCTTCACGAGTGTTGTGGTACGACTCGTACCTACTTGTCACGACTCGTACTGTCTATACAACTCCTAGTATGATTTGTACATTGATGCCATGGTTTGTGAGTCCATCTATTCTAGGAATCTTCCTTTGTGCAATTTCTTCTGAATATTTCCACGACTCCAGTTACGGCTTGTACCAATGGCTCTTACTAAGAGTCGTAGGTTGCCTACTTCCAAATTTAGTCTTCTGACATTCATCACAGTTCTTAGTATGACTCACACAATCAAGGTACAGCTCGTACTGAGACTGGTACTTTGGTTGATTTTCTGCATTTTGAGGCTTATTTTGCACATCCTTGCTCTAACACTTATTTTATCTGAAATCAAAGTAAAAGTGCCTTATATCCATATAAACATACCTAAGTCCATGGTATTTTCTTAGTTTTAAGCGTCAAAAGCGATATAAACTCACAACACACAACACCCTCAGCTTAGGACTTTTGCATGTCCTCAGATAAAGAAAAAGAAAAACTAAACCGACGCTTAACTAGAAAATAAACCTAGGACACTACAGCCAATATCAAACAAAATTTGCGCTATGACTCCAAAAGATTTTGACCCTTTTCCTGTGAACCAAGTTAGCACATGCACTACAAGCAACCACAATACACGATTTACAGGGATCAATACATGTCATCTAACTATTAATAGGTAGTCAAGTCATCACCCATGCTTTTCATATAGACTACTGGTAAAGTTAAACAGACCATGTACCCTCAAAGAAAATGAAGTCCCCCACTCACAGATATAGCAAAATATATGACATGGGACTGAACAAGAGAGACTCTCACTCTCACAAAGAAGTTTTCAAATACTACATATTAGATACCATAGGCTTGCCCTTATTTTCTCTACTTCGGTCTGTCAGTTGGTTAGGTTAGGATCACTATAGGAATTTCTTTGGCTTGTAATGTAGGCTTTTAGGATGGGTAAGGTAGATATGGAAATTTTGAGAGACTAAAACCCCTCCTTGGCACCACATACATGTGGCTCCATTCTTCATTTTTTCACCCTTTTTGCTTTTTCTTCTTTCTTTTTCCTCCCTTTTCACCGTTTTTATGCACTTGTATGAGTGTAGTGTGTTTTCAAACTTTTTCATGCAGTATTCTCTTTTTTCTATTTTCTTTTTCAACATTTCTTTCTCTCTCTCTCTCTCTTTTTATTTTGTCACACCATACCTCATTTTTCACCTTTTTTCTCTTTTCTCTCCCCTTTTCACATTCCCAATCTTTATGCACCCCTACTCTAGCCACACTCAACTTAGGCATTTTGCATCTGTTGAGGTTTAAATGTCCAAGGAGGGACCAAGGCCTAAACAGGTTCACTATAAAATGGGTACGGTTAACTAGTTGATCAAAGAAAAATGGTCTATTTAAGGCTCAAAAATTTGGATCAAGGGAATCATATTATTTTAGTAGGGTTATTTAGGCTTAAAATGGGCTCAACAAAAGCAGCCTATGATCCTTTCCTAACCAACCATCCTAAAAGACCAACCGGGCAAGTTCTAGACCCTCTACACAGTATTGAACTAGGTATTAGACCTCACTCACTCATGGTATATGATTTATATTCACTCCACCTGTCCAGTTTATTCATGTCTTAACAAAAACTACTCATGATAATATACTAAATGACATAAAAAGATACACAGAAATCATGCATGCAATCACAAGTACAAAAACTAATTCATCAAAAAATTTTAACAGGGTCAATTTTTCAAAACTATCTAATATAGTGCACTTTATTGGCTTAGTACTCCTAAGATACTTTTTAATTAAAAAGATCAAAAAAAAAATTCTAAACATGTCGGTTCTACTAGATAGCACGCCTGAGGAAAAAGAAATATCGCAAGAAAAACACTTGGACGAATCAAAATCCCCAAAAACAATACAAGTACACCCTCCCCTTTTGAAAAACCATGCTTCATCCCCGAATCATAGAATGTAAGCATATGGGGAAGGGAACATATCTGCGACGCTCTAAGCGCTCCTGTTATCCTGCGGAGAAGGTGCCTCTGCTGCAATCTTGGCACTGGCAGTGGCCGACATACTCACTGGTGGGTCGACAGGAGGAGTGGCTACCCCCTCAATAGTCTCGACCGTCTCTACGACCTATGAAATGGTCGGGGCTGAATGTGGCTCGCCCGAAGGGTCCCTGCCACTGGAAAGCTCAGTCTGGGCCATGATAGAGCTACCTTCTCCTCTAGCTCATTCTACAGCTCTGACAGGTGTGTGTCATGAGTCTGCAGGGTATCTATTCATGCCCTCTTGCATTCTCTTTTATCTCTCTTCTTTCTCTTTCTCGGGGTCTCATCTCCAACATCCTCAAAGACCCTCTTCTTCCCTTTCTCTTCCCTGCTGTTATGGGCTCCTAGTAGGTCGCCTGATCAAGCTCCTCATCTATGTCCTCATAAAGGTCTGGAAGAGTGGGGGCTGCAATGACTGCCGGCTGTCGTGATGATAGATCAACCACTTGGCTCCAAAGAGCCCCCAACTCCTCACGGAGGCTGCCTGTATCTGTCTGTTAAGCCATGCGCATATTGAATCGACTCTCAAACCAATCAAGTCGGGCATGCAAGGCCTGTGCAGCTGTCTCGATCTCGGCTTTCACTAAGGGCTTGAAATTCTCCATTGTTGATTGTATCTTTATTTCATCCATGGTAAGTCTTTTGGCCAACTTTTGGAGAAAATCCTGGGGCACTAGGATGTACCCAGTTGGGGTCTGACTCGGGAGGCTGGTATGTGGTGCAGTAGAAGTGCTGGGAGATGCATCTGAATAACCGACATCTATAGCCGGTGTCTCTCCCTACTCCAGTGAGGTGGGGGCATTCACTTGTGCACCCCAATAGGTCGAGTCAGCAGAATAGCGGTGGAAAGTCAGGCCCGGCTCACCGGGTTCATTTTATCCCAGATCAGGCTAATCTCAGCTATCCGCTGTCCTCCAATCAAGTGCTCCTCACCTTGGCGCACCGTGACGCCTACCTCTATGCATAATCTGAAGACGAGGCTCGAGAATGGGATAGTAGTGTTCAATCCCAAGGCCCGATCTCACATCTCCTCTACGATGACCCTTGGAATGTTGATGGGGTATCTGGACATGATACATGCCACCAAAGCTTCTCTATCTGCACTGAGGTATTATCATTGACCGTCGGTGCGAACTGGTGGCGCACTAACATCCAATAGGCTTTTACTATAAAGCTGAGAGAATTTCGTAACCTGTATTCCACTAGTGACCCACTATGCTTCCTCTTTGTCCCCGGCAACGACACCACTCTTTGATAATGCTAAGACTCACACCTCTTGATGAAGTATGAAGCGGACATTGTCAATAAAGAATCCAACTAAGAGGTTGGGGTCGAACCCATAGGGAATATGGAAGATCTAGACCAATGCTAGTAAGTGAATTGTTGGTGAGTTATTGCCAATTTGGAGGGTAGGTGGGTTTAAAGAAAAGAATGATAAATCACATGTTATAATTATGATTTAAATCAATATTTGAAAACAACTAGGGTAAGTGTTCCCTATGGGTTCATAACTACTTCGAGTATACACACGTGATCAATTCCAATGCTTACTTGTAGAACTGATAACAAAGGTTCATCCAAATGACTGGTTTGTCCTTATTGGATTACTATACTCAATCATCATGTCAGGTCTCATGAGCGATTTCAAAGTAACCATTATCAACATATTCCAAATTAACTATCCTACGACCACGTCTCAAGTTAATACAATGATCATAAAGACCAAGGCTTTGTTGTAATTTTGTTTTCCTAATCTCTACCTATCTAGGCTTAAGAAAGTAAAGAATTCGGGTAAGTCCTAATGTTGTACACCGTTAAGAAATGTTTAAACATGATGAGAATACAATACAAGCTTTTTCAACTGGTTTTGAATCACTATTGTGCAACCCTAGTTTGTTAATCCGGCATGGTTCCCATAACCCCTAGTTGTGCAGGTTTTAGCCTCTCGTGGTTGTAAGATTATAATTCGAATTCATAGATAAACACAATTAAATATTTACAACAACAATTAGAGGAAATCATATTTGATTATCTAAGAACAACCTCAAGAACTATGTAAGAAATCAAAATTTTGATCCCATGAATTGCTCCTTAAGCCTTGATAAAAATTCACAAAAGTAACTATTCGTACATATAATAACTCAATTATGTCATTATTAACTAAAATAAAACATAAAGGATATTTATACAGACATTAGAAACCTTTTCCTAAGCTAATAGTGAGTTTTCCATATCTGGTGCCGACTGTGCCATGATTTGTCCTATGACCTGGAGCAGGATTGTACAGATCATACCTGATGTGCATAAGTTCTTGGATGCTACAAATATAGATAAGTTTCGGCATCCTGGTATGACTCGTACCTTCATCCTATGAGGCATACATTGCTTCCGTGGTTTGGCCCTGAGAACTTTGACATCTTCTGGAATTCTTCACAAGTGTTGTGGTGCGACTCATACCTTCTTTCCACGACTTGTACTATCTATAGTGGATAAAGTTCTAGCAAGTAATGAGAATCTTATGAAGTTCACCATGGCTCCCGGTATGATTCGTACATTGATGCCACGGTTCGTGAGTCCATCCATACCAAGTGTCTGCCTTTGTGCAATTTCTTCCGAATATTTCCATGACTCCAGTTACTGCTTGTACCATTATGGTATGACTCATACTGAGAGTCGTAGGTTGACTTCTTCCCAATTCAACCTTCTGACTTTCATCACGGTTCTTAGTACGACTTGTACAATCAAGATATGACTCATACCAAGACTGGTACTTTGGCTTATTTTCTGCATTTTGAGGCTTCATTTACACATCTTTGCTCCAACACTTATTTTCCCTGAAATCAAAGTAAAAGTGCCTTATATCAATATATATATACCTAAGTCCATACTATTTTGTTAGTTTGAAGCATTGAAAGTGCTGTAAACTCACAGAACATCAGTGACCCTACTGGTCTGCACTCCATGAAAGCCTTCCACCAGAGCTTTATATCACGCATCAGTTGGAAGGTGACAAACTCCATACCATACTTCTCCACTGCCACCATCTTATGGAGCCTCTCATGATAATATATAATGAATTCATAGGCGTCCTCCGCCTCAATACCATAAAATATGGGAGGCTTCATCTTGGTGAACCTCCATAATAAATCATGCTCCTCCCCTATCATCACAGGCCCAACCACCAACCTAGGGAACATGTCTGCCTTAGACATGTCATCAATGCGAGGAGCCACTGCAGCTTCATGTTGCATCTCGGACTTCTGCCTTGCAGGAGTTGTTGGCACTACGCCATTACCCACGAGGCCAGTCAGGAGATTATGTATAATACCCTAGAAGTACTTAATACTATACTCGGCATTTGAAATGGGAAAAATAGAAAAATCTGCAAAGTAGACTTAGGATGACTGATGGTACGAGTCGTAGGAAGTACCTATGACCTGTAGGAACCACTTGTGGTTAGCAGTTATGTGGGAAAGAGTTGGTAACAATGGGCCTTGTAACAACCCATTGGTTGAAGGTACGACTCGTAGGTAGGAGTCGTGGGTTGGTTCTTGAATGGTCAATAAGTAAGGTACAACTCGTGGTACAGCCCGTGGTAGAAAACCACGGATTGTTATTTCCAACCGTAGGAAGGAGCGGGGGATTTCTCCCAATTATAAAAAAGGATGGATTCCACGAATCGTTGGATGAAGGTAAGAGTCATAATGTGACTCGTGGAAAAGTTCAGAACTCAGGTTTCATCAGAGGATGTAACTAGGGGAAACCACGACCTATTGGATCGAGGAATGATCCATAGGATGAGTCGTGGTACCTAACAATGTGTAATTTTCCTTTGTTTTAATTAGGGAAATTTTGTAATTCCTAAGCTCCTAAGCCCTGCACCACGTCGTTTTTAAGCTCAGATTAGGGGAGTTTTAAGAGGGTTAAATCTATTCCAACCCATTCCCTCCCCATGCATGCAAACTAGAGGATTTCTAAAGGAAGAACAAGCCTAGAACTCTCCAAATTCTTCTCCAATTCCTTTGGGCTTTCAACGGAGAGTGTAAGATCAGATTACCTAGGTATGTAGGGTTGTGAATGAGAGTCCCTCTTCACTCTCATGCCCCAATTTACCTCTATATTCATGAATTCAAGTATTAAAGTAAATTTGGTGATCTTACGAGGGTTTAACCTCAATTACATGGGATTCTCTTTGATTTGATCATGGGCCAATTCCCTTAATGTTCTAAACGTTGTTTAAGACTTATGGGTAGATTTTATACTTAAATTGATTATAATTTTATGATTTCAAACCTTAGTCAATCTATGTCCAATTATGCATAGTTTCATGAAAAGTCAAGTTATGATTATATTATTATTTTGATCTTACTAAGCCTAAAATATGATTTATGATTTATGTTATGATTTCTCTTCAAGTACTCTTCATGGATTTATGAATGTCAAGTACATGAATTTCCACAATTATGCATGTTCTTCATGGTTTATGAATTGATGCCTTTTGGTCGACTCACGGGCTCTTATTCATAGCTAATCATGTATTTCAAGTATGATCAAGTATGTTATGATTTATTTGGCCATGAACATTATGAATGATTTCACAATTACTATATGAGCCCTCATATGCATGTTTTTAGGAGTAGTGGCTAGCATCGAGTAGACCCGACATTTAGGTAAATCTCGTGGTCTAAGAACTACGTCCCACTGTAGGTATACGTATTTATGGAACCCCTTGGGATATCACATCATGAACATCCCTTGCCTGGCAAGCTTGGGACGGCTCTGCTCACTTGAGCGAGATAGTTGGGGCATCATGTAAGCTCTATCATGATGGTGTCGATTAAGACGAGTTCTCCCATTGTTTCTCATGATTTATGCATTGTCATGTTTATGTTACCTTGTCTTAAGTTATATTTTGATAAAGTTTCTCTTATGATTTATGACTATGACTAAATTATGAATGGTTTGAAAACCTTGAGCCCTTATGTTTATATAATGATATTCACTTCATGTTTATATTTTCCTACTCTTATGAACTTGTAATACTCCAGAAGTGCCTAAGACTAGACTTGGTAATGTGAAAAGATAAGTAGTAGAAAATCTAAGATTTTACTTAGAATGACTCGTGGTACTAGTCTTTGGAAGGTGTAATGACTGGTGGGAACTACCCATTGTTAGATTCTGCAGTGGGAGACTCAGTGGTAACGAGTCCAGGGATGACACATTGGTTGATGTAATGGGTCATGCGTTAAGGTCATTGTTCATCTCTGTTATACCAGGGTTGGATGGTACAATTCGTGGTATGAATCGTTGTGAGGATCCACGAGTCATGGTAAGTGCTCATGAGAAGGTGCAGTGAAAATTTCGCAGAGCTAACTGATGGGTCCAACGACACATGGTTTGGAGGTACGAGTCATTGGTTGTCTTGTGGTAGAAGTATTAGAAATTGTATGTGTGGAGTCATTGGTGATGACTAGAGGACACAACGGGTTGTTGTGTCGAGTAACAACCCATTGAGTCATCGTATAGGACCTGAGAACTGAAGAAATGCTGGAAAGAAGTAACAGATAGATACCACAAGTCATGGTATCAAAGGACGACTCATGGTATTGGTTGTGGTCACTAACAGTGTTAAACTTCCAAATTTTTCATTAAGGTTATTTTCGTAATTCCTAAGCTCTAAGGTCCTAACCTACGTTGTTTTAAGATTAGTTAGAAGGGTTTTAAGAGTGCTAAACCTATCCTAAGACTTACCATCCATGTATGCAAATTTAGAGTTCTTCTTTGGAGATCAAACTGGAGGAATTCCCCAACTCTCTCCAATTTCATTTGGGCTTTCAGAAGGGAGTGTAAATTAGATTTACCCAGGTATGTAGGGATATTAATGAGAGTTCTTTTCACTGTCTTGCCCAAAATTCTTCTCAATTCCTTGAATTTAAATTCTAGATTCAAGTTCATGATCTTATAGGGTTTGTTCTTAATCTTATAAAATTCTCTATGATCTATCTATGGGTCAATTTCCTTCATGTATCAAATCATGTTCTAAGATTTATGGGTAGATTTTATACCTATTTTGATTATCTAATCGAAATATTGGAGAGAACCCCTTCTACCAAAGTTACGGGGTCATTTCTCTGAGTTCCTTCGACTAATTCATAGTTTCATATTTTATTTAAACTATGTCCAATTATGAAAGCTTCATCAAAAGTCAAGTTTTGACTCTATTATGATTTTAATCTTACTATGTCTAAATTATGATTTATGATTCATGTTATGATTTCTCTTCAAGTACTCTTCATGGATTTATGAATATCAAGTATATGTATTTTCACAAGTATGCATGTTACTCATGATGTATGAATTTATGACTCTTGGATGACTCATGGACCCTTATTCATGGCTAATCATATATTTCAAGTATGATCAAGTATGTTATGATTTATTTGGGTATGAACATCATGAATGATTCACGATTACAATATGAACCTTATGTGCATGTTTTTGGGAGTAGTGTCTAGCACCGAGTAGACTTGGCGTTCAGGTAAACCCAGTGGTCTCAGAACTACATGCCACCATTGGTATATACATATATATTTATGGATCCCCTGTGATATCGCATTATGTACATCTCTTTCCTAGCAAGCCTAGGACGGGTCTGCCCATTTGTGCTAAACGTTGGGGCATCATGTAAGCTCTATCATGATGGTGTCGACTAAGATGAGTCCTCTCATTGTTCCTCATAATTTATGCATAGTTATGTTTATGTTACCTTGTCTCAAGTTATGTTTTATGATGTTTCTCTGATGACTATGATTATGATTGGATCATGAATGGTTTGAAAACCTTGAGCCCTAATGTTTACATTATTATATTTACTTCATGAGCATGTCGTCCTACTCTTATGAACTTTTATATATTTTAACTGTCCATTTTTACCTACCTTGCATACTCAGTACATTTAAAGTACTGACCGCATACTCTATGCTGTATCGTTTCATGATACAAGTCCGAGGGATTAGTCTCAACCACATCATTAGTCCTGCTTTCCTCTCAGACCTGTGTTATCCAGCGTGGGTGAGTTTCATTCTTCGAGGACATTCAGTTATCCATTATTATGTTATTTCAGTCACAAACTTTTGTCGAGCTAGTTGGGAATGTTGTCCCATCAGCTCATTAGTTATGTTAGAGGCTTTTCAGACAGTATGTAGAAAATCAGCTTGTCATTGTTGACTCTATTTTAGCTTGATATGTATGTAGACTTCTGCTTAAGCATGTTTTATTATTTTAGTTCTGGTTTTTGTATGCTCTTAGGTACTATGTTCATGTCATGGTCAACTAGGAGCCTCTCCGGGTTTCTTGTCCCATGTCTCTATCCGGGCCTATGCTCGGGTTATGACATAATTCTTATGTATTTTAACTATTCATTTTTACTTAGCTTGCGTACTCAGTATATTCCAAGTACTAACCGCATACTCTATGCTGTATCATTTAATGATATAGGTCCGAGGGATCAGTTTCAGCCACACCAATAGTCCTGCTTTCCCCTCAGTCCTGTTTAGTTAGTGGTGGTGATTCCTCATCCTTCGAGGAAATTCAGTTTGATCATTGTTATGTTATTCCAGTTACAGACTTTTATCGAGCTAGTTGTGGGTGCTGTCCCATTAGCTCATTAGTTATGTTAGAGGATTTTCAGACAATATCTAGAATATCTACTTGTCAATGTTTACTCTGTTTTAGATTGATATGTATGCAGACTTCCGCTTAAGCATGTTTTATTATATCAGTTTTTGCTTGTTGTATGCTCTTAGCCGCTATGTTCATGCCATGGGACTACTTGAAGCCTCTCGGGGTTTCTTGTCCCGTGTCTCTATCCGAGCCTATATTCAGGTCAGAAAAAACTTGATATTAGAGAATTAGGTTTTGAAGTGTCCTAGGGTTTCCGAAAGTCTCATTAAGTAGAGTCAATCTCATGGATGTGAAGCGCGCCACACTTATGACGAAGAGGCTACAAAACATTTTTAGGAAACTGTCCTTCTTTCATGATCTATGTCTTGCGATGAAATATATCTCTATCCTTCTAACTCGTGCTATAAACATTTGCAGAATTATGCCTCCTCGTTGAGTTAATGGAAGAAGAAACGAAAATGAAAATGGCCAAAAGAATGGCAACAGAGATGGGCACCAGCGGGCCCCACCAGCCCCCGAGGATCATGTATGTAAGCAGGTTTCCCACGTGGAGTTTAGGGCAGCCATCCAGATGTTGGCATAGGCATTGACCGCCCAAGTCAACTAGCAGGCAGTTGTGCATGTTCCCCAGAATGGAAATGCGGCAGCGGCAAGAGTCAGGAACTTTCTTAGGATGAACACTTCAGAGTTCCTCGGAGAGGTGGACGAGGATCCACATGAGATTATTGATGAGATCCAGAAGATCACCCAAATTATAGGGGTGATAGGGGACGAGTGTGCAGACCCATCCTCATATCAGTTGAAAGGGGTTTCCCATATCTGGTTCAGACATTGGAAGGATAGCAGAGCAGTTAGAGCAGGTCCCATTGGTTGGGATGAGTGAGATGAGGGAGATCAAGGCAGCTGAGTTTGTGAACCTAAGGCAGAATAATATGACAGTCCAAGAGTATGCTTTGGAGTTCACCCATTTGTTCAAATATGCACCAGAGCTGGTGGCTAATTAGAGGGCTTGGGTAAGCAGGTTCGTGCACGAAGTAGCAGACTACCTGGTCAAGGATTGTAGGACCGCTATGCTTCATCAGGACATCAACTTTCCTCGATTGATTTTGTACGCCTAACACACTAGAAGAATCGTAGGAACTCCTCTATTCTTTAGTTCATTGTGTTTGTAGAATTGAATGTTTCATTGTCAGGCCTAGACCTTAGAAGCTCGTGGATAGTTATTGGGTCTGAGTTAGTAAGTCAAACAACATAGGTGCAGCTAGGTGATATAACTACCAGTTTGGCACCCGTATTGTCAGTAAAGCATGCCTAGAGGCCATTGGTGTACCTTCACGCCCTAGGGCCAGAAATTTAGATAGGATGGCCATACTTTAGAGTCAGCGGCACTAGGGTTGCCTAGTGAACTAAGTGACAGTTTGCCATCTAATTAGCTAGAGCTAGTGACTGTCAGTTCCAGTTGCCTTAGTATTCATCATACATGTCGCTCAAGTAGCCATCCCAGTCATTCAAGTACGATAGACCTATAGGTACCCAAAGGAAGGAGACCTTATTACCAGTTAGAGGCGGGGCCAATGCCCCAGCCTGCTCCTATAAGATGCCCAGGTACAGGTTTCCATGAGTGGCTAAGTCCATGTAAACTTGCCTACAAGGTTAGGAATCATCTAGAAGAGTCATAAGATCCAAACAGACCAAGTTAAGGTCTAAAGGACTAGAACCATGTTAGCACAGTATTACCCCCGGGCTAAGATTTTTAGTAGGCTACTAGTGGAGGAGTAGGGACCTACCTCTTAAAAGCATGTTCTGTCAATAGCAGTCCTACAGTCGTTCTAAGTAAAAAATTAAGTAATTGGTCATGTGTGACCCTATAGTTGCTTATGAGTTTAACCGTCCGAGCAGGACATTTAGAGTATTGTTAGTCCACTCCAAACCTCGCCCTATCCAGTCTACACCAGTAGAGATTATGATCTCTACCAGGATTCTCTGATCAGATACACGTACACGGGGTGTACCTGCTAGCAACTATATAGATTATTCTAGGGGCGAGCCGTAGTCGCGTTAGGCCTAGAAAGCTAGATACGCCCTGTGGGTGGCTAGATTGAGACTTTAGTATAACACATCGGTTGGGATTGCCCTCATCTAGGAGCCTTCCGTGACCACCCCAAGGTTACTAGATGTGTCGTAGCCACAGAGGCTATATGACGTTTCTCCAAGGAGCGATATGCTATCCCAAGGGATGATGCAGAGGCCCAAGGGACGATGCAGAGGCCCACGGTCCATTTTACAGTCTAATCCATGGATGGACTATTATTTTTATGCCGTATCGATATCTCTGACCCTCGTCGAGCCTAGTGCCCAGGATGTAGTTATCAGGAGTCCATCGGACTCAGACCCAGCTACAGATCAGGAGCCGAGTGGGCTCAGTTACAAACCCAGGTGACCGGTAGGTTAGCTATAGCACTAGTAGAGTAATAGAAACCTGGTTAGGGGTATATAGATTGAAGTGTGCTCGCCAGGGCTTATGGGGTCCCGAGCGGGTTATTTTGTGTTGATTGTAGCTTCCAGACTTATGGGGGCTAGGTTATGTTCTTTTTTGTATTCTTGTCTGCTAGCTTATGAATATATGATTGTACAGTCATAGCTCATATATGTGTAGTGTTTTACTAGATGCAGGTTATGAATAAGCAGACTTCCAGGTTAACTTCTTCCCCTTCCTTCTACTTATTTTCAGTCTTTAACAACTTTCATTCAGCTTATTTACTGCCTTACATATTCGTTACATATTGTACAGACGCCCAACTCTGGGGCGCTACATTACTTGCCTGCAGGTTTAGAAAGAAAGGTTGTGAGATCGCCAGGGAGCTATTTAGAGTTAGTACAATTGCCAGCTTCTTTCATTCGGAGTTGTTAGGTTGTAGAAGATTACCATCTTTTATTTGTATAGTATTTGGGTAGGCCGGGCCCTGTTCCGGCCACTATTTGCATTCTTAGAGGCTTGTAGACTATAGTTATCAGTTAGTTGGTAGTTGTTGGCCATGTGGGGCCTATACATGCCTTATTTTACGTGTTGGTTATGTGGGGCCTAGTGTAGTCACCTATTTTTATTTCTATTATAACTAGACAGCTGTCACGACCCGAACGGAGGCCCGGATCGTAACACGGGACAAGGAGCCCCAAGAGATCCCAAGTCGAGCCATGGCATAGGCATACATCTAATCTCAATCAACAAATTGAATAATCAATAAAATAATCATAGAGGAAGTCTAACTTGAACATAACATCAGAATACGAAATCTAAAGTTGAATACATACATATGTTTGAAAAGCCTATAAACATGACGAGTTGATGGGACAAGACCCCAACTAACTCAACAAAACTGAAACTGAAATACATAAAGGAAAGCTGAATAGTCTAGTCCTTGGGAAATAAGGACTCACACAATAAGAGCACTAACTCACACAATCATCACAACAACCGGCGATCCGCCGGTTCTATCACCGAAATATGGACAAATGATGAAATCAATTGGTGACCCACGGATAGCAACCGTAGAACCCCCAAAGACATCGCCAAAAGGCTCTAGAACTTCACAGGATCACAGGGGAAAGCAACCGGCGAACCGCCGGTTGCATCACAAGTGAAAGACACCTGAAAATGAGCAAAAATATCCAACCCTGAAAAAGAGAAGAATGTTATGACCTACTTTTATATATATTCTAGAAAAAGTACTCTGGACAAGGGATTGAATATTCCCTTTACATTCTGAGAGAGAAAGAACTCCCTTGGAGAAGAGAAGAAATATTTGAATATTGCATTTTCATCTTTATCTTCTTCAGCAAAGTATAACCACCATTGTAGAGATATTTTTAGCTTGATTTTGCTTACTCCTAATGATGAAATTATTGAGTCTATTGATTAATATGCTCTTATGTTTCTCAATTATGAGTAGCTAAATCTGTAGCTAGAGGTGTGTGATGATGGGTGTTTAATTTGATTGCGTATTGCTAGATTTGTCTTACTATTACTTAATTAGTGTAAATCTATTGAATTCTCCTCAAATTATAGTTGATTGATCATAGTTGCAAATATGGATATTATTTTCGTACATGATTTTGGCTTGAAAAAGAAGAATTAAGTAATGGGGGAGAATTTAATAGTTGATTAGTATTTGATTCTGTGGGGTTTGGATAGAAATAGACAAAACCAATGATCATAATCCCTTTAGAGGTTGATGGCTAGAAATAGCTCATCTGCTAATCCAAACCATATTGAAATAGTTGAATTGTACCTTGAGGTTCGATAGGACTCGAGAATAAGGAGCCCAAGTGGTTGAAAAACATTGGGCTTCATCTTTTCCCAAGGTTATTTACACATATTAGCAATAATCAGATTGTCTAGTAAATCCCAATTTGATTAACATCTCATCTACACCACACTTCTAGCCTTTGCTCAACATTGTTTCTCAATTTGGTATCTTGTTCTATTGATCAGCTGATTTTAGAGTCTGCAACATTACTGCATTCACTTCCCCCAAAATTTATGTGTACGTTTTCATTGCTTGGATGGGAATCAATTCAATTTTCTAAACAACTCTTGTGTAAATCATTCTCTAGTCATTGTGAGATTCAACCCCGAAACCCGTCGGGTTATATGTTTTGTTACAACGATCACTTATATTATCTTTAAATGAGATGTGTAGTTTGAGAGTTATCATGTGTCTATCTCAGTTTGGAGTCATTCACTCCTACTGTGATTAGTTATTGCTTAAGTTTGGGATTATAGCTCTTTCCCCAGCCTTTCACTTATTCACTTATTTAGCCTTTATTCGCAGGCGAATGATCCAAAGGGGAAGATGTTGTGACACCGTAAAATTTTCTTAGACCAAACCCAGACATATAATTAAAACCAGAAGGGAACCAAAAAACTTTTTCCTAAAAATGACTCAACCAATGAGTCCTTATAAGTAATGATGACCCATTATGAGAGTCTTTGTCAAACCCTTCAAATTTTTCCCCAGATTCAACGAGCAGCGAAATGACTCGTTGGTCCTAGTAACGGGCCGTTGTCTTGATCCATTGGTACTTGTACAGAAACTAGTCAAAACTGTCCTCCAAACACTGAGTTAGATGATGTGCCGTTGTTGGATACCATGACTCATTGTAAAGAGCTGTTGGAGGAGAAAATCCCTTTAGTAGCAACAATTGATGCCAATGACCCATCGTTTCTGGTAACAAGTCGTGTTGTCCATTCGTGTGGGATATCATGAATTTAATAAAAACTCTTCCTGTGACGACGAGTGGAAACAACGACACGTTCTCCCATCCAATGTGTTGTTGTTCCCATCCATTATTTTAGTTTAGGGATCATTCAGAATACCTAGCAGTGATGATGAGCAGTGACAACGACCCGAGGTGTCAACCACCAAGCCATTGCATCATCCGTTGGGGAAAGTTTTGAAGTTGTTCAAAGTCCTTCTCGTGACTACAAATGTATACAACGACCCATTGTTAAATTATATGAGTCATCCTATTTTTCCATTGTTCAGTTCCAGTAACTAGGATTTTTAGAACCAGGACCAATGACTGGTCCCAACGGGTCGTGGTCACGACCAATGACCCATTGTGTGATCATTGGGCTTGACGGGCAGTTTTCTAGACTTTCTTTCAGGGGTATTTTTTTAGCTTCCCGTTATTTAATTCCTAAACTGCATCATTTGCGGTGTTGTTTGAAGCAAATTTTTGGAGTTCATCAGCTTTCTACTCTCATTCTCGTCCAAACTCACAGAAATGGTACGTAAACTTCAGAGTTCCTCTTTTGAGCAAAAGCTAGGGCATTCAATCTTCTTCTCAGATTCTTAAGGATTTTCTTAGGGGTTCTTGTTAAGGTATGTGGGAATCCAACAAGGGAATTTCTTGCATCCTTGTTCTCAAATTCCATACAAAAACATTATTAGTTTCAGCCTTGTAGAAGATTGAAACTAAGGTTTCTTCAGTCAGCTTATGAATTCTTTTATTACGATAATTCTTTAAGTTTTTCTAGGATTATTATTAGTTGTAATTCATGTCTTGGTGTTATTCATACAGTAGGTATTTTAGACCTGCTATTTATCATTATTTTGTCTGAAACTTGCATGATTTCGAACTAACGGAATTATTATGAGCTTCTACTCGTATTATGAAAGTTCTATCAGATGCATGAATGGAAGGTTAGTGTTTCAGTATATTCAATCTTAGCATTTTACTCAGTATTTAGTATACTCAATATTCTATAGAAATGTTAGCTACTCAGTTTGACTTCTTATCAGTCTTTTGAGAAATTCAGTACACTTAGTAGTGTTAGTTAATAACTTATTAGTGGTTCTTTAGACTGTTATGAAGCTTTCAAATCAAACAACTCTAACATGTCTTAGAAATAGTATTTCAGGTCCTTAGACTCTCAGAACACATCCAGATAAGTAGTTCTGACTTAACTCATAAGACATCAGTTCGAGCTATCAATACAGTTATATAGAGTTAGGATTTTCAGCGGGAGTAGTACTTAGCACCGAGTGGACTGGGGTTCAACACAATCAGGTTCCCAAAACTATGTTGCCGCCGTAGATTATTAGCCGGAATGGGCATCAGATAGTGATCACCCAGTTCAGTTACTATAACTTGGCAAGGTATAGTGGGCCTTCTATGATGGGGTGTATAAATCGGATTCCATATTTAGCTCACGTGGTTACATGTCGGTTATAATCTCACCCACATCACAACGTAGTATAGTTTAGTCTAGTTCAGTTATGACTTCAGTTTAGTTAAGCTCTTAAGTTTTTAGTCTATTTTTATAGTATTATAGTGTAGCTTCCTATTATTTAGTTTATGTATGTTTTAATTCTTTCTCGCATACTCAGTACATTCAAAGTACTGAGGCATACATTTATACTATATCGTCTTATGATATAGACTCAGGTACCCAATCTCAACACCACGGTTAGTTCCTTTCAGCGAAATCCCAGTAGCTTATGTGGTGAGTCTTTATTTGCCTAGGGTCGAAGTTCCATATCTAGTTTTATTTTATTGTTTAAGTTCAGATATTAGAGTTAGATGGAGTTTGTCCCAGCAAGTCATCAACTCATCTTAGAAGGCGTTCACACAATAATTGTAGATTTAGCTAGATTTTTATATTAACTTCAAATTCTGTCATTTATTTAGTAACAGTTAATTCTTTTATCAATTTTCGCTCTTTTATGTATATTCTCAGGAGATAAGTTTTTAGTAGAATATTCTTTACCAAGGTTTTCTTGGAGTCACTTATGAACCTAAGTATCATGTCTCGTCCAAGGTGTGAACTCGGGTCGTGACATCCGGTGAGGTTACTCCAGGAGTAGAGTCATGCAGCTATTGGGGTGCTCGTCAGTGTTTCAGGAATAGAGAAGATGAAGTTGCCCTAACCCTCCCACATCGCATTGATATGACAGTTGTTGGTATCTGGCCTATCCGAGTTTGATACTTCTCCTTTTGCTGGTATCACTTTTTGTGAGCTGCTATAGTGTAGACTAGGTAACCTTCCCCCTATATTTGTAAATTAGCTTTTTGTACATAACTATAGGGGACTCTGCTATTGTTGCAATTCTAGTACCATCTTCCTTATCTTAATCTGTAAATGTGGTATTTGTGAGTTATCCATGTTTATAATCCTTCTTCATGTGATTGGGAGTTATTGAAATGAGCTGTTAGCTTATCTCTATGATTGAATGTTGCATTAGCTAAGGCATCTTCTAGCTGATTAGCTTCTCGATATAGATGTGTTACAATAATATTTCCTTTCACAAACATTTCCATGATATCCTTTATGTTTTTAGTGATTTCCCATGGAGTCTTCCATTTTTTTGTGAATATTTTCATGAGAATTAAAACATCAATCTCGAGAATAATGTTAAATTCCCTAGTACTGTAATAATGCACTGCATTCTTCACTGCCTTCATGTTGTTGCTACTCCCTATTTCCTTTGCCTTTGCATAGATTATGTCCCCTCTAGCATCTCTTAGGTAGAAACCGTATGTACTCAATCCTGGGTTGCCTCTACATGCTCCGTCTGTGTTTCACTTTAATCAAAGATTCCCTAGGTAATTCCCACTTAACTACCTTATAGTAAATCTTAGGCTTATAATGCTGGAGGATTGGTACAATTAATTTTATAGTATCTATTAAGAATACCAAGATATAATTATATCATTAATTAAGTGCCCTTTAATTAATTATAATAAATGCATAGTTTAACAAATAGAGATAAAAAGAGTGATTCAATTATTAAAAAACATAATAAAAATTCATCCTACAAAAGATTCCATTAAAACTCTAAATAAAAATTAAGCACTCATAAAAGTATGTAAAAATACAATACTAAAATTTATAACCAATAATAAAAAATAGGGAGAAAAAAGAAAAAACTCGTTGCTGAATCTATTGGCTTGCTCCACGGCGACTCCTCATTCTCTCCTCTATCGAACCCCTCTTCAAAAATGTACTTATAAACTATCTGTAGGTGTTAAGAAAAATCTCAGATTAAATAACTAAATTCAAAATAAATTGAGAAAAATTTAAAATATGAAATTAACCTGGCATAATGCAGGCCTGGTAACGCCACTATGTCGCGCAAGGCAAGAATTCCTACACACTTATGCTCTTTCTTCTTTTTGGAAATTTGTTTCATTAACTTGGGGGACAATCATTATGTCACCCACTTGCCCCCCTCCTTATTTTTCTTCTTTCTCTTCCCTTTTTAATTTGTCTTTGTTCTAAATCTCTTTATTTTTCACATTAAAAATATAATGTTAAGCACCAAAACATATAATTAATATTTAATAAACAAATAAAAATATTAAAATAGGAGATAAATAATGACTAAATATTTACATTTTTGTCTTAACATTACTACCCCACGTTTAGACTCTTGCTCATCCTCGAGTAAGCATTAAAACTGATCTCTCTAAATTAAGCCTAACCACTTTAGTTTATATAAATATTTAGTCCATATAGCAACTCATAACATCAAGTATGATTCTTGATCAGCAGGCAGGATATACAAGTCAACTTAATCAAATAATATATTTCTAACATCCTAACCTCAGAGATGAACTCTAATTCATCAAATTTAAGTTCTTTCACCTATTCTGTCAAAGAAAGCAAATAACTTCACTTATCTATCATGAAACAAGTGCCTTATAAAAAATAGTCCATACACTCAATTCTAAAAAATTAATATATATTAAGGATATAACATCCAAGCACAACTCTGCCACTCACGGATGAATTCATATGTATACACAAAGAACCATAGGTTTGTCAATTATGTACAACTATACTAATTAAGTATGCTCAAGTATAATCAAACAGGATTTTAATTGGGTATATTATTGGCTAGGGAATGAGTGAAAAAATTATATAATAGTGATATGTACTTTCCTAAGTACATTGCAACTTCTAGACTTCATCACCCATTATTTTCTTCATTTTATTTTCAGATCTCTCTACATCAATTATTTTTATAAGTAATTCTCATCATATCAAGAATGATTTAATTATTTTTTTCCTTTCACGCAATTTTTCTCTCTTTTTCTGTCACATTCTTTCTATGAGGATTTTTTCATCACTAGGTGGCTATCATTGATTACCATTGCACTTAACCATCTTTTTATTAAGATTTTACAATTATATCACAGTCTATGATAGTCGATAGATATTTATGATTTTGCAAAACTAAGGATTCAAAAAATGGGTCAAGCCAAAAATTATTGTTACCAAACGAAAGGCCACAAACTCAAAGAGTTAACTAGTGGTAACAATATCTGAAAAGGCTAAAATTCACAAGCATATAAAAAAACCTATTATCAATTTCTAAATAGAGAAATGCTTTTTATTTTATTTCAATAACCTGGAGGGAAAATTCTAGACTAAGATGCAAAAACATAATATATATATATATATATATATATATATATATATATATATATATATATATAAGTCCTCATCTCATATGGCATAAATTTCAATCAAGATGGATCAATTCTACTTCTAAGACAAACAAGATCATAGCAAACTACAAAATAAGAATAAGCTAGATATAGAGTCACTACCATGAGCCTAGGTGTTAGAAAGTTTGCTATTTTGTATTAGCACTCAAGCATTAAAACGAAAGTACTACTCAAGCTCATGCTTAAATATGCTAGCATCAACCAACTCAAAAGATTTTTCTTTTCTCTCCCTACTACTCTTACTTTTTTTAAGTAATAAAAACTACTTCTAAAAAATAAAAAATACTCTAATAAAATAAAAATTACAAAAAATATAAAAATGTCTATCGACTATAGTTTCCTCAAGATGATTGTCATCCATCTATTGTAGAGAAAAATCTCGATCTATGACTAAAATAAAAATTATTACCCAATTCATGCCATACCTTGTGGATAAGAACCTATAACATACCAAAAGACCCTATGATCATACCCGAGGTTGAATAAGAGAAAAACAGAAAAAAATCTACACCAGTTCATGGAATGACTCGTTAGGTGACTCGTCAAGTCACTTGACGGATCGTTGAGTAACCCGTTAAGTGGTGCCAAGTTGGAATAGATAATACTTCCTGCAATTGGATAACAAGTCGTTAGGACACCCAATGACTCATGGTGTGACCTGTTATGTGTGCAGTGATGGAGAAAGTATCGAATTCTGTTGTACTTCACGGACGGAGGGAATGAGTTGTCAAGTCCCTAACGATTCATTAGGTGACCCGTGGAGTGAGGAGGATCTGAGAATGGGGAAGAAGTGGTAAGTGGAAATGGGTCAGGGGAAGACCCGACAAGTCCCCCAACAAATGGTCCAGTCCCTCATTTGGACTAGTAGGGTTAGTTTTCTAGTCAAATCATTAATGGTATTTTCGTAATTGCTAAGTTCCTAAATCCTAAAATACGTCATTTTAAGATTCCTAAAAGGTGTTTTAAGAGGGTTTAACCTACACTAAGTTATTATGCTCTCACAACCACATTGAATTTTAAATCCTCTTCCAAGATCAAGCTAGAGTTCCTCCTCAATTTTTTTCCCAATCTTCTTGGGTATTCAAGGCAAGCTTAGAAATCAAGTTCCCTATGTATGTAGGAAATGAATGGGGGATTTATTTCATCCTCATGCCTAATTTCTTCTCTAATTTATGAATTTTAGTCTACAATTAAGTATAATTAAAATTTTAGGGTTTCAACCCCCTTCCATGCAATTATCTATGCTACGTCTATGGATCCAATCCCTTTATGTTTTTAAGACTAATGAGGAATATTTTACTCTTAATTTAATTATTAAATCATGATTTAATTTTATTAAAATTATGCCCTATTATGCATGTTTTATGAAGATCAAGCCTATGATTCCATGATTTTAAGCATGATGAGTTATCTAGTATGCATTGAATGTTTATGAATTCTTAACTTATGATTTCATCACTTTGAATCACGAAACTTATTTCATGTATGAATGACTCTATGATTTGGGCAGGCCCATGCAAATTAAGTATGCTTATCATGATTTTAGCTAAGTCTTACAAGATCAGTTTTAAAAAGAAATTTTTGAGTCCAGACTGCTCAGTTATTCAAATTTAAGCTATATTTTTAGAATATGATTATATGAGCAATATGCATGTTTTGGGAGTAGTGTCTAGAACTGAGTAGGTCAGGATATTGAGGACCCCAGTCTCTGAACTACGCGCCAAAGTAGGTTATTTTTTATTGGGACCTCTCAAGAAAGTATTTTCCCACCCGAGGTCACTCCCATGGTATCACATCTCACTCGTCCTTTGCCCTGGCAAGGCTTAGGATGATTTTCCTCCACGTGGGAAAGACGTAGGATCATCATGCGCTCATACATAGTGGTTGTCGATTATGACGAGTCTCCTATTGTTCCTCATGATTTCAGTTACTCATGTTCATGACTTATGATATTATGCTTTATAGCATATTTGACCCATTGATCAATTTACAAGCTTTCACTTATGATTTCATGCATGAAAAGTTATATAATTTCTATTTTCTAAACCTTGGGTTATTATGTTCAGCTTATAATGAGACCTTATAAATATGTATTTCAAATTTACGATTTTTAGCAGGCTATCCTTTCTCTCATGATCCTTTTATTTATATGCATGATTTTATACTATCATTTACTAGCATGTTCTTACTTTTTCTACATACTCATTAGGTTTCAAGTATTGACCCAATACTCTATATTATATTGTCTCATGATATAGGTTCGGGTGATCCATCCCAATTTCATCACTAGCTCGCACTCGCTCTGATCAGCTCCATCCTGCTTTGGGTGAGTCCTCATCTTCCGATAACATCTATCAGTTATGCTTGTAATGTTTTGTTTTACTTTCAGACTCGGAGTTAGCTGGGGCTTGTCCCAGCATCTTATCAGATAGTAGAGGTTTTTAGACATAAACTTAGCATGTTTAGCTTTGTGGCTTAGCATTGTGATATTATCACTTTTATTTACTCTTTATGATATTTATACTTCCACTTATCCATGCTTATTTTAATTTCCACTTGATTATGCCCCTAAGTTATGCTATATATGTACCATGGGTTAACTTGGAACCCTTTGTTATTCTAGGTCCCATATCCCGATCTAGGGTCTCAACTCGAGTCGTGACAAACTTGATACCATAGCCAAGGTTTAGGTGTTTCCTAAGATCTCTGAAAGCCGCATTAAGTAGATTCCTTTCAATGGGTTTAAAGCGTGCCACACTTATTGGGAAGAGGCTACAAGATGTTTTAGAAAATTTTCCTTCTTTCATGATCTATGTCGTGCAATGAAGTATCTCTATTTTCCTCTAACTCGTGCTCTATGAATTTGCAGAAATGTGCCTCCATGTCGAGTCAATGGTAGAATGAATGGCAATGGAAATGGTCATGGCAATGGCAATGGAGATGGGCATCAGCCATCCACACCAGCTCCAATGGATCCCTTGCCCGAGAAGGTCACTCATGTCGAGTTGAGGATGATATTTTAGATTTTAGCACAGGCCATGATCGTTCAGGTCAACTAGCAAGTTGTGGGCCATGTTCCCCAGAATGGGAATGCAGCAGCGATGAGAGTGCGAGACTTTCTCAGGATGAACCCACTTGAGTTTCTTGAGTCAAAGGTGGATGAGGACCCATATGAGTTTATTGAGGACGTGCATAAGATCACCCAAATTATGAGGGTGACTGGAGAGGAGAGTGTAGACTTAGCCTCCTATCAGCTGAAGGGAGTTTCTCACATATGGTTCCGATAGTGAAAGTAGAGTAGGGGAGTAGGTACTGTTCCCATGGGGTTGGAATGAATTTGCAACCTTGTTTCTAGATAGGTTCTTTCCTCAAGAGTTAATTGAGTTGAAGGTAGCTAGGTTCATAAATCTGAAGCAGAACAATAGGACTGTCCAGGAGTATGCTTTAGAGTTTACCTAGTTGTCCAAATAGCACCATTGATGGTTGTTGATCCGAGGGATCATATGAGCAAGTTTGTGAATGGAGTTGCAGATTCACTAGTCAAGGAATGCAGGACCACCATGTTGATTAATGATATAGATTTCTCCCCACTGGTCAGATATACCCAGTAAATAGAGTCGGAGCAAATGAAGGAGAAGGAGAGAGAGGCCAAGAGGGCCAAGATAGGGAGCTATGGGTAGTTCTAGTAGAGGCCCGATGGTGGACATCATCCTCAATCCCACCAGTGGTCATCAACCCTAGCCCTATCATCAGCCAGTGTTCCATCTAGACCCATACATGACCAAAAGGGTAGAACATCAGGCTCTAGAGGCTAGGGGAGTATGGTAGGAGAGCGCACTTTTTCAGCTTATAGGAAGTGTGGCAGGAAGCACCCTGGTGAGTCCTTGATTGGTATTGATTGAGTTTTTTGGTGTGGAAAGCCGAGATTCTATTAGAAAGGTTGATAGTAGAGGTCGTGTCCCAGCTATTACTTCAGCAGCTCCAGCAGCTCGCCCATCCCAGTAGGGCTCTAGTAGTGCAGGTGGCAATTAGTGTTATGTTACGAGTATTCCATCTTGATGTATATGAATTGTAAGGTCTAGTGGTTATTTTGTCTTTTTTGACTCCTTATGTTGTTGTTAGTTTCGGAGTCAGTCCCAAAATCTTGTCAGAACCCTTCTCAGTCTCCACTTCTATTGGTGAGTAAGTTTTAGCTCGACGAATATACAAAAATTTCCCCATCAAAATTCTAAAAAAAGTTACCTCAGTCAATTTAGTGGAGTTAGATATGACTAATTTTGATGTTATATTTGGTATAGATTAGTTACATGCATGTTATGCCTCAGTCAATTGTATAATCCATGTGTTAGAGTTTCGATTTTCAGGAGAGCTAGTCCTAGAATGGAATGGTAGTTCAGTCGTGCCTATAGATCGCTTTTTTATCTATCTCAAGGATAGAAAGATGATCTCTAAGGGTTGTATACAATCTAGTTCAAGTTAAAAATGCTATATCCAAGACCCTGACTCTTAATTCTATCCCCATTGTATGTGAGTATCCAGAGGTATTTCTAGATGATCTACCAAGAGTTCCTCTCAAGCAGGAGATTGACTTTGGTGTTGACCTTCTCCCTGATACACAACCCATATCCATTCCTCCTTACAGAATGGCTCCAGCTAAGCTAAAGAAGTTGAAAGAATAGTTGAAAGATCTCCTAAATAAAGGTACCATTAGGACTCGTAAATCCTCATGGGGTGCTCCAATTATCTTTGTTTGAAAGAAGAATGGTTCTCTTCGTATGTGCATTGATTATCGATAGTTGAACAAGGTCACAATAAAGAATAAGTATCCCCTCCCCAAGAAGTGCCAAGTGCTTTTCAATGATAGACCTCAGATCCGGTTACCACCAGCTCAGAGTTAGGGAAAATGAAATTCCGAAGACAACCTTCAAGACTCAATATGGTCACTATGAGTTTGTAGTTATGTCTTTTGGACTTATGAATGCTCCTGTAGCTTTTATCGATTTGATGAACAGGGTGTTCAAGCAGTATTTTGATATATTTGTGATTGTCTTCATATATGATATTCTCATATACTATTGAAGCAAGGAGGAGCATGTCGCTCATTTGAGGATTGCGTTTCAAACTCTAAAGGATAGCCAACTATTTGCTAAATTCAGCAAGTGTGAGTTTTGGCTGAACTCAGTAGAATTCTTGGGTCATGTGGTGTCTAGTGAGGGTGTGCAAATGGACTCTCAAAAGATAGAAGTAGTGAAGAATTGGCCTAGGTCCGTCAATCCTACAGATATTAGGAGCTTCTTGGGTTTAGCTGGCTACTACAGAAGGTTCATTGAGGGATTTTTATCCATTGCAACAGTGTTGACCATGTTGACCCAGAAGAAGGTCAAATTTCAATGGTCGGATGCTTGTGAGAGGAGTTTTCAAAAGTTAAGGACTCAAATCACTTTAGCCCCAATACTAATCATATCGGAGGGCACAAATAGATTTGGAAAAAACAATTAATGAGTCTACCTTTTTGGATGATCTAATTGTACTATTATGCTGATTACAAGATCTACCAAAATCAAGCAAGGTTTTTATATAGACAATTACAAAAGACTCTTTAATTCGCATTTATAGACTAGGTCTAAACACGTATTTTAAGGAAAGAGATATCAACATAAGTCAAACTAGTGATAGCCTTCAAGAATTTACAAGAATCGTCACAAGAAGGAAAGTTGTAAACTAAATAAAGCATAAACCTAGTTTTGATCTTTAAGAGACTAGAATTGATAGAATATCTATAGGAGTTCTGGGGAACAAGGGAAGAGCAATTCCCTCATTGAATTCCCACATACTTGGAGTAGAATTCCTTGGAAGAAATATTGAGAATCTGAGAAGGAATTTGCAAGCCCTAGCTTTGCTCTGAGAGAACCATCTGAATTCTTCGTGCTTCTTCTATCTGACTTATAGGGGGAAAATGAGGGAGAGGGTCAACTATTCCTACAAATCCCTCCTAAATAATCCTAATATGATGTAGTTTAGGAGTTAAGATGATAGGGTTTTTCAAAATTCCCCTGAAACATTTAATGAAATATCTGTCCGTCAAGTGGTACGACTCAACCTATGAGTCATACCAAGATTCCATGATTCATACCACTGCTCGTGGTTAGCGACCCTTCTTTGATCCAGCTCTCTAAAGTTTCCCAGGGATGCCTACTACGACTCATATCAGCATCATACAACTCATATCACGATCCGTATCTCAGTCCTAAGCTTTCCTCTAACCCCTCTCATGACCTATCCTACGGGTCATACTACTGTACCACGATTCGTACCTTGACTCATGGTTAGCCTCAATTTTCTTGGCCACAACACTATGTTATTCCATGACTAATCAGTACAATCCATATCAGGGTAGTACGAGTCTTAACATGAAGTCATTGTTTCTCAAGTCACCTTAATTGATCTCCTCAACCCTCCTGCTATGTGTCTAGGTACGGGTTGTACCTCCTATGTACGAGTCGTACTGTGATCATTTTCTTGGATTTCTGTAGAATCAAAGTTTAAAACTCAAGGTTATTCATAAGAAGTTCTGGGGTGTTACACCTACTTACTCCTTCCATATTTATTTTAGGTACAGAGGTTCTTTCAAAGATGATGAATAACTTGAACCATAATCAGTTATTTCATGGATTTTACATGGAAAAAAGAGGTCCTCGGGTTAAAGACCATAGCTTTGTAGACGATGTATCATCTTTACTTCTGGGGGGGAGGAGATCAGGTGAGTTGATTATGAAGAAACTTTCTTATTATGAAGGTTGTTTGGGAAAGCTCATTAATTGGAACAAAAGTCACTTCATGGGTCCTATCAATGCTCACCCCTTTATAGTTTCTACCACTAAGGCAATTACTAGATACTCACAAAAAGAGTCCCCCATTACGTACCTCAATTGTCCACTTTATACTTGGAGATAGAAGATTGTTCATCTCTCAGATGTTATCTCAAAAGTGCTAAGGAGGATTCCAGGGTGGCAGTCGAAAATGCTTAGTTATGGTGGAAAATCTACCCTCATCAAATATGTTCTCCAATCACTTCCTATTCACCTCCTCAGGTCTGTTTCTCCTCTTAAAACTATTCTTGAAAAAATTGAGGAGTTGGCAGCTGATTTCTTATGAGGAATGAAAAATGATAGAAAGAGGTATCATTGGGCCTCTTGTGACACCTTATGCTATCCTTGTGATGATGGTGGGGTTGGATTCAGAAAGATTCACGAAGTGTGCAAATCCCTTGAACTCAAACAGTGGTGGAACTTTAGGAGTAAGGATTCCTTTTGGAGAGACTTCCTATTAGCTAAATACTACTAGCTTTCTCATCCGGTGTCTAAAAAATGGGACTTAGGTGAGTCTCAAACTTGGAAGAAGCTCATGACTAACAAATAGGTGGAAAAGCAAAACATCTTGTGGAAGGTTTACTCTGGCAGCTCAAGTTTTTTGTGGGATAACTGGCTCAGTATTGGATCACTTGCTACTCACAGGACCTTTCCAGGCAGACTGGGCAAGGCCACAGTTTCAGAGTTTGTACACTAGGGCTAGTAGAGGGTAAATCGACTATAGCAGCAGCTCCCGCAACACTTGGTTGAACAGATTCTCAACACCCAGATTCAGCTTCACCCAGATAAACCTGATCATCCTTATTGAAACGCCACTACCTCTTGTACTATTTTTGTTTCTTCAGCTTGGGGGTTGATTAGGAGATCCAAACAAACCACTGTTATTAACAGGAGAACCTGGCAAAGCATGTACCCTTCAAAAGCTCCTTTACGTTGTGGAGGGCACTAAGACATAAGCACCCTACAACAGCCAGAGTTCTAGATTTTGACTCGGTATTACCACAGACTGCGTTTGTTGCCATGATAGAGTTTCATGAAGTTTATAAATAATTGAGTAAATCATCATAACTTGAAAAAATAGATTCATGAGATTTTTTTCATAGAAATCATGTAATTATAATCACAAAACATAAATAGGATCATGGGAGAATTATTTTCATAAGAGATCATGGATTTTTTCATCAAAAAGGTCCTAGCCCTAGAAATTCCTGAAAATCATAGTTGGAAACTTGAAGGAATTAAAATCATGTAAATCGACTTGAGATTAAGCTTGAGGGTGTAAGAAACCACCCATTCATGACCCCACGTACCCGAATTTGATGAATTCTTTCCTAGACTTAAGACACAAAGAAAGTTGAGAAGAAGAAGAACCCTAATTGCTTGAGAGCATTGATAGGTTTGATCTTCAACTTATGGTATTTTGAGAGGAATGATAGTTTAGGCTATGTATAATATCCTTAAGAAACCCAAAACAACCTCACTTAGGAGTAAAAAGCATAGGAAGTTACGAAAACACCCGTAGAAACTCGCACTTAAAATTAGACTTCCCAATGGTACAACCCATAACACGATTCATACCACCTTGCTACGACTCGTACTGAGTCTCGAAGCTATGAATCCTACCCTAGATAATTCTCTTAACAACCTTCCTACTACCTTTCAGTATGACTTGAATCATCCTTGTATGAATCATAGGATCCAGACGTGGTCTCCTGACCAATTTATGTTACTTCTCTAAACCCCATCTCACGAGTCTTGGTAAAACTTGTGCTACCTCATCACGAGTCATACGAAGATTCTTACTAAGGGAAAGTTTCAGTTTTTCGGTTGGTTCATACTTTATATATAGGTTCTAGTCTTAAGGACTTTTGGGATGTTATATTATCTCCCCCTTGGGAATATTCATCCTCGAATGGAGATTGATAAAGCTGAAAAGATAGGGAAAGAGCTAGAATCCCATAATTGAAAGTTATAGACTAAACACCGATGGATTTACAGACCCCGAACTAAGATACATATATTTAACTGAATTCATGAATCATACATGCATACTAAGACATGAAAGGAACTGAGATACATGAACTGGACATGAAACTGAATAGGGTACTAAGCAGGGAATTAGTACCTCATATTGAAGCTGAGCTAGAAGGGAAGAGGTCAGGGTACTTGGCCATCATATCTGCTTCGGCGTTTGAAGTTGCTCCCTCTACGGGCTAATTCTGTTCGGGTTATTTTGTGGTATATAAAACGACACACAAGTGCACGTGGTCGAACAAGTAGTAAGTGGCTTTAGTAAGCCAAGTATTGATCCCACAGAGACTTGGATGAAGTGCAATTTGCTCAAGCGTACTATATTTTACTTCTAAAAATGCAGACAACAGTGTAACCAAAAGTTTGATAGTTTGTTTTATAATTTTTATACTAAAGCTAAAAACAATTATCTACTTTGAATGTAAACTATGAATGAGAGCATGCTGAGGTTAAACAAACATGTAATGAAATTGAGTATCATCATAATTTGGGTGATCTTTTCCTCCAGTTGCTAGCCAAGAACTATTGCCAAGAGATTAAAACTCTTGTATTTAACCTCACTTAAGAATCATGAACCATCCACATACATTTCTGTGATTAAATGCAATTCATGTTCTAGCCATACAATTCCGGTTCCTAAATTGACTAATACGACTTTCAGGTATATTTCTATCATGAAAGCAAATCAAGACTCAATTTTCCCAAACCGAGTAAAGAACATATCCTATTAATTCATAACTTTCCAATTTCTTGCTCTATCGAGTGAAACCGGACTTTTTAGATGTACATTAACGTAGGCCACACATTAATGCAGTAAGAACAAGAATTAATAGAACAACATGGAAGAAAAGATGAAAAACCAAAGAATCAATGATCAAATTTCATCACAATTGTTCATAACCTCAGCAAGGATAGGAATTAGCCGCTCATTTGTGGATTAATCATCATAAACTGAGTGTTAATCATACAAGAAATTGAATTAAAGAAGAAAGAAAGAGAGAAAAAACCCTGAACTTTTCTTCCCTCAACTGCCTGTAACCCACGTCCTTGCTCCACCAAGTCAGAATTCTGAAAAAATGAACTTAAGTGTTCTATTTATGCTGCTGGGAATTTTTCCCGGAATAATGAGCAACGTGTCACGAAGTGCATCATGGAGCACTGCCTCCGTGACACGCCATGAACGCGGACCCTTACTAGAACTGGGGGTCCGGGAATTCAGGATCAACATGGCACGACGTGCATCGCGGAGCACTGGCTCCGTGCCACGGAGCAAACGCGGACCTCCACTGGAATTTGGGTGAATTTTCCCCATCCAGGCAGAATGCCTCTGCGATGGCAGCGTTACACGGCTCTATCGCGGAGCCCCTTTATTTCATGCTGTCCAATGCCTTTTCCCTTGCTCGCATCCAAGTCCAACTCCGATGTCATCCAACATGCATTTTAGCTTCCCGAAATCACATTTTACCTACAAAACAATGCTAATCATGTTGGTTAGTATAAATTCACATTTTATTACCAACTACATGAAAATGTACACACATTGGTAGATAAACAAGGTTAAAATGGTACTTTTGAGTATCACTTGGGCATATAAATTTGCCCAAGATCACTTACCCCACACTTAAATCCTTGTTCGTCCTCGAACAACAATCCTACACTTCATGCAATTTACATCCCAACCTCGCTACTTTAGTTCGACAATTTAGGCTACGGTCATACCGATTATTCAATACAGCAAATTCTCAAGAAAACATGCATGGTCTTATCAATGCATTGACCTTCAATACATTAAGACCTCCTAGACTTTAAGAATCGACTCTCGATATTGGCAAACTCATGCAAATCAGCTGATCAAGATATTCGACACGAAAATTAATCTTTCATCAAGAATGTGCCCTCACAACAGAAGAGAATCTTCCCCTTCTTGCTCATATGACTCACAAACATTCAAGCAGGGGCATGTAAACACAATTTCGCTCTCTCTCCCGAAAGAATTCACATGCATCATGTCATGACCCATAAGCTTGCCCTTAGTGTATTACTCCACTAATATAAATAAGTGCGGTGTAAGACCACGTAGGACTTTAACGGGTTGTAATGGAAGCTATGGAACTAGTAAATATTGGGTTAGCCAATAATAGCCACTAGCATTCTTAAGCGCCTTTTCAACACATCCCATCAACTCATGGACATTGTTTCTTTTTTTCATCATCCCATTCTTGATGATTTTCTTTAGTATGACCCATTGTATTAAGCACACTTGACACAACAACAAAGATTATTCATGCACCTTCATTATCGTTTATTTATAGCAAGTGCACCTTCAACCTTTTCTTTTTTCCCCTCACTCTGCTTTTCTTTTTCTTTTCACCATTCTCACTCTTTGACACTTTGGGAAAATGATTTTCTCTTCTTAAGCGCTTAAGAGTTTTGTATAGACTTTACGGTTAATGAAAAGAAGGCATTAAGCTCGGTTCACACTTTATGACAAAAGAAAAAAAATAATAGGCTAAATGCTCAACAGGCTGACTAGGGTATACAATCAAGGTGTGTACGACAAGGAAAAATAGAAACTCTCGGTTAAAACAAAGAAATGCCTACATCCTTTCCTACAATACACCTCCTTCATTTCGTTTTGTACACACACCAGGCAAGTTCTAGACACTTCACAATAGCATGGAATAACAACACCTCACTTTACACTTTTTGCACATGCTCAATTCAAGATGTATTCACAGACTCTCCAATCAGCTAACTACAGGAATTCAAACATTAAGCCTCAATCACACTGAATCGAACTCTATGGCCTAGGTATCTCAACATAATTACAAAGTTGCATGCTTTCATACGAATCACCTTTGCATTTTGAATATCATGTACAACACGGAACCAGAATTTCGCAACCATAGAGTAACTACAGGTTTTTGGGATGCAACCCACCAAAGAAAAAAACTGAAAAATAATTGAAAAAAATCTACTCCTAACGACTACATTTCCCTTAAGACGGTCGTCATCCATCCATCATAGGGAACGGTCACTACTATGACTTCAGTTCAATGGGACTATTCTCGGTAAAAGAACCGAAAACAAACGCCGAGAAACCCAAGAAGTAAGAAAAATGTTGAAAATATCGATCATTTTGATAGAAAAAATATTTACAAAATATTTTGAATTTTTTTTTTAAAATATCGATCATTTCGATAACAAAAATATGTACAGAATCAGAATCAACTAGCAATATTCAGCAACACACATCAATTTCACATAACTTACAAACAGAACAACAACTTAAAAATTCACAACTCACAGGGACAAACAAATTTTCACATACCCGACAACAGAATAGAGCATACATACAAAACAGCCCAGCCCAGCACCTAACTACTCCCACCCCACACTTAGTTCGAACACTGTCCCCAGTGTTCACAAAAATTAAAATAGCACAAAATCGGGTGGTAGAACTCCCTGATCAGTCAAAGTATTCCACTTCTTCGTCGGGTGCTGCTGCTTCATCTCCCATGTCCGAGTCGCCTCTGTCATCATCATCGGACTCCACATCGGATTCCTCCCGACGTGTCTCCTCATCTGTGGGGACATCATCATCTGTGGGCTCTACAAATGCTGGCCCCACTCGGCATAGAGTCCTGGATTTTTCGCCGAAAGAGTAGTCTAGCTCGAGCTGCCATAACTCCTCCTCTGTCGCCGGCCTCCCTCCTATCCTCAGCTGGAGCATCTGCATCCCATACATCCGAGCCATATACTGGTTGTCACGAGCATGCCACTCGCCAAGTGTAAGCACTGGCCCGTGGGTGGTGTCGTGAGCCTTAGTTTTAGTAACATCTAAGGCCCGCCGCTCCATCTGCGAGATATAGTCAAGGGCCTCCTCCTCGACATCTAGGCCCCTGAGGAAGGTGGTGATTAGTCCACCAAAGCCATACTTGTGCCCCTGGTGTAACCGGGCTCTCTTCATGGCGGAGATAATTACCGCCCCCACGTTGATCTCCAGCCCTTTCATCAGGGCGTACACCAGGAATACACAATCCCGGGTTACATCTGTCATATGGCAGAGTCTGGTGGTAGCCCCTCTCTTTGTGTCTGCTCCATCTAGCTATCGATCGAGTCCCACACAATGTGCGTCTGATGTCCGCATATGGTGGGGTAATGTTCAACTGTCGGAGTACGTGGGCGTCTGTGTCCCTCGCTCCTATGATGGCATTGAGGTGGTGGGGCTCCAAAGTGACTATTTGCCATTTGATCTTGATGGTGTGGCTTCTGATCGTCGGGTTCCAATTGGCATAGAACTCCCAAACCAGGTGCAAATTGCATTCCTTGGGCTCCTCAAATATGAAATTGAGCCCAGCTACCTCGATTCGATGGACCATCCTAGGGAACTCTTGTGCCAATGGTTCCTGTGCTATGTGCTCCTCGGGAAAATATTTGTTTTCTTTGTGCTTTGCGTACCACTTTTTCCCCTCATCAGTCACCCATCTCGTTCCGTATTGACGGCGTTGGCCTCGTGGAACTGCTGGTGCTGCTGGGACTGCTGTGCCCAGTCTGATTCGCTTCCTTCCGGCACCCGAAGTTGATGCGCCTTTTCCTTTCTCTTGCTTACTTGCCATTTTACCTGTCAACCCAAGTAGACAAGATCAATGTTAAGCTCACGGATATTAACTTCGGCTAAGGTCGGGTTACGCTAGGTTACCCCACACTTAGTCCTTAGCTATAGTTACAACAATTCGGCAAGATTATCTTTATTTACACACAATAATCAACTATACAATCATGCTTAGTGCGTTCGAAAAATTCGACGGTATATCTTCTACATACTACTCAGACTTCGTACAGCAAATCACAATCACTACCATCGCTAACATTTTACCCATCACACTTAGCACAGAAAGACAAAGAAACAAAAACAACAACAAAAATTTATCTACACGAACCTATACAACTAACCAAATTCTTACAAATTTCAACATTCCCTTCACCCGAGAATCCGTCGTTCTATTAACATCCTAACAATTTGTACATCGACTCATCTCATTCAACAGATCCATCCCGACACGAAATTCACAAGTTCAATACATTTTCAACTCCACATTCAACATACAATCCCTAAAATTGATATTATCAAGCAAATTCGATTAATTTATGCAATCGACAAGTTCAAGCAATCATAACGACATTCCGAACATTCATCAACAACAATTAACTCGAATTCATGCTTAATTTCTACTTAGGGCAATTTAGCTCACCTCCCATGCTCAATATCGAAGAAAATCGACAAGAATATGAGAGGAAATCAGAAAAACATACATTGTCTTTGAAGAATCGAAGAAAACTTGTTGAATTTCTTGCCTTACTCCATGTCACGTTGATGGGGGATGGGTTTTGGGGGGTTTGGTCACGGAGAGCTTAAAAAGTGAGGGAAAAGGGAGGGTTTTCGGGGTTAAAAAGTAAGGAAATCGCGCGGGTCACCCGGCGACCCGGTGTGACCCGTCGCGATATACAAGGCAACGTGTCACAGAGTGTATCGCGGTGCACTGCCTCCGTGACACGGAGCCATCGCGAGACTGTACTGGAAATTTTTTAAAATTTCTGGATTATACCTCAACGTGTCACGGAGGTAACGCGGAGGTCCACCTCCGTGACACGGAGCTGTCGCCTCAGCTCACTGGTTGCCACTTTTTATTAATTTTTCATACCTCGACTTTTCCTTCGCGATTCCGTGCATATTTTTCTCCGTTTGACCTGAAATTCATCTCACTATACAAAATTGGTTAGAATTATAGGTTTCACTCTAAATACAAATAAAACAAAAACTAAAACGAAAATTTTTTGTAGTAAATCAAGAAAAAGAAAAAGAAAAGAAAAATCTATTTACACTTTACAAAATGAAAGAAAAATTTTTCACGGGTTGCCTCCCATGCAGCGCTTGGTTTACCGTCGCGGCTCGACGTCGTTAAGCTCAATTGTCCTCTAGGGTGATGGACGATTTCTCTCGATCACCGTCCTCCCCCCAATAGTGCTTACCCCTTTCCGGTGGTTTTCCCATTAACTCCCGTGAATCCTCCCTCCACTCATCATCGCCTTGATCAATCACATTGATCACCGAGAGTTCTTCATGCACAATCGGGAGCTTGGGTGCCTTGTACACATCGAACACCTCCACCTTGTCATGTGCTCGCATTGTTAGCTGCCCCGCAGCTACGTCAATTAGTGCTTTCCCGGTTGCCAAGAAAGGACGTCCCAAAATAAATGGGACTTCCGCGACTGGTTCAAAATCCAGCACGACAAAATCTACCGGGAAAATCAGGGAGCCAACTTGCACCAGAACGTCCTCTACAATGCCATCAGGTCTTGCTAAGGATCGATCCGCCAACTGCAAGATTACCGTTGTGGGTCTAGGACTCCCTAGACCCAACTTTCTGAATACCGAAGATGGCATCAAATTTATGCTCGCTCCCAAATCACACAATCCACGAGCTCGGATGCTCTGCCCAATAGTAATCTGGATAGTAAAACCCCCAGGGTCTTTTAGCTTTGTGGGCAGTCTATTTTGAATCTGGGAAGTGCACTCCTCAGTTAGAGCCACCGTAGCATACTCAGTCAACCGACTTTCGTTTGCCACGATGTCCTTTATAAACTTAGCATATTTCGGCACTCCCTGCAAGACATCAACAAGAGGTAAGTTAATATGTACCTGTTTTAGCACCTCCATGAATTTCTTGAAACACGCCTCCTCCTTGTGTTTCTTTAGTCGTTGAGGGAACGGGGGTGGAGGTCTTTCTGATTCAGCTTCCTTAGTCTTCCCCCTTTCAGTACTTTGCTCCCTCTCAACTTCTGCTGCTCCCGACTGCTGAGGTGGTCTTTCTGGTTCCACCTCTTTCAGCTGCAAACCACTCTTTGTGGTCACTGCATTTACCTGCTTGGGATTGGGATCCGTGTCGCTCGGCAGTCCTCCTCTAGGCCTTGTGTTTTGGGCACTAGCAAATTGCCCAAATTGATATTCAAGTGCCTTGGTAGCTAACTGGTTGTTTTTTACTTCGGCTGCCACTTTCACATAGTCAGCCTGCAATTGAGCTTGGTTAGCTATCATGGTCTTGAACATCTCCTCAATGCTGGGTGATGGTGGTGGAGGAGGTGCATTGTTATTTCTAAATTGTGCTTGATAATTCTGTTGCCCTCCTTGGTTCCTTTGCACACCCTGACCCGAACTTTGGCCCTGATGGTTGTTGCTACCCCATGAGAAATTAGGGTGATTCCTCCCATTGGAATTGTAGCTACTACCATACTGTTGGTGGTTCCTTTGCGCATTACCCACAAAGTTTACCGAGTCAGGATTGGCTCCACAACACTCAGCTGAGTACTCACTGCTTCCACACACTTCGCACCACATCTGCTGTACTGCATTAACTGGGGCTTGAGGCTGGTTCAATGTCATGTTTCTGAAGTGGGTATTAAGTTGATTTTTCAATGCAACTATTTGTGCAGCGATAGCAGTAAACACATCCACTTCTAGCACTCCTGCTGCTTTCCTTGTCCCACCTCTTGATGAATCAGCCTTCCATTCTGGATTGCCCTGCGAAATACAGTTCAACAAGGTATACAGCTCCGCATAAGTTTTCTCCAGCGCTTTCCCTCCAGCTGCTGAGTCTAGCAATATTTTGGTGTGGGGTTCCAAACCCTCTATAAAAGTGTGCACCAGCACATCATTGGACTGATGATGATGAGGACAATCCCGCAACGTAGATTTAAATCTCTCCCAGGCCTGATATAAATTTTCTCCCTCTCTCTGTTTGAAACTTAGAATCTGACTTCTAAGTCTTGCTGTTTTACCGGAGGGAAAAAACCGTATCAAAAACTTCCATGCAAGATCGTCCCACGTAGAAATAGAATTCGGTGGCTCAGCTTTCAACCACCTCTTGGCTTCTCCCAATAATGAGAATGGGAACAATGTAAGCCGGACATAGTCTGATGACACTCCAGCGGGGATGTAAGTGTCATTTATCTCCAAAAAGTTTTGGAGATGCTACTGTGGATCTTCATGAGGGAGACCGGTAAATTGTTTAAGTTCAAATCTCCCTCCTGGCTCAGGTTTGCGGATACTAGATATAACATTATTGGAATGTGGGATTGCCACCTCACGAACCGGCTGAGCTGCTGCTTGTGTTATGGGCACTAACACTGCCCGTTCTACCGGTGGATTCTGTTTTTGCTCCATGATCGTCTGTCTGAGCAACTGCAGCTTTCTTTGTAGAGCTTCTCTCCGTTTACTGTGAAATATTCTTTCTGGCTCTATATATGATTCCACTAGCTCCTTGTCTCTTGCAAGTGTTCAACAGCAATTAAGTCTGCAAAATACAGGCTAAGACCAAGTTGTCAACACTAAGAAAATAAAAATACAGTAAATTAACACTTAAAACAAATTCACCAATTGCCAAGTACCCGGCAACGGTGCCAAAAACTTGTTCGGGTTGTTTTGTGGTATATAAAACGACACACAAGTGCACGTGGTCGAACAAGTACTAAGTGGCTTTAGTAAGCCAAGTATCGATCCCACAGAGACTTGGATGAAGTGCGATTTGCTCAAGTGTACTATATTTTACTTCTAAAAATGCAGACAATAGTGTAACCAAAAGTTTGATAGTTTGTTTTATAATTTTTATACTAAAGCTAAAAACATTTATCTACTTTGAATCTGATGAATGAGAGCATGCTGATGTTAAACGAACATGTAATGAAATTGAGTATCATCATAATTTGGGTGATCTTTTCCTCCAGTTGCTAGCCAAGAACTATTGCCAAGAGATTAAAACTCTTGTATTTAACCTCACTTAAGAATCATGAACCATCCACATACATTTCTGTGATTAAATGGAATTCATGTTCTAGCCATACAATTCCGGTTCCTAAATTGACTAATACGACTTTCAGGTATATTTCTATCCTGAAAGCAAATCAAGACTCAATTTTCCCAAACCGAGTAAAGAACATATCCTATTAATTCATAACTTTCCAATTTCTTGCTCTATCGAGTGAAACCGGACTTTTTAGATGTACATTAACGTAGGCCACACATTAATGCAGTAAGAACAAGAATTAATAGAACAACATGGAAGAAAAGATGAAAAACCAAAGAATCAATGATCAAATTTCATCACAATTGTTCATAACCTCAGCAAGGAGAGGAATTAGCCACTCATTTGTGAATTAAACATCTTAAAATGAGTATTAATCATACAAGCAATTGAATTAAAGAAGAAAGAAAGAGAGAAAAAACCCTGATATTCTCGTCCCTCAACTGCCTGTAACCCACGTCCTTGCTCCACCAAGTCAGAATATTGAAAAATGAACCTAAGTGTTCTATTGCTGGGAATTTTTCTCGGAATAACGAGCAACGTGTCACGGAGTGCATCGCGGAGCACTGCCTCCGTGACACGCTATGGACGCGGACCCTCACTGGAACTGGGGGTCCAGGAATTAAGGCCCAACGTGGCACGGCGTGCAACGCGGAGTCAAGCCACCGTGCCACGGACCGAACGCAGACCCTCTCTGGAATTTGGGCGAATTTTCCCTCTCCAGGCAGAAGGCCTCCGCGATGGCAGCGTGACACGGCTCCATCACGGAGCCCCTTTATTTCATGCTGTCCAATGCCTTGTTCCTTGCTCGCATCCAAGTCCAACCCCGATATCATCCAACATGCATTTAAGCTTCCCAAAATCACATTTTACCTGCAAAACAATGCTAATCATGTTGGTTAGTATAAATTCACATTTTATTACCAACTACATGAAAATGTATACACATTGGTAGATAAACAAGGTTAAAATGGTACTTTTGAGTATCACTTGGGCATATAAATTTGCCCAAGATCAAATTCCTCCAAAGGACTTTCATTGAAGTGACCTCCTTGATCCTCAATTTTCAAACCTGAAGGTTGAGAATTTCAACCGGAACCTCTTCATAAGTGAGGTATCCTCCCAATACTCTCTATAGGAAAAACTAGACCTGGATTGCCAATGTATTTCTTTAACAATTACACATGAAAAACTGGATGCACTTATGCCAACTCTGCAGGCAACTCCAACTCATAGGCCACTTTGCCAACACGCCTCAGAATCTTATAAGGACAAATATATCGGGGACTAAGCTTCCCTTTCTTGTCAAACCTCATAACTCTTTTAATGGGCGCCACCCTAAGAAACACCCATTCATCGACCACGAACTCTAGCTCTCTCTTCCTAACATTTGCATATGATTTCTGAGAACTCTGAGCTATTTTCAGCCTTCCCCTAATAAGCTGAACTTTGTCACTAGCATCATGAACTGATTTTGGCCCTACAACGTATCCTCGATTTTCTCAAACCATCGAATACGTGATCTACATCTCCACCCATAAAGAACATCAAATGGAGCTATCAGAATATTAGAGTGGTAGCTGTTATTGTCGGTAAACTCTATGAATGGCAAGTGATCATCTTAATTATTCTTGAATCGATCATACTCTCGGTGGGTATGAGGCAACACTGTAATGAAGATCATGTTTATTTATTACCATTTCAAAGTAGCAATGCTGATATCCTAAGTCATACCTCCGGGTCTCTATTGCTCAACCATAACCTGTTGGCAATTCGGACACTCAGCCACAAATGATGCAATATCTTTCTTCATACTATTCCACCAATAGACTTCCCGTAGATACCTATACATCTTGGGGAACTTGGATGGATAAAATACCAAAAGATGTGAGCTTCCCTCATTATCCACTCTCTCAAGTCACCCACATTTGGAACACACAATTGGCCCTAATACCTAAGTACACTATCTCCTCCTAAGGAGAAAACCTCAATTTTTTGATTCCTAATAGCTTCCTTCAACTTCATTAAGATAGGATCCTCATTTTTCTTTTCCTTAACTTCTGTCACCAATGAAGATTCCAATCTATTTTGAATAATGACAACACCATCCGCTGAGACCGTAAAGAGAACACCTAGATGAGCAAGCCAATAGATATCTCTAGCCAATTCCTACTTTCCATCCTCCAAATGAGTCATGCTCCCTATGAAAAACCTACTAAGAGCGTCAGCCACCACATTGGCTTTTCCTAGATTATAAAGGATACTCAAGTCATAATATTTGAGAAGCTCAATCGATCTCTTTTGCCGCAAATTCAGGTCCTTTTGAGTAAACACATACTGATCTTGTGGTTCGTGAACGCATCCACATACACCCCGTACAAATAATGCCTCCAAATCATCAAGGTAAACACCACCACTGCTAACTCAAGGTCATGCGTCAGGTAATTCTTCTCACGAGTCTTAAGTAGCCTCGAGGAATAAGCAATAACCTTCCCATGCTAAATCAAAACACAACCAAGGCCAACTCTAGAGGAATCAAAATACACTACAAAACCATCCGTGCTCTCTGGTAGGGTTAGAACTGGAGCTGAAGTGAGTTGAATCTTTAACTCCTGAAAACTCTTCTCATAAGAATCGGACCTCTAAAACTTGACCTTCTTCTGAGTCAACTTAGTTAATGGAGAAATAATGGATGAAACTCCCTCGACGAACCTCTAGTAGTAACTAGCTAAACTGAAGAAGCTTCTAATGTTAGCAGGATTGACAAGTCTAGGCCAGTTCTTCACTTCCTGTATGTTCTGAGAGTCTACCTGAATACCCTCACTAGACACCACATGGCCAAGAAATACAACTGACTAAAGCCAAAACTCACAATTGCTAAATATAGCAAACAACTGACGGTCCTTAATAGTCTACAACACAATCCTTAAATGAGTTGCATACTCCTCCTCACTCCGAGAATATACATGGATATCGTCTATGAAGGCAATGATGAACATACCAAGGTACTTCTTGAACACCCTATTCATCAAATTCATAAAAACTGTAGGAGAATTCGTTTGTCCAAAAGACCTAACTATAATCTCATAGTGACCATACCGAGTCCTGAAGGTTATATTTAGAATGTCACACTCCCTAACTCTAACCTAGTGATAGCCGGATTTTAGGTTATCTTTGAAAAGCACTTAGCGCCCTATGCTAATCAAACAAGTCATCAATCCTGGAGAGGCGATATTTAATCTTGATTGTGACTTTGTTTAATTAGCGATAGTCAGCACACATCTTGATAGAATAATCTTTCTTCCGCACGAAGAATGGAGCACCCCATGAGGACCTACTAGGCCGGATGAAACCCTTATCTAAGAGATCCTTCATTATTCTTTCAACTCCTTAATCTCAGCTGGAGCCATTTGATAAGGAGGAATAGATATTGGTTGCGTATCAGGGAGGAGGTCTATCCCAAAGTTGATCTACCTCTATGGAGGGACTTCTAGTAGGTCGTCTAGGAATATCTCTGGATACCCGCACATAATTGGAACTGGATGGAGAGTCGGGGGCTCAAACGTAAAATTCTTAACCCAAACTAAATGATATACACAGCCCTTGGAGATCATTTTCTTGAACTTAAGGTAGGAGAAAAAATGACCTACATGCACTATTGAACTACTCTTCCACTCTAGGACTGGTTCACCCGAAAATTGAAACTCTAATATTCGGGGTTCTACGATTAATTGAATCATAACAAACATATAACCAATCCATGCAGAAGATAGCATCAAAGTTGGTCATGTATAACTCTATTAAGTTGGCTGAGGTGACTTTCTGAAGAATTGTAACAAGGCAATTTCTATATATCCTCCATGCTAAGACTGACTCACTGACAAGAGTAGAGACTAAGAAGCATTCTGAGAGGATTTCAGGACTCACACTAAAATTGATAGCAACATATGAGTCACGAAATATTGTGTCCCTTGGATCTAACAATGCTAGCATTAATATGGAAAACTCGTAACATACCTATTACCAAATCTGACATGCTCTCCTTCTCCTAGCATGAAGAAAGTGCATAGAAATGGTTTTGGTACTATCCACCACCTACACTAGATGATGCACCTTACTGGGATAGGCTAGCTACTGAAGAAGTAGCTGGGGCACAACCTCTACCATCACCCTGTCTAGCTAAAGGACAATCCTTGAGTCTATGTCTGGGCTTACCACACCTAAAACAAGCATCCTTTCCAATCGGAAACTCTCCCCGATGGTTTTAACCACACCTCCTACAAGTTGAGAAGGTGCGGTCCTCAGACATGTTCCCCTAAATTTTAGAGCCTGATGCTCTAAACCTCTGATCAACCCTAGCCCTAAATTTAAATACTAGTAGATGATGAAGTTGGGCCGATGACCTCTCATTGGACTGAGACCGATACCCACCACCTAACCGCTTTTGGGAATGATCAAAATTCCCTATTCTATCCCTCCTAGACTCCCTATCCTTCCACTTCAACTTCTCCTCCTCTATTTGCGGGCACAGATCATAAGTCGAGAGACATCCATGTCACTGATAAGCATAGCGGTCCATCACTCCTTGACCAACAAATCTGAAACCCATAACACAAACTTACTCATTGGATCCCTCGACTCGGCAACCATCTTCGCAGTATACTTGGATAGCTAGGTGAACTTCAAGGCATACACTTGAACCATCATATTATTCTACTTCAGGTTGATGAACTCTGTTGCCTTTGCTTCCTTTAACTCCAGAGGAAAAAACCTGTCCAAGAAAGATATCACGAGCTCATGCTAGTCCACAAGAACTACTCCTGCCCTACGACCTTCCTTCCACTGTCTGAACCATATGTGAGCTATCCTCTTCAGCTGATATTGGGCCAAATATGCACTCTCGTTTCCTGAACCCCCATGATCTGAATAATCTTCTGTCTCATCAATGAACTCCTATGGATCCTCAACCACCTTCGAGCCATGAAACTTTATAGGGTTCATCCTGGTGAAGACTCGCACTCTAGCCACTGAAGCACTCCCATTGATTTTCACAGGTGCAACTGCCTGCTGGTTGACCTGGGCTATTATAGTTGTGCCAGCATTTGAAAAAATTCCCTAAACTTAACATGATTTACCTGCTTGTTCAAAGGATATGCTTGAGCTGGTGGGGCTTGTTGATTTCCATTGCCATGTCTGTTGTTGTTTCTCCTTCCATTGTCTATTTGGGGAGGCATTTTCTGCAAACGCATATAGCATGAGTTAGTAGAGTATAGAGAGTTGAAATTTATCATATGACATAGAATCATCAAAGAGGAGAAGTTTCCTAAAATGTCTCATAACCTCTTCTTCATAAGTGTGGCACGCTTCACACCAATGAAAAAGACTCTATTAAACACAACTTTTCAACACCCTAGGACACAGCTAAACTTGATTCTCTGATACCAAGTTTTTCATGACCTGAGCATAGACCCCAAATGCGACACAGGACCTAGAACCAAAAGTTAATCCAAGCTAACCCAAGGTACATGCATAACATAAACATAAGCATAAACTAAGTCAAAATAAATGATATGAAGATGCATAAGATGAAATCTGAGATATCATAAAGTGTAAACGGAGGAAACAAGTCAATGCTACTGAGCATCTATACATCATAGTCTGAGAAGCCTCCAAAGCATAGGATGAGATGATGGGATGATCTCGCCCAAGTGCACATGGTCGTCAAGTAATATAGAACAGTGAAGACCTGATTATCAATCCCTCAGAGACTTGTAAGATCCATCATTTAAGGTTTCTTTTTTATTTTGCTATTCTAAGACAATAGATAAAATGGGGAATGGTTTGGAGAATTAAACTACTATGAACTTGAAATGTAAAATTAACTAAAGATTGTTGCAAACTTATTTTGTACCTCAAATGATGATGAAAATCTAGGGAAATGGCACTTTCACTTCATGTTGAGTTTTCAAGACGTGATTACACTAGATTAATTCTTTCCAAGGTTGCTAGTTGCAAGTTACTATCGTTTTTCTTGCCACTCTCCCGAGCATCCGAGAACTATCTCATGAACACTAACGCCTATATCCTTATGGTAGTAGGAATAACATAAGTTGACGGTTATGCCTACTTCTGTTTCAACTAAACGGGGTTGAAGGCTATATTCCTATCCCCACAACTTCTAACCTCCATCCAATGGGCCAAAGGATTTTCGAATTCCTGTTTTTATATTTCCTTTTAACCCTTTTAGTTTTTTCTCCCGAGTTCAACCAAAAGCCAATATATTTATTCTCAAGGTGATTAGTCTAGCGAATAAGTAATTAAAATAAGCAAATATAAACATTCTTTAATGAAGAATCAAAACTAGCAATAATCAGTCTATTAAACATCAACCATCAACTCTTGAAAAAATCCTGGAATAGGTGTTTAGCCACTCACGTTCAAGCAGAAAAACATAGAAATCCTCATCATTCAGAGTAAAATAATAAATAAAAAAAGAAACCTAATTAGAACTTGTCTATCCTCCAAAAGCTGCATTACAATCCTTTTTCGATCAAACAAAATGATTTAAGATAGCTAACAAACAACCTAGATGCTATTTTTATAGGTGAGCCCTCAAATGATGCTTTTACCCTCAAGTATTTAGCTTTAAAATTAGCAAAATCCATCCAGGAATGAGTCTGTCGTGCCATGCCCTCCGTAGCCCCAAGTTTGGCTCAATTTTCCTCTAAAGTTTAGCTCTGAGCGCACCACTCTAGCCATATCACCAAGGTGTTAGCCAAACTTTTACACTTCTGAACTCCTCTAGTGCCCCAGTCCATCCACAACACTAGAGTGTTAGTCAAATTTCTAAACTTTAGAACCCTTCTGGTTCCCCAGTCCATCTATAGCACAAGAATGTTAGAAAAATTTCCTTAGTCTGGGATGCTTCTAGGGCTCCATGCGTCTCATCTCGCCAAGGTGTTAGTCAAATTCTCATATTTTAAACTCGGGACTTGGTGTTCCATGCCATCCATATAACCAACTTTGGTGCATATTTATCTAAAGTTTAGGGGTTGGCGCGCCACGCCAGCCATAGCCCCAGGCCAACTTTCGCGAACACTTCTTTCTTCACACCTCGGGTCATTTTTGGGTCCTTTTTCCTTGGTTTCCTGCTCAAAACATTTAGAAACATTTGTTAGCTCACAACACACACAAAAACATGAATTCATATATCTCATAAGGATTATGAAATGAAATCAAGGCAAAATATGGGTTAAAGTAAATGAGCATAACAATATGCCCAAAATCACTGCCCCACACTTAAACCATTGTTCATCCTCTAACAATCCTCAACTTCGTGCTCAAACTCATAATTTTCTCACCACATGTCATCTGTATCAATTCAGACTCAAACAAATAGCATAGATCATATGGCTAAGTGTTTCATCAACTTATGGAAATTCATATCAAGCACTTGTAGAGTTTTCACATTCAAGACTACACAACTTCTATAAACGACTCATTTTTCAGAAAAGGACCAATATGATTATATATGATATATTCAACACATAGTACACCGACTTAGATATCTTAGGCCCCTCACTTTTAGTGATGTTCCTCTATCTAATTACCAATGCAAATCATGTAACATAATAAGAAAGGTACACTCACATTCAGAAATGATGTATCAAACATACATAACATACCATAAGCTTTCCCTTTATGTCCACTTAAAATATTAAGTTATTCGAATATATTAAGGTCATAAGGACTTTTCTTGGTTGTAATGTTTGCTAAGAGAGGGGTAGGAATGATTTTTCTTTTATAGTGACTACCAACCCTAAGCACTTTTAAGACATTTTTCATCTTTCAGGTCCACTTTTTTTTTATTATTGTTCACCTTTCACTCTACTCACCCTTTTTCTTTTCTTTTCATTCCCCTTTATTCACTACTTGACTACTAATTTCTTTTTATAGAATCAATAAGACTATTCACTCTTAAAACTCTTTCTTTCATTGACATAGCAGCAAGTAAACAACATATCTCGTGGGCGCCCCTTATTCCTACTTTCTCTTCTTACTTTCCACACAATTTTTTTTCTTTTCCCTTATCATTCACATCTTGGTGGACCTTCACTTTCAAGTCCCAAAGTGCCTAAGACTACTTTGGATCAACAATTTTGGAGGTCAAACAAAAAATGAAAATAAGCTACTTTTGTGGCTAAGAAAGAACAAGGCTTATGGCTCAAGGGGGTTAACTAGGGAAAATGCTCAGGAATGTAAAACAACATGGGAAACATGTTTGTTTTTTCACAGAAACGCCTTAATAATCTCTTAACTCCTTAACAATTTAGCCATCCAACATACACTAAGGCAAGTTCTAGATGCTACAATATATAAAAAACAAAACAATTAAGCTCACGTCACATGGAATTAAGACTCTAGTTAGTTATTTGTAGCTACACATTCAAACAATCACATCGAATGGCATTTTTTTAATTATAAGACCTAGAAGTGTCTTGAGTTGAGTTAAAGAACTATGTGTGTCTTTCACGGAATTCTCACTTAAGATGACCACTTCATTGCCTCTAGCTTGACATCCAATTAGAATGTCAAAGAGCACACAAGTGAGTTATGTCTGACATAATCCTAAAATAACACATGACTAATTTCCCTTAAGTGGTCATCCATCTATCATGGGGAAGGGCCACTACTCTATAATGACACAAAAAATAAGAAATATTTTAAAGATTTTGACTCTAAAAATAAACAAACAAAATCAACTATCACAAATGAACAAATCATCCAAACATCACCAGGCATTATCCAGGTTATCAGCCATTAGCAATATTGTCTATTACAAACCAGAAATTATAAATCACAGAGCTACTACCACAGGGAATGACAACTAATGCTACGACCTACTATGAATATAGCAAAGAAAGAGTAAATAGGAAATCTTTCCTTCACCCCATGCTTAAACTGTGCACCGTCCTCAATTCACACACAAATATATCAATTAGGTAGACAAAAGGAACTTCCTAGGCCACTACGCATAGTCATCATCATCAGGATTATAATCCTGATCACCGCCTTCCTCATTATCCTTGCCATCGATTTGCATGGCTCCCATGGTAGCATCATCCTCATCATCATTATTGTCCAAGTCACCAACCCCATCAATAAGCACCGTGGCTCCATCATCATCCAGCGGCTCCTCAAAGGATGGTCCCACTCGACACATTAGTCTCGCACTCTCCCTGAGTGGGTACCGCTCCTCCAGGGCCGCCATCTCATCATTCGTGGCACGTCAGCCTCCGATCCTCAGTTACAAATCTAACATGCAAAACATATGACTTCTCCATCTATCATCTCGAGCCTAACGATCAGCTACAATAAGAGGTGGAGATGTGGAAATAATAGGCTCATTTACCTTTATGACATCCATCATCTTGCCTGCTAAGTGCCCTACTAATGGTAGGTGAAGGTCTCCTTCTTCCTCCTCAATGCCTACCTCTCTCAAAAACTGGGTCAGGACACTGCCATACCAATACTCCCACCTGCAGTTATATCTCGATCTCCTCATATTTCCTCTAAGCACTGCACAAAAATTGATTGGTATCCCCTTTATCAGCATGTATACCAACACAACCCGCTCTTTGGTGATGTCTGTTATGTGTGTCTTGGGAGAAGCACAACACAAACAATCTTCACCCACACTTTCGCCTCCTTATTAATATAGGAGAATAGGAGTGTACAGTGAGTGCCATTATGGTCCATTACCCCAATGGGTAGATGAATGCTCACCATAAAGCGCATGGAAAATGTCATGATATGGAGGCTTCTCTAGTAGAATAAGATACTCAGATAGGTCTACCGCAAGTGTTCTGAGGAAGGCATTGAATGTTTTAAAGTGAAACGAACCACCTGACCCTATATTTTGACTTTGGTGCTCTCTCCAAATGAAGCATCCTAGTTTGCATAAAAATCCCTCACAAAAGTGACATTGCACTCCTACGGCTCGACAAAGATATAACCCAATCCCAACTTGCGAACCTTGTCCTGGATGGTAGGGAACTCAAGTGTGAGGCGTCCTTTGTCAATCCAATTCTCAGGAGCATATTTGACCTCTTTTTGTGTGTTGAATCATGTTAGTCCATGAGGCTCCACAGCTGTTTCTCAATATTTTCTAGCAAGGGCTCTCTTGGCCGATGAACTTTATTATTTTATGACATTTCGAATCCACTTGAAGTCCTTGTTAGCTACCTCTATTTCCTTTCCTCTGTCCGTGTTTGATTCCATGACATCGGCCAATCAACAACCAAGAACTTCACAAGATTAGTTTGTGAACAAAAAGGCTAGCTAATTGGTGTAACGGGTGCAAAGTGCCTCACACTTAATTTGCTAGCATACTTGTGAGAATTTGTCAAACAGGATACTCAATACTTCCCCCATTATCATCCTAAATCTCAACATCCAAATTATTCACATACTTCACATTACAAACAATTTCATAATTTTTTTCACATCTCTCTTCTATTTTTTTTCTTTTCAAGAATGCCTCACTTTGGCCATTCCTTTCACCTTTCCTCCTTTTATCCATAATTCAAGTAACCCACATGGATGTAGCTATATTAAATTCATTCAACAACCAACATGAAATTTACTACAATCCATAATGAATTAACAAGAATTTCAAATACTCAAGATTCTTCACATTCAAGAATTTAAGAACTAAGCACTTTCTCTCTTTACCATCAATGTTTTACCTACAAAATTCATGAAATTTAATTCATCACCCCCACTTCATCCCCAAAACTTCAAAAGACTTCATTCAACTAGAAATAAGTAACCCAACAAGGATAACACATTATCATGGAAGAATTTAAGAGATTAGAGCTCATGAAACCCACATTATGAAATTCAAGGTTTTCACTAACAATGTCGATTTTGGCTCTTTAACTTGGGGAAGAAGGGTATGGGGGCATGTTTTTCACACCAAATAACCTAGAGAGAAGAGTGTTAGTTACATGAGTTGGAGAGATTAGCTTTACCAAGCTTCTTGGAGAACACAACAATGGGGGACTAGGGAGAGGGTAGCTACGACCTTATGAGGGAGAGGGAATTTTATTTGCTTTTTGTTTTTGACTTTTAATGAGAGGGATGAATTGGGATTTAAAATAAAGGCATGGGATATAAGTTTTTGGTAATTTTAAGGTCCCTGGGTTAAATTTTACCATTGAACCAAAAAAAATTTCAAAAAGTATACCCTTGGCACTGCGCTAGTCTACACGCCACATACTTAGAAAAAATATTCTTCTTGGACAGGGGCTGGCGCGGCACACCACCAACAACACCAACCTAAAAAAAAGTTCTTTTTGGAGATAACACCTAGCACCCCATGCCAGGTATCTCACCCATACTTAACCTTTTTTAGTTTATATTCCACGCTCTTTTGCGTAAAAATCCTTATTCATCTCTTCAAAACCAAAAAATGTTAGAAATATGGGTTTCCCCCCACCACGAGACGTAGTTATAGTGTTGGGATGACATTCACGGGTTGTGTCCCGTGAAACACTTGATTTAACATCACGATATGACGAAAATCACTTTCAATCCTTCATCCAAGTGAGATAGTTAGTATTCTGAAAACCTGCTAGATTCTCATACAACACATGCTGCCCAATTTCACCTTTATGACTGCATCGACGGTGGCTAAGAATCCTATCCTCAAAATGAGGGGAACAGCTGCATCTATTTTGTAATCTAGGATTATGAAGTCCATCGGTAAGATGAAAGGTCCAACCTTGATCAAGACGTTCTCTATGATTCCATCAGGATAAGCAAGAGATCGGTCAACAAGCTGCAAAGTTACTATGATAGGACGTGGTTCACCTAAACGCAAAGTTCTGAACAAGGATGTGAGCATCATATTAATGCACTCACCCAAGTCATACAATGCTGAACCAACTTCCCTACTCCCAATAGGAGATGGAATAGTAATGCTCTTGGGGTCTTTCAGCTTTTTTGGAATTTTGTTCTGCACTTGAGAACTGCACTTTTCTATGAGACCCACAGTCTTAAACTCGATAAGCCTCCTCTTATTTGCCACAATATACTTTAGATAGTTGGGGTATCTTGGAACTTCCTGCAAAAGCTCCACCAATGGCAATTTAACATGTACCTACTTCAACACATCAAGAGATTTCTGGCAAGCTGAGTCCTCCTTCTGCTTCTTAAACATATTGTTGAAAGGGATGGGGTGGTTTGGTTTCTAACAACTTCAGCTTTGATTTAATTGAATTACCAACCTCCTGTCTGGACATCACAACCCTCTCCTCATCAACTTTCTTATCTCTGGTGATCACCTCACCCAGCTCATTACCACTGCGCAAAGAAATTGAACTCACATTTTTCTTGGGGTTCTTCTCGATATTAATTGAAAGTGCCCCTTGTGGTCTGTTGGTCTGCTGAAGGGACAATTGCCCCATCTTCTACTCCAGTTCATTGATGGACTTCTACATCTTATTAAAACCTAAGCTTGCTGAGCCATCCACTACTTTATTATCTCTTTAAGTGAACTGCCAGTCTGCTGGCCTTGAGGTCTTGGATAGTTGTTCTGCAACACCCCAAAATTTCCTAAGATTAGACCCAAGGATTGAACCAGAGAAATGCAGGAAAATTTCACTAGAATCACAAGACGATTCAAGGGGCTAGTCATTGTAGGGAACAATGACCTATTGTGTCCCTTATGGTAAGTCCCCAGTTAGGATTCCTAGAAAACAATGAGCTTAGCAATGACTCGTTAGAAGATCCAATGGGTCGTCCTGGGTGGTTGTTGAATGGACTTCAGAACAGGCCTAGATTTGAGTCAATGACAACGAAGGGTGCAACGACTCGTGGTGATGAATAAAAACTCGTGGTAACAGTCTGTTGGAAAGACTTCTGAAGCTATGATAGGGTGGCTGAGGTGACAATGACAGGATATGAAGAGTTGTTTTTTCATGTAACAACTCGTCCTGTCTGGTTGTTGGTTGAAGAACCACAAGAGTAACATAATTTCCCTTGAAAGCAACAGATGGTGTGACAAGTCATTGTTTCGTATGATAACTCATCTTGATCGGTTGTTGGTTAGAACGTTAGCAGAGTACCAAAAGTGCTTCAGATATAACAGATGATTCAATAACCCGTCGTATCCTACAACGACCCATTGGAGTGGTTGTTGTAGAGAGCATATAGTTTTTTCTATGCAAATTCCCAGGGGTAGTTTCATAAATTGTCGATCTCCTAACTTCCTAATGATATTATTTTAAGTCGTGAAAGGAGTGTTTTAAGAGGGTTTAGCCTATACTAAGTCATTAAGCTCTCATGCATTCAAAGTATTGAGATTCCCTTTTAAAATCAAGCTAGAATTCTCCCCAATTTCTTACCCAATTTTGTTGGGTTTTCAAGGCTAGGTTGGAAATAAGTTTACCCAGGTATGTAGGGCTATGAATGGGGAATTTCTTCCACCCTCATGCCCAAGATTCTTCTCAAATTCATGAATTCAAGTTCTTAATCAAGTGTATTGAATTCTAGGGTTTTAACCCTATTCTGTGAAACTACTTATGATATGTTTATTGATATAATACCCTCATGTTCTAAAGTATGCTTTAAGTCTAATGGGAAGATAGTATCCTAAATTTGATTATAAATTTATGATTTCAAGTTATTATAAGTTATACCCTATTATTTAAGGTTTTATGAAATTCAAGCTTATGATCCATTATTTCAAGTATGATGAGATATCTTGTATGTACGAATGTCTATGAACTCTCAACTTATGATTCCATGATTCTGATTTATGAAGTCTATTTCAAGTATGCATGATTTTATGATTTGGGGCAAGCCTATGAAAGTTAAGTATGTTTTTATGATTTAGCCAAGGCTAATAAGATCAACTTATCATATGGTTTAGAGTAAAGACTCCTAATACAACTTATGATATGTTTGGAGTAAAGACTCCTAATGTTTAGATTTGAAGCTATGTATGAGATTATGGTTTCAGCTTTGTTGAAAAATGACGTGAGCAATATGCATTTTTTGGGAGTAGTGCCTAACACCAAGTAGGTTGGGGGTCTCAAAGGTCCTCGATCTCAAAACTACGTGCCAACGTAGGTATATATATTTTTGGGACCTATCAAGAGAGTTTCCCCCTGTCCTAAAGGGCTCAACTTGATATCGATATCATGGTTTAACATCCTTAGCCCTAGCAAGATTTTGGATGGCTTTGCCCACTTAAGTGTAATAGTTGGGGAATCACGTACGCTCAATCATGATGGTGTCGGATATGACGAGTCTCTTATTGTTCCTCATAATTTCAATTATTCAAGTTCCTGACTTATGAGATTATGTTTTACAACATATTTGACTCAATGATCAATTTATGAATTTTTACTTACGATTTCATCTATGACAAGTCATATGATTTCTATATCTAAAACATGGGTCACTATGTTCAGTTATGATAAACAGCTTATGTTTATGTATATCTCAAATACAATTTTCAACAAATGATTTATTAAGCATGTTTTACTTACCTTACATACTCAGTACATTCCATGTATTGGATGCATACTTTATGCTATATCGTCTCATGATATAGGTTCGGGTGATCCAGCTTAGTCTTGCCGATAGATTACTTCCTCTTCAGTCCAGTTCATCCTATGCTTTGGGTATTTCCTCATTATCCGAGGACATCTATCCATTTAGAATTGTTATGTCAGTTTAGTTTCAGATTTGGAGATAGTTGGGGGCTTGTCCCAGTAGCTCATCAGTTAGTAGAGGCTTTTTCAAACATAGACTAGTATGATGAGCTTTGAGATTTAATGTTGTGATATATTCACTTGATTTACTTCCATGGTATTCAGTCTTCCGCTTATTCAGTTTCATGTCATTTTCCACTTGATTATGTTATTAAGTCATGCTATGTATGTATCATGGATTAGCTTGGAGCCATTCGTGGTTCTAAGTCTCGTGTCTCGATTAGAGGTCCCATCTCGAGTCATGAAAAACTTGATATCAAAATGAAGGTTTAAGTGTGTCCTAGGGTGTCTGAAATCCATGTTAAGTAGAGTCTTTTCCATGGGTGTAAACTTCGCCACACTTATGGAGAAGAGCCTACAAGACGTTTTAGAGAAATTTCCCTTTTTTCATGATCTATGTCATGTGATAAAGTACCTCTCTATTCCTCTAATTCATGCTATATGCGTTTATAGAAATACGCCTCCACGCCAAGTAAATGGTAGAAGAAATGGTAAGTGGAATGGAAATGAAAATGGCCATAGCAATGGCGATGGAGATGGGAATCAACAAGCCCCACCAGCACCACCAGATCCTTTGACCAAACAGGTCACTCATGTCGAGTTCAGAGTAGCATTTCAAATGTTGGCACAGGCCATGACCGCTTAGGTCAATTAGCAAGTGGTGGCCTACATTCACCAGAATGGGAACATAGCGGCAGCGAGAGTGCGAGAGTTTCTCAGGATGAACCCACTTGATTTTTTTGGGTCAAAGGTGAATGAGGACCCACATGAGTTCGTTAAGGAGGTGCAGAAGATCACTCATATTATGGGGGTGAATGGGGAAGAGAGTGCGTACTTATCCTTCTAAGCTGAAGGGGATTGCTCACATTTGGTTCCGTTAGTGGAGGGACAGTAGGGGAGTTGGAGTAGTTCCCATGGAATGGGATGAGTTTGTGACTGCTTTCCTAGACAGGTTTTTCCCTAGAGAGATGAGAGAGGCAAAGGCGGCCGAGTTCATCAACATGAAGCAGAACTATAGGACTGTTCAGGAGTATGCCTTGGAGTTTACCTAGTTGTCTATATATGCGCTGGAGATGGTTGAAGTCCATAGGACTCGTATGAGAAAATTTGTGAAAGGAGTAGTAGATTCATTTGTCAAGAAGTGCAGGACTGCCATGTTGAATAGTAACCTAGATTTTTCCTGGTTAGTTATATATACCCATCAGATAGAGGTACATCAACTGAAGGAAAAGGAGCAAGAGTGCAAGAGGGCTAGGACAAGAAACTATGGGCATTCCAAGTAGAGATAGGGTGGAGGACATTATCCCATCGATGAGTTAGTTATAGCTCGATGGGTGAACAAAAATGGCCCTATCATGATTCTTCAGAAGGTCACCTCAGTCGACCTAGTATAATTAGATATGGCTGATTTTTATGTCATTTTCACTATGAATTGGTTATATGCATGGTACGCCTCAGTCAATTGTATACTCCATAAAATAGAGTTTTGTTTTTCAAGTGAACCAGTTCTTGAGTGGAAGGATAGTTCAGTTGTGCTTGTAGATTTCTTTGTTTCCTATCTCAAGGCAAAGAAGATGATCTCTAAGGGTTGTGCGTACCATCTAGTTTGGGTTAAGGATGCTACATCCAAGACCCCGACTCTTCAGTCAGTTCCTATAGTATGTGAGTATTCGAAGGTGTTTCTAGATGATCTACCAGGAGTCCCTCCAGTTTGGGAGATTGACTTTGGTATTGACCTTCTCCTTGATATGTAGGTTATGTCCATTCCTCCTTACATAGTGGCTTCAGCTGAGCTGAAAGAATTGAAAGAGCAGTTGAAAGATCTCCTAGACAAAGGTTTCATTAAGCCTACTAAATCCCCATGGGGTGCTCCAGTTCTATTTGTTCGAAAGAACGATGGTTCCCTAGAATGTACAATGATTATCGAAAGTTGAACAAGGTCACAATAAAGAATAAGTGTACCCTCACCAAGATTGATGACTTTTTGGACCAGCTTTAGGGTGCTAAGTGCTTCTCAAAGATAGAGCTCAGATTTGGATATCATCAACTCAAAGATAGGGAGAGTGACATTCCGAAGAAAACCTTCACGACTCGATATGGTCACTATGAGTTCGTAGTTATGTATTTTGGGCTAACTAATGCCCCTACAGCTTTTATGGATTTGATGAACAGGGTGTTCAAGCAACATTTGGATATGTTAATGATTTTCTTCATACATGATATTCTCATGTACTCTCGGAGTCAGGAGGAGCATGCCGCTCATTTGAGAATTGTGTTACAGACTTTCAAGGATTGCCAGCTATTTGCTAAATTCAACAAGTGTGAGAACGGTGGTATTTTTGGGCCATGTAGTGTCTAGTGAGGATGTGCAGTCGGACTCTCAAAAGATAGATGCAATGAAGAATTGGCCTAGACCAGTTAGTCCTTCAGATATCAGGAGATTCTTGGGTGTAGATGTACTACAAGAGGTTTTTAGAGGGATTTTTATCCATTGAGGCACCTTTGACTAAGTTGACCCAGAAGAAGTTCAAATTTCAATGGTCGGACGCTTGTGAGAAGAATTTTAAGAAGATAAAGTCTAGACTTACTTCAGCACCAGTATTGACCTTACTAGAGGGCACTGATTATTTTGTTGTGCATTATAAAACCTGAAGGGTTGGTCTCGGTTATATATTGATGCAACTTGGTAGGGTCATTTCATATGCCTCTAGACAGCTTAAGAATCATGAGAAGAATTATCCGACACATGATCTAGAGCTGGAAACCATGGTGTTTTCTTTGAAGATTTGGAGACAACACTTATGTGGGGTGCATGTGGATGTGTTAATGGACCACAGGAGCCATCAGTATGTGTTCACTCATAAGGACCTAAATTTGCGACAAAGGAGACGACTAGAGCTTCTCGAGGACTACATGAGTGTCCTTTATCATCTATGTAAGGCCAATGTAGTGGAAAATGCTCTTAGTAAGATGGACATGGAGAGTGTGTCTCATGTGGATGATCGGGGGTTCATAGGCTTGCTCGTTGGGAGTTTGCCTTAAAGGTTTTGCAGATGGTGGTATGATTGTTTAGAATGGGTCAGAATTTTCTTTGGTGAGGGAAGTTAAAGCTAGGCAAGATGAGGATCCTATTCAAATGAAACTAAAGGATGTTGTCTGGAATAAGAAGGTGGATGTTTTCTCCCAAAGTGGATATGTTGTACTCCGATATCAAAGCCGATTGTGTATGCCAATTGTTGATGGCTTGAGAGAGCAAATGTTGAGCAAGGCATATGTATCTCGATACTCTACCCATCCAGGTGCCACCAAGATGTACCATGATCTATGTAAAGTCTATTGGTGGAATGGCATAAAGAAGGACATAGTGGAATTTATGGCTAAGGGTCCGAATTTCTAGCGGGTGAAGGTTGAGCATCAAAGAACTAGAGGTATGCTTCAGGATATTAGCAGCCCCACTTGGAAGTGGGAGGAGATATATGGACTTCATTACAGGTTTGCCTCATACACATCGACATTGCGAGTCTATTGTGTGATTATGGATAGATTGACCAAAATCAACCAAGTACTTAAAAGTCAAAACTATTGATTCAGTTGTGGATTATGCTAGATTGTACATTCCGAAGTTAGTTCAGTTGCATAGAGTTCCTTTGTCCATTATTTAGATAGGGATACTCAGTTCACCTCTGAATTTTGGTGATCATTTCAGAAAGAACTTGGTACTCAAGTAAAGCTTAGCATAACTTTTAACCCACAAATAGATGGCCAGGCCGAGTGGACCATTTAGACTCTTTAGGATATGTTTAGAGCTTTTATGATTGATTTCAAGGGTAATTGTGATGATCACTTGCCTCTCATTGAGTTTTCCTATAACAACAGTTACCACTCCAACATTTAGATGGCTCCACATAAGGCTCTTTATAGGTGGGGGTGTTGGAAACCTATTGAATGGTTTGAGGTAGGTGAGACTTCATTGATAGAACCAGATTCATTTCATAAGACCATGGAGAAGGTTCACCTTATTAGAGGGAGACTAAAAACAACTCAGATTCATTAGAAATCGTATGCGGATGGTAGACAGTAAGAGCTGGAGTTTGAGGTTGATGATTGGGTATTTCTAAAGGTGTCTCCCATGAAGGGAGTGATAAGGTTTAGGAAGAAAGGGAAGCTTAGTCCCCAATATTTTGGTCCTTATAGGGTTTCAAGACAAGTTAGCAAGGTGGCATATGAGTTGGAGCTACCAGTAGAGTTAGCTTCAGTGCATCCAGTTTCCTATGTATCTCTGTTGAAGAAGTACATTAGTGTCCCAGCCTTAGTTGTTCCAGTAGAGAGCATATGTGTGAAGGATAACCTTACCTATGAGGAGGTCCCGGTTAAGATCCTTGATCATCAAGTTCGGAAGTTGAGAAACAAGTAAGTAGCGTTAGTAAAGGTGTTGTGGAGAAATCAGCTCGTTGAGGGAGCAATGTGGGAAGCCGAAGCAGATATGATGGCTGGATACCTGCATCTTTTCCCTTCCAGCTCAATTCCATCATGATGTATTAGTTTCCTCCTTAGTAATCTATGCAATTTCATGTCAAGATCGTGTCTATAAGTTTCTTTAATGTCATAGCATATACATATGTTTCATGAATTCAGTTCGGAGTCAGTCACTCTGTCAATTTTTAGCTTTAGTTGTTCAGTTTTGGGATTCCAGTTCCTTCCCTAGCCTTTCAACATGCTTAATCTACATTCGAGAATGAATTTTCCCATGGGGGAGATAATGTAACACCCTAAAAGTTCCTAAGATGAGACCCGAGGGTTGAACCAAAGGAAAGCAGGAAAATTTCACTGTAGTCACAGGATGACTCAAGGGGCAAGTCATTTTAAGGAACAACAAGTCTTCATATCCCTCATGGTAAGTGCCCAGTCAAGATTCCCAGCAAACAATAAGCCTAGTAATGACTCATTGGAAGATCCAACGGGTTGTCCTAGGTAGTCGTTTAATGGAGTTTAGAAAAGGCCCAGATTTGAGTCAATAACAGTGAAGGGTGCATTGACCCATGGTGGTGAGTAATGACTCGTGGTAACGGTCCATTGGAAAGACTTTAGAAGCTATGATAGGGTGTCCGAGAGGATATAATGAGTCATTATTTCATGTAATGACTTGTCTTGTCTAGTCGTTGGTGGGAGAACCAGAAGAGTAACATAATTTCCCTTGAAAGAAACAAATGGAGTGATGAGTCGTTGTTTCGTACGATGACTCATCCTAATAGATCTTTGGTTAGAATTTCAACAGAGGAACAAAAGTGCTTAAGATACAATGGATGATTCAACGATTTGCCGTATCCTATGACGACCCATTGGAGTAGTCATTGTAGCCGACAAATAGTTTTTATGCGAATTATCGAGGGTAGTTTCATAAATTTCCTAGATTGTAACTTCCTAATCATACTGTTTTAAGCCCTGAAAGGAGTTTTTTAAGAGGGTTTAGCCCAACCTAATTCATTAGGCTCCCATGCATGCAATGTACTGAGATTCCCTTTGAAGATCAAGCGAGAATTCTCCACAATTTCTTCCCTAACTCTCTTGGGATTTCAAGTCTAGTTTTGAAATCAGTTTACCTAGGGATATGAATTAGGGATTTCTTCCACCCTTATGACCAAGCTTCTTCTCAAATTCATGAAGTTAAGTTCTTAATCAAGTGTATTGAATTCTAGGGTTTTAACCCAATTCTATGAAACTACTTATGATATGCTTATTGTCTAATCCCCTCATGTTCTAAAGTATGTTTTAAGTCTAATGGGAAGATTTTATCCTCAATTAAATTATAAATTCATGATTCTAAGTTATTAGAAATTATGCCCTATTGTGCAAGTTTTTATGAAATTCAAGCTTATGATCCATGATTTCAAGTATGATGAGATATCTAGTATACATGAATGTTTATGAAATTTCAACTTATGATTCCATGATTATGATTTATGAAGTCTATTTCATGTAGGCATGATTTTATGATTTGGGGGTAATACCATGCAAGTTAAGTATGTTTGAATGATTTAGCCAAGGAAAATAAGACTAGCTTATCATATGTTTTATAGTCAAGACTCCTAATACAACTTTTGATATGTTCGGAGCCAAGACTCCCCAATATTTAGATTTCAAGCTATGTATGAGATTATGATTTTAGCTTTGTTGAAAGACGATGCGAGCACTATGCATGTTTTGGAAGTAGTTTCTAGCACCGAGTGGGCTTGGGGTCTCGAGGGTTCCCTATCTCAAAAATACACGCCAATGTAGGTATATGTATATATGTTTGAGATCTCTCAAGAGAGTTTTCCCCGCCCTAAGGGGCTCATCTTGATATAGATATCTTGGTTTATCTTCCTTAACCCTGATAAAGTTTTGGACGTCTCTACCCATTTGAGTGTGATAGTTAGGGCATCACGTAAGCTCTATCGTAATGGTTTCAATAATGATGAGTCTCCCTTTGTTCATCATGATTTCAGTTATTCATGTTCATGACTTATGAGATTATATTTTATAGAAAATTTGACCCAATGATCAGTTTGTGAGCTTTTACTTATGACTTTAGGTATGACAAGTCATATGATTTCTGTTTCAAAATCTTGGGGCACTATATTAAGTTATGATAACCAGCTTATGATTATGTATATCATAGATACAGTTTTCAGCATGCAGTCCTTACTCTCATTATCTTTTGATTTATATGCATATTTTCAACTTATGATTTATTAAGGATGTTTTACTTACCTTATATACTCATTATATTTCAAGTACTGATCGCAAACTTATGCAAATCTCTACTCATGATATAAGTTCAGGTGATCTAGCTTAGTCTCGCTGATAGATTTCTTTCTCTTTAGTCTAGTTCAATCACCACTTTGGGTGAGTCTTCATTATCTGAGGACATTTATCAGTTTGGATTTGCAGTGTTATTTCAATTTTAGACTTGGAGATAGCTAGGGGATTGTCCCAGTATCTTATAAGTTAGTAGAAGTTTTTTCAGATATATACTAGTGTGATCATCTTTGAGATTCAATGTTGTGATGTATTCGGTTGATTAATGTTCTATGGTATTCAATATTCTACTTATTTAGGTTCATGTCGTTTTTCGATTTATTATATTATTAAGTCATGCTATATATGTACCATGAGTTAGCTTGGAGCCATTTGTGGTTCTAGGTCTCGTGTCTCGATTTGGTGTCCCAGCTTAAGTCGTGACAAGTTATGGGGCCTTTAGAAATTCTTATTTCCTTCTCATGAGGGATTAACTATATTCCTGTACCCCTGGTTGTAGCTGTTACCTGCAAAACCTCCACCACGACAGATTGTCCTACAAAATGTACATATTCTAGGTTAGTGAACAACCTGAATAAGCGTGGTCTTCTCCACACACCTCACATGCTGGTGTACGAGTCTGGACCTAATGGACTTGCTGAACCTAACTTCCTTCTGGTGTAGTCACATGTTTGCTAATCACATTCGTCGGTTCACTGATATCTTCTTGGATTGTCTCCACACCATCTACTTCGAGCTTTCCTAGCACCTTGGCTACTGTGAATCCTCTACCTGAGTCCTGATAGTCTTGACTCCCTACTAACATGAGGTTCAAAAGAGCTTCTATTTCATTATAGCTCTTGAAAAAAATTGTCCCTGTGTGGTAGCATCAAGTAAGATCTTTGACTCAACCTTCATCCCTTCTATAAAATTGTGCCCCTCAATCTCCTTCGGCTACTTATAGTGTAGGAAATCTCTCAAGTAACCCTTGTATTGTTCCCAAGCCTAAGCCAAGGACTCACTATCTCTCTACACAAAACCAGAGATCTTCCCTCTCAACTCTTTTGTCCTCCTTGATGAATAGAACCTGTTGATGAACTTGTTGGAAAGAACCTCCCAAGTGGCGATGAAACCTACTGGCTCATTTCGTAGCCATTCCTTGGCCTTACCAATCAACGAGAATGGAAACAATGTGAGCTTAACATACTCATCTAACACATTCTGATAGTAAAAGTTCTCACTCAGCTCCACGAACATCATCAGATGTCTATGAGGATTCATGTACGACTTGACCTGATATTGGAAAGTGTTTTGGACCAACCGCATAGTCCCTTTCTTCAACTCAAAGTTTTCAGTGATAGCCGATTCAGCCTAGCAAAATTCAACACTAGAATCCTCTCTCGGTTATAGCCTTGTGCTTGCTCGTTATTCTCCATAGTAAACCTTCAAAAGGTTCTCTCAATTTCAGGATCAAAAGAAGCCAAAGGTGGTCCTCGGCTTCTTGTAGTTGGCATACACATAGTACCCAACACCTGTAAACTTCACAACCAAAAAATAAAAATGTAAAATACATAATTGCAGAATAAAACTCCTAACCTTCAAATGGCTAATCAATCTTCAAGTCCCCGACAACAACGCCAAAAACTTGATGTCGCCCAAGCGCACATGGTCATCAAGTAGTATAGGACAGTAGATTCTCGATTATCGATCCCTCATAGACTTGTCAGATCAATTGTTTAAGGTTACTTATTTATTTTGCTATACTAACAAATTAGATAAAACGGGGAATGGTTTGGAGAATTAAACTACTAAAAACATGAAATGCAAAATTAACTAAATATTGTTGCAAACTTGTTTTGTACTTCAAATGATGATGAAAATCTAAGGAAATGGCACTTTCGCTTCAGGTAGAGTTTTCAAGACATGATTACTCTAGATTAATTCTTCCTAAGGTTGCTAGTTGCAACTTACTATCCCATTTCTTTCCATTCTCCCGAGTATCAAAGAACTATCTCATGAACCCTAACGCCTATATCCTTATGGTCGCAGAAGAAACATGAAATGATGGTTATGCCTACTTGTATTTCAACTAAATAGGGTTGAAGGGTATATCCCAATCCTCAACAACAACTTCTAACCTCTAACTAATGGCCAAAGGATCTTCATATTCCTATTTTATATTTACCAGTAACCCTTTCAGTTACCTCTCTCGAGTTCAAGCAAAAGCCAATAGATTTATTCACAAGGTGATCAGTGTAGCGAATAAGAAATTAATATATGTAAAAATAAATTACCTTTAATAAAGAATCAAAACTAACAATAATCAATATATCAGACTTCATCCATCAACTATGGCTAAATCCCTAGAATGGGCATTTAGCCACTCACGTTCAACAGAAAAATATAAAAATCATCATTATTCAAAGTAAAATGATAAAGAAGAGAACAAACCTAAGTAGGAACTTGTCTCTACTCCAAAAGCTGCGTTACAATCCATTATAGATCTTATGATAGCTAACAAATGACCTAGATTTTATAGTTATAGGTGAGCCCTTAAATTACACTTTTTCCCTCAAGTATTTATCTTTAGAATCAGAAACATATGTCTAAGAATGGTTTTGGCATGCTGCGCCCTTCGTAGCCCCTAGTTTGGCTCAATTTTCTTATGAGGTTTAGCTCCGGGCGCCCCACTCTAGCCATAACACCAAGGTGTTAGCAAATTTCTGTACTTTTGAACCCCTCTGGCGCTCCACTCCATCCATAGCACCAGAGTGTTAGTTAAATTTCTGAACTTTAGAACCTTTCTGGCACCCCACTCCATCCATAACACCAGAATGTTAGAAAAATTCCTAAGTCTGGGATGGTTTTGGGGCTCTATACTTCTTATCTCTCCAAGTTGTTAGTCAAATTCTCATCTCCGAAGCTCAGGACTTGGCCCCTGTGCCATCCATAACACCAACTTTGGTGCATATTTCTCTGAAGTTCAGGGGTTGACATGCCACGCCAGCCATAGCCTAGGATGACTTTGGCAAACTCTTCTTTTGTCATACCTCGGGGCATTTTTGGGTCTTTTTCCTTGGTTTCCTGCTCAAAACATATATAAGCATTTTTTTTACCTCACAAGAC